>QUSE01000031.1:1915239-2536879 GCA_006508115.1 Apiospora malaysiana
CCCCCCCCCTCCCCCCCCACACACCACCCCCCCCCCCCCAAACGACAAGACGACTGCCACAGCAAAGGTCCCATGTAGATGCGTAGCAGATCATTCAATCCGGTTCACCTTGCACTGCATGCTGACATGCAGCATACCATTGACTCTAAAATAGTGCCGCTGTTTGCTGGTTCCCCACTACCGGCTAACTCATTACTGCGCTCGCTCAGTGGCTCACTAGCTACTTGCTACACTCAATCCTTAGTCTCGGGCTTGCAAGTTAATCTAATCCCTTCTCTCCACCCCAAATGTTACGACGAGCCGCCCAAGTTCAGCTGCCCCCAGTCGGTTCCTCACATTTGCCCGCAAGTCTCAGCGCATACCTCTATCCAATGACCCTACCCAGAGTATGCCGTCTACCTGGACGCAAGCCCCCCGAGTCAGTTCGATTAGGGCCGTTGTTTCCATTTACCCTAGGAGCCGACTGAGGCTGACTGACAGCGAGCATGGACGGTCCCAGAACGGCAATTGGTCTTGAAACCACACCCCCCTTGCGGAATACTGACACGCCTTCATCTGGTTCTCAGATCTCCCGCTTTCTTGCAATTCTTCCTTGGCCCAGTCGACCAAGTATCTTTTCATTATGATTACTATTGTCTGATACCGGGTACCTCTTGTTTATAACGGGCCCTTTTCCTCTTCCCGCTATCTCATCTGATCCTTCCATAAGTTCACCGCATCTACATAACCTCTGTTGGTTTTACGTGAGCGTCATCATCACCTCGCCGCACGGCACCTGCGGCCATTGTTATGTTATAAATCTCCCGTGTGCATCGTTGTCGCAAGTTTCTTCCATGCTAGGTTACGCAACCCCGTCATCTGAGGGATTCCAATGACCACCTACTTCATCCCCATGTTCGACCGACTTGCCCCTTGTGTATCCAAAAAGTACCCCCATCAACAACACAGCAGCCCTTGATTTGGACCTTTTCCCCAAACCTCGGCTGCGTCGGTCACCTCAAATTAGACAACGGGCCTGACATAAGGCCCTTTGACGTGGTTTACTACGGTTCGTCCGAGTAGGAGCCTCCTTCCGGAGATTGTGGGTGTTGTTGTTTATCTAGGCAGGTTGTACCAACCGTCAGCCTGGTCCACTGCATGATCCCGGCTTAAGCCACCTTTGGTCCCTCGCATTTCAACATACTCATATACGGCACAGGCAAAAAAAGGTCAGGGTCTTGAAACGGACTTAAACAGCCAGCATGCCCGCTGTCAGTCTTCCTTTGCAAAAGGTCAAGACCGACGTCCTTGCCCTGGCTATTGAGTATCCAAGCTCTACACGACTTGTTACAAACTTGGCGTTCCTTGCTGTGTGTTTGTCGCTTGTGGTGGCATACTACTTCAGGTTTACATCACTGAATCGATCACTATTGGCGCAACACTTGCCCGGCCCCCAACCTCCAGCGTCACAGCGGGACTGTTTGAAGAGACTCTTTTGGGCCAGATCACGTGGTATCAGCAGCTCTCCCGCCATGCCATCCCATCAGCCATCCACTAAAGACCGGAAAAAGGGAGATCGCAGAGCAAGACGACAGGACACAGGCAACCCCCCTTATTGGGACCAACAGCACGGCGATGCGATTCGCGGGGCTAGTTCTAGTGGTGCCCCGGAAGAAGAGAAGATACCTCTAGTGTTTAGCTCAAGACCTCCACCTCCGCCTCCTATGACACCTCTCGCGGTCGAGACTGGACCTTTCCAGTTCCAAGACAGACAACATAGCGATACAGTCTCATACACAGGCGACTCTGCGATCCCATATTACCAGTACCAAGATGCCAACTACTCTACTGGCTCTCCCACATACTCGGCCACTGTGCCTGGATACCCTGGATACCCTGGATCTTCTGCTTCGCCCCAGCAGATATCCTATACCAGAACGCTCACATTCAGTGATCCACAGGACGTCTCGTCGGCTGCCGAACTCGACACCACCATGCCGGCCTTCAGTCCCCATTCGTTTCCATCATCTAATCCCATGCTACCTCCTCCACATGACTCGTATGCCGAGCACGAAATCGACGTACACGGCGAAGTTGTATCCGTCATGGACGATGCTGGAATGGGCTGGAGGCGTCATACTCGCGTTTACGGCGGTGGTGTTTGCCTCGCGTGCCTGGCCGCTGGGGGCGATGGAGAAGAGGGGGGCTTCTATGGCCCGAATGTGCCTCTCGAGGATCGAAGGTATTAACGAAAACAACAGCGATACCTGGAGGTCTGCACTTGAACGGTGATGCCTCACGAGGGAAAATTCTATCCTTGAATTTTAAGAAGTACATGAGGAGTTGTCTGGCGTTGCATCGTGTGGTGTTACTATGGGGGCAGTCGAAGTTGGGGTTCCGGTGTTGAGTTTCATAAAACTTGTTTGCGGTGCATCACGAGGCGGCGAGGTTAGACCATCTAGACCGGTCTACACATGCCCGAAACGGGCTCTATACAAAGAGGCGGGTGCGTTTTCACCAAGGAAAGTGGTTTGGGGACTTCGGAAAAGGAGAGATACCATTTCTTGCATCATTTTTGCCATGCTAGTCTCCGCACTGCATCGGTCACGCCTGTTACGACTTCTTTTCTGTTTCTTTTCTTCTTCTTCTCATATATAGATATTTCTTGTTTGTCTTTTTTATCTGTTACTACTTTCGGGCAATGGACATTTCACGGTCAATGAAGATTTCATATAGAGGGGACTCTACTCACTGGGCATGGAAATAATACGGTCTTCGATCTTGCTCTCGCTCTTGCTCGTCGTACTTACAATCCACTTGCTCGAAAGTGATAAAATAACCAATACCCATGCCAATATCATAGCCGTATATGTTATAGTACAGGGTCAGGACTCGAATTGCCACGAGTAATACCGATTGTTCCCGGAACGACCGGATGCGAAGAAAATGATCACACGTTCGATTACAAAACAACTCACACGATGACATGGTTAGCCTTGAATCAAGACACACCATCGGGCAAGCGACTCACATTCGTTCTCTTGTCATCGTCGCCCACCTAAGGACAAATTAGCGAACTCACTTTTTCCAGATGACGCTGATATCATTCTAGAACAAATACCACACACACAATAAGCATATGTTTGGAAGCTTGGCAGACTGCCTTCAACGACAAGGGGGGAGGCAAATGTCATGAAACCAATCAACTCGGCGCAGGCCGTCTCCTGACTCGCGCGCGCGGTACCGAGAAGACGGCTAGTACATGAGAATGGTACATGGATTGGATTCCTTCTCAGCCCTATTGGGGATCCTTTGCTTCCTTCCTTTTTTTGGCGTGGAACGCGGCACGAACACCCCCCCTGGACCGGCTTACCGTATCTAGACACCAGACAGCCTTGGCGCTCACTACTATCGTATGGGTGGCCTAGTCGTTACTACACATTTCGATCCTGCGGTGTTTCATGACTTCGGGTGCTATTCTGGGGAAGAGGGAAGAGGGGGGAACATCGTCTATGTAAGGAAAACGTGATGCAATGCTGGGGTCGTTTCAGCCGCATTCCATGTTTTTTTGTGGGTTTATTTCTCACACTTCTTTGATACGCTTACCTATACCTGCACATACGGCGTGGCGGCTGACAATGCCTGCTTTGGCTTGTCGGTTCCCTTCGAAGGGGGATGGAAGGGAAATGCTTCCAAACTGACTGACGGTTTGTCGGGAGGACTTTGGGCCTCACGTCATCAACAGCCCTTTGGTTTCGGGTGCTGGATTTATCAGCGTCGGGAGGAATATTCTCCAAGAATCTTGGAGCGGACTTTTCTTTTTTTTTTCCTTTTTTCCGGCTTGGGCGGGATGCTGGCAGGGTCTAGGCTAGTGAGCTGGGCGCGGCTGTGTATATTCCTTTGTCTCGGGATTTCCTAGCTGGCAGGTAGGTACACGTGCGGTATCTTCGTTCTTTTGCAGTTTCCGTTGTTCCATTTGCCCTTCTCTCGGTCCCTTTCTGGAAGATATGCCTGTTTAAGGATGACTGCCCTGAGGGTAGTTAATAGTAGGTCGTTGGTTTTAAAAAATAGCAGCCCGGGCGGGCCGTGGCGCATGAATGGCAACTGACCATCGCGGGATGGTAATGTTACATTATTCGAAGAGCAAGCAAACATACAGTCTGTCTTGCCCCCCACAAACTATCCTACGTAAAAGTCCATCAAGGTGACAGGGAACGTGGGGTCCTCCTCCAAGCCAAGCTTTTACTGGCGGACTGGGCAGCCTTATCGTCCCCTTTGGACAGTTGTGATAGTAGGACTGCGATAATGGAGGGTAGCATCCGGCGAAGAGCCTATGAGGTGGGTATGCGGCGGCCGGTGTGGGTGTGTCTATTGGGATCTTTACTTGGTTTGTGTAGCCCGACATGCAAAGGACTCGGCGCCGATGGAGACTGCTATATTTGGAGGGATTCCTTCCCTCCGGGAGGATCAGGGGTTCTTTTGTCGTCTTCCAGAAGCTCCTGAAACCACCAGGATGGACCGCCCTGGAGGAGGATCTCGGTCATGCCGACCGACCGGACTCTTTTTGCCACCGGATGTAACGACTCCTGGGGAAGTCGGAGGATTCGCGGATTTCCGGAGGAATGCACCGCCGACGCCCAATCTTCCGTCATGATTAATACACATTCCCATTCTTCGTTTGAGTCACAGCCCGGGTGTCAAAAGACCTGATTAGTCACGTTACGTATGTGTGACATTCCTCCCGCGCAATGGCGCCGAGGTGGTTGCCGGAAATAGACAACCACGTACTTATGTAATCAGCATGTCATCGTCAGCCGGGATGGATTGGGACACATGAGAGGCAACCAGGAAGGATTCGCTGGTAGGGCTGATGCAATCCCGGCGATTTCGCCGAGCGCACCTAAAATCTCATATTGTCTGTCAGCAACAGCAACGTCAGCCGTAAGCAAGCCCCCTTTGAAACCTCACCTCTCTCTATTTCTCTCACTCCCGTATAAGTATTAGGCTACAAGCTCGAGTTAAGAAGGCAGGCGAAACTCCTAGTTCCAGACATGGGCAAGCAAGCCAATAACACAGCGGACGCCACCACCAACACCAATATCCTGCCCTTTGGTATCAATATTGGGCAATATATTGACCAGCATATTCCGAATGACAAATAACCCACAGAAGATTTCCTAGTTTGGTAATCCTGGAGTTCTTTTCGCAAGGGCCCCAGAAGCGTTGTTAGTGACATCCCGGGGAAGAAGGAGGAATGCCAAAGACCAGCGGCTGGATCCTTCGGCTGATGTCGTACAACCGCCTATTACATGCGTTCATTCCCTTGCCGGGGTTTGATTTCGGTAGCGGAGAGCAGGCTAACCAGGATCCTGGGCCAGGAAGGCAATCGATTATCAACCTTCCCGTTCGGGAAGGGTAGCTAACTACCAACATTATACTTCCCGTTCGGGATGGGTAGCTAACTACCAACATTATATTTCCCTTTCCGGCGACAAGAATGCCTGTTGACTCACTGATTACTTCCCTAGAGCTCAAGTAAACTCCTTTACTTCTTCTCGGGCCTTTACCTCGGTAATATGCGATACTTGATTACATACCCATCTACACGGGCTTACGCATTTCCGCGCTTTAACTCCGTCCGGGGCGCATAATACGTTACATGCCAACTCACATCATCGTTCTCATCATCCTGTCAAAAATTACAAAGGGAAAAGGACTGGACTTGAGGCTTTTGGATTGTCCTTTTCCTTCATGACCCGGTCCCAGCAGTCTGGTTCTGCCAAGAGGGTGGGCGACCTAGATGTTGCGGCTGTCAGCTTACTGCCTACGCTATTTCCACCCTCCTCCTACTCCTCTACCTTCCTCTTCAACTTCATACTTTCCCTGCTCTAGTGCCCTTTTGTGCTTTTCCTATCCCATTCATTCCATGAGAGAATACAGAAACTCGAAATTCAGCCCAGCCTGATGACCCAACGCGTAGCTTATTATGACCAAGATGGTTTCCTGCACTCGAAGAAAGGAGAAAGAGATTTCTCCTCAGCAGGTCCGGGCTGCTCGTCGTAAGGGGGCAAAGGGGGTGAGGGGTGGGGAATCGAAACAACAGCCCCGAAGAGCTGTCGGTATATGCAATAAAAGGCAGTACAACTGCTGCAGTTTCCGCATCCGGCTAACAAGGCTGGCCCCCAAAACCGCACTTGGCTGAACCACATCATGCACGTCAAACGCCACGTGTAGCGAATCAATGAGTGGCGCCAAGACCGTCTCTGCTCGGGGGCAGGGCCTGAGTAAGAAGGCTAAAAGAGGCTGGAGGGTGGGTGAGCGTGTTTGAGTGAAGTGTGTGTGTGTGCGTGTGTGTGTGTGTGTGACTGAGACTGAGAGCGGACTGCCTGCCTCGTACGGACAAAGTGCGAAATTCCCCGTTTTCCGGTTGGGGCGGCTGTCCGTCAGGTAAGCATGCTCAAGTATGTGCATATTCAGACTATTTCTTATTCGTCTCTTCCCCGTCGCTTGCGTAAAAGATATATGTGAATACGGAAAGCTAACCATCACCTTCATGTCCCTTCTGGGTAATCTTTTGGTAATCAAGGCCTGGCCATGCGGCGAGAGCTGCCAATGGAAGATGAATCTATAAATGAGAAGGGCTACTATAAATGGCAATGAACGTCTCTCGGATCTCGGATCTCGGAATTCGGAACTTTTTCTGCTCGATTGCTTGGTTCTGGGCATGAGGCACGCGGGATAGTGGGATAAGCGCGATCATGATCGTCGAAAGCCAAGGAAACGGATCGACAAGTTCTTATGTTTTACGTGAGCTCAGGGCCTGTCAAACCAGCAGGGACTATCTTTAGGTATAGAAATATATTCTCGGGGCAATGATTCCGTACCTATCGCTATGATACAAGCCAAGTCTCATATATATGACGAAGGGTGCCAAACCGTGAGACCTGCGATAATACGTCATTGAATGCTCTTCGCAAACTAGTCGAGCTATGTACTCCATGGAATTAGAAAACCATGATTTTTACTTATTCGAAGATAGCATTCCGTCATTTAGTAGCTAGCAAGAGTCTTCATTTCTCTGAGTGGCCATACGTTGAAACGCGCATATCTCAGGGGTTGCCGCTTTTTTCCCGCCCAAGTAGTGCCATGATAGCTTAACCAACGAGGACATGGCTAACTTTAGTAACTTGTGGCAGAATACGTATAGAAAGCCATGGCTCATATTGAATTCCCCAGGATTCAAGATGAAGTGACCGACCTCGGGTCCCACAACCCCAGTGTGAAGGCCGCCTTGGGACAGATCACCTCCCTTATACAACTACGGCTGTGTAGCAGCTGCTAAGACAGATCTGCACATCGCATTTGCTTGGGTACAGATTTTTGACTACCTCTCTACCAACCTACTGCTGAGAGATCTCAACCTTATCCCACCAGAACGCCGACTCCGTCCCAGCCCAAACATCCTCCACCAACTCCGCCGGCGGCGGCGGCGGTTTCCCTTTCCCGTCCCCGACAAACTCCTCGTTCCCCTGACCAAAGACCATCTTCATCCTCTTCCCGTCACCCCCATCACCTCGATCATGTGCCTCCCACCGAGGTCTCTCGACCTCCGCGACCCCGTTCGGGTCCCCCGTGCAGATGAAGCTCGTCACGTACGCGTGCAGCACGCGCGCCAGGGCGTCCTGCGCCTGGCTCGCCGCGCAGACGTCCGGGTCCCGAACCTCGTACAGCATGTTCTCGCCGTGCGCGGCGCCGTTTATCAGGGTCTTCTGGAGGGCCCAGTGGTACAGGTAGACGGGCACGCCGGCCTTGTCTCCTCCGCCGGCCGAGGCGAGGTGCGCCGTCTGGCGCGCCGGGGCTACGTAGGCGTAGTGCGCGTACGCGGCCTCGATGCGCTTGTACATCTTGCCGATGCCGTCCTTCTCCGCGAGGGGTCCCTCTACCTTATATGGGGAGGTAGGGTCCGTTATGGGGTCCGGGTAGAGCTCGTTGATCATGCGCACGTCGTCGTCGCTTAGCTGCGGCAGCAGTGTCTTCCAGAACTGCGTGAACTGCTCCGACGTGTCCATCGCCTTGTCGACGTACAGCGAGCCCTCGTTGCCGTTGAAGCCCGTCAGGATGGGGACGCGGTGCCACAGCCCCTGCCGCCACGCATCGATGGGCCGCCGCCGGATGATCTCGCAGTCGATGACGGGCTGGAAGGCCCAGCGGAGGCTCGGGTTGTAGGCGTAGAAGACTTTGGTCTGGGCCGCGGCGATGGTCTCTATAGGTAGGGAACGTAGATACTTGAAGACCTCCTCCGACGAAGACTGCGCTGTGGTGGGACACTGCACGGCATCGAGGAAGTCTTGGAACTGCTGCTCGTGGATCTCGGCGTCGAAGTGGCGCACCGCCCGCGACGTCGGGGCGCCGGATTCCATCACGGCGCGGTGGAATAGGGGCTGTTTCCCTTCTTCGTAGTCCAGGAGATGATGACCGATCTTTTCGGGTTGAAGAGTGTTAGCGGTACTGATATCAGCCAAGCCCACCGTCCTTCTGTTAATATGTACAAGAAAACCATGTTCTGACTTACCGAGTGAGCACCCGCCGACAACCCAATCAACGTCACATTATCCTTGTCCCCGCCAAAGAGATGGATGTTGTCCCGCACCCACTCCATCAGCACAATCTGGTCCTTGAGCCCAAGGTTGAGCGCCCCCTCCTTCGCGCTCAGACTCGACGGCAAGAAGCCCAGGGCGCCGATCCGGTACCCGAACGAGACCGCCACGAAGGGGGCCGCGGGCGCCGCCCAGCCAACCATGGACGCCGTGTCGTGCATGGCGGCGTTGCCGCGGTTGAAGGCGCCGCCGTGCATGTAGATGGCGACGGGTAAGAGTTTCTTCTCCTCCGTACTGCCAGCAGGCCGGAACACGTTGGCCGTGAGACAGTCCTCGCTCTCCTCGAGCTTGGGCCCGATGATGAGGAACTGCTTAGCCGGCGCGCGGGGGCCGAAACGGGAGGCGTCGATGATCTTCTCGCCCGATACATCCCGCTCAACTTTGACGGGCGGCCGGAAGCGGCGGTCGCCCGTTGGGGGCTGGGCGTAGGGGATGCCGAGGAAGGCGTCGACAGGGTTGGGGTAAGGGCCTTTCTGTGTGATGCCGACCACAGTGCCTTGGGGTAAGGTCACCCTTGGTCTTGGTTCCGAGTCTGCTGGCATTGCTGCTAGTCTTGTCTTTATTTTACTTTTTACCGTAATACTAAATGAATCAATCCTCCAGGTTTCTCCAAGCCCAACGAAAACAGCTCGCTTATTATGCTTGTTGTTTGTTATTTGAGGGAGGGGTGGAATGCTGGCAGGTAGGTAGTATTTCGTTACGTTGAATTCGGACGATCTATTGGCGCCGAGACAGGGTGAGTTGGAGTCGCATTGTCCAATGGCGTATCTATTGACGAACGGAGACTAGTGAGTCTGCGTCGGCGCCGCTCCGATCACGCCAGGCTGTCAGGTGGTAGTTTCGGACAAGTGCCCGGCGATATGGTTATCGTCGCCATTGGTGGTCAAGCTCCAGCGCTCTTGTGGGGCTCTGGCTCCCCCATTATCTTGCAGATCAACAAATCCGGGGTCAACGGCTAGCGAAACCGGTTTCGCAGCGGCCAATGGGTGATAAGACCCTAGATAGAGCATGATGCCTATAGATAGAAAGATAGCTGGATTGGCAGGGTTCTCCTCAAAAGATTGCCGGCTACCGGCTACCGGTCATTTAGGTAGGTAGGTAGAATGGATAGATGTCAAGTTGCCCAGCTGCACATTTGTCGTGCTCAAGAGGTCTTGCACCTCACAATCACCTACCTACCCTTACATATCTCACCTTCGGATCTAGAAAATGGAAGACAAGAAGGTCGACGAGAAAATCGATCCGCAGACGGCCAAGAGAGGCGACTCTTTGAGTATCACGGATGTTCCAGTACTCAGTAACGATGTGGATGCCACCGAAACGTTCTTGCAGGAGAACAATCTCACCCACGACTACCTCGGGGAGCTTCTGAGCGACACAGCCGCAGTCAAGCGTTTAGTTCGCAAGGTGGACTTCGTCCTCCTACCATTACTGGCGGGAACGGGCGTGCTTCAGTGTAAGCTTTGATCCATCCTATACTTTCTTCTTCTCTCGGTTCTGGTTAGAGACGATGGATGGATGCTAACAGTGTCCACATGCAAGACATCGACAAGCAAGCCCTTTCCTACGCCGCCGTATTTGACCTCTTCAAAGACACCGGGATCAACCAGGACCAGTACAGCTGGTTCGCCTCAGCCTTCTACCTGGCCTACCTGGTCTCCGAGTACCCATGGAGCTACTTGGCCCAACGCACGCTCATAGCCAAGGTCATCTGCGGTTGCGTCGTCACGTGGGGCTCGATCCTCATGATCACGGCGGCCACACACAACTTTGGCGGCATGCTGGCGTGTCGCTTCCTGCTCGGGGTGTTTGAGAGTGCCATCACGCCTCTCGTCATCATGATTGTCGGCATGTGGGTGAGTAAAGACGAAGACAAGCTGAAGCTTAATATGAGCGCACACGAAGTGATTACTGACGAACAATGGATGTGTTAGTATACCCGCGACGAACAGCCGTTTCGTGCGGGCATCTTCATCAGCTGCAATGGCGTCGGCTCGATGCTGGGCGGGATCCTAAGTTACGGTATTGGACAGATCAAGACCTTCCCCGTGTGGAAAGCCATCTTTCTCCTCTGCGGCGGCGTCACCGTCGTGTGGGGTGTTGTGCTGTTCTTCTTCTTGCCCGACGACATCATTAAGGCGAAGCGCTTCACCCTTGAAGAGAAAGCGACCCTGATTGCGCGCGGCAAGGTCGGCCGCACCGGCATCCTCAACCGGTCCATCAAGGTTTACCAGATCAAGGAGGCCTTGATGGATCCCCAAGTCTGGCTACTGACCCTGTTCACTCTGCTGAACGAAACCATCAATGGCGGCGTAAGATCTCATACTTTCCTCAAGGGTAAATGCAATAGCAACTGACCTCGTGACATCCAGATCGCCAACTTTGGCAAGCTTATCATCAAAGGCGTAGTCAAAGACCCCCTCCGAACCGCCGCCTTCGGCATCCCGCAAGGCGCCTTCCAAGTGCTCTGGATCCTGACGGGCACGTACCTAGCCTCGCGGTTCCGCAACATCCGGACGTACATCATGGTGGCGTACCTGGTCCCGACCGTGGTGGGCATCAGCCTGATCTGGAAACTGGACCGCGCCCAAGGCATGATGGGTGTCTTGTTCGGGTACTACATCTGCGGGTCCTTCGTGGCGTCGCTGGTGCTCTCGCTCCAAATGCCGGCGACGAACCTCGGTGGATACACGAAACGCACGACGGCGACGGCCGTCGTGTTTGCCGCGTACTGTGCCGGCAACGTCATCGGGCCCCACGCCTTCCTCGATTCGGAGAAGCCGACGTACCCCTCGGGCTGCAAGCTCATCCTCGCGTGCTCGGCGGCGCAGATGTGTATCGCCCTAGGCCTGCGGCTGCTTTTGATCCAGCGGAACAAGAGGAGGGACCAGGCTACCGGGTCCACTGGAGAAGTAGACGGAGCCCTCGATGAGGTCTCTGCAGATTTGACGGACTTTGAGGTGAGTTACACACTGGTGTCGGAATCACCCAGTACTTTGCCATGCTAACAAGAACTGTTAGGATCCTCGCTTCCGCTATGTTCTGTGAACTAGTGTATCGAAAACCCAAGAGAACCTTCCGTTGACGGACTGACGAATCGAAACATTTGAGACTTTGAAGCCACAAATAGTGGTTGTAGAAATATACCCAACCCCAGCGAGCCTTGGTAGACTCTTGTTAAGGCATGGTATCTATTTATCAACGGCGGTTTTGCTTATTGTCTATCGGCAAGCTTGGACCCGTTGAGAGTAGACGTGGAGAGCCGAGTTCAACCAATCAGAATAAGGAGGTTGGCCGAAATAAGTAATGTAAAATCAAGTGATCGGAGTAAAGAGAGAAATACCAACCAGATTATTGTCGAGAGTATGAGCCGTGTCGTAGAAAAGAAGAAGAGGCAGTTGTACATGACCCATGATCTCTTTCACTAGGGCATCATCGAGTTTTCGGAAAGCGCGTCTAACATTGTTAGCAGTTGCTGGTCAGATTTAGCTGGAAGAGATATACGCTGAGTAAAGAATTCCAGCAATTTGAACGAATCAATCTCAATCGCATGGGAAATATCGAGTCTCGGAAAAAGATTTCACATTGACTGCCGTGTCACCATTCTTGCCAGTTCAAGCAGTTGCAAGCCACGATGCGCTGTGGCTCCTACAGCTCAGGCCACGAAAGGCGGGGTAGGTTCAGATGGTCGGTAGGAGCTCAGTGGAAGAACAAAGTTCCGAGGGTGCTGTATGGGAAAGGAGGCGGGCGGGGCATTACGTATGGAACGCTGGGAACACTGGGAACACCTGCACCTCCTGCCAGCCCCCCCTACAGCCACTACAACCCCTACCTCAGCCTACCTACAGATAGAACAGCGGCCGAGTTGGTGAGTTGGCTCCTCAAGCAGCAGCAAGCAGTCTGTCCAGGTTGCCAATCAATCCAATCCAACACTTACTTGCTACGGGCCCGCATGCTTACTCAGCTAGGAGCATCATTCCCACCCTCAACCGTCTACCGTAATTGACGACACCCTCAATTGGCACGCCGACACTTCTGGACACCTCTATCCGAGGCCGAGACGGGAACACATCCTCGACCTACCCACCCAACCACCAAACCCGAACATCCTTCTCGACGCTTGCGGATCGAAATAAACCATGGCCGCTCCTCCTCCCATAGGTTAGTAGTGCCCATTGCCGCCCCCGTCGCCCGTCGTGCTGCCAGCCTAGCTAGCTAGCTAGTCGTCGCTGGGGAACACGCCCAACACGACACAACACCGCACACACCGCACGTGTCCCCCTTTCGTTTCCTATTGCTGACCTTTGGTCTTTTGTGTCTCGCAGTGCTGGACGGCGGTACCGGTTTCCTCAAGGTCGGCTACGCCGCGCAGAACTTCCCTGAATTCCAGTACCCCTCGATTGTCGGTCGCCCGATTCTGCGCTCCGAAGAGAAGGGCGGCAGCGAGGCCGAGGATGTCATCATCAAGGACATCATGTGCGGCGACGAGGCCGCCGCCGCCCGCACCATGCTTCAGATCAGCTACCCCATGGAGAACGGCATCGTCAAGAAGTGGGACGACATGCAGCACCTCTGGGACTACACCTTCTTCGAGAAGATGAAGATGGACCCGACCGGCCGCAAGATCCTGCTCACCGAACCCCCGATGAACCCCCTCAAGAACCGCGAGCAGATGTGCGAGGTCATGTTTGAGCGCTACAACTTTGGCGGTGTCTACGTCGCTATCCAGGCCGTGCTGGCCCTCTATGCTCAAGGTCAGTTTTTGGACGAGAAAACAACATGCCTGTCTATCTACATTGCCCTGTTCAGCTTGGCCCCTTTGCTGCTAAGCTACCTACTTTCTGCTTAGTTCCAAGGACTAACTCCTTTCTACTTCTTCTTCTGCAGGTCTCAGCTCCGGTGTCGTCGTCGACTCGGGCGACGGTGTGACCCATATCGTGCCCGTCTACGAATCCGTCGTGCTCAACCACCTGACGCGCCGCCTGGACGTCGCCGGCCGAGACGTGACGCGCAACCTAATCTCGCTGCTGCTGCGCCGCGGCTACGCCCTCAACCGCACCGCCGATTTCGAGACGGTGCGCCAGATCAAGGAGAAGCTGTGCTACGTCTCGTACGACCTCGAGCTGGACAAGCGTCTTAGTGAAGATACGACTGTTCTCGTCGAATCGTACACCCTGCCCGACGGCCGCGTCATCCGCGTTGGGTCCGAGCGCTTCGAGGCCCCCGAGTGCCTGTTCCAGCCCCACCTGGTCGATTGCGAGCAGCCGGGTATCGCCGAGTTCCTCTTCAACACGATACAAGCGGCCGACGTCGACGTGCGCTCGTCGCTGTTCAAGGCCATTGTGCTTTCGGGAGGAAGCAGCATGTACCCCGGTCTGCCCAGCCGGCTGGAGAAGGAGCTCAAGCAGCTCTGGCTGACGCGCGCCCTCGGCGGCAACCCCGAGCGCCTCAACAAGTTCAAGGTCCGGATAGAGGACCCGCCACGCCGACGCCACATGGTTTTCTTGGGAGGCGCGGTGCTGGCCAACATCATGGCGGACAAGGAGAGCATGTGGATCTCGAAGCAGGAGTGGGAAGAGCAGGGACCCAAGATTCTGGAGAAGCTGGGGCCGCGATAAATGCATTCATAGCGCACGCAATCAAACTGTTTAAAATCCCTAGATCTGGAAGAAAAGAGAAACTGGCGGCGAGCAACCGACGTATGGCGAAAGGGCCTACAAGACAAGACAGGACAACTCTGAATATAACTGGCGAAGGCGTGGGTGGAGCAAAATCAAATCTTCTTCAAGCCGGCATTAGTGGTACTGAGCCGAATATCAATGATTATAACGTCACATGCAAATTGCCACGAGACTGCACAGTAGCTCCGCTCGTAGATCGTATTGCCCGCCACGTGCATTCGGTTCCGGTTGTTCTCTGTGATGGTGTTGGTATTAGTCCTATAGCACACATTGTAGCTGGATTTGGGAGATCTTTTGAAGTGCAGGGCGGCCGCCTCCTGATGCCGACCTACAAGGAAGCGTACTACAATGGGGTACTTATTCGCTGTTCCGCCTACGGGGTGCTTGAATACACATACAGGCTGTTGAGCCAAAAGAGCATCATTCATAGGCAAATAGATTCTTTGACTATGATGACCTACTCGTGTACTGGGATGGGACACCTAGTCCCCGACCTCGAGAGGTTGCTACACACATTAACAGGCAATTCTGAGTATAGAGCTTGGCAGCCAAGTAGATCATCATTTCAGCGCATCAAGTATATCAAGCTCATACACCTGGTTTCAATCTCAATTCATATCAGGGCCAAATTTCTTCCTGTATTGTTCGGCGACTACGGATCAAAGCTATCTAGTTCTCATCCGCCTGTCGCAGCGGCTCTTTCATGAATCATTCTTCGTACTTGGTCTGGGCAACCGTGTCGTAGCCATCTCATTCTTGAGCAACTGAGAAGACAAACACCATAGATGGGTGATCTTCATCAACCAGAATCGGGCCACCGAATGAAAAGTAGTGGATCAGTCAGGCTGAGGAACCTATTAGCTCCCGCCGCCACTCCTCCCGCGACTTGGTCGCGTATCTGCCCACGCACTCGCGAACGCCTTGCTCAAAAAACAGCCTTGTCGCGGAATATACTCACCGTCTGCATGGTATTGACAAAGTCATCGGGCTCCACCTGGAAGAACAGGGCATAGATGGCGCCCAGCACGCTGGCCATGGAGGTGTCGGGCGTCCAGTCCCGGTCCCGGTCCAGGATTCTGTGGCAGACGCGCCCGTGCGAGTTGACGTTGGGGTGCCAGACCTGGGTGACAAACCGGGCCGCGGGGGGCTCACTCGGGTAGCCCTCGCTGGCGTCGAGGTGAAGCAGAAACGTGCCCGCCGAGTAGGTCGTCCCCTCCGGGCCGCGCATAACGACCTTCAGAAGCCCAGGTCGGCTCCGCTGATGTAGATGTCGTACATAGGGTTGTTGACGTCGTTGGCTATAGCTCGGATCTCGTTCAGGAGACGAAGGGTACGTAGACCGGGAGGTTTGTTTCGGCCTCGTTCAGCGATGCTAGAGACGGCGTGGCCATTGGCGAAGGTTTCCAGGCTCAAAACCGAGTCTTTCGATTTCGGGTGTTCCTTGGGACTTGGTAACACGCGCTTGAACCTGGTGAGGTCGACTTTCTCTCCCAAGCTTGAAAGAGTCTGTAACTGCTCTGATGGGCCACCTACACGATACTTCCGCAGCCCGAGAAATTTTCGCTCTGATAGAGACAGAAAGGGCTCCCGCCCGCATAGGGCGAGAGTCTCCGTCAAGGTTTTTGGGCAAATGTGGTAGCCGTCCTTTTGATTGACAAATAGTTAATATCATCACGAGCACTTTATATGAGGGAGTGATCATTCGTACCAGTAGATAGGGTAGCGTTGCAGTTTCAGAGTTGCTCTCATTGCCGAAGGCAACACTGTCAAATATAATACTGCCCTCTTGAAGCCACTGCTGGATAAATTCGGCCGTAACCGTGGATGGCTTTGTGTCGATGCCGTCGCTGATGCAAATGATACGCTTCCTGGCATGAGGGTACTTTTCTCCGTATACAGTCAGCTGATCCTTCGCTAGTAGAAGCGCATCCCACAAAGCTGTATCGCCTTCCGCCTTTATATTGGCAATGAACTGTGGCAGGTCATGTGGTGCATGAGAGATGCGCGAAGCAACCATCGGTTTAGCCGCGAAAGTTAACAGACCGATATGTATCTTGTAGTTGTACCGCTTTATACGATTGATCATGGCCTAATTTCCTTTTGACAGGGACAACTTACATCAAGCATCTGCTTGAGAACATCCAAGCGGGAAAGGGTGCTGTTGTTCTTTCTCCCTGCGCCAACGACGCGCAGATTAAGAGCCATATACCCATCTTCGTCTTCCACGAGTGTACTCTGCTCTCCGGCCTGAGCAAAGCAACTGTAGTGGTTCAAGAGAGATGAAATACGCTCCTGTCTCTTACGGAGCGTCCCAGAAGCCCGGCCATCGCCTTTCCGTTTCAGATCTGTCTCTAGATCTTTGTCCTCTATGGTGACATCGTCAAATTGTTCATCAGGCCCAATATGGTAATGAAGTCGGTAGCGCCAATACTTCCAAATCACCGAGGATAACGTTGGATTTGTTGTTCGATCGACCCAGTACGAGAAGCCCATCGTTTCATCATTCTCGTCGGAAACTTTGATAAGCACCTGTTCTTCCTTGGCGTCGTACGATGCTGTTCTACCAGTCCTGATCCCTATACCGTTGATATTTTGTATATCGATTGCTTCTATGATGGTTGTTGGGCTAGCTTCAGAGTTTGTCTCGAATAAACCAAACTTTGGGGCCGTGCTTGGAGGTGTAAAGCTCAAATCTGGAGATCTGTCCCTCGATGCCGCGGAATGCCAATGTATAGAGATCCTCAAGTGTCGTCGAATATGTTACCTTCCTGTTAAATGAGTCGTACGAATGGGGTCCCCAGAACGTCAACTCGAATTCACTAGGTTTGAGGCGCTTCGATAATCCCTCGGAATTGCTAAAGCTGCCTCTCATACCCACCTCAATAACCCAAAGTCTTTCTTGTTCGCGTATTTCCTCATTCGGTCGCGTGTTGGTGTTTCTTAACGGCTCTCCAGTCCTGGGAGAAGACTTCGGAACTTTGTACCATCGAGTGATGGCAGCATCCGAGTATGTGCTGCCGTCTGAATCAATGACGGCATCTAACATCAGTTTATGAGATAAGGGGCATCGAAGATGGTTAGGGAGGTAACTGATGCGACTGTTAGGCTTCGGAGTGCATTGAAGGATGCCCTGGGGTATGCTTTCACCTGGGTGCCATGTCCAGTCAAGAGATCTCTCCTGTGGTGCAGCCATCACGTGATATAGTAAAAGGTCAATCAGCATTTCTTCATTGGTTTTCAGGGCCGTCCATAGAACTTCAATGAGTGCAAGATGGTACTCCTTGTTACACTTGCACCTTCTTCGGAATGTCGACGTATGTCAGTCGATAGCATACTTGGCATGATATCGAATACTTTTGCTGCCACTCTGCGTTTATCGTAGTAATTAGTATACGCGACTATGGCAACCATGTCGTTAAAGGCTACACAGCCATGTAGCAGCTTCTTTGCCTCGTCAATGACAGCCCGTTGGTAGAGTGTTGGGTCTACATATACCTCAGCATCGAGATTCCCAGCTGGTTCTTTGACGTCATCCTCGCCATTGAGATTGCTGTCGCAGCCCATGCTGCCGCTGGTATCCACGCAGAACATCAATATTTCATCTGGTGCCACCCTTGGCTCCCAGTGGGAACGGACGCGGAAGACGCTGAGAATGCTAGGATCGACGTTATCGTCTTTAGTTGTCTGTCGGTTGACACAGTACATGTCAATGATCCCCTCGTCAGCAAGATCACTTAATTTCGACTTTTCAAGCGTGATGTCCATACAAGTTGGGTGTATCGGTAATTCCAAGGTATGGAGATCGAGGACAGTGGTCTTGTCATGTTTTGCTTTCACTTCCACTCCAATACTGCTGCTGGAAACATGCCGCGTCTTCGAACAGATTACAACAACGCTAGTCACAGTTTTGGACTCCGATCGATGTTCATTAGCCGCCAGGGCTTTGATGTCGATGTTCTTCGTCTTTTCGATGTCAGAACCAAAGTGTGACCGAAGTGCGGCGCGAATGGACACTTCCGTTATTTCCTTCAGGTGGATACGCTCGACAATGCTCTTTCCATGTATGACAAGAAACGAATTATCGATAGTTTCGTATTTCGTGAGATCGTCGGCAAGTTCGCAGTTGCACTCATAGAGATCTGCATCGCCATCGAACCTGTGTGGGATACCCAGCTCATCCGCAATGTTGTCGCGCAGTTGGCGGATTGTTGCTGTTTGAGGCAGGCGGATCACGGGGCAGGCTTCTAGATGTTTGGCGCTTGCTGCTTTGACGACGCGGAAAGTGAGTGTAGACGAGGTTGCTACAAGGCATGATCATCCTTATGCTGGATTTTCATTGCAGAGTAGCAAAACGGAGCACCATGAATTTAGGAGAAGATTGCGATATTGTGGACGGTTTGACGCAGCACTAGTCATGTGTTTGCATGTGCTGTATGTCGACGACATGTTTGCCTGTGTACGGACTCGTGGCTGGTCGGGAAGCTGCGCGTTACCTACTACATGGAACCTAGATAAGTCGGAAGAGGCCGGCCCACCTAGTGTTACGCTCCGACAATGACTTCATCACAGCAATCACCAGATCAATGTTATACACAATATGCTACTATATTGCTGATGTAGAAGGCACTCTCGATCGAGGGAGGTTACCCAACACTCACAATACGTGTAGGATGGGCACGCTGACAAGATGAGGTTGGAAGTTGATGTGGATGGTTACAATGGACCCGAGCAGGTGAGGCGCTAGAGCGGAAGCGGCTTGAGGTGGTGGGCACCAGTCTCACCCAGGCAGTTGACCATTAATGCAAGATCAATGCACTTATCTTGCAGGAAGGACCGGGTCAGCGGGTAGCTGTTATCGCAAAGCCTGACAAGGCGATAACTAAAAAAAAGTACAGGGTAGGTGGCAGGAGAACAAGGTCAGTCCTGGGGCAGACTGCCAGTCCAGTGAGAGTCCAGTAAGAATCCAGTGAGTCCCACCCCCAAGTGCCCCTAAGATTAACGAATTAGGGGGTAAAGGGATGGCGTAATGGCTGGCCAGGCTGGGGGCCCCCCTTCGCTACTGCCACTACAGCACCCTCTTTCTCTGCACGTGTTACCTTCAACACCGAATCCTGTCACTCGAACCCATCACGTCGCATCCCATCTGCCACCTTTCCACACACCCCCAATCCCAATCCTGCAGTTAAACCGCGCCAAACTCGACCAAGCCGCTCTTTAAGTTATTCTATTTATCTTTTTCCCAATAACTCGCTAAGGCGTAATCGCCATAAATTCAACGCTTTTAATGCTCCACTTCTTGTCGCTCGTTTACTACTAATACTGTCGCATCACCACCCTTACGATTCATGTCTTCAAACAACATCAGGTTGTCGAGGATCCCACCGGCAAGCCTCCATCCGACAGCCCGCTACTCTCACCTCAGCGACGCCAACGCCCAGCCCGAACCCTCCCCGCTATCCGCTGCCTCGTATGCCTCCAGCGACCTCTCCGACTACATTGGCTCAGGCACCGACACAGTGGGCGGCCGCACCCCCGTGGTAGACAGACGCCTCTCCTTTGTCCCTGAAGACGAGTATTCCACAGACGGGGATGAACGCGAGCAGCAACGGTCCAGGAACCACCTCACCTCCGGCAATACACGTGCCAATTCCCGATACCACCACAATCGTAATAACAGTAGCGATTCAGATATAATCAGCAACAGTGACGACGACGGAGGATCCGAAGACGACGACGACATGGATAGACCTTCTTACCTCCGCCAGGACAATGGCCGGTCCGCCGACCCGCTCCTGTTCAAGGCTGGCGACGACGATGACGACCATGAGCGCGGCCGCACCCCCTACGACAGTCTGAGGTCTCCCTCGCCCAAGGCCACACCCTCCCGGCCGCGCCTGAGCCGGCGGTCGACGATGCGGTCTAGGTCCCCCGACACGCAGGCCGTCATGGCCGCGCGCAAGAAGTACATATTTGCCGCCGTCTTCCTTGTCATCTCGCTGGTGTCCTTCACCATTCAGACAGAGTTGGGCGCCTACGTGCAGAACGAGATGGGCTGGAACAAGGCCTACTGCATGCTATACCTGACGCACGGCTCATGGGCGATCCTGTGGCCCGTCCAATTGCTGATTCTGCGCGTGCAGAAGTGGAAGACACCTTGGCCTGTCTTCTGGCGCCGCCACGTCGCCATTCTGCGCAGCACGGCACAGCAGGTCCGCCACCAGGACCTCGAGCCGTCCAAGCACGACACCAGCACCAGCCCCTGGCCCTACCTGATCCGCACCACGGCCTTCATCACCACGGCGCTGACTGTCGCTGGGCTCAGCTGGTACCTCGCCGTCAACATGACGAGCCCGAGCGACCTGACAGCCATCTACAACTGTTCCGCCTTCTTCGCTTACGCATTCAGCGTGCCCCTGCTCAAAGAGAAGCTGCGCATCGACAAGAGCATCGCCGTCCTCATTGCCATCGTCGGCGTGCTGATCGTGGCCTACGGCGACAGCAAGCCCGAGGACTCCAAAGGGCCCGACACTAGTGCTGGCACCCGCTTCCTCGGTAATATGATCATCGGCGCGGGCAGCATTCTGTACGGCCTATACGAGGTGCTCTACAAGCGGTGGGCGTGCCCACCCGAGGGTGTGGCGCCCAATCGCGGCATGATCTTCGCCAACGCTTTCGGGTCGTGCATCGG
This sequence comes from Apiospora malaysiana, assembly GCA_006508115.1. Classification (NCBI taxonomy): domain Eukaryota; kingdom Fungi; phylum Ascomycota; class Sordariomycetes; order Amphisphaeriales; family Apiosporaceae; genus Apiospora; species Apiospora malaysiana. The sequence continues at coordinate 1,936,245 of QUSE01000031.1, forward strand.
CACCTTCACGCTGACGGTGCTCTGGGTGCCTCTTCCCCTGCTGCACTGGCTCGGATGGGAGACGTTTGAGCTGCCGACGGGCGAGACGGCCGTGTGGCTCTTCTTGAGTGTGATTATGAATGCGACGTTCGCAGGCTCGTTCCTGGTGCTCATCTCGCTCACGAGCCCCGTTCTCAGCTCCGTGGCGGCTCTGCTGACCATCTTCATCGTGGCCATTGCCGACTGGTTCCGCACTGGCGAGCGCATGTCGCTAGCGGCCATCCTCGGCGGCTGCCTGATCATTGTCGCTTTTCTCATGCTCAGCTGGAGCACGTGGCGCGAGATGACGGAGGACGCGGAGCACAAGGCCCACGACGCCTCAGTCGAAGCTGAGTGGGACAGTGACGACCAGAGCGATAAGGATGATGGGGGCCGCTAGTTGGGTTGCATCATGCCGTGGCTGAGTGAGGTGCGTCGTTCCGCCGCCATAGAAGCGATATACCGGAGGTGCACTTTGACGCGTTTGCTGTTGTCGGTTGTTGTTTTGTGTGTGGTGTGGATAGACAGCGAGCGAGCGAACGGGTGGCTAGAGAGAGTGAGATCTGATCTGATTTCAACGAAACGGGTATAGAGGTTGTGGGTACGGATATGTCCCGCCTCTCCATTGGAACGAGTGGGTTCAGGATATATACCAAGGGGAGATTCTTCCCCGTCTTTCTTCATTTTGTGTCTGCTGGTCGGAGACCATGCAGATGATAGGGAAGGGGTATATATACCATATAGTGAGGAAAGGGATGATGGCATGGCATGCCCGCATATGCATCGGCATGGGACGGCGTTCTTGGTTGGGGCCGTGGGTTCCATTGGGACTGTATTTACAGATATAGAGATATATTACACACTACCCGGTAGCGGTTCTCAGCAAGGCTACATACTTATTGTTAGCAAAGCAGCGAGATCTGGGAGTGGTGAGTTAGGCGTCACACTTGAATTGACTTTGAGTTTATGGGTTAGAGTTCATTTACATTGATGGGTTTATCGTTTTCGCTTCGCGGTTTTGTTTCAGGGGTCACGCGTAGGCTCGTGTTCTGTGCTGTTTCCAGGTTTCCACGCGGATGGACGAGATGGACTGAAACCGACTGAATGACATTGGTAATGAGATAGAAGGCTTCCGCCATTTCTTGTTTCAATATTTAACGCGTTCTTTTCTATGTTTAGCTGGGTGCCTACAGACACACTCCATCCGTCGCGACGACATCAAAGAGGTAACTAACATGCTCACCGGAGCAGGCTCGCAGCTCTGAGGTCTGAAATGGCCTCTGCTGCGACCCTTTACTGGAGAGATCAGAGCATTACCAACGGCTGCAAGGTCTCACAGCCACCACATCATCATAACCCGTTAACCCGTATGTCTAACCTACTATCTCATGTGTCATGGATAGACATCCTCAGGGTCAACAAGCTATGCTGCCATGGCCGTTCGTGCACGAAGTGATGGTCGCTTTCGGCCAGACATTAAGATGAAGAGCAAATCTATGGCGTTGATCGAGGATATCACTGGGAGCTCTCTAAGTTGGCCAATGCTCCAAGAGAGTGTAAGAACAGATATGGAACCACCGGAGTTGTTGGCTTGGCTCTCTAAGTAGCAGGCCCTAGCTATGTGATCCAGGACCGACCCCTTTTTGGTCAATACTGGCATTCTCCAGGTGACCAAAGATTCCTTTAGCACCCGTAGAATCAGCGGCATGCTCTCTCACGCAACCAATGGCGCAACCGCTATACAATTGAGGACGCATACGAACGAACACATTGGTCCACCGTGGCATCTCCATTTGCTGTTGGACTTGCTTTAAAGCCACGACCCGGGATTACGAACAAGCAGTCCAGAGATGCGGATTTATTACATCCGCGTTTTATGTCCATGGGCCATCTCATCCTCCTCCGAAATTATACGATGGTATCCCCACGTGAGGTTACCCAAGTATGCATTTCTTCCTCTCGTAATCAATACCTCACCAGCACCACAGGGTGAAATTAACCCCGCCAAAAGGTTAGGTCCCGCCCGTTGTGTCGTTGTCAGCGGGGACAGGAAAGCTTAGGTTAGTGTGGAGTTTATCGCCGAAAATGATGCCACCGCTCCCTCTCGCTTCACCCAACATAGGACTTTACAGCCTTTAACAGCGATGACCACACATGGTTTTCGGAATATGCATGAGTGGCTGGAGTCGGGCTTAAGCTTAAATACGAAACGGGCCCAACAGGCAATGGACGAGATGGTGACATACGCTCGTGGGAACCCCGCTATGGGACGCTGTTGCTGCTGGTCGTCCCACCTTCCGGCTCAGCTGCATCGTCACCACTGACATAGGAACCCACGTTCTTCGTGGTAGATAAATAAACCTCTCACTTCCTCATTGCCTGAATCCTTGTATACAGCACTCATCTTCTTGGACCTGAGATTGTTTGGAGCATTCATTAGTCGTTGACAACACCACCAAGCAAAACAAAAGCCAAAATGCCTCTCACCATCCCCTCGACGGGCAAGCCCCGTGTCATCCTGGGCCTCATGACGTTCGGCCCGGAAGAGGCCGCCGGCGCCCGCATCACCGACCCGGCCGTCTACGCCAACGTCCTCGACGTCTTCCAGCGCGAGCGCGGCTACTCCGAGGTCGACACGGCCCGTGTCTACGTTGCCGGCGCCCAGGAGACCTTCACCCGCCAGGCCGGCTGGAAGGACCGCGGCCTCATGCTCGCCACCAAGGTCAAGTACCCGGGCGAGGACGGCGACCACCAGGGCCAGAAGGTCCTGGAGAGCGTCGAGACGAGTCTCAAGGAGCTGGGGACGGATTGCGTTGATGTAAGTTGTTGTTTGTTCTTTTGCTCGTTGTGACAGGGGAAGATCAGAGGAAGTTGCATTTCGAGGTCCCGAGATTGGAGATATATCCCCAAGCCAAGACGCCACTTCTGCAGTGTAACAGCCAAGGGCGCCGACAGACATCTTACATGCATCTTTGATTAATTCAACCCTGCATCCTGCATTTTTCCGCACTGTTGCTAACCAATGGCCCTTTCGTTCGTCCTACTCAGATCCTCTACGTCCACGCCGCCGACCGCGCCACCCCGTTCGAAGAGACGTTCGCCGCCCTCGACAGGCTGCACAAGGCCGGCAAGTTCGTGCGCCTGGGCGTGTCTAACTACACGGCCTTCGAGGTGGCCGAGGTGGTGATGCTGTGCAAGGCGAACGGCTGGGTGCGCCCGACCATCTACCAGGGCATGTACAACGCCATCACGCGCGGGATCGAGCCGGAGCTGCTGCCCGCCTGCCGCCGCTACGGGCTCGACGTGGTCGTGTACAACCCGATCGCGGGCGGGCTGTTCAGCGGCAAGATCAAGAGCAAGGACATGGTGCCCAACGAGGGCCGCTTCAGCGACACCCACGGCACCGGCCGCAACTACCGCGGGCGCTACTTCAAGGACAGCACGTTCGAGGCGCTGCGCGTCGTCGAGGAGGCCGTCGCGAAGCACGAACAGGAGGGGCTGACCATGATCGAGACGGCGCTGCGCTGGGTGCGGCACCACTCGGCGCTCAAGGTCGGCGAGTCCGGGTCCGGCAGCGGTGACGGCATCATCATTGGCATCTCGAGCCTCGAGCAGCTCGGCAGCAACCTCGATAACCTCGAGAAGGGACCCTTGCCCGACGATGTCGTGGCGGCGCTGGATAAGGCGTGGATGATTGCTAAGGCGGATGCGCCAAACTACTGGCACAAGGATCTGAAGTATACTTATGATACTCAAGCGGCGCTGTTTGGGAAGAAATAGAGGGGGGAAGAGAGTATGGGGATGGAGCTGCAATGAGTAGGTGGTTAGGATGACAGACAGAGTTACTTTACGAGATTGATGATGAATTAATGAGCATTGCGTTTTGCGGTTTACTCATCGCCTAGGGTGGTCTGTAATCAGATATTTGAGAAATGGCACCTGCAACTCTCCAGCGGCTGTGGAACGTATCCGTATTCCTCTTTGAAACCTTGGGTATTGAACGAAAAGCTGCCCCGTACACCAAGCTTCACATGCATATACATATACAGACTTGGTTAAGGAGAGCGGAATAATGTTGCTTCCAACGAGGCATGCAACCCTTGGAATGAGCTCCCTCGGTACTCGATTATCTCCTCGCTCGAGATAACTTGTTCGACTCTCATTACTTCCTTTATGCCTCCACCTTTAGATGTATCTTTCCTATTCAAGGACTCGAGACCGGCTGCTTGGTAATGGCTTCGCGTGGGTCGGGTCCTCTCGTTGCCAGAGGAGAGAGGTACTCACTCTCAATCAAATCACCAGCTCCTAATCTTCCAGATCTTGCTTCCCGTAACCAGTTAATTAATCACCTCTCAGGACGGTATACAGGTTTCGGTGCTGTGCTACTTCTTTTTCCTGTGCCTGGCTCGCCTCCTTTCAACTACTCGTGATGGTTCAACTGTCCAGGCAGCCAGTCTGTCAGGCGTACTCGTGGCGGACGGATCGCCTTGAATGTAATGGATCAACTCTATCATTTGACCCCAAGGGCGACGCAGTCACAGAGTGATTGCTCTTGCGCGTTCATAGAAGCACATGCCAGAGACTAGTGGCAGCAAATAGTACCAGAGGCCCGTATTGCGAGCGAGCGAGCGAACTTGCTTCTCCCCAGCCTCGCTTCTCTGATCGGAAGAGTATCGACGGGGCAATGATGGATGCACATATATACATAGGTAATGGCTATCGCGAGGAAATTATGGTCCAGATCATGACTGCTCGCTTCTCTGGTCTATTCGAAGAATCTGGAACGGAAAGTGACCGTGTTGAAGGGAGGTTAAGATCCAATCGTCCCTTGCGATCTTGATACTTTCACCCTACGTGACGAGGTCGAGACTAACATGTCCTCGTTAAAGGGGAAAGAAACACACGTTCCGGCCCATGATTGGTACCTATTGATATGGAAAATATAGTTCCAACTCATGTACATCACGTACACGTAGGAAACGGATGAAGCATCTTTCATAGACACCACGATTGAGTAGAAGCCTAATAGTTGATATGAAGGTCAACATCCAAGGAATCCAATAGACTAGGTATGCCACCTTTATTTTCTTTCCTGTAGACTTGTGCTATCACTATCGTATTCATTTGATTTCAATATAGCTCAGGATACCATCTCTGAAGCCCCTTCTACTCTGCGTCACGCACGATCATGGACGTTCCACCGAGTCCACGTTAGATGCATGGGTACAGACACATGCATATTGGCGATACCATAAGTTATTCATGATACTTGCCTCTGCCCAATAGTAATCAATTGTTTATTGATGGAATCTCACAGTACCCAGATATTTCGTCCCCACTGGCATCGGAAACTCGCTTACAGCAAGCAGCAGCAGCAACAGCAGCACTGCCAGTTTCATCCCCATCAATGACGGGGGCAAGCTTGCTATAGAATGACGTGTTTGCTGTTATTCTTATCTCGGTTCATGTCATCAATTAATCGCATACTACTAGGCAGCTAGGAACAACAAACGGGCAGGAGAGGCGGTGCAACGAGTTTCCCTAGTATACAATGCGGCGCGGGTGAGGGTGTTGGTTACACCTATTTTAAGCAACAAGACATATATACAGTTCACTGCCACACTCAGGAGGGAGGAGGAGGCTTTCGGCCGGAAATTTCTCCAGGATCTCGGCATTCCTCCCGAACTTCGGGTTCTCACCTCACGGTAGGGTAGATGGTCAGGTCGGTAGCACACCAAGAGAGAGAGAGACGAAGCAAAGGGTGGAAAGCTAGCTCGCTCACTCACAACTCACCGCTTTCTTGTGCAACCAATCAGGCAGTTAGGTGTATGCATATGTACGTATGTGCATACCTGTACGTACGGGAGAAAAGTAAAGTTCGATGATGTTGCACCAACTGCATATCGAGGGATTGGCTGAGATTGGTCCTGTAGCACACGAGCTGGGAGCTGGCAAGCTGGCAAGCTGGCGAAGCTGGGTTCAATGGGAGGAGTGGAATACCTACACCAATACCTAGCGCAACGTTCTGGAGTGGTGTGGCCGGCCAGTGAGAAGGCCAGGTTGGGTCAAGTGACGGGCCAGTGGAGCCACGTAGGGCGCAGCCGCTTCTGGCTTCCGAACGAGCAAGAGCGAGATGCGGTGCGAACTGATGTGACTTATGCACAGTACATTTTATTATGCCGTCCTAATTTAATAAGTAAGACCCGGCGCTTGGGAAATGCAGGCAAGGTGTGGTGGGAGGGGGTGAGGGTTGTGTGTATGTGTATTTCGACTGGCTAAGGGTTGGTTAGTGGTATGGGCAGACATGCATATATGTGTGTGTGTGTGTATGGGAGGGCACCAAGTGATATCAGCTTGATCAACGAAAGCAGCCTGGCAGCAGCAGCAGCGGGAAAAAAAAGCAATTTCACGAATTGGAGCAGAAGAGGAAGACTTCTGGACGACGCCGCCGTAAAATTAAGCGCCGCCCGCCTGCAGCGAGTGCAGCAAAGAGGGAAGCGGCTTGCATATTGCCTGCAGTAGTCGCAGACCTGGTCCAGCCAGCCAGCGAGCGCGCCGGCGACTTCGAGCTGCACCTGCCACCACCCCCCCCTTGCCAGTATTCGACTGGCTAGCTGGGCGCAAATCTCGCGGATCGATCAGGGTTAAAAGGCGAGGGTGGTGGGGATCATTCATTGAACAGCTGTCTGGCTGCCCCCGATGGGAGAATGACAGGCACCAATCTGCCAACAGAGGATTTGAGGATTCGAGCTACAGTATGGATGATGGGTGGGATGCTGCAACGGTAGCCGATCGTCGCGCCAATGGAAAGTAGGTAAGTTACATGACACAAGCGACGATGATCTGCAAGATTGAAGGGAGGCCATCCGCCGTTTGGGTCGTTGCTGTTCAACCAACGTCTCTGCCTGCTTGCGAGCTTGTCCACTTAGCCCTGGGTTACATAGTTATTTTTATGCCTTTAGGTGTGCTTCGCGTGCGGCGTGGCAGAAGCGTGGAGTCCACCACAGCCAGGGTCACCCAAAAGTAAGAGTGTGTCAGGACTCGAGGAATGGGGCCGCTAGACGCAGCACGGAAAATGGAACAGACTTGGCGATGCTGGATATATCCGTAGGTACGGAGTAACACATCATGCCACAAGTCGTCGCGACTATACTTACTCTGCTCCTGGTCCGTCCACAGTTGTCCGTCAATAATGGAATTGTTAAATGGACAGAACGCGGCGTGCGCAAGAGAGACAGAGAAAACAATATTCAATAAACCCTTCCCGCCCGTCTTTCGTCAACCGAGTCCCGCTTCCGCCCGGCGTAAACTAAGGGTACAATATATCGTTAGTAGATATGGAGCCGAGACCCAATTGGTAGAAGAACCGGTCGGCTGGCGAGCTGGACCAAGACCGGCGTCAAAACGTCGAATGAAAACAAACGCGTACAAGAACGGTCTGGCCAAGGGGCCAGTTCAGCGCTTCTTCTTTTTCTTTGTTTTCTTTCACTCTCTGGAAACTGGAGGGGAGGGGAGGGAGAGGTAGGTAAGTAGACCTTCTGGGCGACCGCGTGACCGTACCTGCGGCCAGTAGTTCAAAATCGCGTGTTGGAATCTGGAGCCTCCCGCGTGGTGTGGAAACAGCCAGGGATGGATGGATGGATGGATGGATGCCCAGGGCTCCAAAGCCACAGACACACCATTTCTGGATGCATATGTCATACCAAAGCACCGAAGCGGAACAATGGAAAGGGGGTAAAAATGACTGTGCGCTTTTCGCACTTGCACGATCATGGTACTTGATGTACGATGGGACCAGTAGCCATCGTGACCCGAGTACGGAAACCCGGATGCGTTCGCCCTTTACGGGATGCCACGATCCAAATGGGGGGAGGGGGAGCCAGAGCATGGAATGCAACCCGTCTCAAACAACGCTCGGGCCAAGGGGGGGAGACGGAGCTGGGAGCTGGCTGAGGAAGGAAGCTCGATTGATTGAAGTCAAGTCGCAGCAATTCAATCGATGCCCTTCTTGATGTGTGTCCTGAGTCCTGACTGTGTGTCCCGTTTCCAAAGTGCGAGAATCGTGATGGGATACAGACGCACGGTGCCCAGGGGTTTGCAGGAAGAAGGAGGAGGAGCAAAAAGGCAATTGGGTTGTTGTCTCAGAAGCTGCAAGGTCGGCTCCTCTTACTGCTCTGCCAGCCTAGCAGCCCAACTCACCCTCTCCCCCAATGCGAGTGGATCATCTCATATTCTGGAACATCAAACCATCAATCATCCTGTCTTTACTTTTTCCGTCTTCACGGTGTTGTTATTATTATCATCATCATCACCGTCAATATCTTCTATGTTCTGTCCAAAGTTGAATTACACACTATGGAGATCCTCTCATGACGCCTGAGGTAGATACGAGCAAAAAAACCCCTAGAGATCGCAGTCTCTCTCATTCACTAATGACCAAGCTCGAACGCCATAGCCCAACGTCCACAAGTCTGTTCACGTGCCTGGTGACACTTTTGCATTACATGCAATTAAAGGCGGATCGCCAGCGGATGGGGGAGGGGAGGGGAGGGGGGCTGGATCAGCACTTATGTCTCATCTGCAACCGTAAGGCTGCTGGATTCTTACTTGATACGCAGATCTCCACGGGCGAGGTGAAATGTAAGTGGTAAGCTTGCCAACGAATTTCGATGACTGCACTCATGTAGGTGTAGTAGTTGTAGGCACATGTAGCCACTTCACCATTTTTGCCACAATCCTTCTACGCTGAAGAAAGTCCACATACGACAGCCTTTTCTCCAGTGGTAATAGTCTCTCGAAGCCTACATATGAGTCACCCCGCGAGAAAGAACTCATTCATTGACAGAATACTGTGTCAAGTTCGTATTAGATGTAATGGCCTGCCTTTTCGGAGGTGACGAGTACAGGTATGCGTGGATGCAACTCTGTATACTGTACACCCCATTCGGAAAGCGGTCGACCAGGGGTCTTCTCCCCATATTCCCAAATCGTGCCATACCTCCTGGGCCGGCCTGCGTGGCGCACCGCGAGAGATCCAAGACCCAAGCCCGTAACGCAGATCACCTGTCTAAGAACCTTATGCGATGTGAACCTTCTTTTTCTTCTTCGTCGGTGTCCTTTCCCTCTCGTCATGCGACATCACTTGTGTAGCACAACTGATGCTGGATGATGCGATTCGCTGGCAAAATCGAGATAGGGGCTATCTACACATTGTCACAAACATTTGGTGGTTTCCCCCAAACTCATAAGGGGGCCGGCCGTAGGGCTACCTACCCGGCATTGTCACGACAGCCAGGGACTGAACCCTTGGCAACGACGGAGCAGTCAGACAAAACAAGATGACAGAGCGGCGGGCTGGCGGGCGTTCTGCACTCAAGGTCATATGCTTTGGGCTAGTGGCTGGCATCCGAACCCCTGACCGTAGCGCTGGTGAAATGGTGACTGAGGTAAGCCGGTAATCTCCAGGACATATTTGTGCGATATGCCAGTCAGGGACGACGTCGGAGTAACGAACGAAGTCGGTCTGAGTCGTGGTTGTGCGCACGCATGAAGGACGGATCTGTCTAGATTGGGAGACGGAAACTGGATCGACTATAGAGTTTTGGAGCCCGTAGCCCCCGTAGCCCCCGTAGCACCAGTGTCCTGGGTAAAGAGATCTCGGTCCAGGCACGAGTAATAATCGTGGTTGGAACGGTTTTGAACGTGCATTGTACCTATCTTTTCCCCGGAATACCTACCCTACCGCCTTGGTTGTCAGGGGGGATGTCTATGTATGGATGATTGGTCCTCTCTCGCACAGCTGGCCACAGACTCGCTAGTCCAGAACGAGGTCGGGGGAATTGAAATCAGAGACATCGTGTTTGGAGCTCACGAGAAACGGTGTATGTAGTGGTAGGTACCTACCTGACTGTCTAGGCTCTCTTGGAGCATAGGCTTCCATCAATAATTCAATTGAAAGGGCACACCTTAAACGAAAAGAGGATAACCTAACCCAACAGGCCGCGGCGTTACCGTGTGGCTCAACCTCGGGGAGAGTGTAGCATGGAATAGTACGTATATGCCTGTACTGTAGGTGTAAGTGAACGACCTAGGCGATACCCTTGATTATATGGCCAGGATTCAATACCCTACATGTATCTGTTGCTACCTGTTTCTTGGATATGCATGTGCAGCCATGACTTAGGTGATATTCATTTCCACGACTATACTCATGCGTCTATACTTAGCAGCTGGAAAGACGCGCGCCTCGCGGCATAATCAACATCCCAAGTGGGACGACGGGCGGGCAGCACCTTGGAAGAAGATTTTTCGATTCCTGGAAAGAGGCCATAACCTAGAGAGGACCCTTCCCCGTTATCCTCATAGTGCGTACGGTATTACCGACTGGCTCTCTTTTTCGTTGTGAGAAAAAGCCTAACTTGGGTACATAACGGGGTGGATTACTGGACTTCAAGCTCCAGGGCTGAATAATTTCCATCCACAACAGGGAACGCGTGTTATACACAATAAATGCCCTACCGACAGATTTGACTGACACTTGACTGGAGATATGGGTTTGGAAATTTCGCATGTACAGTAGCCACTAGCCTCGGTACAAGGGTACTTACTTACTTACATAGACGGCTGGACAATGGAGCTGGGCAGCGAGCGAGCGAGCGTTTTGGAAAGGCTTGCCGGGTTTGCTGGGACCTTTTTGCCTCCCTTGGGCCCCCTCCCCTGATCCCCTGCACCCCTGCCCACACACACGCATCAACTGCCTCCCCTCCTTCCACTCCACCCACCTCAGGTCGTTTTGGCGTCTCGGGTTATATGAGTGGTCAGTCGGGTCTCGTGGTCAACAGGGACTGAAGGCCAGTCACAGCCGGCGCCAGTGCTTCCCCCAACGCTCCAACACTCGATTCGCCCTTCCATTTGCCATGTACGTTGTGCTGTCTTCTGTTTTCCTTCACCTCTCTTCTCGCAACTGGGCATGTCCTTGCAGGGCGAAAGAAAGACTACGGGCTGGTGGGCGATCTAACCAATTAGCGACCCGGGTTTTGGTTTCTTATGTCCATCATCAACTCGTTGCGTGCATTAGCATGACAAAAAACCATTCAGACAGATCATGGTCAATCAAGGTATGTACACGTAGTGAAAGAGGAGAGGATGTGCGCGCGCGCGCGTGTGTGTGTGTGCCATTGTGTGAATGAGAGGGCATGGATGAATTGAATTGAATGAATGAATGAACACGAATAATAGAACCTAGAACACAGTCATCCATCATCCATCATCCCGACTTGTCGAGATGGGCACCCCACTCTTTTCCCGTCCCGACAGCCATTCGATGTTTTATGGTTTTTGACAGGAGACAGGGAGGCGGTTTTGGAGGAGAGCAGCAGTTGTGGTACTATGTAGGTACTGGCGAGACTCTCACTTTTGAGACTGTAAGGTTAGTACCTCTTTGCACATGTAGGTTGCAGGTGGTGCTGGAGGCTAGTGGTGCCCAGTGCAATTTACCTGGGCAGCTCCGTGGTTTTTTCAGTGGCCCAGCTCCACCTCCTCTATCCAGAATCGCCGTCCACCCATTTAGACGATGTCGACCGTTTCTCTGCAAGGTTAGTGCGTGCATTGTGTGTGTGTGTGTGCGCATGTGTGTGAGAGCATGGCGTGAGGCGTGAGGGAGTGTGAAAGAGAGAGATGGTGTGTGCTCTCTCTCTCTCTTCTTGTGTCTGGACTGTATGGCCTGTGCTGTGTGCAGTCAAGCATGTACAATACGGTAGTAGTCCAGGTAGTAGTAGTAGCACACTCTCCGGGTGGGGTGGATATGAGGAACCCAAAAAACCAATGCCTGGGCTTGCTGGATCAATCAGGTCAGGTCACCAACCAGTAGCAGACCAGCATCGTCCAGAGCCAGAGCCAGTAGAGAGCCAAAGAGTCACTGCACTGGCCCAGTAAATCAATAGAGCCCGCCAGCCAGAACCGGCAGTAGCCCAGTAGCCCAGGTCGCTGGGCCTGCACCTGCACGCCAGTCTGCCAGTCTTTTTTTCTTCGCTCATTACTGCTCCTCCACCAACAATTCTCTCCTACTTCTCTTTTCCCTCCTTCCTGCTACCACAGCTTTCTGTCTAACTTCTCTTTCTTCCTTTTGCCCCCTCTCTCCTTTCCTCCCAATCGCCGCTACCACCGCCCTTCCTTCCTTCATATCTGTTCCCGCCTAGACTGTTTATACCAACACTCAATCTTTGGTGCGGAATCGTTATCTGCGTGCGTCGTTTGGTCAGCCTCCCGATCAACCCAACCCGTTTGGAGAAAATTGCAAGCCCCCTCTCAACTTCGACATCCTGAGAACCACCACCGTTACCAGTTAACCACCAACTCAACAACCACTCGCAATCAATTCGGAGAAGGGAAGAAAGAAAAGACAAGACGTGTCTGCAAAGGATACCGGAAACCAAAGAAAAAGAAGAAAAAAAAGTAGCAACGCAACTACATCGTCGTTTCCATCAGCTATTTCTCGGCATCTACCTGATAATTCGGCCTTTTAATCACTTGTACAATTTGTTCGTCGCGCCATCTGGTCGCCGCCTTCTATTCGCCCATTGCAGCTGCAATCGCATATATCGGTACACACACAAATCTCAACCAACAATAATCTCTGCCCATATACGTCCAACTTCCGAGGAGTTGTCGAGTCGACTTTTTGCCTAGTGCAGAGAAAGAAAGATCAGGATCTACTCGTCGAGTTTGTCGAAAACGGTTCCCTTCGCGGATTCTTCATCGACTCAACCCGCCTTAGTCCGCGACCGGTTTGGGAAGAAACAAAAAAGGAACGAGCAGAAGCAACAAAGAATCACTTTTGTCGCCCATCAACATCAGACAAATCAGCATTCATCAAAGGTATGTGTGTTTAAGCCTGTGCCCAGCCCAGCCCACTCCAGTTCGGTCGGTTCGATTCAGTTCAGTCCAGTCCACTGCTTGGCCAACTCCCCTTCGTCTGAGTGTTTGTGGTGACCCCGGCAGTGGAGGAGTTGATCGAAGCACTTCGCAGGCCTACCTTGCTCTGCCTTTGCTCCCCCATACCCCCCATCCCCGTATGCCATGCACACCAGCTTTGCCGTCTAGGCTATCCGTCCATTCAATTACCAGTCCAGTCCAGTACGCTAACCCTACCGTTTTCATTCTGCTTAGGCTTCCTCCCTTTCTTTGAAACCAACTCTGACGTCGATTGTTCTCAGCAACAAGAAAACGCAATTGTTCTTTCGGGACTTGGTTCTTCAGCTCCCATTGATCGATCGATTGTTCGGCCCTGCATCTTGCCTTCCTCCGTCTTCTCGCACACCAAGCGAATCCCACGACTTCTCCATCAGTCGGACATTATTTTTTGTCGCTCATTCAGAGAATTGACACACAATCATTGATTCTGTTTTCTTTCAGCTAGAGTGCTTCTCTCTATCTACATAATACCAACCCACCTCAAACACCCCAGCAAGACAAGATCAAAGGCGCAGCTGAGCTACTAGCAGCTACGACACCATCCCCTGGGCATCATTTCGCTTTCCGTTTCTTGTCCACAGCTTTTCAACAACCACCTCCACGGCCACCAACCTGCTCCTCTCGGATTCGCTGGATCTTCCGTTTGGCAACGCGTTTGACACGACTTTTTATCCCGAATCACCCGAACACTGAGACGAGCATCTTGTCGTTTGGTCTTTATTCTTGCACAGCATTTTCGGTTGTTACCCATCATCGATCGATCATATTAATTAGAAGCCGTCTGCTTCGCAACACTCTTAGGCCAAATATCTGGTTGTAATATCCCGCGATCGCCCATCTTTTACGGAGGCTATCATCCATTCTTTCACGGCATACTCTGTCCCGCCGCTACCAAGCTGCACGGATAGCACTTCGATAGATTTTTGTCCCTTCAGCATTCACTTTGAGCATCAGACACCGGCGGTCTCGCTCAAAATGGCCCAAAACAGCTTTACTTCGCCCGCTGGCCTTGGCCTGCCCTCTGGTGGCCTCGCTTCGCGTCGCGGTGGCAACAGCATCAAGCCTCTGTCTTTTGACGCCATCAAGGCCCAACCCAACAGTGGTGACAACGGAGCGCCCACTCCCCGCACCAGCCGATCCCACCTGCTCGCCGGTCTCCGGACTGCCCCCAAGTCTGCCACCACTGGCAACTTCCCTGCTTCGCCTACTACTGCCGCTCCCGGTTCTCAGCAAATGTATGGCAACAACAACATGTCTTCCAACATGTATGCGGGACAGCAGGCTACTTTCAATGGACCCAAGACCTCGCTTCCTCGCATGCCGACCCAGCAGCAGCAACAACCCCAGCAGCAACGCCAGCAACCTCAGCAGCCGCAGCAACAGCAGCAGCCGCAGCAGTACAATCAGATGATGGGCCAGCAGCGATACACCAACGATCAGCACTACACTGCCGATCAGATCCTTGCACCACCCGAGATTCATCTCGATGAGGAGGTTCAGGAGGAGATGGACCCCAACCTGTATGCGCAGATGATGGCCGCCAACATGTACCTTGCTCAGCAGCAACAGCGTCTCCAGCAGCAGCTCATGCAGGTGCAGGCTGCTGCCCAGCAGTTCCAGGGTCTCAGCCTCAACGGCCAAGCCACCATCCAGCAGCAGATTGCCATTCAGACGTTGTACCAGCAGCAACAGCAGCAGCTCCGCAACCTGCAGCAGCAGATGGCCTCGATGCCCCCGATGCAGCAGATGCAACAAGCCCAGCAGCAGCAGCAGCAGCAGCAGCAAATTTACACCTACTATGATCCCAGCACCGGCCAGACTTACTACGTCGACCAGAGCCAGGCACAGAACGGGTTCAACCAGGCAAACAACAATGTCTACATGGATCAGCCATCGACCCCTCAGGCCTTCAGCTTCCAGCAGAACAACGGCACTCCCCGTGTCCAGGTCTCGCCCCCTGCCGACAACGAGAAGCCCTTCTTCCGTAGCAACTCGCCCCCTAAGAAGATGGAATTGCAAGGTGAGCCCGAGCCTCTCCCGCCGCCATCCGCCAACGCTTTCCGCCGGGGCCACAAGAAGACGGGTTCCACTGCTGGGTCTAACGGCCTTTCTCTCGCTACCGAAAACGCACCTAGAACCGCCGGACCCAAGAGCGCTTCTTTCCTGGTCTCTCCCATGCCCAACGCCTACGGTCCTGGACAGGCTCGTGCCGGTGAGCACCCCATTCGCCAACCCCGAGGACCGCCCGCCATCGACGAGCTCCGTGCCAAGCCGACCTCGAGAATTGAAGGAAGCAAGAACTTTGCTACCCGCACGCGACGATCGGCCCTAAACAACCTGGTTCGTGCCGGGTTTGAACGACGCAAGGGCACTGGCAGCAGCTCTGGTAGCATGAGCCCCGTCTCCGAAACTGCTGAGGAGGTTGGTACCCCTCTCACCGACAATGAATCCGACTCGGGCCGAAGCGGTTCCGGTAGCCTCTCTGGCGATGCTGAGCCCAGCCTTGCCAGCTCCCGTACATCCGCTAGCGGTAGCTGGGGGGCTATTGGTTCCGATCGCCCGAGTTCTCGCCAAAAGACGCGCAAGAGTGTTGACAGCCTGTCTAGTCAATGCGATAGCGACAGCGGAAGCTTTGCCAGCGTCTTTAAGAAGGGTTCTCGAAGCGACAACAAGCCTCAGTCGGCCGATGGACAGCGCAAAGCCCCCCGGCTTGTGCTTACCAGCGCTGAGAAGCGCAAGGGTAGCGGTAGCATTGCTGCTTAAGTAGCGAAGTCTCTTGGCTTTGTTACGCAATAACGATCGTTACGCCTCTTTGACGATCGTGTCACCCGACCTTCGTTTATTCTGGCCGCCATGAGGGAGTTGATCGATTCAGTTCCCGGCCTAGATGTACGAAAAGGTCGGGCGAGAACGAAACGAATTGTGGTTCCTTTTGATTTTCTTGTATGGACTGGCGATCGGGTTCTGATTTCTCGGCCAGGGATGGCTGCTTCTGTTCTTTTTTTTTGGTCGTGCGATATCTCGATTTTTTCCTAGTGGTCTTCAGTCGGTGGCCCTAGACATTTTTGCAAACAAGGGGACGGATAGGCTTGGAGAGTATAGTCGTTGCGAAACCTTCGGACATGCGCGGATTGAGGAGCATCCGTATGTCGTGTCGTTCCTCATCAGGTCATGTGTTTTATCACAGCACCTGGGACTTGGGGGATTCGGTGGCACCTTGGTTGTTTATACTTCTCGTCATTCTTTCGACTTTGCCAATGATGGAAACCACATTTTTGGCTGTCTAGCGCTCCGACGATCACAGATGGCTACGGGCGAGCCTAGTTGGGCTGCGTCTCACTTATGACACCCTTCCAATTGCATGGGAGGGGACACTATTCCTATCTTTCGCCCAATCTGCGAAGAAAAAGGGTAAAACCAAAGTTAGCTTCGGTCATCATCAGACATCATGGTGGAGATGATATGGAGATAGATGAATAGGGAATATCAAAATGAAATAGTGATCAAAAGATCAATCATGATACATCATATCTCCCCTACTGCCCTATGTGAACTGGTGCGTGATGAGAATTTTCTTCGCTTGCTATACTAAGGACCCTGCAATTTCCAAGACGGATATTGCGTTCTCGTCCATACACACATAGCTCCAGCAATAATTCATAGACCCAAGAGTACTGAGCCTCCTGGTTGTTTCTTCGCGTATAACGCTTCTCACGTCTCGCCCGAAGTTGATCCACGTCCCTCTCTCCACTGTATCCATTCAGGTAATACGCAACACAGCCCAGCGAATACAATGACCCAGTGATAGGGCAACAACAAAAGCGTCGGGTGGTTGACAGGGAGGGAGTCTTGCGGAAAAACCCCAATGATGCGACCGGATAGCAGCGGCAGCAGCAGCACGTTATGACGAACCCTCGTACCGAAGCTGCAGGTTAGGAGCCCATGGCCCTGTGTCAGGGTACGGAAGGAGGACCCTTGAGTGTGGCGGTAATGAACTCCTAGGGCAGCGCGAAGCCCGTACATCCAGATGAACACCCCCTTATGGCCAGTGCATCGGATTGGGTGGTTGATCCGTTCAGGAATTAAGTGTGGGAGCCCCGGCTCCTACTTTCCCTCCCAGGTAGGCGGGCGGGATGTACCGCTCGCCCTCGCGAGCGAACATCCGGACGACCTGGTAGAGGAGCAGGGTCGCGAGGACGACGGTCAGGCATGCGGAGACGAGCCAGAGGAGCGGGCGTTGGCGCCAGGGCTGGTGGTAGGGCTGCGGTGTTTGGGGTAGGGGCATGTCAACGAGAGGAGAGGAGAGGAAAGGAGAGGAGAGGGGAAGGGGAACCGTGGGGAGAAGCACGATGGCGCCGTTCACGACGGGGGTGCGTATGGAAGGGGTTGGTGGCGAAGTCGGCTGCGACTTGGGCTTATAGGGGTAGTGGTTTGGGTAGATGATTCCCAAGGAGAAGGGGGAGGCTAGAGGGAGATCGCGTTTCGGTTTTAAGTACGAAGTGAGTCCATCGTTCGGGCGGCTCAATTGGGTAGTATGGCAGAGTGTGGGCTGGAGAGTTTGGGGTGATTCATGGACGGCATATAGGGGTTGCATAAGTGAGTGAGTGCGTTCTGCCTCGAATACGAATATGGCGCGGAGAAGCCTTCGTGATGCGGCACCTCGGAGACGTGAGCTTGATGCTCCCGAGCTTCAATCCCTGTTGTTACAGTCGCTCGCTGGTTCCTCCTGTTCAATATCGTCCGGCCATTGTTTTCTGTTGTGGCTGGCCTGGTTGCAAGGGCCTCGGGAAAACTGCGACGACTCACTACGGACCGCGCGTGACGCTTGTTGTATATCGATCGTACCATGGTGAGTTTTGGAAACATGCGACTAGAAATAGAGAGTAACTTTGGAAGCCTGTTACATTTAATCATCCTGGAGGTGGCTTGATTAATTATCTCTTTAGACTGTCAGTACTGCCGAAAGGGACCGAACAAGCACCATGAAGGAAAGCCGTCCAAATACAACTCAAGGTTTAGCTTAAACGAGGTTGGACATTTCGGATTTGAACGGGCGGGCAGTGCTTATTGTCTGGTAAGTTCGCCGTTGACAGCGGCTATTACAAAGTGCTCCCGTCTCATGCCTGCCTCACTCTTAGCGACAGATGTGGTATTGAGTTCTGGAAGGGGTCTCATATAGCAGATCTCTTTTTCAGTAGACGAGCCGCAACTCGTGTAGATGAAAGATGCCCAAGTTAATGTTAATGTGATATGAGAAACATTTCTAAGAGCCAGCACCGCGATCTCAAACCTTCTAGTCAAAGTGACGCAGGGAACAAACTTCCCACTTACGTTTGAGCTTGATTCGCTTAGAGAATTACGAAGTAACATGGAAATTCTACCGATACATCTCGGACGAACACGGTAGACTTAATATGTGACCAACCTTTCCCATTTGCGACGGAAGATGGAAGGCAGGAGAGAGCAGTATATCGATTTAGGAACCAACTCAGCCCTATACCCAAACTATTGCACTCGGTTTGGTCTCTTCTGTTGAAAGAGCCATCATTTCATCCTCAGAACGTGAGTGTGGCCGTTGAAGCCCATTTCTTCACTTACCAGTCTTCGACCTGGGGCTGCCCCCAGCTCTCCGGAGTGCTCAAGCTCATGGGGATCCTATAAGAACCCGCCATTGATATACGAAGGCGGTTCTCGTTGAGGCATCGTAGCATCGAGAACACCACATGGTGGACCTAACTCGTCCAACAGGACCGCATGGTCGATACCGATGACGGTGGTCACGAGCTCCTCTACATAACAATCCCCTGCTGTATACGAGCGACTCCTGTTCGACTGAGATAGTGGTGGCTCGTTCCCTCCAGGGGCTACTTGTGTCATCTTCAAAGTGACGCACGTGTCCGGTACGTACTTTTTCGAGAACTGCACCATATTGCCGAGGAAACCATTAACTAACTCAGCTTAGGTAGCGAAAGCAATGCGCATGCGGTGTTGCTGTCGGGTCAGAGCCAACCATCATTGATGGCATCACTCATGTCGTTGACGGCCATCCAAGTTATATCATGCCCATGGATGAAACAACCTAGGGCTGGACTTGCACAGGCCGACGAAGTGCGTTGTGCCACCCTGTCCTCTCACAAATCTATGACTGAAGCGTGTCACTAAGCAGCTATCCTTGTCACATGGACCATCGATCTGTGGCTTCTTGTCCGGTTCCCATTATGGGGAAGTGACTAGCAAGGAGCAGGCGACCGTCTCCACGCCATATGTTAGCCCTAGGGGCCTGATCAAATGCGACCCAGCGTTACTCACATGTCCGTAAGCAGAATAGAATCGCTATCTGTCGCTTTTGGTAATTGTACGACGGGACAGGAAGAGAGGGTGTGTGTCCCAAGTAACCGTCCGTTTACTTCACTTTGCGACATCACTATCGCCAACCTCATCCCCGCGGATTCCCAGACCCGCCTCGGGTACCTTCACTGTGAGACAACATAGGAAGAACAAGATTCACTGAATTTTTGTCACCATTTCTGACCCGGAATCGACTGGGAACGACCAAGCGAAACCTTGTCGGCGGCCAAAACTGTTTCGTCTGCAAATTTCTCAATCGCACCCCCTTCCACTTTGACGGCAGCTTTAAGAGCGTGGAATGATTCAACCCCAACGGCACGCCAGCAATCCACATCTCGGACATGCAGGCGCCATCGCCACCTGCTAAGAAAGGGAGCTTGATTTGGAACCATGAACTATTCAGTCTAGGCCTGGGCGTAAGAGACGTAGAAGGCTTTGGGTCGGGAGGAAGCTGTGTCGCCTGGGATAGAATCAGATGAGACTGGGGAGGCGGGACGGGGCTGCAAGGGATATTGGAGAGAGGTGGTTGGCGACAAGAAAAGAACGGAAAGCCAAAGCAAAAGAAGGGAAATAGGGAATAAGAACAAAAATACGGAGGTGAAGACGAAAACTCAAAAAAGACCAAAAGAAAAAGAAGAATCCCAAAAGAACACAGAGAACCGGAAGAGAGAGAGATAAGAAGATGAGATGGAAGGAGTTGGTGAAGGGGAGTACGTCAACGCATCGATGTGAGGTGACAGCCTCGTCTCAGTTGTCTAAGACGAAGATGTCGCCAACCTAAGAGCATTCCTCGCCTTCGCTCATGCGCATACAAACCGGGGACTCATCATCGAAACAAGAGGGCCTCGAAACGCATGAGATAATCCTGCCGCTCTTCACGAAGGTATCGCCCTCGAGGCGGACGTGGTTATCCGCGTACATGACGATGCTGTCTACGACTTCGAGAAGCGTGCCATACCGACGGCGTCTGAAAGCGGTGTCTCGTTACTCTATTGCCCCTGTTCCTTTGGGCCTAAGTCAGCGCTGGCGATGTTTGTTCAAACGACGATGCGGAAACCTTTGTCATCACCGCTGCTTCTGGCTTTCTCGACGTCGCAGGGGCTTGTGGTGGTATCTGCCTTCTCAGAACCGGCACAAATGCACCCTTCATGGTTGATGACAATCAAAAACTGGTTGCCTATATGCTGTGATGAAATAGTAACGCATGCCTCCTGATTGTGACTGGGCAGCGAGGGCTTCGTTTGTGAAATCGCGAGCATCATCTGGTGCCCGCCTGGGAGCCCGCCGCGCGGACCTGCTTCAGGGTAGTGACCAGGACTCCCCAGCCGACCGCCGGTGCTGGGAGCTCATCGGTTAGGCAAGGGGTGCTCGTCCCGCGCACGCCCCGCATCTTTATCGCTCACGAATGAGTGCGAGTCTATCCCGAAACCCCTATAGTCGGGTTGGTTCACAGGAAATATCGGGGAGAAACATGAGTATCGGCAGAGCTGGTTCGGCATGGCATCTTCTTGAGAGAGCAATGCTTCCTCACGACGGCTTCGCTCATTCCGGGTACTGCGTGCCCTGGCAAGTCAAAATCAGAGTGGCACTGGCTGCAGACTTTGACCACGTCGTTGTTATCCTGTTCCTGACACCCATCCCAATCTGTGTGCCAGACGATTCCGCGGGCGATCGAAATGCGGTACGGTGCTGGAAGTTGTGCATTACGGTGCGGTTGGACGGCTTAGCAGGCCCAGAAACATATCAAGACTCTCCTTCATGTGGAAGGGCAGGCTCTTGAACAAGCGTGACGCATCGTACGAGCTAGCCGTCGTGGGACTATGACGTTCCTCAATTCAAAGGCGTTCCCTTGGCTTATGTGAGATGCGCCTTGGGCATTTCTGGCTATCATTACGCTGTACAGAAATCCCTGGTGACCAGAAATTTCTTTTGGCCAATTATGTACCCTGTCAGTTTGATGACATACATGCTGACATAGTCGATTATCCCCCCGCTTTCCCGGGATGCGGCTGGCTCATATATTCCTCCAATATTCACACCATCCGGAAGCTACTTGTCCCTGATCTTGGGTTCCAGATCAGTTCAGATCCAATGAAGCCATGCCCTCACCCCTAAGTTCCTCAATAACGACCCAAAGTCTATGGGACAAAGCCTACAATTCACTGGACGCCGATCTCCGTGATGAATTAGGTGCGACTAAGACCCATAAGCGAAATATTCTAGTGAGAAACGTCATTTCCCATATTTAGTCAAGCCTCGAATATGTAGCTGATGAGAAAACGCAGGAAGCCGTGTTGAAGGAGGTTGAGGCTCAAAGAGCAGTGTCCGAACGCAAGAAATGGAAGTTTAAGAACTCCAACGGAGATACGGTCATCGTACGGCATGTTCTAGAGAAGATTGCGGAATGGATCAAAACAGTCGAGTCGGTCGGCGACGTTGTCGTATCTTTTGATCCAGTTCATGCGGCACTTCCATGGGCAGCCTTCAGGTTTCTGCTCCGGACTTTGGTCTCAGATATCGAAGTGTTTGGGGTACTGTTGAGCGACTGTAAGTTTAGACGAAGGGATAGTGTCAAGACTGTACATGTGAGGGGAGTTCGGTAAACCCCCCTTTTCAGGCGAAGCTAACTTTGTTCGGCAGTGGAGATCATCGCTCGGATAATTGCTCGCTATAGAGAGTTCGAGGGTCTTTACCTACAGGGAGATAAATCCGAGGTCGAGCTCATGTTGGAGAACGCCTTGACTCGGCTCTATGCTGAAGTTCTGATTTACCTGGGTCGAGCAGTGAGAATGTTCCAGGAGAACTCAAAAAGTCAGTATATGCCCCGGTTCTGAATAAGATAGTACGCAGTCACAGCTGGAACGATCTCGAAAGCTAACATCAACAGTCCGATTCATAAAAAGCCCCTTCCGCGTGGCAAACCCTGACCAGATGCGGAAAATCCAGGCTCATGATGATGAGGCGCTGAAACTTGCAAAACTGTTGGACACCGGCACTTTGCATATCATCAAGAACATGATTTTCAAGCAGTCTCAAGATGCCATCGCGTTTGCCACCGAATCAATATCCGAAGAGAAGTCTAACAATGTCTTGGCTTGGCTGTCTCCATTGCCTTATCGCAAGCATCACAGTTTCGTGTCAGACTCACGACCAACAGGCGCAGGCGAATGGCTGCTTGCTCACGAGCAATATGTTGATTGGCAGGCATCAAGTTCCCCTGCTCTGCTTCTGCTTCATGGGATCACAGGGTCTGGCAAGTCAACACTTTGCTCTTTGGTTGTGGACTCCTGGATTTCAAATCTCGGCAATGGCCCGTCATCGTGCGACTCTCTGGCATACTTCTATTGTGCAGACCCCGAATTTGACAATGAACACCGTTCATCTGACGATGTAATGAGGACCATTCTCACTCAGCTCGCTCTTGTAGGAGAGAAGCCGAGAGAGGTCAAGAGTTGCGTCGTGTCGGAGTATGAACGTCAGACAGCCCAGGCAAGCGCTAGCAAGCTGGACATCCCCAGACTGAGAACAAGGACTTGTGCTCAGCTTATCCTGGAGCTGGCCGAGCAGCAGAGACTGGCCATAATTATCGATGGCGTCGATAGCCTCGAAGACAGTGAGCGGCATGCTCTAATTTCCGCATTGAAGGGAATTGTTTCCAAGGCGAACAATGTCGTGAAGATCTTCATAACAAGCCGAACCAATGACCGGACAATAGCTGCGACTTCCCCGGACAAGCAGATCCGGATAACCGGCGACCATACGGAACGAGACATGAAAACATTCGTGAATCATATGATCGACACCAGCACGGCCCACAGCCTACTTTTGGGAGGAAATGTGAACTCCAATCTACGTGAGTTGATGGTACAAACACTTATCGACGGTGCTGGAGAAATGTGAGTATATTCCAACGATGTTCTGAGTTGAAAATTAATATGGTTTAGGTTTCTCTGGGTAAAACTACAAGTTGACCGGCTCTGCCGAGAAAACCACGAGGATGATGTGGTAGCAATGCTACACAACAAACTTCCGGAAACCCTTGAGCAGCTATATCAAGGAAGTCTGGCCTACATCTTTGAGGCTGGTGCGAAATCTCGTGATATTGCCATTAAGACTTTCTCCTGGATTCTCTATATGAGGGAGACACTCACACCTACCGCGCTCCTGGAGGCACTGTCGGCGACAGAAGGGACTTCGCCACTACAGCTTGCACAAATCACGACTATATGCGCAAACTTGGTCGTCCTTGACGCGAAACACGGCGCTGCCTGTTTTATGCATCACTCAGTACGCGAATTTCTGGTTCAACAGGAGCCGTTCGCAGCCGCAGCCGCACATCGCCTCATTGCTTCTGCATGCGTCGAAACTACCACGCGCGGTCTCTGCTCTGAAAAGGCTCTGGGTTCCGCTAGCAATGACTTCGAAGTGTATGCAGCAATGTACTGGCCTGTCCATACGAAGCTGGCCGAGGAGCTGCACGCGAGCAACGCCATTCTTGACAAAGTGACTTCCTTCATATTTGACGAGGACTTCGACACCACCTTGTCCTTCGACCTTTGGCTTCGAAATGCTCGAAGGATTGGCTTGAGTCTCACAAGAGATCACGCCCTGAAGCCGGATCTGCAAGCGATTCCAAACGGGGACGCTGGAATCCTGTTCCTGATCAGTGTCTTTGGTCTGGACCGCTTACTTGGCTCGGTACTCCCAAATCTAGATGGTATCGATTTGGATGGACCCAACGATCTCGGAACTACACCTTTGTATCTTTCGGCCGCTTTGGGCCACACAAGGGTTGTTTCCATGCTGGCAGACAGCGGGGCCAGTCTTGATATCATTTGCGGGAGACACGGAAGCGCGCTGCACGCAGCATGTTTCAATGGACACTTGGAAGTGGTGAAAACTCTTCTGCATTTGGGAGCGAACATTGTTTCTGGTGATGTCTATGAGGACGCATTACAGGCTGCTTTCCAAGGCGGCCAAGAGAGAGTGGCACTCCATCTGATTGATCACGACGGTGTGATTACGCGCGAGGACAACTACGAGAAGGCTCTTGAGGGGGCTGCTCGCTCCGGACTCTTCAAGGCCGTTGAGCTACTGCAAGGCGCACGATTTATGCCCTTGAGCAAAAGCCAGAGCAAGCCTGACAAACTGACCAAGAAAATACGAAAGGCGATAGAAGGCGGGGAGCTGAACGTCCTTCGCCAATTTCTGGACAGGCAGGCCCATATCAAAGACGTCCTACCCCCAGACTCCGTTTCTCTAGCTACGCTATACAACCACCAAGATATGGTTTATTTCATTCTTGACCATGGCGTAAGCGTGGAAGCTCAGGGTCCTTTTGGAACGCCTCTGAGAACAGCCGCGCTCGTCAATTCTGAGTCCCTGGTTAGTTTGTTGTTAAGCCGGGGGGCTGACATCAACGCTCATGAGCCGTTTGGGGATGCACTCCAAGTAGCCGCTTTAAAAGGGCACACCTCCATCTTGAAACTCTTGATAGATGAAGGAGCCTCTGTGAATCAGCAATGCGGCTTCTACGGAACAGCTCTCCAGGCCGCAGCCTACCACGGTCGTAAGAAAGCCGTGGAGATTCTCCTCGAAGTTGGCGCAGATGTTTATGCTGAGGGGTATTCGAAAGATGCCTTTCATGCGGCTGCGGAAGGAGGTCATCAAGATGTGGTCATGATGATCTTACGAAAGGGCTACGCCTTCCATTCCCCATATGATGATTATGATGAGATTGCATATAGTATGGGTTCAGTTTCTCTCGGAGAGATACTTTTGAGCAAGGCGTCCGAGAGTAAGAATCAACAAATCACAAAGAGGGAGAAGATATGGAACTCCGAGCGCGGGAGTACTGACCTAGGATTTCCAATAAACGACCTGAACGAGCTCTTCTCCGCAGCGGGCGAAAATTGCAAGGATTATTGCCCACAAGTTAGCAAAACTCCAGCCGGTGTTTCGAGATTACCATGCCGCCCATTGTGCGACAGCATACATCCGCTCTGGACTGCAGCAGTGGCCGGTCAAAAAGAAACGGTGAAGCTCCTCTTGGACCAGAAGGAGGCAATTCAGTTTCAAGGAATGGAGCTTCGGGATGCAATACGAGCTGCTGCTTCGAACGGTCACATCGGCATCATTCAAGCAATACTGGATGACGTTGTCCAACGTGAGCCATTGGTCTCTTATATCGAGACAGTTCTCGAGCAAAGCTGTCATGCAAAGCTGCCACAAGTTACAGCCTTTGCGCTTACTGTGGCCGAGGAGCATTGTACTGCAGAGGAATTCGAAAATTGGAGAGACGTATATTATACAGTAGCAGCCGAAAACCCCAATGAGCAGCTCCAAGCAGACTTCAGAAAAGCCTGCGAGATCCCTGATAGCACGCTTATCCGCGCAATCTTGGATTCAGAGGACCAACAAGCATTGCCCCAGGAAGAAATCGATGCAGGGTTTCAGTCCTGTGTTCTGCACGGGCAGACGTCGCTTGCACAGATATTCATCGATTCTGCAGTCTGTGATAGGCTGACCGAGTTCTCATTCGAAGAAGCGTTTGTCGCAGCAGCAGCTGGTGGCTCCAACGACACTATGGAATTCCTTCAACTACATATGACGAATACGATGAGCAAACCTGATAGCGACACGATTCTACGGTCATTCGCTGCATCAAGCGAGAACGGCCATATTAAGGTCGTCCGATACCTCATCGAAAGCTACGCGGTTGATTTCAGCATTCCTGCGCCTGATACACCCGTTGCTCCAAGCCTCCAAAGGATACTTGAAAGCACCCAAGAAGAGTCGCAGTCTGAGACCAGTGCCAATGAAGAACCATTGTACCGCCTATTGGGGAGAGGTAGACAGGTAAAGAATCGTGAAGGTAGTGAAGCGATTGTTGCAGGTGTTATCTCCCCGCTTCAAGCGGCCCTACGAGGATTCGCAAGGTTCAGCTCTTGGGGAAGGTATTGTTTGGGGCCTTTACCTCGCTCGGTGATATATAAACACTGGAGACAAGCTGGACAATTCGAACAGCAGGAAGTCCTGAGGTTCCTCCTGCAACTCGGCCTTCGCCCCAATGACTTGGGTGGTCAAGACCGCTACCCCATACAGGTGGCAGCAAATTGGTGCCCCATATCTGTTGTAGAGGAGCTTATATCGGCAGGTGCTGACGTCAATCTTTGCGAGGTCGGCGAGACTGCTCTCTTCGCGGCAGCTGGGCGTGAGCTATCAGGCGGCGCGATTGCCGAAAAGCTCCTTTTGGCTGGTGCAGCCATTCCTAGAGGCACCGCCTTTGAGAATATACTGCTGGCGCAGCCGTTCAGATTCTTCAACGAGCGCCATTACCTCCGGATATCCAGCCCTGAAGACTGGCCATCTCTAGAGTACGTGTTCAACGAGGGCTGTGGAGCCGTACTTTTCCATCTTTTGTCCAGAATGCCTCGCGCTGTAACCACCGATTGGAGCTGGGACCCGATCCTACAAATGGCTGCTGTCCTTGGTCGCAACTCGCTCGTCGACCTTCTCCTTTCTCGTGGCACAGATGTCAACATCGTGGGATACCAGTTTGGCACGGCTCTGGAGGCTGCATCCAATTTTGGCCATACAAACATGGTTCAGAACCTCCTGGACGCCGGGGCTCAAGTCAACGTCGTCGCAGGTCACTGGGGTACCCCGCTGCGAGCAGCACTGGCAGGTGGCCATGAGACCGTCACGCGGATGCTTCTCAGCCACGGTGCTGACATAGGACTACCAACTGCGGAACAATGGGAGAATCTACCTTGCAGCGATAAAAGCCTTATCTTGGACCTGAGTGTGCGGTCCGGCAATCTGAGCATTGTCAACATGCTCCTAGAGAAAGGGGCAGATGCGATTCGCGGAACGCCAGGCACATTGCATCCTCTGATTCTGGCTTCAAAGTTGGGAAACCTAGAGATAGTCAAAAGGCTACTTGATGCTGGCGCGCCGCCAAACGTAGTTTGGCTAGAAGATGACGCCGATGATGATCCAGAAATTGGGTCAGAAGATGGCTACATCCCTTCCCACAATCTTACCAATACAACCAGGAGCTATATTACCAACGCTGGCAAAGCAAGCCCAGTCAATGCAGCTATCTCGTATGGCCACTTGGATGTGTTGAAATTGCTGGTTTCTCGGGGAGCAGACATTAACAAGCACATCAAGCGCAAACACAAACCCCTCCTTGTTGCGACGGCGCGAGGTCACGTTGAGATTGTGCGATTTTTGCTATCTTCTGGAGCTGAAGTGGAAGATAGTAAGACCGAGGTCGCCAAGGATCTTCTCACAGCTGGGACGAACGCACCATCGGTGGTCAAGTTGGCTTGTCGTATGGGGGACTGTGAAATTCTTGAGCTATTGATCGAGAAAGTCTATGATACCGAAGAGTCTGAAATTATCATAGACAACGCTTTTACTACTCGAGGTATCGTTGATTCCAGCTTTCGACTTTTGCTGGAATACTCACGTCCGACCAAAAGGGGGTTCTCTCGGCTCTGCGCAGAAGGCTTGATCACCCTGGCTGAAGAGATGATAGCACAGGGTTTCGACGTCAATGAAGCAGACGAGAACGGAGACTTCCCACTGCAAGTCGCAGCAGCAAGCCTGCAGCCCGAGATGGCATCCTTATTACTCTCACACGGAGCGCGAGTGGATTGCGATCGAGCAAAGCACGGAACACCACTTGAATTGGCGTTGGAAGCGTGCGCCGAACCTATGCTACGCGAGATCGAGTCAGAAACTGCGAGGGAACGGGTGGGCGGTCTCTTCCGGCCTGTTACAACGGGAATATATCGCGATAATTTCTACTTTCAGCCTCGGTGGCATATCCACTCAGACCCATACATTCGTCAACGGGTCTTGCGTTGTGAGAAGATTGTGCAGGTCCTGGTTGACCAAGGGGCAAGGATCTGCAACAATGACAGGTCTTTTGGCCCCCCTTTCCACCTTGC
The DNA here is from genome assembly GCA_006508115.1 of Apiospora malaysiana. Classification (NCBI taxonomy): domain Eukaryota; kingdom Fungi; phylum Ascomycota; class Sordariomycetes; order Amphisphaeriales; family Apiosporaceae; genus Apiospora; species Apiospora malaysiana. The sequence goes on from QUSE01000031.1 coordinate 1,964,543, forward strand.
ATCTTTTCTCGGAAGCAGGAAAATGGTGCAGCTGCTGATGGACAACGATAGCGACACAGACGGGGGCGGCGGCTTTTTCGAGGCAGCCATTTTCGCTGGTATACATGGACTTGATCCCAACATCGTGACACTGCTGCTTGAAAGGGACCCCCGAACCAACCAAATGCACTCCCATTATGGGACACCCCTACACCTGGCGTGTGCGACTGGGAACTCCGCGTGTGTGGACAAGCTCCTAGAGCATGGCGCCGACCCCGCGCTTTTGGATTCGGAACAGCGTACGCCGTTGACGATCGCTTTGAGGCATTATAGGGACGGCTCTCGACTTACTAGGCTGACGAGCAATGAGACACCTATCGATGTTTTAGGAAAGAGGGCTGAACACCTACGGGTCTGTGACGATGACCTGGTGTATGCGGCAGATATAGGAGAAGAGGTTATGGCTACCATCCTGGGCCTCGACAAAGAGATGGTCGTCTCCGAACAAGTCATGTGCCGTGTTCTGAGTGCTTTAGACGGCCGTTATGTAGAACGTGGAGTTTTGGGACTTCTCATGCAAAGAGCCGGTGGTATTGGCATAACGTCTGATATGCTCAAGGCGTGTCAAGACGATCGCGTTCGAGCGGCGCTGCTCAAGCACAATGCAAAGGACCACGAAAGAAGCAGATCGAGGAGTCATCGGCGATGGTCTTCATCATCAAGTTACTGCTAGGGAGGTGTGCCGCTTACAGCATACGCGGATAGGCACCGGCGAATTACCCCAAGGACGCGTTTAGCCCCCTGTCATCGCTTCCTATCGATGGTCTTTGCAGGAGGTATGGATTGGCATATGTTTTAGGGGTGTATTTCGTTCACATTCTGGCTTTTTCTCGAAGAGCCCATGGTGTACCGTCCTGGTACCGATCACGCGCAACACGCAACGTAGTTCTTTCGGAATTTGGATTGACTGTCGATGACTAAATCTACATTTTTCTAGATCAAATTTGAGACTGAAATCTGGCACGGCCGTGGTAGCTTTACCCCCTGACGTCTGTGAGACCGCATCTGTTAGGAATACAGCAACTTGACAAATAAAGATTTCGTGGCCAGAGACTGCACCTTCTCTGCCTATTCCAACGCCAGACCCGCGCGCGGCTTGAGTTTGACCTCCAGAGGGCCCTTGGCCCAGATGAAGGCAGCTTTCTGCTTGCTCAGCCATCGCTCCTGTCCCGGCAGCAACTCGATATCGAAGCGGTACAAGAGGCGGCAGATGATGACGCGCATCTCCGCGTAGGCCAGGTTCTTGCCGATGCAGTCGCGGGGGCCGTAGCTGAACGGCTTCACGACCTCCTTCTTGTCGTTGGCGAAACGGGGGTTGTAGCGGGCATGGTTGGGACTAAGCCACTAATGAGAGAGACAGTGCCGAGTCAGTCATTGTCTTGTTCTGAAGTATAGAGGAAGCGTGTGAAGGATGGATCGGGTACTACTTACGCGCTCGGGCTCGAACGAGTCAGGGTCCTTGAAGTTGTCCGGATTGCGGTTCGTGGCGTTTTGGTAAACGTGTATTACGGTCTAGGCAACGTGTTAGTTATTCAGACGTCTACTTTTAGATTCTCATGATGGCGGAACAGGAATGGGTGGTAGAAGATTCAGGGGCACATACACCGCGTGGCACCCACAGACCATGCACCTCGGCGCCGGGGCTAACTCGTGGTGGCAGCGTCACCGCGGGAGGGTACAGCCTCAATGTTTCATCGATGACGGCGTTGAGGTACTCGAGATGTCCCGTGCCCGTCATGGTGATATCAGCCTCGTCCGTGAAGGCGGCGCGGATCTCCTCTGCCAGCGCTTGTTGCTTGTCGGGGTCGGTAGTGATGAGGAAGGTGAAGCCCGAGAGCGCTGTGGCCGTCGTCTCGCTGCCCGCGATGACCAGAACCGAAGACAAGGCTTGAACTTCGTCGTCGCTCAGGACAGGCTCGCCATCCTTGCCCTTCCGGAGCATGTAGGTGGCGAAGTCGCGGCGTCCGTCCTTGGGCTCGGCGCCCATGGCCATGCGGGCTTGGCCCTTGAGCCGCCCCAGCTTGAAGTTTTCTTTCCCAGCGGCGGTTGCCACGGCCAACTCTTTGGCCCCGACCGCCAGCATCAGGGGGAGCTTGAGCAAGGGAAACTGGAATAAGAAGCGCCGGTAGGAGGAGCCAATGGTGCCGCGGAAGATGTTCTTGACAAAGGTCGTGTCGCCGTCGAGGCTGTGGAAGGAGTCGGCAAAGGCGAGATCGCCGATGATGTCGAAGGTGGTGAAGTTGAGCCAGTCCACCATGTTGAGCGCCTCGCCCCGCTTGGCCCGTTCCGTGACCTTTTCCATAAACTTGTCGATGTACTGCATGATGACCGCTTCTTGTTCGTGGAGGGCCGCAGAGCTGAAAGCGTGGCTCATTTGGCGGCGTTGGCGCCGGTGGTCGTCGCGGTTGGCTCCAATGAGGGCCAAGTGGTCGTTCGGGAAGGCGAATTGGGCAATCTTGCTGAACTCGTTCTGGTCGCTCGTGCTACGAACTCCGTACACCTCGGGCCAGCTGATATTTCCCTCAATGGCGAGACGGTTGGGGCCGATGCGGACGATGGGCCCGTACTTTCGATGCAGGACTGTGCTTTCTCTTATCATGCCCATCCTAACGAATGCTAGCCATTGGCCAAAGACATCCGACGCGGCCATGTACTTCGGACCTGGGACCTTGGCTAACGGATGGAACCATAATCGATATATGATGGTACCGATCGCGTATATGGCAAGCTAGCAGCATATCAAGTCATCAGATGGCTTAATGTACATGCCGGGGATGCTTAGAGGGGGGGCTCTTGACTTACGGAAATAGCTACGGCACCCACAAGAAATTCCAAATTCAAGTGGGTGCCTTGATCAGTGAGTAGATTGGGAGCTGACATTGTGACGAAAGAAGCCATAGTCAACTTTAAACTGGACGACAATGAAGAGGAAAGATTTGGTAATGTGTAGGTGAGAAGCATGGCAGGAGAGAAGATGAAGAGCAGGACCGGACGTAAATATAAATATGAGAGAGAGAGAAACTTCTAGTGGGTGTGCCTGTGTATTATTTGCATCTATGGACTATATCATCCCGAGTTGCTGTATAAATATATTATGCATTCTATGTATTTTATACTGGTTGGAGTTCGTTGCATTCGACTGTATAAAATGCTGCATAGTGTATAACGGAAGACACCAGCCCGGACTCGTTATACATTCGTGATCGCCAGGCTAAGAATGAACTATGGAGAGGAAGGTGACGCGGGTATGCCGGGGTTCGATTGGCCGTATCACGTATAGTTGATCAATCGCCATGGGTAGGGGTTGGAAAGGGACCTGCAAGAAATGGGACAAGCTTCACCAACTTATGCACAGATTATGCAAGCCCCGCGCAGTATCGTCGGGCTTTCGTCTCCAGCACAATCCTCAATATGCGCGTTGTGCGTTGTTCTTTCTCCATATCGTCCTCGCGACGCGATCACCGTAGCTCCCTTGCCCCTTATCTCGCCCTCGCATTCTGTTCGAAGATGACGCGAAGCGCCGAGCCCACGGATAGTGCTGTGGCAAACGCCGGCTGATACCACCTTCTCCAAACCAATACCTGATCTAAGATACTTTAGACTTCGGTAAACCCAATGCTATCACGAGGGGCCATGAATCGGAGGTCGGGAAGCCCGGTGCTTATCCAAAGTTCTGGCACGATTATTTCATAGGAGGATGCCGTTGGCGTTGAAGTAATGCTGTCAATAATGGTCTGAATAACAGTGTACTGGTCACCTCGCACCCAAGCAACACCTGCCGAGCTGACTAAGTGGTGCAGTTCAGGGAACGCGCCGAATGAAACCGGAGATAATGAATTTAATGAGGGGTGATTTAATTTTGCTTATTAGTCGGGCTGGAGTTTAAACTTGAGGTCGAACCCCGGAGGCCGGAGATGCCTTAATCTCCGTGCATTAAGGCTAATGCTTGTCTTCCGGGTCCTGTCGTATCCGAACGGGGAATATATTCATCGGCATCATTGGCGGAAAGCCCTTGCAAGCCCTTTGCGTAGTACAAAACTTTATAATAATTATAAGCGGATGGACCGGACCTTCCAACCTTCTGTCTTCATCAGTCCCCAGACCCTGGGTTTCAAGGCGCTTAGGTAGTCGGTGTCGTCTCTTTCTGCACTGTATTACGATGGTCTCGCCTGGGATATTTTATGCATGTCAATGGATGCCGCAGTTCCGGTGTACGACAGCTCCGCAGGTCATCCAGTCCTCACCGTCTGCCGAAGTTCATCTGGTTGACAAGAGCATTGACAGATATAAATACCCTTCACAATTTCAAAGAGTCAACCCAGAACCGTAGTGAACGCAGACCAAGTCTTTAAAAAGGCAATCTTTTACCGAATCATCATCAATTCCAAACTAACCCAACCGATTCCATACCCAGCCAACATGCCTGAGCTCTTCAGCGTTAAGGGAAAGCGAGTTATCATCTCCGGGGGCGCAAGAGGCCTCGGCGGCGCCGTCGCACGCACCCTCGTCGCCGGGGGTGCCCTCGTGGCCATTGTCGACATTCTGGACGAGGTCGGCGAGCGTCACGCCGCAAGCCTGATGGCGGCGGGGCCCGGCAAGGCGTACTACTTCCACGCCGACATCGCGAAGCGCGACGAAGCGTTTGCGGTTGTGGCGAGCGCTGTGGAAGTGCTCGGCGGCCTCGACGCGCTGCACAACAACGCCGGTGTGGAGCGCGCAATTCCGCTCGAGGACATCACCGAGGCCGACTTCGACCTCGTGTTCGGCGTCAACGTCAAGGGCTGTCTGTGGCTGGCGCAGGCGGCGGTCGTGCACTTGCGAGCCCCAGGAAATGGTGGCGGTGTCATTGTCAACATCGGCTCGGACTCGGCGCTGATGCCCTTCCCGGCCTCGGCGCACTACTCGGCGTCCAAGGGCGCGGTCCACGCCCTCACCCGCACCATGGCCGCGGCCTGGGCGCCCCACGGCATCCGCGTCAATGCGGCCCTCCCGGCTGCCAAGACGGACATGCACTATGAATCCCAGGCCCGCAAGACGGACGCGCAGCGAGCGGAATCTGCTGAGTGGATGAAGCGAACGATCCTTCTTGGAGGGGAGCTGGGTACTATTGATGACTTTGTGCCTATGATGGTCTACTTGACGTCGGATGCGTCCCGGTTCGTTACGGGTCAGATGATGGCAGTGAATGGCGGCATGAACTTTGTACGATAAACTGTCTATGCAGACGATGTAAAGTCCAAAAGAGTGACACAAACACAGTATGAAATTCAATCCCTGCTATGGGGGAGTATCGAGGGCAGGGGTGCTTACGGCCGGTGTGCTAGTACAAGACAGCCATTTTCAATCGCCCTATGGCTTGCCGGCGCTTCGTCATTCTTTCTTCTCCTGCAGTCACTTTCTCTTGTGATTGTTTATTTCCACCGCCTCGTGGTAAATAAAACCGTCTTCCACACTTCTGGAAAAATTGTTCCTGGGCCTGATAGAAGTGTGTGCCTCGTGCAATGTGGACACTGTTCTTTTTCCTCCGACAATAGCCCCAAGTCCGGTGGCTGCAGGCGCAGGTAGTGCGGGTGGCACGACAGGCGTCCGATGAGCCCCCTAGTGGTTGCGAGGTAAATTGAAACCCCTAGTTCAGCCTGATTCGAAGCCTAGAACTTGTAGGTAGTTATGCAACTACTACCTATTAGTACTGGCTGATAAAGAAATGGTTTGCCCATGTCGGACGCAGGTGAGCAGCAGAAGACAAAGACGTGGATAGGATCAAGCAGAGAGAACAGTAGATTTGCTACCTGAAAAAAAAAGAAAGTAATAAAAGACACGGCACTGTAGTGCGTATATACACACAAGAGATATAACTAGCGTAGCAAACTAGTCTCCATAAGGGGCTTGCCCCTGTCACCACGACGACAGCCTGCCTTGGTTGCCGTGAGCCATTGCCATATGGTAGCTTGCTACGGTCTTATTCGGCGCCTCTTGTTCATCTTCCAACAATAGAGAGTATATCATTTCTACCTATATTTGGTATCTAGTCCAGCTTGAAAAGACGCTCTGTATATAAGCATGGTCTATATATATGGCTCAAAACGGCATGAAGAGCAGCTTTACATGGGCCATCTTCATATCATTATATTTCTTTCAAGGCTTCTTTCCAACTCCCAACATTAAATTAATACAATCTCATCAAACGTCGTCCTTCGCCAAAGGCTATCGGCATAAACTATGAGTGAGATATCAGGCTGGGTTCCACAGCCTAACTGCGGTCGTGGTACGCTTGACATCTTGCTAGAATGCATTTTCACTATTCTGTTCGCGATCTGGGGAACCCAGCACCCCGACGTTCCGAGTTCATCCTTGTGGAGCCGCATCAAAGTCTCCATGATCTTTCTCCTCTTTCCCAAGCTGAGTGCCTTGTATGCCATGCAGGACCTCATTAAAGCACTCTCCCTCCTTAGCGCTATGCGACAATATGGGAATTCCTGGACTTTGAAACAGTCTTTTGCCATCATCATGAGCGCGGTGTACGTCGCCTACCCAGAGGCGGCTGATCTCAGCCCAAGGTCGAGAGCTAATGACGGTTGGCTGGTTTGGTGTTCGAAGAAAGCTCACCTCAAATCCGAATCGCATGACGAGATTGGCAAACCTACCAAACGTGGAAGGAGGAAACTCAACCTAGGAAGCGAGCACGAGCGTTTAGAGACAATACTTCCACCAAGTGTCACCAAAAGATTGCCCAACAAAAAGGATCTCGACAAGCGTTCCGCGGCCGAGGGCTTCGCGAAGCTGCTGGCCCTGATCCAAGCTCTCGGGTTCCTGCTACGCAACGTCGTGTCGCGTCTGGTGAAAGACATGGACATCTCCCTCCTCGAGGTTAGCACTCTCGGTCACCTTTTATGCGCCGTGATTTCATCACTTGCTTGGCACCAGAAGCCGCAGAATCTAGCCGCAGAGATCGTTATCGATATAACCGACAGAGAAGCAACCACGATGAAGACATCTCGGCAAAGGGACACCAACAGGAACCGACGCATGCCACATGCGAGATTTGTCCTACTGCAGGTAGCCCTCGTGTGCTGCATCACTAGTATTTACCTAGGGTTGACATGGACCACTCCCTTCCCCTCCTTGACAGAGACATGGCTTTGGAGAGGGACCGTCTTGGCTTGCGCGGTTCTTGGAATCGCCCTCCAGGTACTCCGGATAGTGTCAAGGAATTCAGTATGGACATTGGTCATCGCCATTCTATGCGGCCTGTGCCGGCTGGCTATCATGGAACAGAGTATCGCTGCGCTAAAGGCAGCGCCGAGCGACATCTGTCTCAAACCTGCGTGGGCCTGGACAGACTATTGGCCATCGTTTAAGCTGTGAGGGAATTGCGAATTAACAGACTTACATGTCATGACTGCATAATGCCACAGTCTATAGAATAGAAAATGCATTTTCCGAGCTCAAGGGAGTCCAAACTTCAGTCAGTGGCTGGTTTGAGCTGCGCTGCCCTAAAAGATCTATTCGTAGCAAATGCCGCGTTGAGCTTTTGTGCAACTCATCTGGCTAAGTTCTAATAATATCGTGTTGCGCACACCCTACGTCAGCACATCGCGCCTGGAGATTCCTTCCGCAACGAGGCTGAGAAGGGTCAATAAACATAATGATGTGATCTTTCGCCAAGACTATCCGATTAGAAAGGGAAACTCAACCATTGATGCATGAAATAAATCCTATACGTTTAATTGTATGGTAATGCGGAAGAGCGATTGATGGGAATGAGCAATCAGTTGAGAGCGAGTCCCTTGGGCAAGGGTCAAGTCAGGCTAGAGCCTTATGCTATTGTTGCTAGAGTCGATGCCACATTGCATAGCCCCCACCATGCACTACATTGCAGCTTGGCTGCTGTGAAGCCAGCCACTTCCAGCCCAATTTTGCGCTTTGTATCTATTTTGGTCAGCCTTTCCCCTCGCTCGGGGTTGTTCTGAGGCTGGTTTCGATGGACGATTGGCGCCACCGTTGCCCATCAGGTGGCCATGTGTGTCAAAGCCGTCAATGGAATGGGGCACTTGATCCGTCTAACGGGCACCACTTTCCTTGCTACTAAAGCTCAGACTCATGGAATCACTCTGCCAACGGATGTAAACATCACTAGACAGTACGCAGCGTGGGCAAAGGAGTCTGAGGAGACCAAGGATGCTGAAGGTGATAAGCGGGATAAGAAGAACACGGCTTCCGCCTCTGGGGAAGCGCAAAAGGGGATATTGAATTTCGTTGCCTTCATTGTTTCTGTTCTCATTTGGCTCTAAGGCACTCTCCTGAATTTTATCGCATCGCCCAGAAACGCCCTACCCTTTTTCATAAAATTCTTCAATCTAGCTTTAATGTGGCGAAAAGACGAAAAACGAAAAAACTGCAATACTATAGAGTTTTGTATCGAAGGGGCGGGGGGTGGGGGGGGAGTTTCATGTTCTAGTCTCTCTGCTTCCACTACGTATACAGTGTGGTGTAATATGAGATGCAATCACCGAAGGTTGTTGAAGACCCCCTGAGTATGCTCCCAAGCCCTTTTATCCATCCCCGCCTTCCGGAACGGCGCGAGAACTTTCTCGTTGTCCGTGATGCCGCCAGTTTCATCAACGAGGAAAATGCCCTTGCCGGCATTGCTACGAGCAGCCTTCTCGACTCCGATGCCACCCTTACCAGACGCCGCACTCAGGGGCACGATACCGTCGTCAACGCTGTATCGAGCACTGGTCGCCGCGAAGAGGGCACGTTGTCCAGCTTCGGTGGCGGAGCGAGAAAAGAGGCGGAGCACGGGCGCGGCCAGGTACCGAATGGCGAAGCCCTTGACGCTGCCCGCGAGACGGTCGAACAGCGGGGTCGACACGATGCCCGGGTACTCGTGCACGAAGCTGATGCGCGGGTTCTCGGCCGCGAACTTCTCGAAGACCAGGGTGCCCATGGTCGCGCTGTGGTAGCTGGCGCCGGCCATAGACCAGTTCTTGGCCTCCTTGAGGTCCAGGTCGTCTTCCTTCATGGGGCCCTCTAGGCCGCCGGCCAGGACGGACATGACGTGTGGGCTCTTGGCTTTATTGAGCAGGGGCAGTAGGAGCTGGGCGATGCGAATCCGGGAGTAGTACCGTGTTGACATGCTGGCATCGAGTCCTTCAGGGGTTTCTAGTCAATGGGAACTCGTGAGTAGATAGTCTCATGCAGATGATCGAGGTGGTTTCTTATGGGCGATATACCTTGCCGTCCATCAAACGAGACGAAGCCTGCCGACATGAATAGTAAATCAAGTGAGTTCTCCTTGGTCTTGACGAACTCGGCGACCTTCTCGGCATCCTTGACGAGCGACACGTTCTTTTCAATGATCTCGTACCTGCCGCCAGGGTTGAGGGTGCGCAGGTCGTCAACGATGCCGGCCGCGGTCTTGGCGTTGCGGGCCACAAAATAGACACGAGGATCGATCGCATGTTGCGCGAACTCCTTGAGGGCGCCCAGGCCAATGCCGGAGGTGGCGCCCACGAAGAGCGCGACTTGGGGCCCCTTCACTTCGGAGAGGCGGCTGTTCGAGGCGCGCACTATTTGGATGTCGACACCCATTTCGATGATCAGCGAACAAATAGGGAGTTAGTAATGAGGTATGGGAATGTTCATGGGTCATATGTAAAGTAGTTAGGATATGCCAAACACTTCGATTCCGGGAAGGCGGGGCTTGTCGCTCTTTAAAAGAAATGCAACAAACTATTGCCTATACCCGGCTAATCACTTCCAGGGCTTTGAAACCAGTGCTACACGACTTATGACCGAACCGCGAACCGAATGTCCCACAAACTCCGGGCCTCATTGATATCCCCGACGGGGGAACAATAACGGGCAATAGGCTCACGAATCTCCGGAGATACGAGCGGCCATCGGCATTGGAGCTGTCAGGGCATCTTCCTTGGGTGCTCTTCTACCTCGTAAGTATTGTATGGCATGGTTTGTCAGCGTACTGTATCGCAGTCATACTCATGTCCGAAAGGGGGAAGGAATATGCACCACGTGGCGGTGATCGGTTCTCGGAGCAACCAATACCGCCGCATGTATGCAGGTGAGCCTTTGGGGGCTTTCAGCCCCCCTCAGCCCCTTGCTCTTTTCCCGGTGCCAGCGTGTTGACTTGCCAATTGCAATCAGCCCGGAACTCTGAGCCACCGTCCACCGACCACACTGAGGATACTAGTTAGAAGGCCCTAGTGCGGATTGGTAATATGACGGATGAACGTCTACTGTCAGCCGCATCGGCTTGCGGGCCATCGACTGGCCCGCTCTAACTCCGTGACTCTAGGCCTTATCACAGGTCTTGTCAAGGGGCCAACATAAAACATTGTCCTTCAAGATTTGTGAGTGCTTGGTCAGCCCTGGCATGCGCTCCTCCCAGCCATCCTTTGTTGACACTTTTCGGTCACCGTCAATCATTGTAGAGCCAATTGAATGATATCCGTTTTTAGTGTTTTATAGAATTGAATAAAGCGCAGCAACAAGCCTCTTCGGCTGGATGCCAGATAGATAGCACTCAAAGACTACGAGCAAACACACGTTCTTGCCCCACTAATTGAAGGTCATGCTTATCTTGCGCTTTGAATATCGCCACTTCATCGTTGTTGGCGAGCTGTTGCTTTTCCAATTTGAATCCGGCATCGAAAAGGGGGAATGACGAGATGTACGGGACCGGCGTCGAGAGGGCCCAGACCCATATTAGAACGGCTCAGATGAACAAGAGAGCCATGCCTTGGAGAGCAATGAACAGATAGAACATGGTACGGTCGAATCTGATCTTGGCGTAGGGCGCCACTACGGACGCGACGGTATAGTACTGGGGTGGGAGCATCGTGTTGAGGGTGTTGGTCTTGAGTGCCGTATTGTCCCAGTTGTTGTCGTTGAAGAGCCATAGGGGGAAAGCCAGGATGCTCTGAAAATTGCGCGATAGGACGCCGTCTGCGGCAGGATCCGGCACCTGCTCGTTCGTGAAGGCGAAGTTGGCCGCAATGGAGGACGCCGCGGGGATGTTGGCCGCAGTGAAGTTGAGTAGCCAGTTCAGCGACAGTCTGTAGGCCGAGATATCAAGAAATGGGAGCAGGACCGGTTCGGTCATGTCTTCAACGCCCATGATGGAGTGGTTTGATTGAGAAGCAAGGATAGATACTCGATGACTGAATAGCTTGACCCCGTAGATGATATTGGGAAGAGGTCGGTTTCCAAGACATTCCTGGCCCGTTGTCCCATTGGTGCAAGAGAATATCCCTGGTTAGATTTGTCAGCTATGCCAAGGAGAGAGAAAGGGTGATACTGAGAAGACCTACCAACTTGCAAGCCACCCAAATTCGGTCTTTGCGCTAAGCACAGCTCGATGCCGATAGGCGTTGCTGGGGCACCATATGTACTGCAGTCATCCTTGTCAATCCCGGGTGGTTCTTGAGTTCAGTAAACAGAATTGTAGCACAGAACGTTCCACACGAGTGCATCAAGGTGTTGGAGAGCTTGAGCTTTCATCGGGCCCGGGTGTCCATCCTGGGCGATGGATGCCTGCGGGAATATCGTGACAACGGCAAGATGTTGAAGGTATTAAATTATCGGCAGGTAAAATGGATGAAGTTCCTTTTTTCTATATTGGTATGTTTCGCCCGAGATATAACTCCAATGGGGACCGGTCAAGTTTGACCATGACATTATAGGCAACCCATGACCTGGACGAACGCAGCATGGCCCCCAATGCTTACTGCATGTATTCCGCATCGATAGGGCGTAGGTTGGGGAATCGGTCCTAATTGAGCAGGAAATGTTCATGCGCAATTGGGGGCATGAACATTAATGTGTCTTCCCGCTGGATGAGGGCTACAAGAAGTTCCTAGACGTTCGTGCATATACGGCCATTTCTCTGTCCGCTTAGGTCACAGGGTACGTATGTCAATCGCAAAAAACACACCGACAATTTATTAACGTCCGGGCGGCGAAGCGAAAAGGGCAACTGTCAATTACAAAATAGTGGATGGCGCGTTTTCGGCTCTGTAGAGTTGTTGACGGCGATGGCGCTACAAAATATGAAAGCTAGCGAACAACCAACAACAGGTTTGGGATAGATGGGACACATACGGGCGCCGGTACTGTCGTTTGCTATTGTTGATCGTGCCGCACTTACTGACTCACACGATGCACTTTGGGACACACCAACTCCCACCAAGTGGTGTACAGAGAGGCGAAGCTGGGATGCCGAAGCAACCATTCTGGTTTGCCCGACCGTAGCCTCCATTTGCACTGTTTTCGACGAATTCATAATCACAATGGAACTACGAGTATGTGTCAGTGGCACACAGTACTGTACTTGATTTTGTTGCATCAGCTCAAAGAGCCTCACCGGCTGTTTCCGGTTCTAAGATCTCTTGATCCCTACTGGAAGGATGCATCAAAAGAGTAGCTATGGCGCGTAAGCGCTACTACTGTAGTGGGCCAGCCTAGTGTAGGCTGTCGGCCATGCTCCCCAACAATCCATACTCCCCGCGTCTTTTGCTAGCGCCAAGCTCCAATTCGGCCATGGTGCAAGCGGAGTCAGCGTTTAACAAGACGGGATTCAATCTATAGATACATTGGTAACAGTGTTCTCCGGCGCTGTGCTGTGCTGTTCCAATATCCTCCCGCACCTCAACCGTTGGGCAGGAAATACCTAAGGGTATGTATCTCCCGGAGTACTCGGCCGGGACCGAACGCATTTGCCGAAGCTACAACTGAGAGGACGGCGGTCGGGTTCTATAGAACATCTCCGCTGCATTTATGCAATCGCATCGCGGGACAAACGGAATCTCAGGGGAAACTCTATCGACTCGCATATATTCTGTATCGCTGTGCATAAGATAGCCGGCTCTTTCATCATTCCGCGCCGTCCATGCAGTGCTTCAAGGCACCCCTGGCCCAAGAACTGCACCTAGCAGTTTATCTAACTAAGCTTTGGCTCGAGTTGGTTTGCGAAGTGGAGGATCTCCACTAAGCCGCCGACCTCTTCTGCCGTGGTCCTAGTAGCTGGCCCTTGTATCTTCTTGGGGGTATTTGCTGAGAAGGGACAACTGTCGCGCCTTAATGGCGTTGATAGATCTCGCCCATGTTAAGCGCTGCCCATAGCGAGCGAGGCGCACTGTTCATTTGGCGAACTGTAGCGCCCGGTCTCCGTGAAAACACAACTTGCATTGGGCACCTGTTACCGCCACGTAAGAGCAGGAATCAACCATCGCTTGAAGGTATTCAGTGTAACCCTAGCCATTACTCGGGTAGTTAGATCGCTCAGTTCAATGTACCCGGAAATTAGGCCAGGGCTCCTACAGAAATAAAGTTTAAGTTAATTAAAGATACTTTGCGGAGATCCATAACTATACACAGTTGATATGGCCACGTAAAAGTGGGTTTCGGCATCTTTGAATATTGTAAACGCCGGGCCCGTCGCATCTTCCGAGCCGGGAAGATCGGGATAAAGAACGACATCAAGCATAGTGATCCAGTGGTATATCAAGTTGGCCATTCCTATCAGCTTCGAGAAAAGGCCCTAGCTTGTCATTCAGATCTTGGATAGAGATCAAGTGTTCAACTCACGACATACCACATCAGCTTCACTCCTCAACCTCCACAATGGGTTCCATTGACACTAATGCTAATATCGACAAGTACATGGCCGAGCGGGCCAAACGTATGAATGCTGAAAATTTCGACAAGCGGATCCAGGTGTCGGCCGATCCCTCATTGAGTGACCTTCTCCGAGACCCTTGGGCCGACTATGACGCATTGGCGAACCAAGAACCCCTGCTGAAGGATGGAAGTCGCATCAAGTTCCTCATCATGGGCGCCGGCCATAACGGCATTATCCACGCCTACCATCTTGTTGAAGCAGGCTTTAGCCCCAAAGACATCGTTGTTGTGGATCTTGCAGGCGGATGGGGCGGTACTTGGTACTGGAATCGCTACCCGGGACTGCAATGTGACGTCGAAGGGTATTGCTACCTTCCCCTGCTCGAGCAATCTGGCTTTGTTCCCAAGGATCGTTATTCACGCGGTGGAGAGATTCTACGAAATGCCGAGCATATCGCTGAGAAATTCGGTCTCCGGGGCATGTTCTGCACCCGCTTGGTTGGTTCTCAATGGAATGAGCAGGAAGGTCGTTGGGAGGTGAAGCTGAGACGGGAGCTCGGGCCGGACCATGGGGAGCTTAACGTCGAGTTTACAGTGTCCACCCAATTCTTCATCGTCTGCTCTGGGCCCATAAATAACATCTCCATTCCCGCCCTACCCGGTTTTGAAGACTTCAAGAGAAACCGAAAGGTCTTCCATTCTGCCCGGTGGGATTACCAATCCACTGGCGGCTCGCCCGCGGACCCAGATCTCGTGAAGCTAAAGGACAAGGTGGTCGGAGTCGTGGGCACTGCAGCCAGCGCCGTCCAGTTGGTGGGTGAGGTAGCCAAGTGGGCCAAGCATCTCTACGTTTTCCAACGAACCCCGACATACGTCGGCCCGCACAGTGACCAAGAGACGACACCTGAGCTCTGGGAACAGGTCACTGGGGGAGGCAAGCCCGGCTGGCAGGCCGAGAGAATTGAGAACCTCGATATTTTCTTTACCGATGACGTCGAAGCGAAGTCACGGCCCAACATGGTCAACGATGAGCGGAGCCGGTTCCCTGCCTTGTCCGGCATTTGGGGAAGTCGGCGCGCAGTTGACGTGAAGCCAGAGGATGCCGATAAGCATACTGAGTGGATGCTACACCGCGAAGCGTCCCATACCGGCAGGATCCGAGCGCACATCATTAACGCGGTAGAGGACCGCGAGACGGCTGAGAAGCTCACGCCCCATTATCCTGGCTGGTGCAAGCGGCCAGCTTTCCACAACTCCTATCTGCAGTCCTTCAATCAACCCAACGTTACTCTTGTCGACACGGAGGGACAAGGGGTGCAGGAGTACACGAGCAAGGGTATCAAAGTCGGCGAGGGTACGGCGGCACGAGAATATGATGTCGATATGCTAGTGCTCGCCACCGGCTTTGAGATCGGCGCGAAAGCCAGCCCCACGAAGGGCGCGAACGCGTGGTGCCGCGGCCGTGGCGGCCGCGAGCTGGATGACAAGTGGGATGCGTCCGACTGTGGGACGCTCTTCGGCATCGCTACCAATGGCTTTCCCAACCTTTTTATTCCGTCGGCTGCCAATGGCGGCGCCAACGCCAACCTGACGAGCGTCTACTTAGCGCAGGCCCAGACCATGGCCCATATCGTCGCGGCCGGCACTGCCCGTAGCTCCGACCCCGACCGGACCGTTGTCGAGGTAACTGTGGAGGCCGAGAATGCTTGGGTTGACAAGATAGTAAAATTATCTACCTGGTATAAGCCGTTATTGACAACCTGCCCCCCGACGTACTTTACGGCTTACGCGCGTGACATTCCGGGTGAGAGGGAGATGGCCCTCAAACTGCGAAAAATCCACTATGGGGGCGGCCCCGTGGGCTTCGCCCACACGCTTCGTGACTGGAGGCACAACGGCGAACTGGAAGGTATCACTGTTCAGTAGTATCGAATCTTGAAGTAGTCTAGTGTGTAGTCATCTTATCCAACAAATCTGTACCACGCATATGAGCAATCAATTACCCACCTCTACACCTCTAGCTTTCTGCTGGGCTAAATCATCTTTCCACGGGCCATCCCTCAACGGGTCACCCCGTTTGCCCCGCAAACGCTGTCTTCCACCATGGAAGTTGAACGAATTACTGATTTGAATTACCACTCTCGTTACTGACACCACATAACACCACCCTCATAAAGTCATCGTGCCTAGAAAATTCTCGAGGCCCCATAGCGGAATACCAAGGCGAAAGGTGTCAGCCTCGGCCAAGACGGTGGTACCTGTGATACCACGCCCCCGTCCACCAGCTTCGAACGGGAAGAGGGCCCGGAAACCTCTCCAATCTTGCCTGCCATACGTCCTATCTCCTCAGTCGGCGAACAGCCGAAACAAGATCTGGGCCGTGAGGGCCACGGGCCAATGGCAAACGATGTTGGAAGCGATGCGACCATGACTGTCCAAGCAGCAACCCTGGCCAGCGGCGGATAGACAGTCGCTCCGGTACCACTTCCGACAAGAGTCGGGATATCGGGGCCAAGCCCAACAGAACAGTCTAATTCCAAAGTAAAGACTGGCATATCGCCTGCTACGGCCTCTGGTACAACGACAGAACCTGGGAAGTCTACAGGGAGTAAACTCGGTATCATGTTCACGCGCTCAAACGCCCTTCTATTTGTGTTGGTATACTGGGTGTACCAGGTCATCTGATTACGGACTTGAGTCAGAGTTTTCCACATCCTTGTGAGTTCTGTGTTTAGCAATTATCCAGTGGTAGCACAATAAGGCTTCGCAACCTCGGCATTTACCACCCTTGAACGATCGGCACAAATATTCAGTGTATTATAGTGATGATTGCGTGTTTTTCCAGTCCAACAAGTTGAAATTGGAGATTTGTCGCATCTCATAGGTTCGAATGCCGGATATACTGCCCCCTTTCTTGACAGCACCTTCACTCGATGTCACCGTAATCGCACCAGTTATATCCATTCAGACAGAGCCTCGCCCCCAAATCTTATTCAGCGGTGATCATATGCCTGAATATTACTGGAACCCTCAGATGGTCCCCAAAATCCAACCGCTCTTTGCCTTGCATATCCAGGTTAAATACCCGGTCTGACCTTTCACGGCTAGGTTACTGGCTGGTAGACGCTCACCTGGCATGTAGAGTGGTGCCCTCCAATCGAAACGATGCTCAATATATTTTTCGTCACCATACCCGCATTCGCGTTGCGAGATTTCTACGGACCTAGTTTTTTAGTGTTGGTGGGATCCATTACAGATGTACAGGACTTTTCGGGACTTACTTTATTCAAGGCAGTAGTCATATACACATAATGATCTCCATCACCATGCCGTTCCAATTTTACTGGCGCCTAATTTGGATCTACTTTTTGGCTATGCCGGGAATTTCAATGAAAGGTTACAAGAGAAGTCCATCATCCCCAGCGAACTAGTTCTAATCGACCCGTGAAGCAGTTTCCAACACTACAGTTCAAACAGCATGTCATAAGGAATGCTATGTTGAATTCAAAAGTATGTCCAGATGGGCTTGGTCGAAGCAAACTTCCACTATGACCAATAAGAATACAGCTACGGTCGTTTACGTAGTCGATACGGTTTTGGGTGTCACCAACTTCGTCACGACGTATAACCCTCGCCCTACCACCATTACAGTTAGCGATGGTGCGACAAGAGTCACTACTTTAGTATATAAACGATCATCACAATTACATACCACTATCATGCGGGTAATTCCTGTCCTTCCCTCCATATTCAACCCTGCTTAGGAACTTTTGCTTATCAAAAGCTGTTGTCAGAGCATATCCGCAACCCTTCATCCGATGGCCAGATAATTACGACTGGTACGGAAACCTGAGCCTAATACAACCCCTGAATAGTCCAGTGTGTGCTACAGCCTTGTCTTCCATGATTCCGCTTCTTTCCCAGCCACAAGAATCACAGCAATCCATACACGCCTCGGACCCCAAAGGTCTCAGCTATGCATTGGTGCCCATCCGAAATACGGACATCAAGGTAGACCGACATCATTTTACAGATCAGCAGCCAATACAAGACTGTTCAGTGTTACCAATCAAGGCCGGTAAGGATTGGTGGAAGAACTTTGGCTGGACGATCACAGACTGGACTACGATGTATATTATCACTTCTGAAATAGGCCTGAAGCCAAGCTATATCCCACAGAATCCATGGCTGGGATTAGAGCCATCACCGATGGCCAAGGTCGGTGGCACTACGACTCCGGCATCGCACGGCGCCGGCCCTTCCTTCCCTTCCCCGACACATATGGAGCAAATACAGCCTGGATTAAAGGGGGAAACGACTTTACGAGACAATGGTGGATGCTTTCCTGTTTTGCAGATTCACGTTTTCCTATAAACTGCTACACTCAATAATTTGCCTTTGGAATGTCCGTTATTCCCAAGCTAGCCAAACGCGTCCGTGGCCCTACATAACTAAGATTGACTTAGTCGTTCCGAACCCGACGCCAAATCCCGCAACAATACCAAATGTCATAATCACAGGGGGCCAGACGCTCAACCTCCTACCGGATCTCCCAAATACAGAAATCCCAAGCCCTCGCGAGCCCTTGACTACCATGCTACCCAACAGCCACATCGCTGTAGGACGCGAGGGCCAGAACGGGGAGCCATTCGTCGTAATCGATCAATCTAACACGGTGATCGTACCGACGGGTCTCTCGACGCCCTCAACGTTGACCACGCTGGGCATGACACTCACATTTTCGCCACCGCCACAAGAAGGGGTTGGGAAGGCCCAACAGCCACCCACTCCCACTACGCTACCCAACGGCCAAGTCGCAGTTGAAGCGAAAGGCCCGAACGGAGAGCACCTACTTGTCTTCGACGACTCCAGCACTATCACTGTACCAAGTGACCTATCAGCGCCTGTGACGCTCACCACCATGGTTCAGACGCTCACATTCTCGCCATCAACTGCAGACAAGGGAGGATCCAATACTAACCAGTCATTAACTTTCACGCTACCGAACGGACTTGTCGCCGTGTACGGGAAAGACTCCAAAGGAGACTCTGTCCTCGCCATCGACGGATCTCACACTGTCCGTATCCCGACCGCATATACCCCTGTGACGATGACCACGATGGGCGAGGCGCTCACGTTCTCGCCGTTGTCTGCACCGAGTGGAGTCACGATGTCCGTAACCGCCATCACGATGGTGTTGATTACACACGCCAATCAAACCATGGACGGGACGTCTCAAACAGGTACAGCCTCTTACACCAGCTTGGCCAGTCATCCCAAAACTGGAGAGACGGATATAGTCAACACTGGAGCCACCAATACTACTTCAGCGACGCCATCCGGGAAATCTGGAGGGACAAGACTCGACGTGAACTACGTAGGTGTGGAAACTGTGATTATATCGGTGGTACTGTTGTTGTATCAGATCATGTCTTTCTGAGTCCTTTTGGCATATGTACTGGTAATCTTGAAGGTGCCACTGTGGGGCCGTAGGTGTAACATTTCTTTTGGGAAAGGATTCTATTTTTAGTTCATCGTGGAGTGGGGTCTCGCCTCGACCCAGCACGGGGGCTTCCAGGGGTGTCCAGCAAACGGCTACGGAAGGAACCATTCAAGCATGAGAACTTCACGCTGTCGTGGATACCCCCATCTCCACACCTCGAGATCTGCGAATCACGCTGGTCGACACGAGGCTGGACATACCAAGAGGCTACCTTGTCAAGACGTCGGTTGGTCTTCACCGACCATCAGGTGTACTTTGAGTGTCGGTCGACGTCATTCTGCAAGAGCCTACGCAGAACGCCTCAGGCAAAATCAGAAAAAGAAAATAAAAAATCCGGATTTGACACCTTCCGACTCCCCCATCTCTTTAGCATACCTCTACTAGACGAGACTGGGTTCGCGCCATCGCTTCACTCGGCTCCCTGTGAGCGATTCAATGTCTGTCAAATCATAGATACGAAGCCTTCCCACCACAAGGCTGTAACTTTCAACGCTTACACGCAATGTGCCGAGAAGTACTCTAAGAGGACCTTGACCTTTGACAGCGACTCACTGAACGCATTCGGAGGCATGATCAAGCGTTTCGAGACCCTGGAACGGGCGACCCTGCGCCATCTGTGGGGGATCCCGTTCTTTGACCAGCGCGACGACACATCGCCAGGCGACATAGTGGACTACGCGGGCTTCTTCCTAGCCGGGCTATGTTGGCGCCACCACGAGATGCTGGGGCCGCTCCCAACAACCAAAGGCAAGGCCTTGGCGACGGCGGCAGCGGAATCGCCACCGACCCACCACCCGCGCCGCCGCAAGGGCTTCCCATCGTGGTCCTGGACGGGGTGGGAGGGCGCCGTGACATGGCCGCGCGTGGGCTCGACGTACGAGGTGCGGGCGCCGGACCCAGACATCACGCTGGCGAGCATCCAGCTCTCGTTCGAGGACGGGTCGACGCGGTCCATCCCCGACGTGCGGGCTCAGATGCCCGGGCCCAAGACCGACCAGTACCCCAAGGCGGTCCTGCTGCAGACGTCAGCCGTGGAGAGCGGCGATCTCCCGGATCGCCGGACGTGGTTCCCCAGCTCGCCGGGCCGTGGCGACTGGCGCGTGGTCCAACAGCTCCGGAGCAGGGACCTCAAGGCGCTTAGGCTCGGCGCTATCGGGGAGGATGGGTACTTGCTCATCGTCAAGAAGAAGGGAAGGTCGTATTACCGGGTCGGGCTGATGAGGGTGGATAGTGCGGTGGTCACGGAAAGGGTGCGGAACCAGGATGTACGGGTATTCAAATTAAAATAGACAGCGTGGTATAGCTGAGTACGGAGCGGTCTGTAGTAGTTGCTTAAAATCTTACTTATTTTACACATGATTCATGATGGTGGCAGTGGGAGATTGGAGTTGCATCCCTACTTAGTTACGGCTCGATATTGATTACGATCAGGACTTACAGGGTATGAAATACAATTTACCTCTCGATTATCTAGAGTTTCCATGAGTAAAAGCAGAAGTTGTATTATAATCAAGATGGCCAACAGATAATCATTCAGGGCATATCATGCATCTGCGCCCACTCCCCCACCATATTCCGATAATCAATCTCCCGGCCCGTCTCGCGCACTCTGGCCGACAGTCATGTGGCCCGCATCATCTCATCTCCATCGTGATTTGGACTTTAGGCTCAACGATGAACGCCCAGGCCTACTACACTGGGCCTTATCGCAACGCCTCCAGCATTCCCTGAATCTCGACCCACCCCCTTTTCATCGCCAGATCCAAGGCCGAGTTCCCATCCCGCGTCTGCAACTCGAGCACCTCGTCCCACTCCGCCTCGTCGACCGTGTCCTCCAGCCTCTGTAGCAGCCACCGTACCGACTCCGCCCTCCCGTAATACACCGCCACGTGCAGCGCCGTAACCCCCTCGCCCATGTTCCAGACATCCGCCGTCAACGACAGCAGACACCGAGATGAGCCCGGTCCCCCCTGCCTGCTCGCGTGGTCGAAAATAGCCCCGAGCACGGCCACGTGCCTGCAGGCCGCCGCCGCGTGTAGGCCCGTCCGGTAGCCCCCGGGGATTGCCCGCCCGATGTCGGCGCCCATGCCGAGCAGCTCCCGCACCATCTCGGCATGCCCGACGTAGCACGCCTTGTAGATGGCGCTCGACTGAAATGGACTCGACCCTGTCCCCGAGTCTGGCGCTGTGAATACGTGGTTGGGGTCGATACAGAGCACGTCGCGGTGCCGAGCAAAAAGCCGGATCATGGCGACGTTCTCGTTAACAGCAGCTTGGAAGAGAGCCCGGCCCGCCGCGTCGCTCTTGGGTATCTCGGCGGTGGTATTGTTGTCGGTCCCACCTTTGGGCTTGGAGACGCACACGGTACACCTTTGTGCGTGGCGCAGAACGAGGTTGCTGCAGCCCGCACTGGCCATGAGTACCATCAGGTTCGGCTCACCCTCGATCAGCAGCGAGTTGGGCAGCAGCCTGTCCTTGTGGTATTCCTGGTAGAGGTTGGCCAGCACCGGCAGCTGTTTTCTTCTCGGGCACTGGTAGACGTCTCGCGGCAAGTCTATAGTGTTGTCGGTCGGAAGCAGGGCGTCGCTCTCCTGGGCGTGTCTCAGCCAGAAGTAGCCGACGTAGGCGCCTAGCGGGGAATCCAGGTCCCGGAAGTCGATGACTTTCAGGCAGAGCTTCAGGATGGCTAGGTGGGACTTTGGGCGCACGTCCGCTATTAGGTCTTCCTGGAGGAGTGCCAGACCTTTCTCTAGAAGGTAAGTTCGGACGGTGCCATGTATCAGCTGTACACGCTCATCTTTCTCGTTGTCCAGGCCCTGTGGGCGGTGATTTTCATACTCAACGAGCCCCAGGAGGATATTGGACAGGCGTTTCCGAAATTTCAGCTCAGATCCAGGTTGGTCTGACAAAGAGGCCAGTCTGCTTCTATAGGCGGCTTCGGTAGGCTCTTTCATGGTTAGCAGAGCGAAGGCCTGCATCATTTGCTGCAAACTCAGGGGCTTCTGGCTAAAGGCAACTAGCTGAAGGAGTGCCACAGCATCTTTCCGCTGGCTGTCAGGGCAGCTGGCGATTATCCTCTCATAAACGTGCAATATCCCATCAGGGAGGTCCTCCACGCGCTCGAGGACTTCGTTAGGGGTGAGGAATGTGACGTCCTTCTTCACAATCGCGACGACTAGCCGCACCCAGAGGAAGACCCCCTTGGCTCGTTGGGTGATGGTCTTTGCCAACATGCTGCGCCCTGCTTCTGGAAGTCTCTGGAGTTCATCTTCTGTGTATGCGCAGATGTCCTTCGTATTGTTCTCATGCATCACCAGTGTCTTAGCCGATTCGGGCAGGAAGGTCTCGTACTTCGACAGATCCCGAGCGGATACTAGTGCCTTGACTTTGTTTCCTTTGGTGGTCACGAGACGGCAGAGATGGCTCAAGACAGCATCAATGTGCTCCTTACAGCATTCGTCAAGAGCATCTAAGAAAATCCGCACTTCGGTGTTGGCGGTAGTAAGGTTGTTCAAGATCTCGTCCGTAGCTCTCTGTAGGGAAGGGATGGTCCAGTCTGCTTGATCACGGTCCTTATAGCGACGGAGAATGTTCGCCGAGATAGGGTGACCACACGATATTATCTGATGAAGAACCGTCCGATACATACCCAGCGCTGAATAGAGTCTCGTGTCTCCTTCCTGGGACCCATCGAAGAAAAAGTAAACTGGGATTATGGTATCCGATTTTTCTCTCTGTGCGTTGTGAAGAGCCATCTTCGCGGACTCCACAGCCATCTTCAAGAGGCTGGACTTGCCGGAACCTGGTTTACCGGAAATGATTAAGAGGGAAGTGTCAGACTTGTCCCACTCACGATACACATCGGCTTCGAAGAACCAGTGACCAGTTTTATCCGGACTGAGATTCTCTACTCCCAAGTATCGGCAATGCATCTCACTGAAGCGGATTGTGGAGCATATGGCACGTACTAACGACCGAACTCAAGTTAGTGCATGTCAGGTATGATAATGGTGCAGATGTTATTTTGCTGTCAGGAATCTTCTTCACGCTCGGGATTAAATACCATCAGTTTCCGCCGCAGCATTTTGCCTCCATCGAAGGATACAGTCTTTGATATCCTCGTACCCCGTTCCATCATCTTTCTTCGCAAATTTTACCATGCTTCTATGATCCCCGGGAATGGACACTATTTGCGAGTTCCCTTGTTCGGGAATCGTCGCGGACTGTTTCGGCACGACCTTGAAAGAAGAAGAAGAAGACGTTAGCGGGACGGAAATATTCTTATCAGTTACAACCATGCCGCAGCCACTCACCGTGAAAGACTTGCTAATGAATTTCCCACCGATCTTGGTCTCGTACTCCTCGAAACAGTACAGGGTGCGGATCGCCCCCTTTACCTGCGCATACTGCTTTCGCTGCAGATCCAAGGCAGCCGACTGCTGTTCGAGGTGTTCCAGCATGTTCCTGGTTGTTTTCACAAAGGGTGATGCTATGTTGAGAAGCATCTTGGCCATGCTAGCATCCTTGGAACCGAGATGCGGGGTACCCATGAAGATGACCCCAAGCGTCGAGCTGTGGATAGAATGGTGTTCGTCGTCTTGTTCGGAGTTCTCGCCTTTGGAATAGATCAAAGCCTGGTCGACAATCAAAATCAGCAAGCTTGTCTTCTCTAGGCGAAGCAGTGAGAGGGGACGCGGCAGGTACGAACAGATTTGACCACCAAGCCACCGAGACTATGGGCCACGAAGATGATGGGTCGTTCCTGGAGTAGTCAATCACCAGTCAGATACGCCTTTCTTCTCATTATTTTCAGGACAAGATGACACGGAGACAGTGAACATACGCTATGCCCACGTCTCTTAATGGCGAGAGCCCCCACCAGCTTTTGGCCGTGATCATGAAGCGAGTGGGAGCTGATATGCTCCGGGCTGTGCGTGGCCGCATTGTATCCGAACGTCATGATTCTAGCATCGTGGAAATCTTGGGGGAGGAAATCTCGAAGCCACAGGACGCCATCGTTAGCCTCCCAGGTCTTCTCACGATGGCCGTTGAGGCCATGGACTGCGACGATGCTGGTTCATGTCAGCACATCTGGGATCTGTGTACAGATTCGGCCATGGTAAACCTACTCTATGCTCGGGTCAGTGCCCTGGGCCAGGACCTTGAGCCCGAATTCGGTCATTTTACTCGAAGTGGATGGGATTTTTAGGGGTTTGAGGTTGATGCGAGAACAGTTTGAAAGTTGTAGATAGAGAAATGGGCACGGGTGGTGCTGCCACAAAGCCTGGCTGTTGTGGCGAGGAAGGAGAGGGTGGGGGCTGAAAGCAATTACCACGACGACAAACCGAATATTTAATTCAAGGAATGTGATAGGATGAGGAAACCCAGTCTAATTAACAAGTGTGTTATCTAGAACCCTGTGCTTTGTAATGGTGTGTAGTAAGCTCTGGGTTGCATCCAGGGACTACGCCGAACGTACCCTGCAGACCGGTGGTTTCCACGGGGGTATAACGCCGGGCTCTTGGATGTTGGCTGCTGGGCGGCTGAGTCTCTAACACTCATGTAAGACAGCCTTATGCATTATTTGTTTGCATTTCGCGATGCAGCGGCACATTTCACTGCTCCTGGAGAATGGTCATATTACATACGTCTTGTCAGTTGATAAGGAGGCTTCCCCTCCACTTGTGGCCTTGACGTTTAGAGATGGGACTCGTCACTCCGCTCATTTTTCTTTCAATCTTTCCCACTTCTAGACTCCAGTCACCATGTCTCCCTGTCTCCCAAGCTGGTCTTGGATGCAGTCTCTTGTGCTTCTCGTCCTACTGTCTTCGGTCGTACGCAGCCAACCAGAATGTCATCAGCTGAATCGTGACGTGCGCATCTGCCCGGCCAAAACTTGGGCGCAAGAGTACATATGCATGGCCCAACAGAATACCATGCTCAGCCTCATGGGCTGCGTCGTGCAGTTTCACAACCAAGACATGAGAGTATGCCGCAGTACAGACCCGAGAGACAAGAAGTTCGACAACTGGGAAGACCCCAACAAAACAATTGGCGAGGAATGCTTGTCGCCACGCGACGTCCTCTTGTACAATAGCAAGAACATCTGCCCCGATTGTCTATTGACTGGGGCTCTGCAAAGGTGCCCGAAAGATGACCCTCTGTTCGTCAATTGTCTCTGTGAGCAAGGCGCAGCACTGCGCCATTTTCAATGCTTCGCCGAATGCTTCTGGAATGATGGAAAGACCGGACTGTCCCCCCTTTGTCAGAATCCCAGCAAACGCGATCAACTGATTGATGCCGGATCCAACATCACGACTACCAACGTGGCGGAACCTCGAGCTGTAAGTTGATCAACATAATATCTAACCGCGTATGTTAGCTGAATTACCCCTGTGCAGCAACCCACCTCCTATCCGCCCGTCACGTTCAACACGGCCTACTGGCAGTCCCAGGCGTTGCCGCCGTTGTCGTTCTCCTCCCCAGTGCCAGATGCTACAAGCCCCACGGCCCTCATGGTCTGCACCGTCGACCCCATGCGGCCCATTAAATATTGTAATTACGTCACAAACCGGACCGCCGTGTCCACCAACAGCAACCACTACATACGGCCATCCGAGCCCACTGGTCTAAGCCACGAGCCGCAGGTCACTTTCTCTCCGACAGGATCTCCCAGTGTTCCGTCTGAAACGGCTCGTCTCCCTGAGAGCACTCCCAAATCGGCGGCGCATGTCGTCTCCGCATCTACGTCAGCGATGATGGGCATTTTGATGTTGGCGTTGTTCCTGGTTACATGATTGAAGGTACACAACGTGAGAGTCACAGGGAAAACGAGGCGTACTTGGACATTGGAGATGGGGCCGGGTGTGATGGCGCTGGCTGCCGTATGTAAGATAGTGACCGACTCACTGGCTGGCCGCGGGCGGTCAGTTCAGGGGGTATTTTAAATTAATCGCGGGCTCAACTTTTTCAACTTGTGATTATAAAGATATCGTAAACACCCTTAGGTATCGACCTTGAATTCTGATTAGCTGCTATACATCATTCCCCTTTTCAAGTTTTCATTAAATGCTTGGTAGGCTTGGCATCTTCAACGTTTCATTGCCTCAGCCTGATCCAAGGACCCTGAGCACAGGACTTCGCTCCCGAAAAAGTCAGCCTGGCTGCATGGTCGGTGTATTACATAATTGATGATCGAAGGAATGTCCCCTTTTTCATCTTTGCGCTTCTCGCAGCAAAATGCCCAAGTTCTAATTAGAATATCCCAGCGAGTACGATGGATCGATGGAATTCGGGCCTTCGCTGTCTTGCAACAGCTTTGAATCGCGAGATTCAACGCTGTCCGCGTTTTAGGCAAGGCTTTATGATCCCCCTCGTGGATATGAGGGTGTGAAGAGCCAATGTAACTCGAAAGGGGAGGGGTGTGAAGGGGTTGGAGTGGTACAAGGAAAGATAGGCCGATTGAGGCGCTGATCGGCACGTATCATGTTAAGGGTATTGTTTTATTATGACATGCACGTTTTGCGTACAGCCGAACAATAATATCATGAAACCACTTGTTAAAAACACATTGGCAATATCCCCGTGCCGATACCCTTATAATATAATTCGAAATAAAAAGAATAACCTTCATCCGATGACCAACAGCAAGCGTCAAGCCTCCTGTGGCGACAACTACGCCTCAGCCGATTGCCAACCCCACGGCATAGGATTCGAGGTGAACCCCGGTCTGATGATGGCATCATGTCCAGGCAACGGAAGCCCAGAACCAGTCGGCGAAAGAGCCATCGGCGATAGCAGAACTTGCGCATCAAGGTTCTCAAAACCTATGTTAAGGGTATTCTAATATTAGGAAAGTATTAGATAAATTTACCCCCTTGGCCCCAAGCCTTGGAGCTGGGAGCTGGGAGCTGGGAGCTATGCGTGCTGGGCGCGATTGAGGGCCTAGGAGCTCTGGGAGTCCGTCTAGCAACTGTATCTAGGCATACAGGAGTGAATATTAGAACCAGGTACTATGCCTGCTAGTACACCGGGCGCTCTAACTATATTTTGGCTGCGTTTCAATGTTTCAGCCTGCTGAACGTTTCAGTCGGCTAACAGCCAACTGCAGGCTGGATTCCCAATTTCTGTCAGCCGGCTGTTCCCGTCAATCGTCCTTCTAATTTTCTGAGGGGGGGAGAGGGGAAGGCCCCTGGAGAGGCCCCTGAAATTCGGATCAGAAGGGCCCTAAGGGTTTAGAAGGCATTACAGAATACGGAGGTCCCTTTCAAAACTTCTGTCACCCCCCCTGCCCACCGAACCTTGCTCTACATTATTCTTAGAAGGTAAGGGTGGGTGAAAGAACTTTCGAAAGGGACCTGCGTACACGGCTTATCATTAATAGCTTGCAACACTACACATGCATGAGCAGGGTTTACAAACACCCTTGTGCATCTTCGGCGCCGCCACCCATGTCTTGGCACAGCCTGCTCGACAGTAGGGCTGCAGACCATGACACCGCACTGGAAATAGGACTAGGCTCTGAAGGGTGGAAGCCCCATGTTTCAACGGCGGTGCATTAGAAGCCCAGTTCATCAAGGTAAAGGATTGGCTGCAAGGGAAATGAGACGTGGTCTGGCGGCGCTGGCTGTATCTCTTTCATGTGCTAGTTACATGCATTGTTGTTGGGTCGCCAGGGACGCGACTGATTTGGATGAATCATGTAAATGTGCATCGAAAAGGGATGCCAAGCCTTGTATAAACCCTGTATTGCGGTAGGACTAGAGGAGAATTTCGGGAGCCTGGTTCTCTACTAACACCCGTCGGAAAGCTGGGTTTAAGCTATAGCGAGGGGCCCATGCCACTGTACTGTGGGGGAAACTGGAGGAGCCATGATCTGGCAAGATTCGACAGGAACCCCCTCTCCCATTGCTGAATCGATCATGCTCGTGGCACAAGTTAGAACACCCTAGTCTGTCAGGGCTAGCCCCACTATCCTGCTTTCCCAGATGCAATCGGATCTCTCAGCGAAAGGGCGAGAGTGGTATGCGGCCAGCTCAATGCAGTCGGGCTCAATTAATTCCCCGCTCCTCACTGCCCCCTGCTTACATAGGTATATCTCCCGATCTGATGGCGTCCCGCGGCTTTTATTAGAGCCGATCGAAAAGTATGCGCCTACCAAGAAAGTGAGTAGAAGCATCGCTGAACCGGCTCTCAACCTCTACCAGCTTGCAGGATGCTTGCGCAGATTGGAGTGTGACTCGTGAAAGACGACTGGCCAATAGATGGAGACTTCAGGCATATGACTCGTCACTTTTACTACTTCTTGTACACAGAAAGGGTGGACGAGATGGTGCAAGTGACAGGCTGATCAATTGGCTCGCCCATTGATAGTGCCTGAGCCAGTGAAACAAGCGAGTCTTGTTCTCCTGCTCCCTAGCATCAGCTACCCACCTTTTCAGTTGCAAATGGATGGTTATCTTTGTCATTCAGGCCGGATTATGTATCCTCGCCCACTTCCCCACCGTATTCCGATAATACCCCGGCCCGTACGCCTCTGTCAGTTCCGCCCACCACCCGGCCTTCCGGTGGACCCGCAACCCCATGTCGCGGAGCATCAGATCCATGTAGGGCACCGTGTCGAAGACGAAGTCCGGGAAGCGCTCGCCGTAGCCGGCAGGGTAGCGCCATTTACCAAAGCCGGCGTGCAGAACCGTCTCGTAGCGCAGACTCTTTAGACGTTGGCGGACCTCGCTACTTTGCTTTTCGGGCGGCAGCCGCAGCGACGACTGGGGAGGCATGACGCGATCGGGTAGCTTTTCGTGGAAGCAGGGTATTGGTCCAGAGGGCTTGCAGATGCGAAACTAGCGCTACGGCGACGTTCATCATCATCCCCGCGAACGTGATGTCCCGAAATCCCAGGAGGCTCTCGGCGGCGGGGACCGTGAAGCGGTAGAGGTGATAAGGGATTAACGTCTTATCTGATGGGGCTTCGTTTTTATCTGGGCTGTAAATGACCGGAGACTCAAGCAAAGGTGTGAATTGCTTTTTCTGCACGGGTTGGTCCTTAAGTCTGGGGAAACGTGATAAGATCTCCGAGTCAGATGCTTCGGACGGCTTCGTTGTTCCAGACGAGGTCGTGCATATCAGCATAGCCAGTGGTGGCTATGGGGATGCCAAGTTCCTTCTCGATGCCTTCCGGGAGGAATTCAATGGGCTGGAAATGCTTCCAACCCGTGGTACTCATGAAGGCATCGGTCTGGAATGAAGTGACATCGGAATAATGGACTATGCGAGGCCACAAGTGGTCATTTTCAGCAATGTACACAGTGGCGGAGCCGATCTAGACCAAGTCGAAGAAGTCAGTAGAATAGTTCAGAATGGATTGCCCTGCGGTAATTAACGTGAGATGACTCCAGGGCTTGAGCTTCATGGTATCAGGATGGCTGTCGTACTTGTTCAAGGTGATTAGGTCGTTGTCCAAGACGCCCCAGAAGGTCTCAACCATGTGTAACCCGCACCTTTGAAATGCTCGACGAGGAATCTAGCCAGGAACAACTATTTCAAGTGAATTTTGCGATTGTTAATAGACCTTCCCCGATAGGTGGCCATGCTAAGCAAATAGTACTAAAGAGCAATCCATCAGTAGGACCGGCTGCGGTTGGGAAAACTGTTTCTAACAAGGTTTTTCCGAATACGGTTCCCAATAAGCCACGATTGAAATCATTCGAGCAAACTTTGACAAAAGCCCTTGTAGCTCAGTGGTAGAGCGTTGCACTCGTAAGTTACTTCTTACGGCCATGCAAAGGTCCGCCGTTCGATCCGGCGTAGGGGCATACTTTTTTTTGGTCTTTTCGCTGAAATGTACGCTGTCACTTTCCTCATGGTTCAGCCCTACCAGACCCTCGGTCCACGTGTGGCTCCGGCGGTGACAAAGTTTCATCGTCTCAGAGCTACTGCCGTGCAGATAGATCTAGACGCGAATATGGTATCCTTCATTTAACGTCGGCAATACTGTTTGTAGCCATTGGGGCCAATGCGGGTGCTCAAAGGCACATTTCTACCTGAATCTAATACAAATCATGAGATGACCTATTTACTCCTTGTCTTGTCTCGATCCAAGTAGATCACGGTAGAGGACGCCTCGCGTCTTTCCACATCAAGATCCAGAGGGCAATACATCTTATTATCAGGGTTGCGGATCAACCCTAGAGACACCCTTTCCGTGAAACCATCCAATGTACTTCTTTCCCCACACCAATAAGCAATGTTGAGCAGAGAAACGAGTAGTCGAGTCAAATGGAGAATCCTGTGACATAATTACAATATGTCAGTACTGACTACCTCTCAAGGGGGCGGCTGTGGAGACGGCCACAGGGGATGGATGATTCGAAGATGACTGGCTTACAGTGAGAGAAACCCAAAATAAAATGACATCTTCCCCACGATGCACGCATCCCTATTCGGCATGGAAACGACGTCACAGCTCTTTTCGAGAAACCAGGGTCGGATGCTAATGTGTTCGGGGTCGCTGAAGTCACCCGACGACTGGGCGTTGACGCTGTAGTACCAGCTTATAGCCAGTACCGTGTCGTAGAAGAGGCCGAGGGCAGGCATCATGAAGGTGTAGAAGCTGAGGACGATCCTCGTGATGCATAATACAAGGGATAAAGTGGCGATGGCCAAGGCCGAGTCGGTCAAGCTATGAACCAGAGGTGAGCCATCGGAAACCATGGTGTCTTCGTGGAAGATTCCCGCTCACCTTTGACTCCATATTAATGGGATCTCTGGCGGCTCTTCGTAGTTGGCGTAGAAGTAGATCCGGAGGCGTGGGTTGGAGTTCCAACCGTTTTCTCCACCGATCTCCCATAAGCGCGTCCGGTACTGGTCTGGGTACGCGCTGCAGAAAAGTACAAAGGTGACGATGGAGAAGAGCAACTCGAGGCCCGTCAGTGTGGCCTGAGTTATTGTGATCCGGGCCATGTCGACTTGGATTGATGGTTAGCTGGTGCACGTGTTTTGCGAAGTCAAATTGAACATCAACATGCACGAAGAAAATGAAGTTTTTTCGGCCAACCTGCTGATAGTTATGTCTTATTGACTGAGAAGAGCAGCAGTTCGGAAAGCATCTTCGCGTTCCCCTGTTGTATTCGCCGGGCTTTTAAGATAACTACGCAATTGCCATCCTCGCCCACGCAACGAAGGCCGCAGTCCGTATGGTAGCATCCGGCGACGATGTTATCTGCTCATACAGCGGGGACCGCGAGCGTGTGCATTAGGCCCATGGCGCCATGATCATAGTGCAACGGCCGATGGGGTGAGCTGATATGAGCACAATACCTCGAATCGGGGCTTTTCCTCATCTGGGCCCGTTCCACTCTTTTCCCGCGGGACCCTCCTGCACCACGCGGCGCCTGTGGGAAAACGGCACTACAGTTGTTTCAAAATGCACATTTGTTTTGTGAACCACATCATGTGATTTTATCTCAAATCTGACGGGAGTGCTACGCTTTCCAAACATGATTTTTAGAGAGAGGCCCTTCCTGCTCTGCTCGCGAGCCTCTTCACGGCATGAGTTTTCATGGGCACGGCTATGAGTCCGTGGTAGGTGGCCGTCTATCCTGCCACGGCGATGAGCCCCACGATGATGACAGAAGGGAGTCCAAGAACCACGATACCAGTACCAAATAATTAATACTCCAATAATAACCTCCTTGGGTTCATCCCACACAAAATTCGTGACCAACTGCAACCTTTACAGACAATTTGAAAATGTAACTCCGATGCAGTACGGAGTTACGGGAGAGCAGATTCGAGCAAGTTCACTGTAGTGTCACCAGATGCTCGGTGGAATACACCTTGCTAGACTCGGCTGTGGCTGTCGTCCGCGAGCTTGGCAGCGGCGATCAAGATCGATCCAGGCATCTCAGTGCGGGCCGGCGCACACCAGGGCGCGGCCAGTGTGGGTGTTGACGTTTCTATCTAACACAAATCTGAGCTCCGGCTAATTATGGGAATGTCGACGAGATAATGTTTCCGTCGAGTCAAGACCTTGCTTTGGACAGTGCCGCCACCTCCCAGCCCGTCTCCGGGAGATGCACTACACATTGCAACCCAACCCAACCCAACCGCGATTCCAGACTATCATGGTCGGTTTCTGGCGAAATGTGATCCCGTCATTTTGCAATCATGTCTATTGTCTGAGGGGTCTCATGCACCTTTCTTGAGCTGAAATTTCGAAATGTGCTCAAATGTGCGCTCTACTTATGTTTTTTCTTGGCCGTGGCGTGACCGGTCAACACCGCAGCAGCGCAGCACCGTAAGCGAATCCGCCTGCGGGACCGCAGGACTAACGGGACGAGCCGTACCTGACTTACTCCCAGACTCTCGAGACCGACTGCATAGGAGCAAATATGTCGGGCGCTGACCGACCCTGCTCTTGGTTTACCTGCTACCAAGGGGTTGGGCCGGGCAAACCGTTCTATTTAACCCCAAGACCGGCCGGTCCGAAAAACGAACAGTTCTCACAGATCCCTTTCGAGACATCATCTTCAACAACCAACCTCGCAAATTGCCCAAGCAAGCAACTATGGATCACGCCACAATGAACACCGGCTCGATGACCATGACCATGGACATGGCAACCCCTACAGGCACAGGCATGGCTACTGCCACATCTGCGGCATCCATGGTCGGCATGAGCCATGGCGGGATGGGCGGCGCCATGGGCGTTTGCAAGATCTCTGTAAGTTCCAAACCGCTATCACCTATCAGATCACGATGTTCATGTTACTAAACTTGGCTTCAGATGCTGTGGAACTGGAACACCGTCAACACCTGCTTCATCGCGTCCTCGTGGCGCGTGACGTCCTCAGGTATGTTTGCGGGCTGCTGCATCGGCGTCATCCTGCTCGTCATGTCCCTAGAGCTCCTTCGCCGCGCCGTCAAGGAATACGACAGATACCTCATACGTCAACACCAAACACAGACGGCGACGGCCGTCGTACGCGAAGTGCCACCAAACCGAAAGCCTTCCTCGGGCTCAGACGGAGGTGTATCTCAGGAATGCAGCACTGTTGACTCTCCTCGCTTCCGACCCAGCATTTCCCAACAGGCCACACGCGCTCTTTTGCACACGTGCCAGTTTGCTGTTGCTTACTTCGTGATGCTGTAAGTTCATTCGTCAACTGAATGTGTTTCACAGACTCCACCAGTCACTACAATATGTGCGGTCGCTAATGGCTCTTGTCAACAGTCTCGCCATGTACTACAACGGATACTTCATCATTTGCATCTTCATCGGTGCCTATCTTGGGTCCTTCATCTTCCAGTGGGAGACCCTTGGGGGAAAGTGAGTAGCTTTCTTGTCTTAATCCTGTACGACTCATCTTAGTGGCTGAAAAACTCATCAGACGGGACACAACTTCTGCCTCTGGTGAGGCTACAGTATGTTGCGGTTAGATGTTGCCTGTTGAATACCTCCAGGGTAGTGGCTTGCCATGTTCGCCGCCGCGTGAGTCACCACCAGGGGACAAGCCACTGCGACACCGGCTCTGGAGCCTCTATCTGGGACTATTGAACTTGTCGCACTTCCAGGTCGCAAGTCTGTTGCCTCGTCTTGTCCCTAATCCCAGGCAGACCTTCTGGTTGGGTTGGGCGGGACTGATTGGGTGACTGGTCGATGTGTATACAAGCCGGTTCACAAGACCATAATGCATGCTGTCTTTGATCTTGGTTGGTCAACCTATCCTAGAGGTTATCAATCGCAAATCCGATCTACCATTAAACCATCGTCTCTCCAAGTGTCATATCAAGGTGTGCAACTGCTATCCCTGGTAGTTAGATCGTTTGCTGGCAGCATTACCACAGAATACGGCAACCCGCCAGGACAAGTAGCTGGTCTAAACCCACATCGTGGATGTGTTGTTGCAACAATATGCAAAGGCTGTGCCGGCTGACGGAAATCACTAGATTAGAGGAGGTTAGACCCAAATGCTTTAGGCCATCAAGTAAGCACTTAGGGATGACAGACCTTCAACAC
Source organism: Apiospora malaysiana (assembly GCA_006508115.1). Classification (NCBI taxonomy): domain Eukaryota; kingdom Fungi; phylum Ascomycota; class Sordariomycetes; order Amphisphaeriales; family Apiosporaceae; genus Apiospora; species Apiospora malaysiana. The sequence continues at coordinate 1,998,742 of QUSE01000031.1, forward strand.
GATCAACAGGGGGCCTGTGTCTCGTATCCACAATTAGCCATGTGAGTCATCCAAGCTGATAGGCCTAGGCAGCATTTCCACTTCTTCTTGGAACATCTATAAATATTGTAATTAGTGACAACCGCCAGATAGGTTGGAACCTCTGTTATTGTCGAGAATATCACCTTTGGATAAAATCCTCATTGGTTTAGTCCCAAGGCTCGCTCCTGAAACAATTAATCATGACCTCAACTTTCGAGACTCTCCCCAACGAGATCCTGGACTCGATTCTCGAATACCTGGTCAATCGCGTCCTTGTCGGCCTGCGTGACTGCGACCACCTGGACTGTCTCCCACTCGCGCGGCTGTCGCAATGCTCGCGTTATCTCCACCGCCGCGTCGACCCCGTGCTCTACAGCACGTTTGACGCCCGCAATGCCGCCTTGCGCAACGGCTGCATGACGGGGAATCTGCTCGCCATCAGGAAAGCCGTTTCTTGCGGCGCAAATCCTGGCGTCCTGCGGCGCTACATATCGAATAACCACGCCGTCGTGTACGCCGACCCGGGGACGACGTTTCGAGAGTATTCTTCTCTGCAGGCGGCCCTGAAAGCAAGGCAGCTCGACGCCTTCAACCTGCTGCTCAAATTAGGTGCCGGTGTCAAGCCGCGCGATTACAGCGATGTCAAGATCCTGGACTCGCAGCTGCAGACGTTTGCCGAGAAGCTGGCCGAGGTACGGAGCGTGGAGTTCCTCAAGGCCTTTGTGACAGCTCGCGCAAAGACGCCATACTACTACGGGCCGGGCCACGGGAAGAAGGAAGACTACTCGCAGGCAGAGGCCGTGCTGAGGAGACTGCCGTTCCCGGATGTGGTGCGCTGGGCTTCGCCGGCGCTGCTGGAGACCTTGGTGGATAATGGCGCGCCCATTAACCAGGCCGTCATGTCCTCGTTCCGCGTGGAGCCGGGGAAGAGGCGGCCCTTGACGCCGCTGGGTGCCGCTTGTCTGCGCGGTGATGTGGATGTCTTTCGCCTTCTTGTCGCGCGCGGTGCACATGTGGACGAGGAACTGCGCAACAAATACGCAAACGACTACACGCACATCCCCATCCTCGTGGCAGCGCACTACTTGGCTGACACCGGCGACCCCACTATGCTAGATGAATGCGTGCAGAATGGTGTCGACGTGAATTTGCCATGTCATGTCCATTCGGCCCCATCACCAGAAGAGACCCTGCCGACAGAACCGATGCACCATATGTGCACCACCCCCCTTCTTACTTACCTCCGCTCGATCAAATCATGGGATACTGTCCATCCGGATAGTTCTGGCAAACCGCATCTCACCCCGGCTCAGGGTGTGGCGCACTTCATCAACGGCTTGGGCGCGAATGCTCCAAGTCCTGTCGCACCACCGTTCAAGCGTAAGTACTGCAACACAAGTCAGGAGCGACACGACCGCAACTTTGAGGGCATTCCATCTCCCGTCGAGCTCCTCCTGGTGAAATGGGGCATCCAATCACTGGCGATCCCCGAGTTCTTCTCTGTCATCAAGCTCCTTGTACAACACGGCGGCACGGGACCGGACCTAGCAAGGTTGTTGGTGCGGCTCGATGGGAACAACGAAACCCAAAGCGGCAGTAATAGCAGTAACACCAGCGGTGCCGACATCGTGGGGCTGTGGAAGCAGTTTCTGGCGCTCTTGCAACCGCAGCTCGAGTCGCTGGACCAGCCGGCCAAGAACGCCCTGCTCCGCCGCGTCATCGAGGACAAGGGCGGGCTGCGCCACCGCGTCGCCCACCCGTCCATCTGGGTGAAAGTCCGCGCCGTCGGCCGCGCCAGCATCCGCGCCCTCGTCCGCGCGGGCGCCGACATCAACCACGCCGCGGGCCAGGCGGCCGAGGACGGGTCCCCAGCCACGACCACGCCGCTCCACGAGGTGGTCTCGTGCTTCGTGCACACCGACTGCCTCACCGAGGACCACCTACACGACCACCCCGCCAACCACGGCGACTGCGCCTACACGCGCGACGTGGTCGAGTCCTTCGGCGACTTCCTCGCCTTCCTCGTGGAGGCGGGGGCGGACCCCTTGGTGGAGGACCCGAGGGCCTACCGCGGCGAGGAGAAGACCGCGGTGGACACCCTGCTGATGCCCATCAGGGAGGGACGCCTCAAGCACAGGGGTGGGGCGGTGGAGCGGGGCCTCCTGAGCTTCGTGGCTCGGCTCCAGGGCACCGAGCCTGTCGCCGTGTACACGGGGGACGATAGAAAGCCATACGACGATTGGCATGAATATGCATTTGGGGGTTTTAGGTCGCACTACCAAAGGAATGATTGCAATGCTAGCAACCCACCGCTAGAGGCTGGGGACGCGATCTGATTAGAAGCTAGGGATTTGTCAGAAAAGGCCTCCTGAGAGGATGCAATTGTGACCTTTTTCTTTCACCATGCTGGAGCTGTATTAGCAAAAGAGTCAATGAACCAGCAATATTAACTCACCACGGCAAGTAGTGAGTGTAGTGACATATTTACCATAAGCCAAAGTTGGGAGGTCATAGTACAGATGATCTATTGTGACAGAACATTCTTGATAACTGTCTTCACAGCGCTTACAACTATTTCTTCTTGGAAGTAATGTCGTCAGCGCAGTGGGCAATGTATCTGGGCACGATATCAGCTATGTCGGCTGCCTTCTACAGGTTCTTGGGCTTGGGGCTCAAATCATTTCTCACCCCTGTCGCACAATTGGGGTGACATACACAGGAGCATAATCGGCAACTGCCGGGCGAGTGATCGCCGTTATCTAGTATGATGCTTGACTCGGTCAAAGCTGGACCCCCGTCAGGGTCCTTTTTGTACCGACCGTCATAGGGCGTGGCTTGACTTTATGCATGATCGTTCAGGCCATATAAACACGCTTCTATTCGTGCGCAAATAATACAGTTTAAACTTAGCTGCATATGTTATTATTAGATGAGGCTGACCGCCCTGACCGGGTTCAATTCATGCGAATCCACCCCGTTCAAGGGGTCCCGAAACACCCTCCAAAGTCTAAATACCACGCCGATCCGCGGGGGACACGAGATTGAAAGTTGGCACAGCCTCAACCACGCGGGTTCGGTCTATGGAAGACCAGACGATAAATCCAAATAGGGACGACGCCAAGGACACCCCAAGAACACCCCATTGAACGTTTACATGACAGGTTCCTTGATTCCTCTGATGTTTCTTGATGACGATGTGTTCAACCCATCCTGGGGATTACTCTATCTCCAACCAAAGGGCGTCTTGGCAAAGACCTTAGGAGAGTCGGTATATACTGCGCAATGCTATCATTGGCATCATACTAACCAAATGACGTCGTACGGGAGTCCTCGATGGAACGAGTCGGTTGATAGGGAAGGGTATGACTGAAGCAGGTATATATTGAGCATCTGTATCTCTTCAAAGTTGGCTTTTTCCATCAACATCATCATCTCATTTGATCTTCGCCAATCGCTAGGCTCAAGACCCATCGCTTCCCTTGATTTCCATCTTCCACGACTTTTTGATACCCACTCCAATCACTTAGCAACAACTATACCAACCGCCAATAGTAAGTTCATGACCGACACATTGCCCCAACAGCCGGAACACCAACTAACAAACCCCCTCAGTGTACACTTCCACCGTTCTCCTCGCCACCCTGGCCCTCTTCGCGACCTCGGCCGTCGCCACGCCCACCGCCCCCGAGCTCCTCCTCAAGCGCCAGGGCATGGTGTGGAACAAGGACGGCGACGACTGCTCGGCGGCGGCGGCGAACGCGTGCATCGCGCGGGGCGGGGACAACACGCAGGGGGAGAAGAACAACCCGCGGTTCAGCGATGGCAACGCCTGCCGCAGCGCCACCATCAAGTACACTTCCAAGGTGGCCAAGGGCATCAACGACGCCGGCGAGACGGGCTTCTGCACCATCACCATGAAGACCGACGACCGTTGCTGCGTCAACCGCCTCTGCTCCACCCAGGAGATCGGCCGCGACCGCCGCGTCGTCAAGACCACCGACGCCTACACTGACGAGACTATCGGCGACGTCACCTTCTCCAAGGCCTGCGCCAAGGGGACCTACGTCCAGAGCGAGCTCCGGCTGGTTTAAGAGCGGCCTTATCAACTCTACCGTGGACTTTGCGAAGTCGCTTTTGCGATTATGAATTTGGCGAGCGCTTCAATTTTGTTGCAGTTTCTTTCTTTCTTCTGGATTCTGCCTTGTTTGAATTTCATTTCCATGTCATTTTGTTCCAGATTCTACATCCTCACCTATGTTCTTTTACGTCACGAATTCATGTTTCCTATTTCTATTTGTACATATACTCATTACAATCTTACTTTTGCCGCTCAACATGCCCTAGTCTTTGATCAAGATATCCTGCAATAACGTGAAAGTATAGCTGCAAAGATTAGCATCCTGATCCTTGCAAGCTAGCATGCGGTGCTGGAATAAGAGGATCATGAGCCCAGATTCATTGGCCCATGTCAAATGTAACTTTACAAGGGCCGTAACTGTACAGCACATGCGACCAAGGCTGGAGAAGAACAAATAGGATGCCTTCCTCCCTCACCGGTAATTATAGTTGTAACCAATAATGAAAGTGACATCGCCTCTGTTTCGACAGCACTTACACAGAGACGGACTTCGCGTGTGCCTGAGTGTACTGCGCCAATTTCTGGTGGTCCTTCCCGCTCGACGTGCGGCCAAGCCGTCGCCGCGCCTTGACCGCGAGCCCGATGGTAGCCTCTCACGAGCACTGCTGCGCTTCCCACTCCTTAACCTGGGAGAGCATAACATCGACCGCGGTGCTGCTGGCGTACTACTAACAGGCCGAGAGCGAAAACGGGACCGTTATGGGGCCCGACGTGAGTCAGTACCGGAACCACACGCTGGAGCTGGACGTCCCCTGGGACACTGAGTTGAAGACGTTTTACCATCATCGGGGGCTGTCCGTCAAGGAAGACGAGCTGCGTTACTTCGAAGGGTGCATCTCCAATAAGGACAGTCTGAGTCTTGAACTGCATTGCCTCTGTCCTTTCCCACCACGGCACGCATCTGTATCATTTTTCACTAATGATTCTTGAAACACACACAGGTCGCCTTCCCCGTCTCTTTAGTAGCCACCGCGGAGGACAATCTCGAAAGACTTTTTAAGAACGACGACAGTTCGCTTGCGGCGCATAAGCAGCTGCTCGACTAGATCCTCAAAGTTGACCTTATCAGGGAGTGGATCTTGGAGGCACTTCTGGTAACGACTGCGAGATAGGGGACCAGAGTTTAACACAGTGTTACCTATCAGGTCACCATGGAAATATTTCTAACAGATTCATGCTCCATGTATTTACCTCAATGACCACAGACTAGCCGTGACAGAAACATTTGTGCCTATGCATTAAGACCGTCGCCTCTGGGTGAAAGATATTTACTTTTCCAAAATAATCGAAGGAAATAAGAGGCAGGGGTCAATCGTGGGCTGTAGAATATGAAGTATACCGGAATGCTTACATTATTCTCTTGCTTTCGTTAAGGGCAGTAATTTACGATGAATTGGGAACATTGGAATTGTGATAGGAATTGGTGTATTAAGCCCACCTCTGAATGTGCAACCCCTCCCTTACGCAGCCTACTTGTTAAGGATAAAAACAATCAAAGCTCGCCGTCGTCGTCGTCATTAATCAACTTCAACTCTACCAGTTTCCGGTAGATGATCTCCTCGACCCCCTTCATGCCCGCCGCGTTAGGATGATACGGCACGTGGGTCACATCCGAGACGCCCAAGTAGTCCGTGACCCAAGGCTCCGCGGCGCCAATGCCGTGATTCACGCTGTGGTCCGAGACCTGCACAAGATGACACCAGTCCTCGCGACCCACCCGGGCGGCGCGTGTCCCATTGTTCAGCATCGCGGCGCGCTGGCGGTGATATCGCGCACGGGCCTCCCCGAAAGGCGCGTGGACACCTGGAACGAAATCCGCTCCGAGCAGGGTTGGGTACTCGACGACGAGGACCACGGCCTTCGGGGCCGCATCGTGCAGGGCGTCCAGGACGCGACCGTACCGTCGCGCCAATGCGTCGGCTGAGGTGAGCGGGGACGACATGCCCTCGAACAGATCAGCGGAGAGCTCCATGGCGTCCCGCATAAGGCCGCCGACGTAGTCGATGTCGTTACCGCCGCCTAGGATGAGGACCAGATCGGCAGAGTCGGGCACGCCATGGACCTGCGGCGCGAAGACTTTGAGGCCCGTGTCCTGTGGTTCCGAGATGAGATTGAGCAGCGTCGCGCCCGAGACGGAAAGATCCGTCAGAGCGACTTTGTGGCCATTGTTGATTTTGGCGCCACTGAGTCGGCGCTGGAGGAGGGCGGCATAGTTATTGCCCGAGCGTCCCGCGGCTTGGTTGCGCTGGGGCGGGATGCCGGGCCCCGAAGCGTAGGAAGAGCCCAGGGACGCGACGTGGGTGATTTTGGCGCGGCGGTCGTCGCGACCACCACCGCCGGATTGCGGGTCGCTGTGCATTTGGTCGGCGAGGATGAGGACGAGCAGAATGATGAAGAGCAGAGAGATGAGGAGGCGGAAGAGGCAGTTGCCGCGCCACTGGTTTTGTGCGCGGCGGCGGCGGCGACGCAACCACGTAGGCGCTGGAGGCGGGTCGTCGGCTTCTTCCTCTTCCTGGTTGTGGTCGGTCGCGGCGGCTTGTTCCTCGTCTTGACTCACCCGTGATGGGTCGGGATCGCGCTCCACTTGGGACTCTGAGACATGCTGATGATCGGCTGGGGCCTCGCTCATATTGTTTGGCTCTGGGGATGGTTCATTCTTCTGGGGTTGATGAGTAATTGATCGATTTCCAGGCAAGCGAGTTGGCGGGGGAGTCCGTCTTAGGTGATACAATCTTAAGATCACATGCGCCCGAGTGTTTCGGAGCTTGGGCCACCCCCACCATCATAATGAAAACGTCATGTATTCCCCTACAAATCAATCCGCCACTGCCATCAATACAGTGAACTCATCGGGACTGATATTCTGTAAAAATAAGAACTACTCCTGATCACACATGAATCCCGAATCATTGTGATTGACGGCCTCCTTAACCACAACAGTTGCATGTGTCGCGTAACAGCCCTATTCCTGGATTTAGATGGCTAGAGGAATGCATGCCCGCAATCACAGAGACAGAGATAGTGACAAGTGAGGACAAGCGACTTCTTTGCATCGTTAGTCTGCAATGCTACATCACTACAGGTTACGCCCACAGGTGGACATGGTTTGTAGTGAAAATAGAGTATTGCCGAGCTGTTTAGGCTCTGATCTAGCAGTGGATGCGCCCGGTAGCGCCGGGCAAGAACTCACTAGCTGCCGAGATCGTGGCCTCTCAAAGTTTGGCTTCGTCAGATCTTTCCCGCCAATAACCTTGACAGAAAATGGTTTCCATTATTGGGTCAAATAGTTCCTTCGTCTAACCGATGATCTCATATCCATCCGCGTCCCACGCATCTGCTGATGTGCCGTAATTATCTACAGAGAGACATACATGCCATATACGTACAATAGTTGTGATTGAGCATTCCCAGTCTCAAGGCAGCTCATCCGATGAAAGATCATCCAAGACATTCTTTCCGTCATCCCCCGAATCATACTCCAGATCATCCTCCGAGGCCTCTTCCGGGTCATCCTCCGGCTTGTAGTCGAGATCACCCTCATCCTCGTCATCTTCGTCCTCGTCCACGGCCCCGGGGCCGAGCCTGTCCGTCCATTCGTATCTGGAGACGTCGGTGTACCAACCCAAAGCCGAAGACGATCGTGCAAAATAGCGGTCGTAGCCCTCGCTCAAATCCTTGATCTTTTTGTTGCTGGGATCGGCCCCCGATGCGGTTTCTTGTCTCACCTTGCGTCCATTCAGGTTGGAGTCCAGGTCAACGACGAGGCGAACCGTGGGGCTGTTGCCGTTGAGGAGGAGCGGCGGGCTCGTATGGGCGCGCACGGCGTTAAGGATCACCTGGAAGAACTGGTCGTAGCTTTCAAATTGCACGCTGTAGATGTTCACGAAGGGCATGTCGAGGCCAGCCCAGACGTTGGGGGACGGGCGGCATGAGGCCGGGAATGTGATGTCGCACTTGGTCGCGGTAGCAAACGCGTCGTAGTCGCTGAACCCGAACTTGTCGCGCGGAAGCGACGCCACCAGGTCCTGTAGCTCGGAGCATTTCGAGCTGAGCAGGTGCGGGCCGCGGCCCTTTCTTGCGCGGTGTTTGGTGCTGGACGACGGGCTGCTGCTAAAGACACGGTCGACGACAAGATGGAGCGTCTCCAGTTTGGGCATGCTGGACAGCAATGAGATGACTCCTGGTTTGAGCCAAAGATCGGCAGGTGTCCAGTTCGGCTGCCATATAGCGATGTCGAAAACGCGCAGAGCAAGATGACGAAGTCGGTCAATATAGCCAGACTTGGCAGCGAAGGAAGCAACGTCCAGCTGCGGCGGAGCTCTGAAGATGTGGTGGAAATCCATGGGAGAGGAATCAATCAGGAAGAACATGTCGCGTCCGAAACTCACGGTGATCGGAGGGGCGCCGCGCATCCGTGCCCGGCCGGTTCGCATAAAACGTTTCAAGCCGTACCTTGGAGGGCCCACGAACCTCGAAGCTTCCTGGTTCACCAAGCGCAATGTGTGCTCTGGAATCAGCCGACGTTCTGACGAAATGTATCGTCCCATTCTGGGTTGGCAGTACGAGTGGTGGTAGAAGTCAACATATTCGCGAATGGAAAAGGGTGTCGGAGGGGAGCAAAAGACGTGGAGACAGGTCTGGTCATCTCCAAGGGCTTTGATCCACTAGTAGCAATTTTTGTCCGTACCGGCCTCTTTGGGTAGTATGATGCGCTCGACGGAGAGTTTGAGAAGAGACGAGATCGATTATTGGCAGGATGGTAGGTGTACTCACAATCATATGTCGAATTTCGGGCGGGAGCCTCCCAAAGCAATGAAATTCTTGACACGACATGGAGCCGAAGGGTGTTGGATTGACGTCAGGTAACGATTCCAGGTGATGAATTTGTCCCTAATGATGAAGTCCCCAATTTCGTTCCAAGATGGAACTAAAAGGGTTAAAAGAAGATTCTCCAAGAAATGAGAGAAAATGACGTTCATTAAATGAGGGCTGCAAGGTTTGATGCGAGAGGCTGTATCCCGATTTTCGTCTTGGGGTGGGAAAAGGAAGACAGCCAAAGGATGAGATGGTTAGAGTGTGGAGTGAATGGGAGTGGACGACAAAGTAAAGGGTCGGGGGGGTGGGGGTTGGTTGGTAGCAAGCATATAACAGTTACAGAATGGTCACCGAAGTGCTGCGTAAATTCAATATAAGTATGTTTTTGATTATCCTCTATTGCCCATCAAACAGTCTCCTGACCACTTCACGAGAAATTTATCAGCCTCCCCATTAAGAGAGTAGGCCAGGTTCAATCAATCAACCGTCCAGATTTGACAGATAGACAGTGGCACGACAGCAGAGCAGGAAGAAATACCTGGACCTCGACACGATGAATAGAAAGGGCAACACACACACACACAGAGAGAGAGAGAGAGAGAGTCGAGGGTCCTATACGAGCCTTACTCGTTCCAGTGTTGTCATCGGCCAAAGCATCCCCGGCCGCACGTCGGCGTGGGACAACAGAGGATGGCTGTCGGCGGGGGTTGTGTATTCTGAAGAGGCTGACGTTGACGGAGGGGAAGAAAAACTCGAGAGGGGGCCGGCCGAGGACATCTTCAATTTGAACCGCAAATGGCGGAGGAGTAAAGTCATGTGTCCGACCACTTCATAAGTTTTCATCGTGTTGGGTGTTTCTTTCTCTTTAATCCTTTGCCCGTTCATTTCTTCATTCTCAGTTCTTTTCTCCGTCTGGTCATAATGCCGTGGTGAAGAACAAACTTCTCGGAGGATCTTAATCTCAGAACTGTTCCTCTCGTCAATCGTCGGCGTGTCTTTAAAGCCCAAGGCAACATCGACGCCATTCTCGGTGAAAAGTACCAAGGCTTTGTACGATCCATGTTCCTCTGAATCGGAAACCCCGACAGCTTCGTCTTCGTGGCACGGGGAAAATCGTGAGAATACATCGAAGCTACCGGAACTGTTGCCGACGCGCCACGAAACCCAGGTTCCTGGCTCGACGAAGCTGTTGCTTGAGTCGCGGAGTGTCCATGCCGGCGATGATTTCGTCTCCCGCGCAATATGGACAGGAAACGTTTGTGCTTCTATGTGTATGGCTGTCGGGTGTTGAATAAACGACATTCTCTCCGGAGATGGGCTCGGTGCCTCTGCTTTTGTTCCCGCCTCGATCAACTCAGATGTCGGGCTTTGTCCGAATAATTCCTCAACATCAATGACGGCTCCGTCGTCATTCTCCACCCAGGCACCGCGAGCAGAAAGATACCCGCCCAAAAACAGAGGATGCGTGCTGCCCGTAATCCCTCCCCAACCCACATTCCCCGTCCAACCTGTCCACGACCAAGAGGGAAACAGCTCTGGCGAGCGTCGTCTCCCGGGCTGGGTGACCCAGGTTAACCCGATCATCAAAGCATGCGTCATCCCCGACGCAAGGAAGTGCATTTCTCGCGCCAAACCCGTCTTCTTTCCCCAGGCATCGTTCAGCATCCGAAGCAGGGCGACAAGAGGCACGCCAGCCAGGTTAGCCGTCGGATACTTGTCCTCCGCAGAAAGTGCGTGGAAGATGCCCTGCATGGCGTTCAGGTAGTCCGAGTCGAATGTCAGCGCACGGGACGAATACACAGTGATGGCATCGAGCACGAGAATGGCTTCTTCTGCAGTCTGAGATGGGCGGGTTAGCCCTTGGAATACAGGCTGGAGCTGTTCTTCGGGCCGCGTGTGCCGAGAGCGTGGGGCAAAGTCCTGCGGGAACGGCATACACTCTTCGCAGCTTGCCGTGTTGCACTCGAAGTACATCTGCTGGTCCATGAAGATGAGTCTGCGACGGGAGAGGAGCCCTTCCTGATATGTCCACGCCCTGGTCGACCAGATGGTAGTGCTGATCTGGGAACTAGGGTCCTCGGGGAACGCAAGCACGGTGTGACCTTTGATATCATGGCTGATCTGAGGCTGCCTCGCTCGCTCGGATACGCCAGGCAAGCCGTAGTCTGGGTCCTCTCCCGCCGCCGCGACAATGGTCAACACGGAGCAGTTGTAGATGAGACCCATGTTCATAATCTGACGAGCCTTGTCCACGGGGTCATCTTGTTTGATGCAGTACCGATCAATCCAAAGGTATCTGTAGCCCAGGCGGAGAGTCACAGTCATCACGTCACGGATAGTCAGGGGAAGATCTGCTTCTGCCAGCGAGCCAAGCATACCAGGGGTCTGGCCTGGCTTTGGCTTTCCCCAGATATAACTCAAGGAGACATAGCTACAGCCGTGAGGGGTCTCAATAAGTGTCCCATCCATACAGTCAATCACGTTCGTCGGCCAGAACGGCGTTGGACTCAAGGGTGCACAGGACTCTTGATGATTGACAAGACAATGTGAAATCCAATCCCTAGCCCTATCCAGGTCAGCACTCGGGTGAACTCTGGCGGCTGACAGCCATTTTGCTGTCTCGGTAGCAGGCACTTGGGCGAACTCGGCCTGTCCCAAGGCCACAGCAAAGCGAACAGGATTTCCCACCCAGGGACCCGAGTCGAGGTGGAAACATGGCACCAATTTCCTGTCATAGACATCTGTGTGCTTGGTAGCCAGGACGAGACCGGTAGCCTTGGCATCCCAGAAGCGAAAACGCTGGTACAGCTGAGCGCTCCATCGTCGTGGGGAAACCAGGAACAACTCTTGGTTGGCGTCTCTTGCGGGCACAGTACCGAGCATCCAGCAGATGATGCGGCAGAGGGGACATGATTCCCGGGATCGTGCGACGTAGTCCTTTCTCAGGCCGAGGGAAAGGACAAGTGCTGCCTCGACTTTGTCGTCTAGAGGTGGGTTGAGGTTTGCTGTGGAACAGCTGTCGCACAACCGCTCATAGCTATCGGGTTTTCCCGTATTTGAGGAGTTGGATCCTGGCCTTTCGCCCATGCTTTGCGAGTACGATTCGTGAGTAGGGGCTTACCTAGTCACTAACAAAAAACAGGGGCTTGTGTGGAGATATTCGCGACAACATTGAATGCGTGCGTCTATGTAGAATCTAGGATGAGGGGCACTAGCTACTGTAGGTCAGCAAGGCGGTACCCTTTGGCAGTATCCACCTATACCTACTAAGGTGCATTCTCACAGGCCTGGACCCAGTCATTCCTTCTCTCCCTCATCATCCCTGCACATATTAAATATCAGATATTTATACCCCCAGACTCAGTCTATTCGCTAGGAACCGATATAGAACTCGACCGGTAAAATGGGTTTAAGGGTTATACAATTTTTAAAATACATAATAAATAAACCCTACTCCAAACACCAAGTTAAACAAATGTGCACCTCAAACACAACTTTGCTACATTCGATGTCTCCCACTCTAGCATTGACCAGAGCTACGCCAAGCCCAACTCATCATGTTCTCTCATCCGTACTCGACTCACTAGTGATTTTCATAACTGTGATAACGCCTCTCTCGTTTGTCAAAGGATTCGTATCCATCTATTTCTCATACATATGCTCTATCACACCAAATCATAATCCTGGGATATTAGGATGAACACACCATGTGTTTGGTCAAGCCCACCCCCTCTCAACCTGAAAGCAATCCATATTGCGAAACTTCACACCATTTCCTCTTCTAGCTGTCATACGCGCCACCAGTCAAGTCAGCGTCTGGCTTGTTGTCGAGATCATTCTGGGCATCGAAACCCTCCTTTGCGACATTGTAATACAACGGACCGTTGCCAGTCCACTCGTATCCCGAAACATCGGCATACCATTCCAGCGCCGAGGAGGGTCGTGCAAAGTACCGTTTATAACCAGCGGACAAGTCTTCATGACCATCAGCGCGATTATCCACCCCCGATCCGCTATATTGCGGTCTTCGATTTGGCAGGTCAATCTTATGTCTGTTCAGGTTGGAGTCTAAATCCACTACAAGAGTCACTGTGGTGTGTTTAGGCATCGTTCCGTGCGGAATACTTGAGTATGCACGCACGAGGTCAAGCACCTTCTGGAAGAACGGGTCATACTTCTCGAACGGCACCTTCTTGAACTCAAAGTCGAATGTGGTCTCGCCTTCGCGGTCATCGTGCGCCAGGTACTTCGCAGGCAGTCCTATATCGTATTTCGTGCGTCGGGCAAAGTCATCATACTCGACAAAGCCGTATCTGTCTCGTGGGAGGCACGCCACCAACTCGTGTAGCCGGGAACAGGAGCGGACAGGGTCGGGGTCATCGCGCGTCAGCCAACGATGGTCGGCGCTCGAAGAGACTCCCGTGATGAAGACGCGTTCCACGACGATATGCAGCGTCTTGAGGTTGTAAGCGCGGCGCAATAGCGAAAGGAATCTGGCTTTGAACCAGGGGCAGGTGTAGAGACTCCTTTCCGGGCTCGTAAAGGCTGCTGCCTCCCATGCGGAGGGCCAGACGGCGAAATCGAAAAGGGGAAGGGCAAGATGACGCAAACGATAGATGGACTCTTCCAGGCGCCTCCGGCCCGGGTCGCCCAGCAGTGGTGGAAATGCGAATTCGCCGATGTATCTATGTATCGGGGCTACCGAGTACGCCATATCTTGTCTGAAATTCATCATGATAGGTGGCTCACCACGTATTGCTGCATGGCCTAGTCGCGGAATTTTCCAGAAGGTTTGGCGACGGTTACCGACGAGTCGATTAGCCTCTTTGTTTACTAGGCGTAAGTTTTGTTCTGGATCCACCCGGTGTTGTGTTGAGAGGTGCTTGCCTATTCCTGGTTGACAGTAGAAGTGATGCTTGAAGTCAACAAAGGGTTGGCGTAGGGGGTACGATGCAGGTGACTCGAAGATATGGAGGCATGAGGCATCTGCATGAAGTGCTTCCAGCCACTGGAAAGGAGGCATGTCAGTCTCGGCATTATGAAGTCATACACTGATTGGGAGATGGGCCAATTTGAGCAAAACAACATACAATCATTTCTCGGATCTCCGGTGGGAGGTTCCCAAAAGAATGAAATGTGTGGGATGTCATGCTGCCGAAGGAGAATAACCGGTCTTCGTGTGGTGAAGTTCAGCTTGGTGAATCGAAGAAGGTCGTGATTCCGAGCTCTAAATTTGTTAGTGTGAGGTAGCGGCGTGGAAATCTTATAAGCGTGGTGAATGTTGAATGCCTCAAGGTTCCATTTCTAGGAAGCTACCTTATCAGTCCCGTTGCAACCTAGAAACACAGCCCGCGACTGGCGCCCGGGCAACCAGGCCTGCTGCGGTCTGGCCATGATCTTGTATCTTAGTAAACGTGCGTTCTGATTACTCATTGTGGGGTTCAATGGTTGCGCAGGCTGCTAAGAAAACCACGATACAATAGATAGAATCAAGCCTTAGCTACCAGGTCTTGTAGACCTATGTCTCCTGATCATTTGCCCTTAAGCATTTGGTTTCCTGACTCCTATTTTCACTCTCCCATTACAATATTGTTTATAGTTGTGCGGAGCTCTGATCAGGCAGTTTTCTTTTCAGTTGTCGTCTTCCACTGATATTGTATCGGTTCACCCTTATGATCAAACTCAGGCTGAAACCCGTACGACTGCAGCAGCTCCAACATCGACTCGCACCCAAGCCGCACCAGCCCCGGCACCAATCTCGGCGCCACCGCATCCAGCGCCACCCCGCGCTCCACCAACAAGCGCACGATCTCAGCATTCTCTTTACGAAACGCCGCCCGCACGGCCAGCTCGCCCCGAGGCGCCGTGAGATCGACCCCGCCGTGTTCCAGCAGTCGGCGCACGATGGAAGTGTGGTTCCCGCGCACCGCCTCCCACAATGGCGTGAAATGCCCCTTCTCGCCACGGGGCAGGCCCGGATCCGCGCCGCGCGCCAGCAGCCAGGCGACCACGTCGGCGTGGCCCCGGCGGCAGGCGTGGGCCAGCGCCGAGTGCCACGGCGTTTCGCCGTGCCGGCCATCTGGGTGGAAGCCCTTGGTCTCGAGCAGCCAGCGCGCCATCGCCAGGTTTCCCCGTCGCGCGTGCGACCGGAAGGACTGGTAATGTTGGGCCTCGCGGTGCTCGTCGTCGGGCACCCAATTTTGCGACAGGTATTCGTAGACCTCGGGGCTCTCGGTGACCGCCAGGGAGTGGGTGATTAGATGCGTCCGCCATTCCCTGGTGCTTATGACCTCGCCGTAGACGTATGCTATATCCCTCTCCTTCCTCCCTTCCTTCTCCTCGGGGGTTGGAGTGGCCAGGTCTACAACGAGCTTCAGTAGGTCAAGGCGGCCGGCCACAGCCGCACCAAAGAAGGCACCGGGATCAAGCCCCCCTCGCCAGGAACCGCTCGTCGTACCCCGAGCCTTGAGTAGAAGACGTAGGAGTCCCTCGTTGCCGCACTCGGCTGCTACCTGCGTAGCGGAGGGGAACAGGAAGTTGGACTTAATGGGGTCGTGGCCGTCTGCAAGCAATTGCTGCACCAGAGAGGGCATGTCGAGACGTACAACTGCTGCTAGCAGGTTCAATCCGGGGTCGGGTGTCACATTCTCATTCAGCTGGCGCATGATGTTCGTGCTGGGCCGGTGTCTGTTCCACGGGGAAGACCCCCAGTTCCAAAAAACGGCGGGTCCTCGTTCGACGTTGTTCAGGGCCAGCTGACATAGGGTGTTGATTACATGTCGATAGTCCAGCGCGTCATATTTCTCGCACAAGACCTGAGCCAGGTCTCGGACCTCGACGAATCGACCCACGGCCGGGTCCTTTTCGCAGGTCACGCGGTATACCAGGTACCTGTGCCACAACTCCTCGATACCGTATCGGTTTTCCTTGTAGCGTAAGACGGGGAAGGAGGGGGTGCAACATAAGTGAATGGTGTAGTCTAGGCGGCGCGTCCGAAATAAAGCGGGGTATACAGCGTCGGCGAAGTACTTGCAGACCAGGCGCATCCGCATCGACCGCTTGATTTTGGGCTCCTCATCGCGACACAATATTGCCAAATACAAGATCTCGTCAATCAGCTCGTGCGGGAGTTGCAAAATACTCATTGTGGAGATGTCTGATATCCTTTAATCCAATGTGCTGCGACCGTTTTTGATTCCTTGGCTTTGCTACCATCGAAGGAATGGCCGGGAAAAGTCCGGCCGGAGAGACTCGAATGGGTTCGCCACTGCCGATCATGCGCAACTGCTTACACCTTTCTATATGGCTGCCTAGAAAGGGGCATGGTATCGAACCAACCAATAAAATTCACACCGGTGCATGAGACCAGCATATCGAGATATCAAACGGGTCCTCTCCCCTTTCTCGCCTCCACCGATTTGTTGCCTCCAAAGCCCTCGGCACCGTGCCGAACAACCACCCCCACTTCCGCAAGAACCCCTCCGACATCTCCCACCCGGCAATATCCCACGGCGGCGACCACGCGACGACGCCGCGCCGCTCCACCTCGTCATCTGGGAACCCCTCGTACAGTCCGCCGATACAATCGGCCCACAACTCGTCCTCGTCCATGGCGCCGGAGCCGACGGCGCGGATGAGAGCGTCACGCGCCTCGGGCGATGGGAAAACGTCTATCCAATTGCCATGCGGCACTGTCTGCTGCAGAACGGTGGGTAGGAGTGCTGGAGGTAGCCTTCTGGGGTCCGTCGGGTATGAGAGGACGTGGATCGCTTCCTCTTCGCAGTCAAATGGGGTCGCCAAGGTACCTGATATCAAGCTGCGGTTGGCAGCCAGGGCACGGAGGGCGTTGAATTGCATGAGGGTGATGAGGTGGTCGGGGCAGAGGGGGAACAGTATGTCAACCCGAGCTTTCCCGCGTTTAATGGATGACATGAAGGGATTTCCTGAATTGTACAGTTGCTTCGCCTCAGATGCGGGGACCATGGAGACGGACTGTTCTGCCATGTTCCAGCATTCGACCAATCTTTCGGACTTGACTAAGGTCCTGGCTGTGTCACTGGCGGTCTCTGCCTTCTTTGCTAGGGCTTTGCGCTTCCCTAACCAAGTGTCAGACTTGAAGGCGATTGCCCCATTACCAAATACGGCATGATCCAGACAAGGCATATCAAAACCGGTCACTTACGGTATGCTCTCGTGTTGAGTCTGGTCTGTGCCCGCCGGCGTGCTGCGGCATCTTTAGTTCCTGTCCAGTCGTCTTCTCTGGTCTTTGCCTGCCGCATGTGAGCAAGATGCATACATCAGCATTTAGGTCTCGGTCCTTGACATGGCCTAGAGCCGGGTACGTACCTCTGCCAATTGTGGCATCGAAGCGAATTGTATGCGAGATACTGCCGGAGTTACGGGCTGGTCGGTCATGATGTGCGAATGTTCGTGATGCACCGAGGATGAGACTTGATGGTGGAAAAGTGCAAGTCTAACCTAGCCAGTCAGCCAACCCCTCCTGCAGGTTGCTCACAGCGGGAAGTCTGACACTCTGGCACACGGGACCGGCGTAATTAATTGACACAAGCCTATTTATTGCCTATCTCCTATTTCCGCAGCTGAGGCGTAAGTAGCCAGGGGTTAGGGAAATAACCGCGGTGATTGGTCACTAGCAAAAGATCCAACTAGAACAAGTCTAGCGTCATGCAACCTGCTCACAACCACGATCTTCTGATCTAGACTAGCTAGCATCATCATTAGCTTCATGCAGCTGGCTCACCGTCGGGACGCGCCTATTATTAGTATGGCTGTTATAGCTTGATCATCACAGTTGAATGCACCATGCGAGAATCTCGGGCAGTGTTCCAAAATGTTGATATAAAGATCGTAGCTTAACCGTCGTAATTCGAAACATCTTCCAGTATCATCAAAGTGAACTCTAGGACTATAACCCAACCTCGCACTCGCCTCGAACACTACTTTTCCTGCCGGATTATACTAGGCCAGCCCAGCAAAATCGAATCACTCGTCACTCATTATATCTACAACACTAACTCGCCTTAAACATGACATTCCATCCCGACACTCTACCTGACCTCCAGGGCAAGGTCTACATAGTCACCGGTGGAAACTCCGGCATGTAAGTCGACCTCAAATTCCTCTTCCTCTTACCTACACGAAGACAAAACAGCAAGCCTGACACTACCACAGAGGCTACTACACCGTCTCCTACCTGGCCGAACACGGCGCCCACGTCTACATGTGTGCCCGCTCCCCCGAGAAGGGCCACGCCGCCATCGCCACCATCAAGAAAGCCCACCCCAGCGCCCACATCGACCTCCTGCAAATGGACCACACGGACCTCACCAGCGTCGTCGCGGCCGCCCAGCGCGTCCTGGGCCTCGAGACGGCCCTGCACGGCCTCGTCAACAACGCGGGCATCATGGCGACGCCCTTCGAGCTGACCCGGGACGGCCACGAGGCCCAGTGGCAGACCAACTACCTCGCCCACTGGGTCCTGACGGATCACCTGCTCCCCCTGATGCGGCGGACCGCCAAGACCCTACCGGCCGGCAGTGTGCGCATCGTCAACCTCAGCTCGTCGGGCCACCTGGGCGCGCCCAAGGGCGGGATCCATTTCCCCGACCTCTCCCTGAAGGAAAGCGGGCCCTGGCCACGGTACGGCCAGAGCAAGCTGGCCAACATCCTGCACACCAAGACGCTACAAAAGACCTACGGTCCGGGCAGCCCCAGTGCAAGGGCTGGGGAGGGCGAGATCTGGGTCTCGTCGGTGCATCCGGGGATCGTTGGCACGAACCTCACCTCGACATCGGAGCTGGGGATGGGCACCAAGGGCACGATTTCGTTGTTCGGCATGCTGGGGATGATTTACTCTTCCGACAAGGGGGCATGGACGAGTCTGTTTTGCGTCGCGAGCCGGGACATGAAGGCCGAGCAGAGCGGCGGGTACTTTGAGATCCACGGGCGGTTCGGGGAGCCGTGCTGGCAGAGCGGCGCAGCGAAGGATGCGGAGCTTACCGACAGGTTGGAGGGGTGGACCAGGGAGGCGATGAAGAAGGAAGGGTGGGTTCAGTAATGGGCGTCAAGTCGTGGGAGTTCTGTGTCGTGTAACTTTCTTTCTTTCAATTAATTACTCTCGAACAGAATATTAAGAGATATTATGGAGAAATAGATTCCATAATGTAGCCATAACTATAACTGGTGCAAGTTG
Organism: Apiospora malaysiana; assembly: GCA_006508115.1. Taxonomy (NCBI): domain Eukaryota; kingdom Fungi; phylum Ascomycota; class Sordariomycetes; order Amphisphaeriales; family Apiosporaceae; genus Apiospora; species Apiospora malaysiana. The sequence continues at coordinate 2,017,929 of QUSE01000031.1, forward strand.
TACCGGGCATTCGGTCTCTGATCTAGGGCATCATCCAAGCATGCCGTGCAGTGGTGCGTCTTCGTGTAACACATTCCTACCAACTCGCTGTCTTTTTGGAGTATGCCACCCGCAGCAAGGCAATATCCGCGACACCGCGGACAGAGGACGTGTCCGACGCCACGATGACGAGGAGGGCGTTCCCGAAGTGGACCATGGCGGACGATAAAATATACATGATAACTTTCTCTAGAATTTGTAGGAGGATGTGTTTAGATAAATTGAGAACATTCCAGATTATTAGTAGAATACTGCAAGTTCTTATACTTTGATCTTCGAAATATCTCCATCCACTCATCTCCTTTCCCGATCTCTATGGGTTCGGATGACGGGGCCTATCGACACGGCTACGCATGATATCTTCACTTTCCATAGACAGAGCGGGTTCGTCATTGCCTTGGTTACGGAAGATGAGGCCCAGCGGGAATGGACCCATAGTTAGTGTTTTGTCTGACTATCAAAAGTGCCTAATTGAGGCTTTGAGCCAATCACTGAATCGCACCCCGAGACAGATGTGGATAACAAGCTGAGAGCTAGACATGTTACATAAACTCACTGGCTCACTTCCCCGCCAGCCATGGCCTCTGCTGGAGCTTTTGATACTGCAGCTTTCAATACTGCAGCTTGGCGCTCCTAGCCGCAATCTGTGCCCGACGCTGCGCCTTACGCTTGCACGGCGACGTCGTGCCGTTCTTCATCGCCTCGATAATCGCGTCGTACGCCGGGTGCTTGCTGAAGTCCTCGAACCAGAGCAGCGCGGCACCCTCGCCGGGGAATGTGTAGGGCACCCAGCTGAAGGGGTCGTAGAAGTCCCAGATGGTGATGCCGATGCAGGCTTTTGCCTGGACACAGGCTCCGACGGCCTACGATGCAAAAGGGGGTCATGGTCAGTCCGGATCGCCCCACTAATATACCCATGCTTTGACATGAAGGGGAATCTTGGGGTACTCACATCTCTGTATGCGTTGGCTTGCCATTCCAGGCTCGTCGCGTTAACAGGTGTCGTCTGTCTGACATCGAGCTCGGTATAGGCTACCTCGACACCAAGAGCGCCGTAAGAGTTGATGGTCGCGATCTGCTGGTCCAGAGTCGGGGGCCTCGAGGCGACGAAGTGGCCCTGGAGCCCAACGCCATCAATCTTGATGCCATCCGCCTGAAGCATGCGCACGATGCGCACCACGCCCTCGCTCTTGGGCGACGGCTTCTCGATGTTGTAGTCGTTGTAGTAGAGCTTGACGTCCGGCTCGACGGCAGCCGCGGTGCGGAACGCGAGCTTGATGAAGTCTTCGCCGAGGACCTCGTAGAAGACGGACTTGCGGTAGGTGCCGTCCTCGTTGAGGGCCTCGTTGACCACGTCCCACGCGTAGCACTTGCCGCGGTAGTGCTCCATGACTTTGGTCACGTGCTCCACGACGACGGCGCTCAGCGTTTCGGCGGTCCAGTCCTTCTTGGCCTCGACCCAGGGCGCCAGCTGGCTGTGCCAGACCAGGGCGTGGCAGCGCTGGATCAGGCCTTGCTCTTGCGCGATCGAGGTGACAATGTCGCCTTCGGTGAAGTTGAAGACGCCTTGCTCGGGCTCGGTGAACAACCACTTGGGAATGTGTCAGTCTGTTTTTCTTGTGTGGGGAGACAGCGGGGCTGGCAAACCTTTTGTCCATTGGTAGGGGTGGTTGTGCCGAACTCGTTCCCGTCTCTCAAAATGGCATCGTACTGAGCGTAAGAGGCTTCCAAGCCAGCTCTCTCGCGCTGACCGGGAGAGTCTGTCGCTGCACCGAAGTACTTGAGCCCAGCTTTCTTGGCATAGGTGTGAAGCTGTGCCGAAGCCAAGGGCAGCAGAGCTGTCAATACCGTCAATGGACCATGCATCGTTGCTTTCTTGTCAAGTATCACGAATGCGGGATGCCGAAGCCGTAGTGTTTTCAGATTGAAGCAGGAACCGACATACTTATACACGTGAACCCCCCACTCCATCCCCGCAAATTGGTTGTCGAGGAGCGTCGCTGGGGTGCATTGGGGGTGGACGCCCTAGAGACCCGGGGAATCGCATGTTGCACGAAGCCATTGACGCACCACAGCGAGGGGCAAGGGGCCCTGTGGAATTGCCTAGGCCCGCCAATCTTCCACGAGGTCAAGTGACTAGGTGGGCAGAGCTAGGAATATCGGCTGCGGCCCCGACCTCTTGGTACGGCTAAATACGCGCGCCCCCCTGCTCCGGCTAAATGGCGATACCACCCTCGAGGATCCACGTAACCGAGGACCTGGGCATGGGGAGAATAGGAGAGTGACAGGCACAGTAAGTTCCAGCCGCAAAAGGTCGGAATTCAATAATGTGGGGGGTGGCGCTTCTCCAATTGATCCAAGATTACGCCCAGGCTCCTCGGTACAGCCCGGGCTGGTCGTCAACCCCAGGTTCCACCAACAGCAATGCGGAATTATTCTACCATGGCGTAGCGGTGTACAAGGTCTATTTGGAGGTGATCAATCTTCTCATTTTCCATGAAATGGCCTGTCTGGAGAGAGAAGGCGACTGATTTCAATGGAAGCTTTACCGATAATCATCTTCACCCGGAGTAATGGCGCACACCGCAGCCTCTCAGGGGTCGCATAGCAACACTTCTACAGCCCATATGTAGCCCCTCCCGTATCTGAAGCCTCTAGCCATGACTCTCATCTTGGCATAAACACCATTTTCCAGCTTCCATCGCGACTGGAACTCAGTGGCGACATGTATGGTCGTTTGCCTCTCTCCCACCGTCTCTTCTCTAACGGTCTGCCAGTCAACGTTTTCGATGGAGAGGCAGCAGTCGCGGTGGTGAAAGGTGATCGAGTCACCCGCTCTTCTGCGGCTACTATTCTCCGGCAGGGTTTCCTGGATCCGAAACGCAAAGTCGTCGTCCTCGTTGGACACAGACTTGAAGGTACGATAATCGACCTCGTGGGCTCTTTGCAGGACAAAGTCGTACTTGGTCAGGTATCTCGACTTGCCGCGGTACGAAAAGGAGGTCACGACGACAGAATTGGTGTGCGCCCGGTTGCTGGCGGGGAAAATGTCGAACGACATTAGTGTTTTCAGGTTCCACAATACCAATCCGAACATATTCTGGGGAATCCGGACGCGGAGTAAATGTCTTGTTCTTGTGACCGGGCAGGCGGCGTATGTTTGCACGTTCCCCCATGGGACCGTCAATAGGCAGTAGAATTGGCAGCTTTCCACCGAGGAGTCAACACAGTTTGTCCACACGAGACTTGCTGGTCTTTGTTGCACGATTGGGAAATGCTTATTAGGACGAAATGGATAGATCATGTCCCGGACATTGACGAGGCGGATACGCACGGCTTCGCCAGCGATGCTTGGCGGCTGGTGCTCGATGAAAACAGTGTCACCTAGACAATTGGGGAGCAAGTTGGGTTCTTGCCTGTTAGCGATGTATCGCGAGCTGATGAAATCCTTAGGGGCGCTGGCCAGAAGCCCATACGTTCGTGTTTCCGTCCCGCCATTAACCATCTCTTCATTGAGATTTGGGGTTTCTTCGACAAGGTTCCCAAGGCCTGAATAATCCACATCTATGACTTGACCCCAAGCAAACAAAGTGTGGTCCTCTGGGTTGTGCCTCATTATCTCTTCCTGGAGGCGCTTGAAAGCCTTCTTGCCCTCGCCGTATATGAGTGGCATGTTGATATCGAATAGGCCTAGGAGGGAGTAGGCTTCATCTTCTACTCTGGAAGTGTTCCTCTCTGCCGCCCACGACATTTTCTTGGAGACGCTCGCCTTATGGAGAAAACGGGCATCCAGCTATTCGAGCTCGATGCCGGTAATTGCCTCGATTCGCCACCCCAAGCTGCTCTTGGTTCCCAGACAGTGCCAGTCCTCACTGTAGAATTCGACCTCGGTGGGCCCCAAAAGTACTTGCAGCGTCCAGCCACGCGTAAACCATCGGGAATGCTCGATTCCTTCAAGCTGACTGACATCACGCAGATAGGCGTAACAGATATATGATTGCCTGTACCACCGATACATGGAGTTAATGGCCTCGGAGAGCTCGGCGCTGCTCTGCTTGTCAATGCAACAACTGGCGCATGGTGTCAGTGTCGGCTTAGAAGTATCGTGGACGGAGATCATGCCTCACGTGTCTACCCAAACCCAGTCTATCCCTTCTGTGAGGGCCTGATTCTGACACATGGTGATCTTTTCGTATCCCCGCATGCGGCGGAGATGCTCTATGTTTTTCTGTTTCCAGTCGTCGGGCAGAGCTCCAAACTGAGTGTCAGAGGAATATGCGGCTTGCCATTGTTGAAAGCTAACTTCCTCCTCGCCCCATGTGTGGGATAGGATTGCATATTTGGGGATATCCGTGTCCGATATGAAGTTCTTAAGTTCGCTTGTCGTGGAGTTCAAAAGCCACATCGCGATGAGAATTGAAAATGGCCAGAAGGAGCGTATGGTGAGCAAGTGATGATGATTGGTATAGAACTGGTAGGGGGTTATCCTCATGATTGCGGGGTTGCCGGAAATCAGGTAAGCCGTCAGCCGCGCGATCACATGTCCAATCAAATTGTCGTTAATTGATACCTGTGGGTCTGCGTTGAGCCTCATTCCTCGTCTTACGGTGCTAGATGTTACACAAGCCATCTTGAATGTGTGATGTTCAGTCTCAAGCCCATTATACGAGTATCGGTTATAATGTGGTCAGTGGTGAAGTGTACATTGGTGACACGCAGCATCAACTTCCCGATGCCAATGAGCAGTACAAAAATAAGTATCTGATTATTAGAGCCTCACCACGTATATGTACATGGTCTAGTAAGAAACAATGGAAGCGAAATCGGGTCGTCGAATGAACTTCTCGTTGAAGCAGGGTATCATGGTAAAACAGTATAACGCCGGACGTGTTCTTAGATCGGTGGATCTAACAGAGCGATGTTTTTCGCAGTGACATGAGCATCAAAGTCCAAATCGAAGTTGAAATCATCGAGGTCTGCGATCCAATCATATGAACCGATGTCTGGGCTCGCAGAACCATCATCCGGCTTTGGGTTCCCCCGGTTGCAGGTGTCAAGCATGGTTGAGTCCTCCAAAGAGTCCGGCACCGGATCCAGAAAGCTAGAAAGCGTGGAGGTAGTAGAAAGCCCCCCGGAGCTCAGAGACGGTACCGATTCCGGTCCTGATAGCGAACGAGATGTTTCAGTTGGCGGTGATGCGAAGGTAGGTCGAGGTGCTAGCCTTCGCAAACTCTCACTAGACGTGCCGCCGCATCGCAGACGCGAATTCTCTGTTCGCATCGTCTGAATTCTCGGCTGGCTACCGAGTCTCTCTTCTGAACCCGACTTCATGCTCGTAGCGCCTGGAGGAGTATAAGTGCCTCTGCACTGAAGTTGGTCTTGGATGTACGACTGGACAGAATCCCAGACGACACCAGCATGGGCTGTGAGTTCCGAAGTAGAGGTGTATGATTGGAGGTCATGCATCTTCCGCAGCACCATATTCCTGCCTTGACAAGCGGCGTCGCTGAACGCTTTGTTCACCTCGTGATGCTCGATTATCGGCTCATAGTCTGTAGAAGATTCGGTTAGAGGCCATAATTTCAATCAGAGGAGCAGCAGCATAGATAAGCGGAAAGGACAATTTACCTTGCGAAGGGATGTCAATGTCCCCGGGAAACAACACTTTCCACAAGGATTCCCAATCAAGAACCTGGTCATTGGCTCTTCGGCTACGAAGCCTTCGACCTACCTCTGCTTCCCAAACTCCTCCCGCCTTGCCATTCGTAGTTGCGTGTTGATGATCGTTTAACACATGCCGCCTATAACTATGTCAGTCAGAGTCACTCACAAAATATTAGGACTCGCTACAAAGACGGTGTGAAACCTACTTGACCATCGGTATAGACGGGAAAGAATTGAGGGCGCAGCCAGGAAAATCTCTAACGTTATACTTTAACGGGCCGCGTTTGCGATAGGGGCAACTATAGCTGATGTCGTGTCCTGTTTTGGGTCTCTTTCTTGGAGATTGGCTGATAGCTGCTTTGGGTAATCCACGTTTTCGATTTGGGATGGCTCGTGTCGAGCCAAAAGGGTCATCATGAGGCGCTTCTTGACGGCTAGAGGCCGAGTACTCGGGGCAGTCGCAAATATTGACCATGTATGTGTCGACAGGCCTTCGACGGAAATATTCCACGTTGAGGGCCCCTTTCAGCTTGAACCTGCCCAGCTCCTCCAATACCTCATTGATATTTGCTCGTTGCTTCGGGTTGACGACCAAGAGCCTGTTTTCGATTAGGTCGAGAAGATCGCATGTAAATCCATCTTTCGAAGCGCGAATATTTCGTAGATGATTGAACCACTAGATGAATCACGCATAAGCCTGGTTCACAGATGGGCACAATGATCCTACCTTCGCAACGCCGGGTTCGATCTGGGGTACCAAGGCGTTCTGTCGGTCCCGAACAATGGTAAAGAACTTGTCGTCATAAGAGTTCACTTTGGGGGCGTCGAAAATTTTAATTCGATGCCGTTTGAAATCAGATACACCTTGAGCGCCATGTAGGTTCCAAGAAGCAATCTCCAAAAGAAGACATCCGAAGCTCCATATGTCATATGCACGGCTAATTTTGGAAGATGGCATGTCGCACTCTGGAGGTCGATACGTTCGTGTGCCCCCAATTGTGTTTGGGTTGATGGCAGACCGGGATATCTTGCTGTTCAACCTTGCGAGACCGAAATCATTAAGTACCAACTTCGACTCTTGTTTGAACCAGAGAATATTTTCAGCTTTGATGTCGCCGTGTGTGCCATATAGACTAGGGGAGATTGCAGCGTCGTGAACAGGGTGATGTATCTGTTGCAAGGCTGTTGCAAGTCCGTATGACTGCTCGCACACCCAAGAGGTGGATTGTGGGGGTTCAGGCATCTGCGTCCACAATGAATGGAGATCTCCCTCCGCCCAGGGGAACACCAAGTGATAACGGCCTTGGAATTTATAGGTAAAGAGTAAGTTGCTGAGATGGGCGTTTTCCTTCCCGTTGAAGAGTTTAAGGGCTTGCACTTCGTGCTCGAAAGCATCTTCGTCGCTATTGTTTAGAATTTTGACTGCGAACGATTTACAACGGTACTGTTCGTCACGTTCATCAGTGTCACATTCTGAAATAGATGATTGCAAGATGTGTTCCAGAAATGGGGGACACAATTTACCTTCATGAAATCGTGGTGCGCCGGGTGTATTCGTACTCGAATAACCTGACTGAAACCGCCCTTACGGCTGTCTTCTGTTTCGCCTCCCTCTGTAAATGGAAAGATCGTTTGTTGCGCTAGGTCATAGTGCAAGTCGTTTTGGCCTCTACCGCCGGACAAGTAAGGAGGGTTGACAATCCACTGATAGCGATCAAAAAGCTCCTTCGTTGAGCTTGCCCAATCCCCGATGAATCGAGGCTGGGAACCAGTCCGCTTCAGTACCAAGGACTGCGTTAATGGTGAGTCCTGTGGGTGATACAGGAGCTCCAGTGGAAGATCGTGGTCGCAAATGTCGGCTGCGATGAAGTTTGTGATTTCGGCTCCGCTTTCAATCAATACGAGTATTGCAAAGATCTTTCTCCGATTCTGGCAAGAGTCGCGGGGGCCACATATGTCTGACACACACTTGTCCATCGCTGCACTGCCAATGATAGTGGAGACTGCCAGCTCCTGGTGAACGTTGGGCGGACATACTAGCGCCTCGATCTGGTCTACTGGGATGAAGACAGCGTTCTCTAGACCAGATGACCGAACATAGGACGACTTCAAGGCGTGGGACAGTCTGGCTTCCTCCCCACTTTTGGAGTTGTGTATGATGTTGGTGGTTGATGGTATTGCATGGCAACCAGTGGGCGAACTCTCACCAGTCTCCCCCGACATTGGCGATACCTTCGCCTTGGCAGGCGGTAACAACCGCCCAAGACTATGAGCAGATGTAGGTCAGCTTTGTGTTCAATCACAGTACGAAAGGGAAGGCCACCAACAGGTTTCTACAGAGTTCCATTGTAATACGAAACTCTTTGGCGGAATGAAGCGGTGATAGTGAAGTTTCGCTTCTCAAGTCGTTGAGTGTATTGGAACCACATGTGGAGATTGAGGATGCGGTTCAGGTAGCCCACACCGTAGTAGCCTAAAGAAACGAAGGAGAAAGGAAGGCGGGAGCCGACGTCAGCGCAGAGCTGCATTGACGTGATTGGATAAATCTCACGAGAGTCAACGCCTACCAATCAGAGGTATTGGCTGGCGGAAAGATTACCCCACCACGAAACAGACTCGTGATAGGCTCAATCCAGATCTGGCGAGAATGCACAAATGAGTAAGCAGCATGGCTTCTCTCGGCAATGGCACACGTGCTTCGGGTCAGCTGTCTATGATGTGGTGAATTCCAGGGGGGAAACATAACCCTACAAAAGAGCCTGAGATGAATGGTTCAATCTCAGATTCCAGAGCCAGGCCCTATCAGAACTTTCCCATTCCAGTCTGGATAGATCAAGCCAATCGAAGTACAAATAGAAGCACATACAATGACAGTAGGCATAAAGTAGATATCATCATTATGGGAAAGATACGGATATATAAAACCAACACTGGTTAAGATACTTGCCTGTTATCGCCTCGACGTCTTGAAAATTGCAAACCAGCAAAATATACAAACCACTTCCATCAAATATCTCAATCATTATATGAAAGAAAGCCCAGCCAGAAACCAAAATATGGACAGAATCAACGCATCTACAGCCACTTCCGCTTCATCTGCCAAGTAAACTGATATTCCAACTCCATTCTACAACAATCCAGTACTAATAGATAGCAAAGGGTCAAGAAGGGCTTCATGCTAGAACAATACATATACGACACAGCCTCTGTACAGGATCGACTTTTGCAACGAGCAGCGACGCCGAGTAAGCCCACAAAGGCCCACAAGAGCTCGACGAAGACGAGGAAGGGAGGAGATAAGAAGGCGGACGGGAAACGTTAGGTGGGCACGCGGACAACTTGCTGACCTGCAGCATGCGTGTGCTGCACTCCAACAATAGTCTGAAGTCTTTCACTTGAGCAGAGTGGGGAGGATACAAGTGTAATATACTAGTATAGCACGGGGGTTACTTTTACATTTGCGGTACTGTTTCTACCCTATTTCATGGAAACCTCATACTTGGTGGTCTGGTAGATTCGATAACAAAGGAAACTGATTGAACCATCTTGCCCACTGGTCTATCTGCAGTCCCATATCTGGAGTAATCACCCTCAATACTAGGGTCTCGTATCAAGTCTCATATAAACGGGACACGGATAGATTTCATGCTTTCCTCCAGACCAAGGGTGCCTTCTCCGGGTGCAACATCTGCAACAGCAGCACAGGGTACGAGTCCGTCTCGATGAGACGCATGACCCTCCTTCGCGACTCCCCGGGCGTCTCACCTGATAATAAAACGGGATCGACACGCCAGCCGTGGAACAGGACCGCCATGGTGGCGACGAATTCGACCTGAGAGAACTTGCGGCCCACATAGTCGCGCGTCCCCTCGGACCAGCCAATGAACGCGCCCCGTGGGGCCGGCATAATGAACTCCTCAGCCGTAGTGCTGTTGCCATCGTCAGCCCCTGAGCTTGCGGCAGTCGACTTGATCCAGCGAGCGGGCTTCCAGTCCAGAGAGTCTGGGCCCCAGAGCTTAGGGTCAGTCTGGATGGAGCCGTAGCTCGGGGCCACCATGCTCTGAGGCGGGAGCACGTATTCCTTGCCTTTGACGGTGACCGGCTGCGCGTGGTCGGGGTTCCACTTCAGCCCAGGCACAGGAGTGTACAGACGCATGGTCTCGTACATGACAGAAAGGCATCACTTCAAGCGGGGGAAGTTGGTGCGGTAGTCCCACTCTTGTTGGTCGCGGTCTCCCAGCACGCTGCGGATCTCCTCCGACAGCCAGTCCTGGACGTCCGGGTGCGCCGCCAGGAAGTTCAGGGCGAAGGTGAATGTGTTGGCCGTGGTGTCGTGACCCGCGAAGTTGAAGGCGAAGATGTTGCCATAGATCTCCTTTTCGGTCAGCGCCTCGGCGGAGTTGCTCTGGGAGGCCCGGACCATCATCGTCATAAGGGTTTCGTCCATCGTCTCCCTACCCTCAGCCAACGCTCGCTTCTCGTCTTCGTACACACTTGTCATGTAGTCGTGGAACGAAACCCAAGCCTGGTAGACGTATCGAAGTCTGCGGGGAAGCCAAGGGTTGGAGAGGAACTTAGTACCCAGAGCCAAGATCAAAACACAGTTCTCCAATATTGTCTGAAGTGACTGTTTGTAGTTGCCGGAAGGACTGTTTGATGGGTTTCTCTCATCGGCACCTTCAAACTTGAACGACTTCCCGAAAGCAGCCTTGGAAAGTACGTGTAGCGACAGTGTCCTCAAGTCCTGATCAGACGAAGTTATCGAAGACTTGGAGGTCCAGTACTTGAGCATATCACTTGCCAGAGTGATGGCCTCAGACCACACGTTCCCGTTGTTCGCCTCGTTGAAACAGCGTGCTGCGATCCTTCGCTGTGTTTTCCAACGTTGCCCTTCGGCCTGGGTGATACAACGGTAATCAGTTCTAGCTCGATGAAATTGCAGCAAGAACATCCAGATGAGATTGAGCTTACCGTAGAGATATTGGGTCCAAAGACATCCAGTATCGCTAGTCATACTCCTCGTGTCAACCGTTCCGTGATTCATGGTAGTAGATAATAGGGAAAAACGAACCAGTGACAAATACAGGGCGAGGAAACTCGGCTCCCCTCCGGTATACAGACATCAACGCATCCGCATCATTGATATAGATCCAATTCCTGAAAGGCGTCACCAGGACCCAGATGTCTCCCATCTGAAGATGAGAGCGGTAACGGTCATGGACCTCCCATCCCCGCCAGTTGTACCTGGTGAAGCTGTTGTCGCTGAAGGGAAATTGCCGGATCATTGAAACGATCTTCCTGTCTAGCAATACCCACAAAGGGTTGAGGGGACTGATGGGGATGATGCGTATGGGGGCGCCAATAGTTTTGGCAAGCCGATAGTTCTTGATCAGGCGAGCACCAGTGTCGATGACTAAGATAGTGACTAGCAAGGCGCCAATGGCTAACAGCACTGTAAGCCACAGCATCATAAGACGACTAATGGTATGTGTAATAGAGAGTTTTTATAACTGAATCAAATTGCACGTAGAAAGAGAAGAGGAGAAAAAGAAAGGATGAGTTGAGCAGCAGCAGAGACTACCAGAGGATGGCGGGGTTGGAGTCGGTGACCCAGCCGGGGGGAAGCGAGTCCTGCCAGGGGTAGCAAGATTGAATCCGATTGGTCGCAATGAAACATATTATAACCAACGGCTTGGGATATGTGGGTATTCTCTGGTCATTCGTGCTGATATGATTACTACAATAAGTGAAAACGGGTGGTCCAGCCAAAAAAGCTGGAGTTGTTCGAGCCAGAAAGCGACTATCTCTCCTTGGGTTCACACGCCCAACTACTCTCTGGTATCAGTGTTCTAGGGGCGCACTCGGCAAGGACACTCCTGCCTAAATGTTGTGAGAAAAGATTGCTCGTGTGACTGGTTACTTGCGTAGCGTTACTCATACTCTGTACGGCCAATGCCACCTTCGGTGTCCCCGTTCCAAAGCCTTTTCCGAATGGTTACTAGCGAGTCTTATTCCTGGACTATTCGTCAACTAGTGCAACGTTCCGCGATCCTAACCAAATTTCGCTTGACTAGCCCTGTACACATGCAAGCGATATATGCATCAACCACCTCACCTTCCGTACACCGGGAGAAAGGCCCGGGGTTTCTTCATGACACGAATTCATAGAAAAACATCTCAATGACATCGCCCCACTCATCCTTATCTTTCTTGACACCATTGCAAAACAACTTCGCCCGCCATCAGTACTTCTGTATCTTTTCCCATGAAGTCACTCATATTCTCATTAGCAATCGCCGTAGGTCTATTTCACAACTACAATCTTTACCCTCCCAGCCTCATAGCCCGCCACGCCGACTGCGACAACTCCCAACTGAACCACCGCGACACCGACGCCGTCCTCGCCATCTTGGCGGGCACGTGCGCCGGCGGCACGTTCGGCAATTACCACCTGGGCCGTCTACGACACCACCGTTGCCTTCTACTGACGGACCGCAGGGCCGTATGCACGCGGCAGTCCATCCTCGAGGCCGTCAAGTGGGTGACACAGAAGTGCGGTGTATACCGGGCCGGCAGCTACACGGGCGACGGCTATGCCTACGGGTACACGGACTACCTCCAGCACGACTTCTGCAACATTGTGCTGGAGCCCAACGGGCCCTGCATGGCTTGAGATTCACCGGAGAAAATAGGAACTGGTGGGTATGCTTATAGATGCGAGGGATGAAATGGATAAGCATGTTCGGCCTGTTCTCTTTAGAGGCAGCAGGCCGGTCATCGTAGTCACTCAATGGCGACTGTGTTAATGGCGTTTAATATCATGTAGGTTTCGTGTGGTTGCCAGTGCTTACGTGAGTCAACTTGGTCTGTTTCCCTGAAGCTCGATCCGACACAACCGTGTGGCATGCGCGTGCGTCAATCCATGATATAGACTCGTCGATCATCATGTACCGATTAGATAGACAGGCTTTGCATTATAGAGGATACAATTTTAGCAATGGCGCTAATGGCCAATATCGACTGCCGAGCGTGTTAGCTTCTACCATCCTTGAGAACCGCCAACTTCGGTAGTCAGGGGTCGAGTGGGCACTTATGCCCCCACTCCATCTCCATAATATACGAGGCTCTTAATCAATATACCCCGTAATTTAAACGCCAAGCTGTACGGCCATTTTGACGGCTGCAGCCTTAAGAATGAGACCATCCGTCCCCCCTTGAAACAAGGAGTGTACACAAAGTCTCAGAACCACCTCACCAACCTGCTCACCAATCAATCAAGTATCAACAACCGGAATCGCAGTGCTCGGCGTTTGTATGGCGTACTGGACTGAGCGTGTCTTGGCGAAGATAGCAGCCATTCGCCCCATCACCCGTCAGCACATCGCCTACTCGACAGCATAGCAGCGACTGACAGCCTGGGCCATGGAGAAACAGTCGAGCGAGTCGACGGCGTCGTTTCTGTCGCGGCATCGGGCAGCCCTGCTGGTCCTGGGGTCCCAACTCATGGCCGCCGTGCTGCATGCCCTCGCCCGATTGCTCGAGACCAGGTCGGGCTCCCAAGACCACGTGCACCCCTTCACCATACTCCAGGTGCGGCTTCTGATCACCGGGTTGGGCTGCAGCGCCTACCTGGGATGGTGGGCCAAGACGCCGGACTTCCCACTCGGGCTGCCAGAGCTGAGGCCATTACTGGCGCTTCGTGCATTGGGCGGTCTCTTCGGAGCGTGCGGGTTCTATGGTAAGGAGGTCGCCTCCAATCTTGGACTGGCAAAGTGGTGTTTGGCGAACTCAAGGAGATTGGGCTGACCCGCGTCTCGGCATAGTGTCCATTTCGTACCTCTCGCTGAGCGAAGCAACGGCCCTCAACTTCTTGGCGCCGCTTGGGGCTTTGATCTTGACGAGGTATTTGGACAATGGCCGGATCACAGTCACGGACGGAGTTTCGTGCGCCATTGCACTCGTCAGCGTGGTGTTGGTCTTGCAGCCGGGGCCTCTTTTTGGCAGAATCGTGGGCCAGGAGGCAAGCGAGCCTGAAAATGGGATCTCGTTTGATCCACATGCTTTGCTCAAAGGGACATTGGCCGGAACCATTGCAGTGGCTGGTGGAATCGTGAGTGTCTCCTGGATTCTTTCCATTTCGCACATGCCCTTGCTCAAGGTGTTGTTGTTGGCTTACCGAACATTTCGAACAGATTGCACTTTCGTCCATCCACCGGATCGGGACCAGGACGCATCCCCTCCTCAGCGTGAACTACTTCAGCTGGGTTGTATTCTTGGTGACAAGCATCGCGTCGTTCTTCCTGCCTGGCGTGATATGGCCCACGGACCTGGGGTCATGGTGCCTGCTCGTGTTGTTGGGGCTTGTCGGCTTCTGTATGGAATACCTCCTTACCGCTGGCCTGGGGTCGGACCGCTCTCCCAGCGCGACTATCATGATCTATTCGCAGGTCCTGTGGGCTATCCTCCTCGATTGGCTTATATGGCATTCCAGCGTCAACTGGCTGACTATCGTGGGTTGTTTTGGTGTGATAATCAGCTTGACCACTGTATCTTTGTCGAATAAGCCGCAAGGTTCGAATGAGACTACAGATTATGATTTAGTAGCAGACTCGGAGTTGGAAGATGTCAATACCGAGCGGCCTGATAGGCAGGTAGTTTAAAACTCTCTATTTATTATTATCCTTATCGTAATCGAAAACATTCAATAGGAAACAGAAGAAGAAATAATGATTGAGAGAAAATGGCAAAAGGATTGAATAAAATCTGAAGAACCGGAAGAGAGTTTTAGCTGGTAGGTTGTGCTAAAGCCCATGAGAGAAACCATTTCCACTCCTCGCTACTCCCTCACTATTTTCTTTCTGCCTAGACAATCCGAGGCATCATGACTGTTGTTTCCCCAGGCATACTCGTCCAGAAGGGGAAATCTGGAAAATGTGATAGTTGACGTCTTGGTCCAGGTAGGCTTCCATCACTTGGAAACGATATCGATTGATTGAGATGAGCCATGCTCGGAGATTCCGCTCCTCATCTCTGTATAGTTTCTGTCGGTAAAGGAGGATGAGCAGGGCTTCGAGCTCGCCGTCGTCACTGCTGTTACGGTCCCATCTGTCCTCGTGTATTTCGGCCACGGCACCCATGTCCAACCGGTCGCAGTAGCACATTGTAACTGAGCACTCTCCAAGGAGCTGGTCTCCCTTGAAGGTTCTCGGCCGGTGAATGAAAGCCCATCATGACAGCATCCTCTCTGTATTCATCGTTGAGCACGACATTGACAGGCATTACGAACCTGTTCGGGTTCTTCTTGAGTAGTCGGCAGGTGGGTTGAGAAATCGTGCGTCGCTCATTGGTGCGCGATCAGTCAGCTAGATCACAGCCAATTCCAGGAAGCCGATGATATCTGCGGGTAATTAAGGTTCTCGGTTACCTATGAACTGGTCTTTTTCAGGCTATTAATATGGGCTTCGATCTGTTGCCAGGTGGGCCATCTCGTTGTCGTCAAGGCGACGGAATTGGCGCTTAACGACGCAGCCGGCGGCAGGACCAGCGGCAGCAGCAGGAACAGCGCCAACGGCAGTGCTGGCGGTAGTGGCGGTGCTGGCGGCAGCGGCAGGGCAGCGTTATAGCACTAGAGACTTCACTTGTTTGACCAAGGGATCAGGGACATTCAGAGAAAAAGTAATAAGCCATGTTAAAGCACTGATATTGAGCTACGACTACGAAACCTCGATAACAAACGTAGCGTAATGAAACCCTTTAGAGCATGATGCAATGCTGTGCCCACCATTTGACCACTCAGCTTAAAATAGACCGCCACCATCACGGCGTCCATAGTGCTCCCCGAAACTACATCAAATGGCCAAGGATTCGTGTCTACTTGCCAGTACCCTGGCAGCGACAGACAAGGGTCACATCCGAATAGTAGCAACCTCCGTTCTGGATCTTGCACTATCATTGTATGTCAGAATTTTGGAGGTACGAAGGACGAAAAGTCTATGAATGAAGCTCACCTCGAAACCATGGTTGCAAGTGCAGATACCCGACCGATGGACATTTGAACCTTCTCCAGTCCAGTGACAGGTGTTTGTGGGCTTGTCGCATGACTAGTGGCGACAATTAGCAAAAGACCGAGACACGGTGCCCAGGATGGCGTGGACTCACACCCCAGAAGGTTGGCTTCTCATCTCCCTCGGCGAGTGCAGCGTCAGATGCGGGAGCAGCCAAGGCAGGCATGACGGAGAGGCCGGAGGCGATGGCGAGCTGGAGAAGATGCTTGAAATTCATGATGACTGTTTGAAGGAGAGAGATAGGCTCTTCGGTGTGTGAATTGTTCTTCTGTATGTGTGTTGTTCTGAAATGGTTGGTTGATATGGAGGAGAGGTTTCTGTTCTGGGAGCGTGAATGCAAGGGCTTTTTATACCCCAAAATGTGCATCTCCATAGGCTTGTAAAGACAGTATGTGACGCGTCCCTCGACATCGGAATGCGCATGCCTCATGCTAGCACTAACGTTGCCACGTCTTTCACCTCTTGTGTCAGCGGGTGGACACAATGACTTCATCTCGTTCAACAGGCGACCCTTCCAGTTACCTCGAGGAATTAGTGTTGAGGTTCGACGCAAAGGCTAGCCTTCCATTTCACAGTGCGTTCTATGTACTCGAAATAGCATGCCGAGTTGTGCTAATCACGACCGATCCTCGAATTGTACGTACTTGATGACGCATCAGTTCGCGTTCGATGGGAATGCAAAACTGATTTGATTCGTCTCTTGAGTTAGTCATTCGTTCTCGATCTACTTGCTTTCGAAACGATCATCGTGAGAGACCTCTTCAAAGATTGAAAATCCATGTGTATTAGTGCTTGATTACAAATCATAGATACCCCCAAACACATCTAGCTACCCATAGGAGACGGTCAAACCCGGTCATCCGAGGACATGGGAGCTGCATATGAACGAATTGATAGTCATGAACACGATGAGATACCTCGACTGAAAAATTCAATAAACTGTCAAGCGATGCGTTGTATAAAGCAAGGCCTATTGTCACATTGCCAATGTGGTGCAGCCAATGTGGTCAACAAACTGTACCACTACGCTATATGTAGTTTGATGACTTACGAGATAAAACTACTTAGTCCATACATAGCAAGAAGGTGCAGGGCAATGCTCTCATATGATTGGATATATATAAATATATTCATCGTTACCAGTTCAACCAGGCTCGCCCAGCGATGGATATGCATGGTACTCTAGAGTCAGTGGATCCCAATTTCATCACTGGTCCATCAGGGAGCAGGGTCAAGTTGAAGGATTGCACTATGTGATAGCATCATGTGTAGTCTAGTAACCCCACTGTAAACTCTTGTCGTCCACAATGGCGTCCGCCGCAACAAGTCGGATAACCTTCTCCGATCCCGAGAAGGTAACGACCCACTTCCTGTTCGGCTCTCGAGGATGGAGCTCGACTTGGACGTCCTCGTCCGGAACCGGGAATCCCGACTGTGGAGGTGAATTCTCAAACGTTGGCTCCTCCCATTTTTCTCCCACGGGTACAACGTCGAACTGAAGGACGACCAGCGCCGCGAGAGTCAAGATCTCGTTGCTGGCGAAGTGTCTTCCGGGGCACAGGAGACAAGCTGTGGATAACGACGCAAGGGAGCCGTGGCAATCCAGGTCACCCAGTATCAAATTGGTTGTTTTCAATTTAGAAGTGATTAATCGAAATAATATTTACTACAGATACTTTAAGCACTATTGTTAATACCTCCTTAATAGTAATAGATTATAGTAAGAATTCTCGCGATTTTACGGAGCTGGTGACCGATCTCAGCGACTGGAGAACTGAAACATTTATCGACTGATCTCAGGGCTCCGCTACGTACTAAATATAAAGGAAGTTATTCTTGACAGAAGGCTCCTATCCTTCGACGCTTGCGTTTCCCGTTGGTCCAAAAGGTGAAAGACCCCCATCGTGCAAAGAGCTGTGATGACAACTGTTACTACAACGACCCATATAGAAAGAGGAGAGTCGTTTATCTCCTTGATATTCATGCCAAAGATGCCAGTGACGAGGGACAGGGGTATGAAGATAGAAGCTAACTGGGTAAGCTTCTGTCCGGAGCGGGCTTGCCGGATGCTGGTTTCGGAATCCAAAACGCTTATCGAACTCATCAGAAGTTGAAAGGTGTCCATCAAGAACCTACTCGCCGCTTCAGACTCGGCCAAAATCTTGTCGAAGGTAGCGTCTGGAAAGCTGACATTGGTGACCATATTTTGTTCCAGCTCGTCATGGATCGATCCAGGCATCCACTGTTTGGCATTTGTAACATGGGCTTGAAGTTGGGCTAGTAGTTCTCGAATGTCGTGAAGCTGGTCGTTCAATTTGATGTTGGGACGTCGGATTTTACCAAAGGCGACACGTTTGAGCTTCCGATCCAGTTCACGCAGGTTGGTAAGCCACGTCGATGCCACCAGGAGGTATACCAGAGTCTCCGCAGACACTGTGTCTCCCGTCAAGGCGTTGAAGTGCCAAGTGTGAGAGAAGAACTCCTTCAGGGATTCTAGCAAGGAGAACTGTTCGGAAAGAAACAGCGGCGGCAAAATGAGACCTCCACGGCTGGTGGAAACTGGGAAATGCAAGACTGGCATCGATGAAGGCCTACTGCTCACTAGTTCTGTGATAATTGGAGCGTCCACCAAGAATAACCCTGTTAATGATGATGAGTAAAATTAGTCTAAAGCGGGTTTCCGATAGAAGGTTATCCTTACAGAGATTCGGAGTTAATGGACAATAGGACATTCGGGTGGCGGATTCCCATCCAAACGGCGCGTGATTCTCAAGGCGACGATGGAGACTCGTGCCGGACTTAACGTATGGACCTGATCGCATCTGGTCCTGCTGTCCCAACTGATACACCCCATCAACGTGATAAGACCACACTTGACCACTCAAGGTCATTTCCCTGGAACTGAGAGCATGGCTGACTCGAATCGGTCGCTTCTGGCCCACTCCGGCGCTGTTAAACACTGCCTTCCAAGGAGATGGACCTTGTAGGCCTGCCCAGTGTTGGCAAAAGAAATCGACATTGATGTTGAACTTGTGGCCCAGGGCGGCTATTTCATCCGGTCTGATGTCCTCTACGAGGATAACAGCGGTCTGTTTGGTAGATTCTACAAGGTCCAAGGTAGCCTCATTCGTCAGTTGTAGTCCAATTTGTTGGTTATTGTCGCAAAGCCATGCTCTCCTTCCGCTCGGTGCTTGTCCAATTAAATCATTTGGCTTGCATATTTCATATCCCTCTGCACATGCCCAAAATTCCCTCAGGTATTGCTCACGTGCTGGATTCATGGAATATGTAACGTATAGACGGAATATATGTCAAGACGTTTCTATGGCAGGATGCCGATCGGGTACGTTAATTGCACGTTCTGTGTGCAAATAATGACTTCAATACACCGTATTTAAACAGAGATGCGAAAATTGACACGTCCTTCAATACAGCGTCGAGGGCTGTGCCCATACAAGACACCAGAATGCAAGACCTCAGCCACTGGCGTGGAAAGCTGGAATACAAGCCAGTCACATGCGATGAGAATGCAATGTTTGACGCAGCCAAGATAAATAGTGGCTTTGCTACTTCTATTCAGCTTAGCTTCCTGTATTTGGCAGATGACACGCTTTCATCCTAGTAGTGCCCGGCATTTCTCGGTGTGCTGTGCTGCCTCATGAATTAACGCTAATGCACAGGTCGCACAATTCTTTCCCCCTCAAGCATATCATACGTGGAGTGCGCGGCCCATCTAGATCAACTGCCTCTTAGATTCTCCCCAAGAAACAAAGTGATTCATGGACCCCACCCAAGACACCTGCATTCAGCTGAACGCACGAACGGAGTCTAGTTACTATCCTAAAATCAACCCTGCATTCAAATACCTGTTGCATCAGTAAATGAATACCCAGAGTTGACATGCCCTCCACAGGATCCTGGTGCTTTATCCGACTTTTTAGGAATGGCTTTTTTAAATATACTATGTACCGGCACATAATATACACGTTAGAACAGACCACCTCTTACCAAACCACATGAAGAAAATACCATCTATGCAACCGAGAGCATCGGTGCCTGCCGCCTCTACTGTCGATCACTGATCCATTGCTTGGCTCTGGCACTGTGAATTATTGTCAGCAAACATACTACGAGGGCTTCCGGTGACATCATCAGCACTTACCATACTCCAATAAACACCCTGCCGCCTCAAGAGCTCATCATGCGTTCCCTTCTCCACAACGACACCCTTGTCGAGCACGAAGATAACATCCGCGTTCTGGATCGTCGAAAGCCGATGCGCGACCACCACCATCGTCCGGCCCCGGCGCGCCTTCTCCAGCGCGCCCTGCACCGCCCTCTCGGACTCCGAGTCGAGCGCCGACGTCGCCTCGTCCAGGAGCAGGATCTTGGGGTCCCGGATCAGCGCGCGGGCGAGCGCGATGCGCTGCTTCTGGCCCCCGGACAGAGACACGCCTTTCTGGCCGACGTCCGTGTTGTAGCCCTCCGGCAGCGAGACGATGAAGTCGTGTATGGAGGCATCGCGGCACACCTCTTCCAGTCGTGTCTGGGCGATGTTCTCTGGGTTGGGGACCCCGAGCAGGATGTTGTCGCGGATGGTTCCCTGGAACATGGTCGACTCCTGGGCTACGAGGGACAGACCCTGCCGATATGCATACCTGTTCATATCCTTGATGTTGGTGCCATTGCAAAGTACTTCACCCGAGTTGGGTTCCAGATCGTAGAACCGTTCCAGAAGAGAGATGATTGTAGTTTTCCCGCATCCGGATGGCCCGACAAAAGCCGCGTACTGACCCCTTTCCACGGTAAGAGACATCCCTCGGAATATGGACACATCGCGAGTGGGATATCTGAACTGAACATCCCGCAGCTCAATCTGAACGCCGTTCTCCATATCGGGGACCAATTTCCTCTCGCCAGTCCCAGGTCGGTCCATCTCTGCCGATGTCTGCACGTTGAGGATCCGGTTGGCTGCTGTGAAAGCTTGGGCAGCATTCGGCGCAATACCGAAAGCGATGCCCGCGTTCTCAGCGCCCTGGATGATGGCCATGAAGCACACGAAGAAGGCTTCCAGGCTGTACTCGCCACTCAGGAGGAGCCGCCCGCCGTACCAGAAGACCAGAGCTTGGCAGCCCAGACTCGCGCTGTCCGTAAACCCAAATAAAAACGAGTTGACTCTGGCCCTACGGAGGGCGGCTTGGACGTGGTTGTCCAGCAGCACCTGATATCGCGCAATGATGGACTCCTCCATGTTGAACGCCGCGACGGTCCGGATGGCCCCGATGGCCTCGGTGGCGAACTGCGAGCTCTCCATAAAGACGGCCGAGTTCATCTGGTCGAACTTGACCTCCTGCCGCAGTTTCCACAGGCCCGACGCCAGCATGACGGGCATGGTGACGAACGTGCCAACGAGCGCCAGCTTCCACCCGAAGACGAGCGAGATGACGAGGCAGCCCGCCACGGTGAAGACACCGGAAAGGAAAATGACCAAGTTCAGCCCCAGCAGCTCCTCCATCTGCTTCGCGTCGCTGGCGATGCGCCCCGTCAGGGTCCCGTGCGAGTTGGCGTCGTCGTCGAAGAAGGCCAGCCGCTGGTACAGCATGCTCTTGAGATACGACGCCTTGCACGAGGCGCTGACGAGGGACTGCGCGCCGACGCCAATCCACGCCGCGGCAAAGTAGCTGAAGCCCATGCCCGCGGCTAGCGCGAGCCACATAAGGGCCCAGAAGTCGGATGCGGCACGGAGTTCGGCGCCTTGCAGCGTGAAGACGCCGACCACCTTTGCGAAGAGCCAGGCTTGGAGCGGCGTCGCGGCGGCGATGCCCATGGCGGATGTGATGATGCCAACGAAATACAGCCAGTGGATCCTCTGCTGGTGGATGAGTGCCGCAAAGCTCCTGAAAGAGGCGGGGTTTTGGGCCGTCGCCGTCTCTAGTTTCGGATCCGAGTCCGGAAAAACAATAGAGTTACTGTCTTCATGTTCATGGACGTCCTTGTTATCCTTTACTGTTAGGGATTCTGGGCTCGGGTTTGGTGACTCCCCGGTATTCTCGCCGGTACCCCCGAGATGGTTCAGTGCTTGTGCGTGGACGAGGCGGCTATAGTGCCCAGCTGGGAACTGCATAAGATCATCATGTGTTCCTTCCTCCACTGCGCAGCCATCTTTGAGCACAATGATGCGGTCAGCCTTCTTGATGGTTGAGAGGCGATGAGCAATCGTGATGGTGGTACAGTTCCTGCTAATCCTATCCAGGGCGGCCTGGACAATTTGTTCGCCATGGACATCGATGGCGCTCGTGGCTTCGTCCAATATGATGATACGAGGCTTCTTGACGATGCTTCTGGCGATAGCGATGCGTTGTCGCTGGCCTCCTGAAAGCTTGATACCTCCGTCGCCTATTCGGCTGTCATAGCCCTGTCACAGAAAAAGGTCAGTAAATCCGTAATAGTACGCCGACAATGTCACACAGGTAACTCACATCCGGAAGACCGCATATGAACTCATGCGCATTTGCCTCCTTGCATGCATCTGTGACAAGCCTGCGCTTTTCGGTTTCCGGTTGGTTCGCCCATTGGGTCCCAATAAGACCCCTCGCGACATTGTCGAAAATGCGATCATTGAAAAGGAAAGGCTCTTGCTGGACCAGGCCGATCTGGTTTCGCCACCACTGAAGGTCGAACTCCTGGATGTTGTGGCCAGCAATCGTAATTGAGCCACCAATCTCAATTTTCTCGGCCACAGTTGCAACCGCAGGATTGGAGTCTTGGTCATCGTCACTAACCGCAGCGTTACTTGGCTCCGGCTGAACTACCCGTGGGACAAGAGGCTGGTCAGTTAGCGAGTACCATCGCTCCAACAACGCAACTATGGTGCTCTTCCCCGAGCCAGAGGACCCGACAATGGCAGTGTTCAGGCCCGCACGGATACGGAGATTGAGACCGTCCAAGACTTTCGATCCCGGTCGGCTGGGATACGCAAAGGTGACGTTCTCGAACACGAGATCCTTGTTGGCGCTGCCACCATCCAGGTCGATCTTCAACCCGCCGCGTTGGGAAAGCGGCGCATCGATGACGGTGAAAAACTCGCAGGCCGCAATCATGGCTTTGCTGATGGCGGTGAGCGGCGTGGAAATGCGCTCAATCGAGGTGAGCACCATCATGACGGACATGAGAACGACAATGACAACGGCGACCCCGTTGGCGCCTTCCGACATGAAACGCTTGGCACCGTACCAAAAGGCAAGACCGTAGGAACCGAAAATACCGAGATACTGCGGATGGTGTATGATGTGTCAGTAATCAGGGATTGATTGAGCAATAATGGGGCAATACTAGAGACAGGAAGAGAGAGAAAGGAAAGGAGAACATACGATCAACCCGAGATAGATACCAAATATGGGAGCAGTCTTGCGCGAATGCTTCTTCGCCTCCTGCACCCAGCGCTCATACCTCCGGATAACATGGTCCTGAGCCCCCGCCGCCATGACCAACCGTATAGCCCCGAGCGCCTCACTCGCGACGGCAGTACCCTTGGCGTCGGCACGCGCGACGGCCGCGTGGCTCTTGAGCAGGACGGGCAGGGCGACGGCCATGACGACAAAGGAGTAGACGATCAAGCTCGACACGACGAGCGTGAGCTCCCAGCTCCAGACGAAGGCAACAACCAGCGCGGCGCCGACGGTCCCCGCGAACTGCAGCAGCGTGCCCAGCCGTTCTGATACGCCAATCTGCAGCGTGTTGGCGGCGGCGGTGATGGCGGCGGCCGGCGCGCCCGCGGGCAGGGTGTCGAGGGCGTGGATGTTTTGGTGCAGGAGGGAGCGGAGGTAGTGCAGGCGCACGGCGGCCGAGAGACGCAGGCCCGTCGCGCGGAAGCAGAACTTGTTGATGGAGTTGAGGACCCAGCGGCCCAGGAACAGGGCCATGATGTACAGGGCCTGGCGGGACAGCAGATTTTCGAAATCGCCGTTGGATGCTGCGGGGGGCGAGGAAGCGGATGAGGACGAGGAAGCGTGTTGGGTAAACTGGCTAGCGAGCTGGCCGAAGAGGATGTTCATCAGGGGCAAGGTGATGCCGGCGGCGAGAGAGGACAGGGCGCCCACGACGTAGACGCAGACGTCCCATCGTGTGGCGTAGCTGAAGATGCGGAAGTAGTCGGAAACTTGGGGTTTTCGGTCCGTCGGGGTCTGTTCTGTTGATGTTTCTTTCTCAGACGGGTCAACTGTAATGGAATGAGGCTGGTCATCTTTTGGGGTGCCCATGTTGAAGACTTTTGGTGTAGGCGAAGCGAGTTTGCTTGGTTTGGCTTGGTTTAGAGAGACGCCGTCTGGTCTCCCTTTCGGGGTCATATGATGTATCGACGGTTTGTGAAGTGCGTTGGTCGATGGATAACCAGTCAGTCGAGAGGGGAGAGATGGTCAACTTTTTTATCCAATGCGCTAACTGAAGGTTTTCTTTATCTAATCAATGGAGTTATACTCATGGCTTGTTCTTTGGGTTTGGGGAGCACGGGGTACGATACCTTCTTTTTTTTTAATTCAAAATTGTAGTATAAGTTTGAAGTAATTAGGTTGGCTGGGCTACCGTGGTTAATCCGATGACTATTATCGAAGGTCCTGTAACCCATTGGAGGTCTCGGAAATATGGTATTTGAGAAATGAGGATCTTGCAATGGCAAGATGTCAAGTCCTTATATGTAGTGGGTGGATAACGTAGGACTCTCAAGTACTGTCCCAGGCCACCATCACTAAATCTCACTATTGCGAGAGCCGTTTCTGCCAACGGCGGCCTAGAGGCTGTTTAGGGGAGAAACTAGCCAATCACGCCGTGCCAAGATCTGACTTACAGTAGTTGCAGGGATGGCACGGGTCGTAAACCGTTTACGGGCCGTGCACTTGCCTTTACGGATCGCCCGTATTTGATGGCTCGTCCAATCCGACTTGGGCTTAACAGCTGTCCAAATTATCCCCACAGAAGTCCAGCTTACAGCCACCACCAAGGGATATTCTAATTAGGGACATGTTGGATTGCTCTACCTACCGGCCAAAAGTGAGGTTTAGAGCACCACTCCATTCCCGTAGAGAGTCGCTGCCTGTTCCCGCGGAGCAAGAGGGGATGTCCTACAGACTATCCCTGTACTTTGGCTATCTTAGAGCAGATGGTATAGAGACATGTAGCTTGAACACGGGAAGACCAGTGGTTCCTACTCAAAGCCCTTTATTATGACGATGAAACTTGGGAGAATAGCTTGGGTATGTGTGTTCATATTGAATATTGCTAAATCTACTCTATTTCCGTATAATAATCCAGTATAATATTGAGACCTCTAGTAATTTGTCTGACTGCTCCGTCCACTGACACTAGATCGTTCCTGGGCAGAGCTTCCGGATCGCGGACAATATATTCCTGACAGCATCGCTCCGGTCAAGATGTGTATTGCTACCCCCTACAATGCGGACCACTAGATCAACCACATTGTTGAGAGTGGTTTGATACAGCGCCGCTAGATTTCGTTCCTCGTCGCGCACCTCATAACCCCGTAGACCGCGTTGCTCGAGAAAGTCGGCAATGATGAATCTACCCTTTTGCATCCAGAAGTCTCGGACCAAACTGACAGCAGACTCGACCACTCCGGTCAGATACGGTGTCCGGGGTTCTTCCTGTGGACGTGCCGTGCCCTCCTCCGAATAGATCAAGTTCCAGATGTCGTACCATTGGTTCATCTCAGAGGTCCCGGGCTTGCATCGCTTTGTCAGCCTTTGGAGCTGGTATTGCGACAGGCCTTGCGGCGCCCCTTTCCACTCTTGGAGATTGCAAGTCCGACTCTTGATGTGATCATCACGACTCGATGCCAAAGGAAAGGTGATACTACAAGTCGGACAGTAGTACGGCTGACGATGGCTCAAACAGAGATGTTCCTTGAGATCTCGGATCGTGCGGAGATCAGTACGTGTAAAGCACAGAGGGTATTGGGTTCTACCATGGAAGGAGAAAGGACATGCGAACCGCCTCGACCCAGGTGTTTCCATTGCCATATCTTCTTCATCTTCTTCCAGTCTAGACGAATCAACCTCAACGTGGTTCGAAAAGGTTTCGCTTTTGATGCGCTTGTTGCAGGGCGTGGTGCTTATGTTTTGAGGCTTTTCATAGAATGTCAAGATGTTGGCAAGCCAGCCAGGAAACCGATCCAATGCCGTTTGCGCCAATGCATCCGTCAGTCCAGCAAATACGGGGTCCAGCTCCATAGGTTCATCGTCGCATACTGAGCAAGAGAACAGACTGTCTTCGTAATCATCTGTGTCGTCTGAGCCATCTGAGCCGTCATCCTCCAGGGTAGAATCCATGGAAATAGCATCGCAGTCCGATTTGGCTTTGGGTGCCTCTTGCGTATCCATAGTGAGCCCCGGAGAAGAATCCTGATGTATGGCAATGCCCGAAGATGAATTGGCACCAGGTGGACAAGCTTGTTCTGTCCGCCCAAGTTGTGTCTCTTCGTCTTGTAGCCGAAGACCCGAGTCAACTCCCGATGACGGTAAAGAAACGAGTTGTCGGGAAGTATGATGAAAGCTTTCTGATTGCGAGCCGAGGGACGGGCTGCACTCGGGCTGCGGTCCATGCGTAACGGACTCAGAGATCGGTTCCGAAGCTCCAGCATCGGCATTTTCTGACACAGTATCACTCTGAGTACCGGAAGGGGTGTTGATAGAAAGGTCGTCGAGGTGTTGGAAGTTAAACAGCACCAGGCCACCCTGCCACTCACGCAACTTAATGTTTAACCCTCCATAGCACTGTGAACTTTCGGGCACATCCGAGTGTAACGTACTAACATCCTCTTCTGATCCATTGAGTATGTGCCTGGTGGTCGAAGGCGGTGTCAGAGAAGATAACTGCAAGGGGTTTGGCAGTCGCCACCATGTGATTCCGATGTTGGGTGACCTGCAATGGGCAAATTCCGAAGGCGATCTGGTGAAGAATTGACGGAGTTGCTGAACCTCTGGGACTCTCCATATGAACTTCGATGCATTTTCAAGCGTCTTCCGGAAATCCTCTTGCAGATGCACGATTATGCGCTCTTCCTCGCTGCGGATGACCCGCATGCTTACGCCAAAGATACCGAAGAGGGAGTGAGCAGCCTCCTCAACTCTGGGAGTGGAACATTGGTCTACCCAAGACATTTGTGCTTCAATAGACATATCTTCGATAGCCTCTTCGTCTTCTAGAATGGTCTGATTGATGCGTGTAATTCGTGAGAGGGCTGAAGTGAGTGCCGACGTGGCTTCCGTCACTGGCCAGTCTGTATTGCGCAACGATAACCGCGGGGAAGCGATGAGTTCAATCAGCGACCAGGGTCGCGTTAACCAACTAGATCCCCCTAGCATCTCCGCTGACAATTCGTCATCACATATATCATCAAGGTAGCCTAGACAGATGACACAGTTGTCGTACCATCGGGACATGAAACTGAGAGATTCGGCCAAGACAGCACTCGACGAGCAATCAGCACAGACAGTGTCAGCCCAGGGCCAATCAAGCTTACGACTCTCCAAAGCATCGAAACAGGCGACCATCAGGTCTGAGGATCCATGTTTCTGCGCACATCCGCTGGTACTTAGCAGATCGTCATGCGTTATCTCGCTGCTGGCCCAGTAGTGGGACAGGGCCGCGCATAGCGGCGCTTGTTCGTCTTCGGCAAGCCATGGAAGCTGGAAGGAGTCGCTCAGAATGCTCATCGCAAAGTGACAAGCACTGGATTTGGGGCAAAACACACGAATATGTTGGTGACATAAGGTGATTGAACAGGCGTGGGTAGAGGGTTGTTTATGGTGTAAGTGTGATTGCAGCTGCTGGGAAATGTCGGTGTTGATGTATTGACATCTTAAGAGAAGACAGACCTCGTCCTTTTATTTACTTACCTTGAGCCTCATCTCTATACTTTCCAAGGCGAGTTCAGAATACAGCAGGCTGCCAGGCGACGGCTGGGATTGATCGGTGTGATGGTTGGGTCAAGTGACCGGGGCGGCCTCAGCCCTACAGATGCACCGCGTGGTCAAGGCACATAGGTGCGAACTAGGCGCACCATTTATTAGTGGGCAGTGCCCCAGGCCCTCTCAAAGGTGCAGTATCTACCGTCTGACGTCCAAAAATTGGTGACAAAGTGAGCATTGGCTGAACTCTTATCGCTTTCGGCGAATCAATAGCCAAAAGGGTTCTGCCACCATGTCGATCGGATGTGCTAATCTTGACAGTTGCGACAGCCGGCATCACTACACTATGCATGCCGGCTTTCAGGCTCTCTTCCACGGGTAACGCACACTCGAACACAAAACACGGAAGACGGAACACTTCCACGGTCAACTTGCACAGATAAAATCCACAATTAGTCGATGGCCTGGAAGAATAAGCCTGGATCAAGTTCGTCCCCTCAATATCAATCCATAGGAATAGATATATGAATAAGTATGTGTTTTGGTGCGAAATTCTGCACAAGACGGGAAATTGCAAGCTGTGTTTCATGTGCCTAGCTTGGGGGCCGCGCCACTAAATCCGGCCGCACTACTGTGCGCGCTGTTGTGCGTCATCATCTCCAACTTGCCCGGCGTACGTGGGACAGAGTGAAATATATATACATAATACTGCATGGGTGGGCAGGCGTATTATCAGACCGAATTGACTTTTTTCACAACCGAACCAACTGTCTTGCGACTGACTCATCACACGAAATACTGAATTCTGATCGTTGTTATCTCAAGACCAATGATCGCATGGTGCGAGAAACATGAAGCCCATGTTTTCTTACATGGGAATGCCATATCTTCATTCGCTATATACTCAGACGCTGTCTTAAGACACTTCAGCGAGGGACTACGTTGGGATTACTATAGTTGCTAGTGTACAGAAGTTGAATCCACTACCCGGATCAATTGCCAATTAATTATAAAACCAAAGAACTTTAGATAGCTAGCCAGGAACCTGTCGTCAGGGAGGGGCAGCCTGGTCATTGCCATTTGGCCTGTCTTCCTGTTCCCCTACAAACTCAACGTACCTCCCAAATGCATCCTGGATAAAATCATGGAGACCTTGCAGAAACACCGGATTCCCCGTTGCCATCGGAAACAGTTCATAGATAATAAACCATCCTCTCCCTTGGTTCAGGAATCTTTGCGTCAAATCACGAGAACGCATCATGAGGACGGAGCCATCTATAAAAGGCGAAGAAGGCCGCCCGGCGTCCGGAAAGAGGACGTCCCAGATTTGGAACCAGCGCTCAATGTCGCCCCCATTGACCGTGTGCGGCGCGGCGCGGCCCCGGGCGCGGATCTCATCCCATTGGTCATCCGTCACACCGGGGAGCTGGAATGGAATCTGGGTGCATCTTCTTTGATTGATATGCGTCTGGAGCTCCCGTGCCTGGCGGGCCGTGAAAGTTTGGCCACACGAAGGACAATGGGGTGGTTGTCGATGGCGCCTGTCGATATGCTGTCTGACGTCTCCGATCCGGCTAAATCCGTGGCAGGATTCTGGACAAAGCCCCCCGAAGATCAGGGCATAGATGAAATAAGGACACGCCCACACAATTCCGTGCTGCCGTGAAGACGAGATCAGAGACCCATCGCGGTTGGTGCCATCGCCTCCGCGTCCCGGTTCCTTGTCCTTGCCATTTCCTTTCTGGGAATCCTGGGGAAAACCCAAAGACGAACTCGCGAAGGTGGTGCCCCCATATGACGTCAAGCCTGTGCTGCTGGACCCAGTGCCTGCATAGAAACCGTCCTCGCCGGCGTCTTGGGCTGCGTGTTCCCGCTGGGAGCGGGCAGAAGCAGCATTGATGCATATCGAGTCGAGTTTGAGATTATTATAGTTGTTATACGGTGATTGCATCTCCTGCGCAGGCGGACCCGGTTGGTTAACCCTGCGGCGGGTTTTAGCCAGCGCATGGGTGGTGGTGGCCTGAGGGGCCGACCCAGAGGGGGGGTTTTCAGGTGGGTGGTGGTCCTTGGAGGCCTTGTAGGCCGCCGGAGATCCATGCCACCCAAGTGCCGACACTGACATAGCGAGTTTCAAGGTTATAGTAGTGGCCGAGCCGAAAGAACAAAGGCAGGTCAGCCAAACAAAAGAGTCACCGCACAAGAGCGTATCAAGATATTGTCAATCTGGCGAGGGGAAGAGGCAGTTTATGTGAAATCAAGAGCACACCGAAACTCGAGCAGAAGTGAAATGGGGAGTTGATGTCCAATGCACGAGCTGGCCGTGAAGACCACGCCAGGGCGTCAGTCGCTGTGCTGCCTTATAAGTCTGCCTTCCTTACCTACCCACCGAGAGAAAGATACATTTACTTGGTGTACTTGGAAGAGCCTCATCGCGGTCTATTGTCTAAGCATGCAATTGTTGGTCCGGGGTACCGTCAGCTGGCTATGCAGATTCCACGCAGCTGCGAGCATCGCAGTTGTGTGTACGCTAACCCAGTCCACGCCAGACAGACGTGTCGCAGGAGCTATGTTTATTTTTATACGAGTTCTCCAGCAGACTTGGCATTGATACGGCACTGTTTAAAAGATATGCGGACGCCCTCATACTCGGACTACTGCTCGGGCTCGGTTAAGAGGATAGCACCCAAGTGCGAAGGTCCCGCTTGCGGCACAGAATCACGACTATCACATCACAACTGTGTGGGAGACCTTCGCAACAGCGCATCCGGGGGCTAAGAGGAATAAAGACATAACAACTCTAGCCATACGATACAGAAGCAATAGTAATTTGCATTGAGTATTTATCTGATAACTAATTCCATAGGGAAGCTTTCAGTATGTTCTCGTGAAATGATTTGGACATTATCCTCGTTACCAGTATATTTCGTCCTTTCCCACTGATTTGATTTTGGCACTCGACCGAAATGGCCAGAACTCAGGATACCAATAGAGACTCGACGCAAAGAGAGCATAAGACGTGAGTGTCCTGCAGCGATTTTGACTGCCCTATGTCTGTCTGATTGGCTGACCAGCTGTACAAGCTCATTGCGAGTTGACCGGTTAGGGGCCTGGCAGGGAGATAAATCACCACCTGTCAACCACAGCCTCCTAACTGGAAGCAAAAAGGCATCGCGGCAAAAAGTGGAGGAAAGCAGAGAATCTGCCTTGTCAATTAGGAGGGAGTTTGACAAGAAATTCCGGGCCTGAGTGCCATGGCAACAATTGCGATGATGCGATGACACAAGCATGCGTTAGGATAAGATAAGGGAGGGAGGGAGGGAGGGAGACTTGGAGGGTGCTGTAATAACATAATCGCACTTTTGAGGCCATGCGATGGTCGCCGTTCTTATACAACCAGTTTCAATTGAATGTAGATATGAGGTTCAGTTCTAAACAAGACGGTGAGGTCCGAATCACCTCATGTCGCGAGTTCCTATCATGCCGAGTGTCAAGAAAACCGTGGAATTTCGTGCTTGATGCGGTGCGGTGCGGTGCGATGTGGCTGGCACCTCCTACGGGCGGTCCATTGCGTATGTTAAACTGCAACTTTCTTCAACGCGACATGCAGACACTAGCGAATTGTCTTCATAATCATCAGAGAGACCCAACCAAGCGCAAAGCCCCCTCTACGCAGCTGTGTAAATCCACTTTATCAAGACGTGATTGCATCAATACGACCTACACAAGTGTGCGAATCCGCCTAGTCTCGGCATTATGTGCGCAGTTGTGTAAGTCTACCTTGTCGGGCTTTCACGCAGGCGTGTAAGTCCGCCTGATGTGGGCTTTCTCGCAACTGTGTAGAAGTCGGTCTAGGCATTCACGCAGTTGTGTAGGTCCCGTCAATGTAACCGTACTAGCGCCATGCAGATCGCAGCCGATTTGTCGTCACTAGCTGCGGCCCCTATCATCGCCCGCTCTAGGGATATGGCGGACTCAGTCAATCACTCGACCCACCATCATCAGGTGCCCGGCGCCAATAGCATATCAATGTGACCAAGGGCCCCAACCAGAGCCTCAACAGCATCCCAATTCTAGTCCTTCTTTCTCGATTTTGGGCCGCCATTTTCACAACAAAACAAAGATCCGGCCAGTTCAAGCC
The DNA here is from genome assembly GCA_006508115.1 of Apiospora malaysiana. Classification (NCBI taxonomy): domain Eukaryota; kingdom Fungi; phylum Ascomycota; class Sordariomycetes; order Amphisphaeriales; family Apiosporaceae; genus Apiospora; species Apiospora malaysiana. The sequence continues at coordinate 2,049,755 of QUSE01000031.1, forward strand.
GCTGAATAGAAATGACGATTGCGCCATATAGTCAACCTTTGGGGATCGTTGGGCATGACTATACGCACGATAACATCCTACCCGAGAATGATTTAGAGCCAGGTCAGATCCTAGGCGACGATATATGTAAGCGAGTCGTTGCCCAAGGGACTCCCCTAGGCTCTTCCATTGTGTACGTCATAACTCGAACACTACCCAGAGCCATACTGCTATCGACTCTCTCAACCAGCATGTCACCAGCATGCGTATCAGCAGTACGGCCGACTGAGCTGAACTGCAAAGTCAACCAACTAACACCGTCCCGCAGCGGTGACTCGGCGAGCACTCGTGGGTTGTGTGCGCAAGGACAGACGCAGCATGGCATTTGCGCTCTGAGCCAAGCCATCGAACAGGCAGAGCTGGAAAGTACGTCCTGAATCCTCCGGAATATCATCCACTGCAACCCTTTGCTAATCAGCAGCAGGTGTAGCGTACACAGAATCTCCGGGATCGTCCGTTGTTGACTTCCAAAGTCCAGGCATTCCTTCACCCCTCGACATGCCGGGTTTCTTGCCCAGAACAGAGCTATGCGAGACGTCTTGGCATCCAATGAACTACCCCCTGGTTGAGCCCCCACCATTTAACTACGCATTCGCCTTTGGCGAGAACGAAAGCGACACGGCACAATTTAGTTTCGAGATGCCCGAGATGCCCTACTTGGAGTATTCATCACGGACAGGAGCCTGGTCCCCTGAGTCCGTCTCCCCATCTACCTGTAACGAGCCATCAACGACAGATAGCTATGAGTGCGAGAGCTATTCGGACGTGGCCAACAAGAAGCGTCCTCCAGGAGACTCGCCCTCCGAAGACTCCGATTCTGACAACGAGTCCCGACCGAGCACCACCAAGAAACTGAAGCACTGCTCCAACGACGCTGAGCTGGATTCAACGTCCATGGTCTTCGCCTGCCCCTTCCTCAAACGACATCCCCATAAGCACCGAGCGTGCGCCAAGTACGTGCTCAGGCGGGTACGGGATGTCAAACAACACCTCAACCGGAAGCACCGCACCCCTGATTTCTACTGTGCTCGCTGCTATGACACCTTCAACAACGCCAAGGAACGCGATGAACACACGCGACATGGCAAGTGTGTCTATCGCGAGAACCCCCATTTCGAGGGCATCACGGAAGCGCAAAAGGAACAGCTGAACAATGCCAAGGAACGCAACAGGGTGTCGCCGGAAGACCAATGGTTCATGATATGGGACATTCTCTTTCCCAGCATTGGCCGCCCGAAGAGTGTAAGCTGCTACAGCCCGCAGGAAGAGGCGGTAGCCCTGCTGCGCGACGTATGGGTCACGAAGCATCCTGAGCTCCTCGACGAGCTCAGGCAGGTGGACAGCAAGCCAGTCGTCGCTGCGAAAGACAGTAATACCATACACTGGATGATGAACAAGATCTTCGATCTTCTCGAAGCGGAGTAGAGCATCCCATCCCAGCCAGTGCGCAGGCCCAGCAAACCAATGGCTCAATGGGCAGCTACCCTCCCCTTTAGGCACGTGTCACATAGCGGCCCTCTGGCACGCGGCGACTACCTTGACGAGATGTCACGGAAACTTGCCGTATCAACGTCAGAGGAAGTAAGTCATCAATCATTATAGCAGTAATGTACGAGAAATGCGGGGTGTTGTGGAGGGCTATCTGGTGGTTAATATTGCCTATTAGAATTTCCTTTCTTGAGTATTCTGTATTGTTAGCTTTCCTATCTTGTCGTACTTCCTTTCTCATCTTTCGTTAGTTTAAAGTTAGGGGAAAACATACAATCTTGCGAATCCCGAGTGAGCATGATGAATAAGGAGGTGAAATTGTTCACGGCCGGTCTAATCAGTTTGTGAGAATCGCCATTAGCATTTTAAGCTTGGATTCATCCCTCCATGGTTGATTCAAGTACGATCTGATGTGCTTCAGTATAAGTGAACGTCTCCCTTAACTAGATTAACCATCTGCAATCAAGAAAACGGGTTACAATAGCGATTTTGATCTCAACATAGAAAGTCGGCTCTTTGGGTAATTCATGTATCATCTTTCTGCCAACTCAAATGACGCTTCTTCTACTCGGACATTTCATCAGCCAAAGATGGACACGTGAGAGGGCGACGGTTTTGCGTAAAATGAGTAGAGTTGATGAACATATAGACGTCCATATGGACCTCATTCACTACCCCTATCTAAATACAAGAATAATGACATGGTTTACGGCAGTTGTATTGAACTCCTTTTGGAATGACTTGAGCTCAGTTGCTGAACATGGCCAACAGTGGGGCTCATGCAACGTGATGCAGGTATCGGACATAGCACCAGCACCAGCACCGCGAATGGCAATCGCCGACGGGAACCAAACCCAGATCCGAATAGTTAAGTATTCAGCCAGCAGCAATTTAGGTTACGTTATGGTCAATATTGTTCCGGCTTATCCTCAGCACAAATCTGCCCACTGAACCCATTCGCAATGTCGTCGTCGTACCCGCCCCAAGCGCCCGAAAATGGTGGGTCAACCTTTCCCTCGTAACGGTGCCGCTACCATCCGCCAAGATCGGGTCCGCAGGCACTGACAATTCCGTCTCACAGGCGCAAACTTCACCAAAACAATATATAAGGAGCCGTACCCCTACATCAGCCACTCGCAGCACGCCGGCCACAACGTCCTCATCACCGGCGGCGCGCGAGGCATCGGCCGCGCCATGGCCCTGGCCTTTGCCTGCGCCGGCGCCTCGGGCATTGCTGTGGCCGACCTCTCGGAGGACTTCGGCTCCCTGGCCAGCGACCTGCTAGGCGCGGCCAAGTCCCACCACCACGACTATCCCCAGATCATCCTGCACCAGCTGGACGTTACCGACGAGGCCAGCGTGCAGCGCTGCGCGTCGCTCATCCGCGAGGAGTTCAAGGGCCGCCTCAACATCCTCGTCAACAACGCGGGCTACATGACGCCCGCGCGATCCGTGCCGGAGTCGGACCTCGCGACCTGGTGGCGCACGTTCGAGGTGAACCTCAAGGGCCCCTACCTGATGAGCAAGTACTTTGTGCCGCTCCTCGTGGCCTCAGCTTCAGGTGGGCAAATGCTCAACATCAACAGCGTCGCGGCGCATAACCTGCGACCAATGGCGAGCGCGTACGGGACGAGCAAGCTGGCGGCGCTGAAGCTGACCGAGTTCCTCATGGTCGAGGCAGGGCAGCAAGGGCTGTTGGCGTACTCGGTGCACCCGGGCGGCGTGCTCACAGACCTGGCGCGCGACGGCATGCCGGCCGAGACGCTGGCGGGGCTCACGGACGCGCCCGAGCTCGTCGCCGAGACGGTGGCGTGGTTGACCAGCGAGCGGCGCGCCTGGCTCGCGGGCCGCTACGTTAGCGCCACCTGGGACATGGAGGAGCTGGTGCGGCGGCGGGACGAGATTGTCGAGGGGGACAAGCTCAAGGTGCGGCTGGTGGTTTGAATGAGGGAGAGGCGACGGTTGAGGTAGCCGGGTACAGTTCAGCGTCATGCTCTTCCAGGAGCCACGAGAGGCTGGATGGGAAGAGGTCAATTGTAGTGTCATGTTTCATCTTATCATCTAAGCTCTCTCTGTCCGGCAATAGACGTCGTTCTAGAAAGCCAAAAGCGCGATGGTTGATGCGCATCGAGATTCCCAATATCCATCTATCTTCCAATTCCACATGTCTATCTGTCTATTTGTTTTACTGTCTTTCTATCAAGCCAAATCTCTCTGAACGCCGTCTTCGGAAGGGTATCAACTGTATTGTCCTCTTTCCCTCTAAAGTCTCTTTCCTTCCAGGTTTCCAATGTTTTACGCTTTTATTCCTCGACTACTTCACGACTCGTTTTCGGCCTCGGCCAGTCGTTCCTTGAGGAAGTTCTGGGAAAAGCGCAGACACTGGTCATAGGCCGTCTGGAAGCCCTGCCGGCCGCCGTAGTAGGGGTCATTGACGACCTCGGCCTTGGTCTGGCCCGAGTATTCGCCGAAGAGCATGACCTTTGCCTTTTGGGTGGCCGACGACTTCTTCACGTACCGTTGCAGGTCGGACAGGTTGGAGCGGTCCATGGCGAAGATGTAGTCGAACTCGTCAAAGTCGGAGGGTCGGACCTTGCGCGCGGCGTGGGTGTAGTCGGTGATGCCGTGTTGGGCCAGGGTGCTCATCGTGCGATCGTCTGGGTCGTCGCCGGCGTGGTAGGCACCTACATGGAGGTGGCATAGCAAGGTTAGTCGAAAGCCTCAGGTGCGTGAAGGGATAGAGACAGGTAGTGCAAGAGGGAGGTTGGGGCGTATGTACCAGTACCGCACGAATCGACGGTGTCGATGAGGTCTTTGTAGGGGGCATCTTTGGTGAGGGAGCGGAAGACGCCCTCGGCCATGGTGGAGCGGCAGATGTTGCCAAGGCAGACAAAAAGAACGGAAATCTTCTCGGGCATTTTGGGGGGTTGCTGTTGCTGTTGAGAATGCTGTCGCTATGAAAATGGCAATACGAAGAGGTGTTTGTGTCGAGGTTGCAACCAATTTGTAGTGACTGACGCCAAATATTTTGTTTGGTGTTGCCGTCGCAGCCCCACGTGTTGACGTACTGTCTGAGATCAAGGCTGAGCTACAGTGGACCTTACAGTGGACTCGACGAATTACTTGCGCTAACCAAGCACTAGAACATCTGAATCTGACATGCAGACTCAAATGTCAAAGAGCGGAAGAGACATGAACAAGACGATGAAAAGGATTGCTGTTTGAGACTTGACGAAGACACGACCCAACCAGGGTCAATCCTTGCATACTTGCTTCTATCTCGCATCGACTTCTTCCAGAAGGGTCACCTAAACGAACAGTAGCCATGGAGATTCTGCGCTAATCTCCATCGACTTGGGGCATCCTTGGACTCCACGTGCATCCGTTTCAATCCAGCGGGTCATGACGCCACGACTGGAATCGTCTTCGCGCGTCCGTCAAGCGTGTCTGTCTGTGTCTATCGCTATCGTCTACCATGTTCGTCGCCAGTCTGCTAGTGGGAGTTGGATCGCCAAAGGCTCTGTCGCGCTAGCCGTAGACACAACATCTCAACTCCAGAATACTCCAGAATACTATATTTATCTCATTACCTCAATCAGTCCGCCATCCGACTAAAACATGACGGCGGCGCGCTTTGTCCTCAATTGTGCCAAGGAATCGGCCGGCACCATTCCTCTGCCCAACCTGTGCATCGGCACCTGGTCCTGGGGCGACAAGGGCACCTGGAACAACGCCACCGCCTCGGCCCGCGAGAACCTCGACGCCGCCTGGTCCGAGATGCGGAAGCAGGGCCTGCACTTCCTGGACACCGCCGAGGTCTACGGCCGCGGCGAGTCGGAGCGCATCATCGGCCAGCTGCGCCAGAAGAGCAAGGATGAGCAGGACTTTGCCGACCGCCTCCTCATCGCGACAAAGTTTCTGCCCATCCCCTGGCCCCCGACCCGCCTCCGGGTCAACAAGAGCATCCCCGACGCCTGCCGCGAGAGCCTCAAGCGCCTTGGCGTCGAGCAGGTCCACCTCTACCAGATCCACGGCCCCGTGCACGTCTTCAACTCTATCGACGCCGTCGCTGGCGGGCTGGCCCGCTGCGTTGAGCTCGGCCTCACCAAGGCCGTCGGCGTGAGCAACTACAGCCGCGACGAGATGATCGAGATGGACGACGCCCTGCGGAAGCGCGGCCTGCGACTCGCCAGCAACCAGGTCGAATTCAGCCTGCTGCGCACCCTACCCGCTGCCCCCGGCGGCCTGCTGGACGAGTGTCGGAAGCGCGGTGTCGTTCTCATGGCCTACAGCCCGCTGGGCATGGGTCGCCTCAGCGGCAAGTACTCGGCCGAGAACCCGCCGCCCTCGGGCCGCCGCTTCAGCAACTACCCCATGACGCAGCTGTCGCCCCTGCTCGCCGTCCTGCACCGCGTTGCTGCCGCCCACGGCGTCCAGTGCAGCGCCGTCGCCCTCAAGTGGGTCATCCAGAAGGGCGCCATCCCCCTCGGCGGCGTCAAAAACGCCGCCCAGGTCGAGCAGAACGCGCGCGCCGCGAGCGATGACTGGACGCTGACGGACCAGGAGATGGCCGACCTCGAGGAACACGCCATTGTTGGGAAGACCAACATGATGTGGCAACATGGTTAAGGCGGTAGGATAACCCATCTTGTTCATTTGATTTTCTTGCACGTGCTCCATCTTCTGTAATCGAGGGTTAGTGTTTTTCTTTTTGTCATCCAGAAGTCCCAGGTTGGCCCCGGAGCTTCATAACAACAGATTAATCGTAGTGTCATAGATATAGCAGCATACGTTGATTTATATGTATATAAATTGTCAGCAGCACGGTGGTGCTTGCTATCTGAAAAAACTGAAAGGAAGATACAAGAGCCTCGGGGCTCGACAAGAAATGCCTGATAAGATCATCTGTGTATACATCCTGGTTTAACCGGCTGCCCATGCTCAACCCGGACACGTGCCAAAATCGTTCCCGTCCCGCCCCCCCCCCCCGGATAATATCCTCAGACATCGCTGCCACAAAACAAGTGGCCTTTTGAGGGTGTCGTAAACCTCCCAACTGTAGTTTACCCAGCTCTTTTGCTCTGAACTGCAGCGTTTCTGGCACCAGACGGGACAATAGGCCGGAGCTCGCCAATGAGTTCGTGGATCTCGGCGCTGGTCTCTTGTGCATAGACGGAGCAGACACCGGTAAGTGCACAAGCCCTCATAGCCTTTCTTCGGCCTGGGTGGCCAACATATTGGAGTTATATTTGGCAGTGGCTTGGTTATGATAGATTGGAAGACACTGTCTTATAGGGCCACTTTTCGAGTAAAGACTTGGGTATTTCTTCGGTATAGACCTGTTCGATTCTGCTGCGCTAGTCTGTTGTTACGAACCAGCCGGGAAAGTGGGCGATTGCGTACAGTCTTCTCTCGCACCTTGTCCTTCCCATGTCGTCAGTCACCAGGTCCGCAGATACTACCTTGCTAATGACTGTTGTTGCGCACGATTACCGTTTAAATTTTGGAGATTCGGCAATGCGCTGACTGCATATGCTCTTACAGCGCAGGCTGCATCTGCCCGCTTATTACTCTGCTATCCCTACCCCGTAAGCGTACATGACCGTATATGGGGGATCGTCGCGTAGTTCCCAGTACGCTCTTGATGAATATTGTGTGGTTATCATGGTCAACTACATTTACTTTCGCGATCGCAGAGTCTTGTCCATCGTCCCCATTGACCTGTCCATAAACTGACTAAGACAAATCAACCGATGTCACAGGAACCCTATCAATCAAAGATAGACCACGGATCCTCGTCACGTGTTACTCAAACTCAACGGCATGCCTTCTATCAAAAACACATCACTAGATGCCGATACCGTCTTGGAGGCGTTCCAAAACATCAAGAGTGCCACAGATGACTATATTGTGAAGAACCACTTCGAGACATTCTGTTCCAGCTTTATGCCCAGGGCAAGTTCTCTTGCCATCGCCATATTCTGCAATGTCTTCGAAGAACTGGGCTGTCCCATCCGGTCCGCCGCCGTCGGAGACATACTCCCTCGCATCCGGCATGCCCCGAAGCATACCAAGTACGTCGACTACCTCTACCGAGTCCTGGACCAGAATGGCGGATTAGTCAAGATCCAGGATGGGAGCTTCGTACGAACATCGACCCCGTGCCCAAGCGCAGACATCGACACCACTTTTGACGACCTCCTGCGGGACCGACCGGCGCAGGAAGCCGAAATCAAACTGATGCGCCTCACGAGCCGCCACTTCGTCCGGGGCCTCCTGGGCGAGATCGAGGCCGTGAATTTCCTCTTCGGCTCCCTCGAGGGTCGTGAGCTGCTGGACAGGCTGTACGCCACCGCCGACTCGAGCAAGACGGTGTTGGAGCCGCTGGCCGCGTTCATGACAGAGATCGGCGAGAGCTGGCCGTCCTCGAGCGAGCCCCTGAAGATACTCGAGGTGGGCGCCGGCACCGGCGGCACCACCCAGCGCATGCTCCCGGCCCTGGCAGCGCTCGAGGGCGTGCCAGTGCAGTACACCGTGTCCGACCTGAGTGCCATGTTAGTGTCCCAAGCCGCCACGACGTTCGCCCAGTACCCCTTCGTCCAGTACACGGTATTGGACATCGAGAAGGAGCCAGAGCCGGACTTGCTGGCAAGCCAGCACGCCATCCTCGGTTCCAACGTCCTGCACGCCACCCGTGACCTGAAGCTGACGCTCCGCAACCTCCGCAAGATGCTGCGGCCGGACGGGTTCCTCGTCATCCACGAAATGACAGCGCAGATGCTCTGGGCGGATGCGGCTTTCGGGCTCATTGAGGGGTGGTGGCGCTTCGAAGACGAGCGTACCCATGTCCTTCAGAATTCCAAGGCGTGGAAACGGGTCCTCACGAGTGCCGGCTTCAGCTCGGTGGATTGGACCGATGGCCGCCGCCCCGAGGCGAAAGCCCAACAATTGATATTTGCTATGGCATCTGACCCAGAGTAAGTCTCCCGATTCAAGGTATTACAACCATGCCCGGCCCGATTCCCATCCAGATATCCGTTGACTAAAAGACATCATCGTCCCAGATCAATGTTTGCCAGTTGATTATCAGTCGGCTACGGGTGCCTGTTCCGTCACGGGAAAGCAGTGTCCGTTTTCTCTTCCTGGGTGGATAAGATATTGGAACACGATGAATCAATCAGATGTTCAAGACTGTGCCTCCCCCTCTCGTGGTGTGCGTTGTTCATGGTGGACCTTCTATTTGACCGCTGCATTTCGCCGGCGCAATTCCACTTATTCCAGGCAGCCTCTTTTGCTGCATTTGACACTTCCGATGCTAAGTCCTGATCGCGTGACAGTCTTGGGCAGTACATTTCGATAATCCAATCCCGTCCCACCTCAAAGATGTATAAATGAGTGACGTCCCGAGCCCTTTCCAGAATTGTTCAACCACCTCCGCCCTCACCACTCCCATCGGATTTCTGTAACCAACTCCTTGCAAACAAAGCCCCTAGCAAAAGCTTATCCAACAAGATGTACGCCAAATCCACATTTTCCGTTCTCGCCGGAATCGTCACTCTCGCTCTGGGTGGTGTCGTGGTTCGCCCGGACGACCCTTACGCCTCCCTAGCCACTTCGGCAACTTCATACGAGGACTTGGCCAACCGCATCATTGCGTTTGTGGCCACCAAGGGCGAGAACCAGGCTCCGATCCCAAGCCCGGTCGTTTCTTTGGCCCAGCAAGAAGCCATCGAGGCTATGGCTAACGACACTCTTCCTGGTCAGTCAATCTTGCCGATGCTATAAGGGACTACCACCGGTTCAAACTCTTTGGGCAGTATGAACATCCTCTAACTAAAGTAATTCTTCCCTCTAGCGCACAACGGCCCTCTTGTCACCCGTCAGAGTCACGCTATTTGCAACCTCGGCAACACATGCTTCGTAAGGACGCCTTTCCGCTCTCCAGGCAGGATGGAGTTGCTTTATAATGCCCAAATGTTGTCCTATGGGATGTCTCGAACTCTCTAACACTCGCATCCACAGGCTCCAGACGCTGCCAAATGCGTGAACTACCTCGCCGGCCGCGCATCGCAGGAATGCCGCACCGGCGTCAGTGCTACCCAGATGTGCCAAGCCTTCAGCGCACAGATCCTGGGACTTAGCGCTGCTGGCGAAAGGGCCACCTCCTGGTAAGTCTTGATGGGGATTTTCTTGCGTCTTGCGAATCGTGACCCACCCACTTCGCATTGCAGTAGGCTAACCGAGACTATTGTATTACAGCGGCAATGTTGCGCGCGCCGCGGGACATGTCCTAGATGTCTGCACCAAGTCCAACAACCAGATTAATGGGCAGGGTGTTCTTGACAGCGATCGGGAATTCAACGTCATCATCGCCGGCTTCTAAGCGTGTGGTCTGATACTGGGTCGTTGAAGGTTTACACTATAGCTGTTGCAGTTAATGATAATCATCTCCTTCCCTGCCGGTCTATGCATACTACGGGTGTATTTCCTTTCAGACGGCTTATGATAAGCTGGCTGATTTCAACCGTTTAATTATATATGACCCCTATAATGTGGCAACCGTTTTATATGTGGTCGGACTAGTGGGTAGTAATAGCCTGGCAGCCTGGCAGCCTGGCACTTGAACGGCCTTGCAGACAAAGAACCAACCAGCCCCCAACCCCCAGCCCCGCCCCTGACATCCTCCCTTGCAGAGCTAGATCACACAGCGCCACACCATGGGGTAACTTCCTGTTGGTTTGTCCAACCAATCACGCGACAACACAAGCAACAGGACTTATTTCAACTTTCCCTTTTGCTTTTCTTCCAACCCTCATCTCGTCTTCAAGAGGTCAAATACCGCGCGTGACTTTCGACACAGACACGCATATACCAAAGGCCATCCATTCAAGCTATCCGTGCACATTCAAAATTTGTGATCTTCGAAGATTCACCTTCCATCTTTGTTTCAAACAGGACCTTTTGTTTCATCAATCATGAGTTCCTCAGACAATGTCGCTCTGGTCATCTGTCACGATTCCTACCACTCGCCAAAGCCATATGGGCCTCTCATTGATGCAATCAACATTGCAGGAATGGACGCTTATTGCCCCCAGCTTCCCACAGCCGACCTCGGCAAGTTGAACGTTGGCGATATTGACCATCCCGATTTCGATTGGGAGCCGCCTGCTGAAGGCTACCCTCAGGGAAAGGAGGATACCGAGGCCGTTCTTGCTGTTCTCGAACCAATCATTCTCAGTCAAGGCAAGAAGGTCCTGCTCATCGCCCATTAGTCTGGTGGTTGGGTTGCTACCCAGGCAGCACGGCCTGAGTTGCAGTTCAATACTCGAAAGGCCAATGGACAGCCGGGTGGGATCATCGGTATTTTCTACATGGGTGCATTCGTAATACCCGTAGGCGAGTCCATCCATAGCTTCTTCCAGCCCAAGGATGGATCTGCTGTAGTGGTGCCGCCGTTCATGGAGTTCCATGTAAGTACACTTAGCAGGATATATCCCAGAAGATGTTTATCAAGTGAATGGCCCTTTGAGACTAATCATACTGTGATCCTTTAGAAACACGGGGTATCCGGTCTGGGTACAATTGTCGATGCGGAGAAATTCATGTTCAATGACCTTGATCAAAGTAAGGCCAAAGAGTGGGCAGCTACTCTCACCGCGTCCCCAATCTTGATCACCAAGCTCACCAACGATGCTTACGCCCATCTGCCCTGCGCCTATCTAATCCTGGAGGGTGACTTGACCTTGCCCAAGGAATACCAGGAGGGAATGGTAGCACAGCAAGCCCAGAAGACTGGCAAGTTCAGTATCTACAGGTGCCCAGCTGGTCATTCTCCTCATCTCAGCTAGACCAAGGGTGTGGTTGACACTGTTCAGGACTTTCTGTCCAAGATCATAATCTGATGGCAGGTAGCTAGGTTGACGGGTCTGTATAGTGATCACTGTTTACTGAATGGATTATGGTAATTATTGATTTGATTTCCATACTATATAATGCAATGCACCTTAGTCCGCATGCAAGTTAGTCAACACCAGCCCCTGTCGCACCAGATTCACTCTATACCTCACCATCCAAGCCACCCATCGACCAACCCGACCGGCCGCATGAGGATATGCAAATAGTCCCTACCAAGGGTATGGGTTCCCGTTGAACTCATGGAAGGTCGCCCCGGTTGTCTCCTTTGTGGCGCTGTCGATGATGCGAAGCATGCCGTCCACCGACTCTTGGACCGACGTGGGAGCCTGCTCAAGGCCGACTCGGTTCGCGCCCCGGTTGCCCATGTCCGTGGCCACCCAGCCCGGGTGCAGGACAAAGGACGTCACCTTCTCCTCTTCCGTGTTGATGCGCTTGGTGAGCCAGTGCGCGGCGGCCTTGCTTGGCCCGTAGGCGGCACTTGGACCGGCCAATTGACCCCTAGCATCTTTGTCAGCACTGCCCGGTAATGGATAGATTTTCAACTTTTGCGCATTCGGGTATGTCGCGTTCAGAGTTCAGAGACGGCGATCCGCGTCTGAGAGCAGTTTGTCACTTACTAGAACATGACATCAAATGTTAGCTGTTATGTGCACTACAGAACGGCAATCAGCTTGGAAGGAGATAGTGAAGACTAACCTGGATACTTCCTCCAGTTGAGCCGATGGTGACCCATCTCGGGTTCTCCGCCTTGTTAAGCAACTCGCGGGTAGCCTGGTACAGCCAGACGAGGCCGAAGACATTGGGCCGGAGGCAGTCCAGCATGTCGCTGATCTGGAGGTCGGCGACCTTGGGCCAAATGTTGCAAACGCCCGCGTTGGCAATCACGACATCGATATGGTCGATGGGCTGGTCGCCGCCCACGAGCCCCTTCACGGCGTCGGCCGCGTCCGACTCCACCGTCGCGTCGATCTTCACGACGACCAGCCGGCTGCCGTTGGCTACGGGAAGCTGCGCCAGCGGTTCTGCGGAGCTAGGGCTGCGGACGGCGGCGATGACAACGTGGTCGGGCCGGGCGAGGAGGGTCTCGATCAGGCCTTTGCCGATTCCGCGGTTCGCGCCAGTGACGAGGACGGTAGTCTTGGTAGAAGCAGCCATGGTCGCTTTTGCAGAAGTTGTTGTTGGTATTATCTTGGCAAGCAGGGGCATGGCATGGCAAAATTCCAACTGGTTTTGTTTGTACGGCGGTGCCGCGGAATTATGAAGCGTGGATTAGGTCCTTCATTCCGCGGCTTACAAATACGCGCACTCGGCTCGTAATCTAGGGCCAATCGGATGTCATGCAAGGGAGTAATATTTCATGCCATGTAAGGGGTAAGACATGTAGTAATGATTACCAAGCTTTCTGCCAAGAGGGGAACAAGCCTAGGGGCAGGCGGGACGCTCCTGCCGCTGCAAGTTTACCGACACGTATTATTCCCGTATTACCGTATAAATTACAGAGTAAAAAGGCTGCATCCGCACATGTAGGAGCTGAAACCCCCCACCGTCAGCGAAATTACGGGGTTGCGCGGCATAGTCTACCATCAGAAGCCACCGTCCAATAATCACTCCCCACCACTGCAGGACCGTACAGGATAATACCAGAGTCATGCGTCTTCTTCACAGCCAGCAGCCTATCGTAGTTAGGCCCGTAGTAATCACCCTTCCAGTACGCGGGGTCGAACGTGGCCTCGTTCACGTAGGTACCGCCACCCGGCGTCATACGGCGGTACACATCCTGGAAGGCAAGAATCTCGTCATCGGCTCGCTTCAGGCTCTCGACCGAGGAGGCCGGGTCGGGGTACGAGCTGATAATGAGAGAGTAGGCCATGGAGCGCCAGGCCGGATGCAGCGCGTTCTTCAGTCCCGTGCGCGACCGCGACAAGTCGGCCGCGTTCCCGTTGATCCTGGTCCTGGCTGTCGTGCTCGCCACCATGGAGCGAATGGCGGCAACGAGGCCTGAACGACCTTCTTCGTTTGTGACTACAGACTTTGGGATAAGTCGGCCTCCGGCAAGATCGTTGGTGGGGTAGTTTCCGTAGGGGAGCTGCCGCTCCGGTCTTATCCACCAGGCGTAAAAGCTCGTGTCGTAGGTAACAGGGTTTGCATATGGGACTTTGAGGTCGTCTAGCCGCGCGAGGAAGGGCTTCAGGGCCTCGTTGAGCTTCGCATCTGTGCTGTCTAGCACCTTGATTAATAACCGCGTATCGTTCTGCCCTATGGAGAAGGTACAGGCAAAGCCAGGGACACGGTTCAAGTTGGGCAACGCGACATGCCACGCGTCTATTGCAGCCCAGTACGCGGCATCGGTTGTCTTGTTGAAGGAGATGTTGTTGGCCACCACGGGGCCTTCGGGGTGCACACGGACCGTCTGCGACAGTATCACAGCATACGCACTACCGCCGCCACCGTTTAGTGCCCAGAAGAGCTCCGGGTTCCTGGTGGGAGAAGCCACCTTGTATCCCCCGTCCGGAGTGACAACCTCGAACTCTAGCGAGTTGTCTGCGGCGAGCCCGTAGCGGCCCATGAGTGGCCCGTGGCCTCCTCCTGTCACGTAGCCACCGGCGACCCCCACTGTAGAGGACAAGCCACCCGTCACCCGCATACCATATTGTGCGACAGCTGCATAGGCCTGATATGCCTGCACGCCAGCCCCAAGACGGGCCGCAGGTCCTTTGTAGCCCTTACTGGTATAGTTTAGCAGCACCGAAGTTTCTTGGAGACTGTGCATCCAGAGCGACAGCGAGCCGCTGCCACTGGACCGGCCCTGGAAGTCATGGCCAGTGTTCTTCACCACCAGCCGGATATTGCTATCTTTCGCAAACTTGATGCCACTCACGACGTCTTCGGCGCTGCTAACGTTTATGGCATAGTTCGGCAGGTTCCCCAACGAGCAGGCTGAGCTAGCGGGCGCAGGGGTGGTATCGACGAAGGGCAAGCACGAGTCGTTGAGGAACTTGGGTGACATGACGGCAATGGGATCCGATTCGCTGGAAAATAACGACACATTCGCGTCAGCTTCGTCTTCGGCTCGAGGGTGCACCTGTTCATGTGAGAACTTACTAAGTGTTTACCTGGAGCCAACGTCCGCGGACATCGGCACATGCAGCAGCATTGGCTTCGATCCCGTAGCAGACGCGGGCCAGCGGCCGGCCAGCGATGAGCCGACCCCCTACGGATTGATTCAGGCTCTGCCATTGCTGGTTGGAAGGCCATTTTGCGTCTCCTGGCAGGTAGTGACAGTCCGGCATTGTCGGCGACTGCCGTCGAACTCGAGGGGTCTCTACGTCTGCATTGGCTGTGGCGCATGTTGAGAGCACGGCCATTAATATTGTCAGCCCAAACAGCTGGGTGTACCTTGGACAATACATCATGAGTCGGCGTATATTGTGTACTGATGATGGGCTAACTGTAGGATCGCTTGTTCATTTTGTGCATTGTCTATCAACTCCATCGCCAAGGACAAGAGGGTTTTATAGCAAAGTTCATTTTCAACAGAACATCCCTTTTCCCTCTTGACTACCTCGATTTCACTGTAGGTTCTTCACGCCACTTGATCCTTCATGGCGTTCTGAGTCAGTCTGACCCTCGGCCAGTTCTCGTCAGCTGGGTTGTGATCCTATCTCAGCCGAACATGGGGGCAGAAGGATTCCGAACCATGTCCCATAGACATATTCCTCAGTGCCACAGCCAGAGGTAAATACATATATGTGAGCCTTGAATCAAACAAAAGACTCGATGGTCCTTTGCGTTTGCCACGTGAAGAAGGCAGCTATCCCTGTCCCTGCATAGAAAATAAAGTGTGATCTTGATGGCTGGTATTGCCAAGGAAGCACCCATTATGGGAGTGAGAGACACGTTCTCAATCTCATTTCATCTCATTACTAATCTACTCGGGGTCATCTATCAGTATGAGCGTGTGGAAGGCCTGGATTAATCTTTGGTCAGCAGAGGACGATTCAAGCCTTGGTGGGGATGCTTGGAAAAGCTTCTACAGAGGAGCTGTCTGCATCCCAGAAAGCTTAGGCGTTGTACCCCCACGTAAGTAAGAAACAGAGGGTACAGGACGTAGAT
Source organism: Apiospora malaysiana (assembly GCA_006508115.1). Lineage (NCBI taxonomy): Eukaryota > Fungi > Ascomycota > Sordariomycetes > Amphisphaeriales > Apiosporaceae > Apiospora > Apiospora malaysiana. The sequence continues at coordinate 2,065,310 of QUSE01000031.1, forward strand.
TACGCGGTCGAGTCGTCCGCGTTAGCTGCCGCCACTTGGCTCGGGAGGGTGGTCAGACGGCCCCTTCAATTGATCCTTCAGTACTACGCTGTAGGAGCTCCCTTTTAGCAATACAGTATGTACTTCAGAGAGGGTGGTAAGATCAAAATGACGCCTTCTCATGCAACCCAACTATCAATGCAGCCCTCTGACTCTACTATATCTTTGACCAATACTGAGAGAGGAGAACTGACAATAGAGGATCTACCCAGTTTATGTACATAAGTAGCTAGGACGGCATAAATTAGGTAGTATTAATACGCCGTGTCGGGGATAGGTTAATTGAAGCTCAACCCCCTAGCTTTTTCTATGATAGGCCGTCCGTCATATGCATCCTTCGTCTGCAGCATACTGGATCCGCGTTTCTCGTCTGCAGCAAGTCGCGACGGCATTTCGCAGGTGTAGTGTGCAGCTTGCACTCCCTGGCCAGCGACTTACATTGAAGCCGGGGTCGCTCGCGATGACGAGACCAGAGAGCATACTGGTATATAAGCTATGCGAGGTTCGGCCTTTCTCGTCTGACAAGCATAAGATAATTGTAGTCTGTCAGCAATCAATCTCTTGTCACCATCTAAGTGCCCTTGAATGTTCCGTATCTTCCTGAAGCATGACGCGATCTTCTCTCGACAAAAGCGTGGTAGAACGTCGACGTGAACAAAACCGGTTAGCGCAGCGCAGATTCCGTCGTTAGTAGGATACGCCACTAATGAGAGGCGACACCCATAAGTCGGGGCCTCGGAGATGATAAGCTTACATTTCTGTCCAGACAGACATCGCCAAGCTGGCACCGGGGGCCCCCAAGCTCCCCGTCGAATGTCCATGCCCGACCCTAGCTCTGACTCCCAGTTCGGGCCCTGCCTCGTCAGCAACTTGGCACCTACACCCACTTCAACCCATTCCGCGGAGAGCGGCCCAAGGCCCTCGGGGAACAGTTTTGAATGGGATCTTCCTCAGTTCGGTGATGGCATGGGCATAGACGGTGTCATTCTCGGCGCCGAATCGGAGCTGGGCCATCCATGTTTGCTGGAAACTTGGGCATCGCAGACGGACCCAGTCGGGTCCCAGGCGATGGATCACATTCTCAATCTTTCGCCGTTATCACCGCCCAGAGAGAGTCAAAATGGGTCGGGGACCATGACGATAAGTAGCGGCCCCGGCATTCCCGACCATGGAAGCAGCAATCGCGTCACTCCGGGAGCGAGCCCCTTGCACACTGCGGCAAAGAGAGGCCAGGCCAAGATTGTGCGTCTTTTGCTCGAGCACAAGGCAAGATGTGATAGCCGGGATGATGGTGGCCTGACGCCTTTGATCCACGCCACCATGGGCGGCTATGAAGAAGTGGCAGCCCTGCTGTTATCCCACGGCGCCAGTATCGGGCTGACGGACCGGCAACACCGGTCCGCCCTCCATTGGGCCGTGATCAACCGCCTGGACCGCCTGCTGAAACTGCTGCTAAAGAACTGTGTGGGGGACAGGTCCATCATCGACGGCCTCACAGCGGAGGGGCAAACACCGCTGCAGCTCGCGGTGGAAACGGATTTTGAAGCCGCCGTTGAGTTGCTGCTCGAGTCGGGAGCAGATGCACAGTACAAGGATCGTATGAGTGACTGATTGACCACCCGAAAGGATGCGGCGGACGGCGGCATCGCCCGGTGTTAGCTACTGAGATGCGCACTACCATGTAGTTCGGGCCACGCTATTGCTTACCCTCAAGACATAGATTACCTCTTGTGATGCCATTATCACGTCTTCAAACCATCAGACCACGTGGCGTCAGCTGTATGCGAGTTACGATTCTTTGAAGATTTACCATGCTCGCATGTTGCGTGTTGGGTAAAGTACCGTACGCATGTCGGTCGGAGCTACGCTGATTGGCCACTGGAGCGACGCCTGGCGCATACAATGTCCAGAAATGACTGACCACCATCCCGGGGGCTTATCGTTCGCGCGACGCCACCATTCAAATAGCATGTCTCGTAAGGCGGATATGATATGTCTCTTTTGCCATTCAGTTTAAATCCAGCGACGCGTAGGTGGTCAGCAATGATGGCGTGCTTTTGCCCAATGTCGGCAGCCGTTCCCCCGAAGCAGCACAACGTCGTGCCAACCACTTCGGCGAATCTCGGAATGCTACCCTGAGACCTGTAATATAAGCATGCATAAGTCTGAAGGATTTCAGCTCTTTGGGGAGAATGCCACTGCATAATCTCATCTGTCTTGTAAGCATGCGTTTTTCAAAAACAGATAGGGTCCAGCTTGCGGGCGAGAATTAGCTACAGGAAACGGAAATATTCCGTACAAGTTACCACCGCGTAATGTGTGATAAGCATGCACAGCAAGGAATTAGAGGGTCAAAAATAATGAACGATGTGCTATACAGAAGGCCACATACTACATGGGTATATGGGTTTCAATGGCATACCCATCCCCGATGTAGGCTGAAATGGAAGAAGGGACCGACAGTGTCCAAGCCCATGCTCTACATGGCACGATAGACACAAGGAATTTTCACTTCAATTGGCACATTTGAATATCATTGCTAGATCAGTGGTCTGACACAGGCAGATTCTATCCCTTGCCATAGTAGCCAAGCAAATCCGGCGATTGCAATCATGGTTCTTGAGAGAATTCAACCAAAACCAACAGCCAAGCACGTCCTGTGTGTTGCAGGATTGGTTCTGGTCCTGTATATTTTCGTCACCGTAGTGTATCGTCTGTTTCTACATCCCCTGGCCCATTTACCCGGTCCTTTCTGGGCCCGCGTCACGGGAATCCCCTCATTTTGGCATTCTGTACGCCAAGATCGACATGTGTGGTTGTGGCGCTTACAACAGAAATATGGTAATGAACATTTTCCCTCTACTCCTATTCCCAACGAATCTGAGGGTGATATATAGATAGACCACTGATGTAAGCTCAAAACTAGGTCCAATGTACCGATACGGCCCCAACGATGCCGTCATCAACACGCCCACGGCGTTTAGGACGCTCGCTGGGCCCAAAGGCAACCTTGGAAAGAAGATCACGTACAAGCTCCTGCAACCATGGAATTCCACCTCCAGCACGCTTCAGGCGATCGACATCATGGAACATGGCCGGAAGCGCAAAGTCCTCAACCACGTCTTCTCCGTCAGGTCCCTCCAGTCGTTCGAGCCATTCGTGCTGGCCAACGTCACTCGGTGGTGCGATTTGATCTCTCAGCAAACCTCGAACACGGCGGCCTGGTCCCGGTCCATCAACATGGCCGACTGGGTGTCACATCTAACATTTGACATCATGGGAGACCTCTGCATGGGAAAGTCGTTTGGGCTCAAGGAGCCCGAGAACACCAGAATGAGGCATATTCTCGAGTTTCTAGAGGGCAATCTGAAGTTCTTTCAGGTCGTAAGTGACACCCCACGTTTCACCCATCGGCTTCATGTGTTCTGAACGGTGACACCAGATTGCGACATCCCCACTCGTTCCTCTCTGGTTATGGCTCAAGCCCAAAGGTCTTGACTGGGCCCTTGAGAATCACGGGCCTTCGGTCACCAAAGAGTGGAGGGACTTTGTGGGACAGTGTCTCAAAGAGCGTACCTACGTCGAGGAACGTATTTCCAAAAAGGGGACCAAGCCTCAAGATGTACGGAAGGACTTCTTCCATTACCTGTTCCAGTATAAGGACCCGGAAACCGGGGAGCTCGTTCTCTCACGGAACGAGCTATGGATGGAGTGCGAGCTCCTCATCGTGGCTGGGGGCGACACGACCGCGACAGTCCTCGCCGCCCTGTTCTTCTACCTCGTGCACAATCCGGACGTGCAGGAGACGCTAGCGCGCGAGCTGGCCGCCGAGTTCGCGAGTGCAACCGACATCGCCGCCGGGCCTCGGCTCCACGGGTGCCAGTACCTGCGCGCCGTCATCTCCGAGGGCCTGCGTCTGGCGCCCCCCATTGCCGCGGAGCTGCCGCGCACCGTGCTGGCCGGCGGCACCACGGCCGACGGCCACTACTTCCCGCCCGGCATCAACCTGAGCATCTCCACCTTCTGCCTCGGCCTCAACGAGGACGTCTTCCCGGAGCCTTTCCGGTTCCTGCCCGAGCGGTGGCTGAGCGACGCCCCCGGCAACTCGGAGGAAGCGGTCAAGCAGAACGAGCGCGCGCTTTCCGCCTTTTGGGCCGGGACCAGGGGTTGTGTCGGAAAGAACCTGGCGTGGATGGAGATGTCGGTCACGATAGCCCGGGTTATTTTCAGCTTCGAGATGCGCCGCGACCCTGACAACAACCTGGGCGGAGGCGATCCCAACGGCCGGCCAGGTCGTAGGAATCCGGAACACTACCAGACCTACGATGCATTCGTTGCTACCAGGGACGGGCCGCTGGTCCAGTTCAAGGAGCGAGTTAGCTCTAAGTTCTGAGATTTCAGATGCTTGATATTTAAATCCAGAATCGCTTAGCTGATGTTTAATAACTTCTGCAAGGGGTGCCCAGATGGAGGTTCGACCACTGCGGGTCTTTCAGCTAACAAATTGTTCTTTCACATGTAGGATTCTATTCATATCCAAGGCTTTTTTTCTCTTGTCTAATTATGTAGATGCTTCACAGATAGAATGTAGCATAATGCTATTTGGCATTGCGCTAGCTTTTCTATAAGAAGAGTTATATGTTCGCCAGAATTCGAAATGATTGACTGTCGCCCCTTGGTTCGGGTTTTGAGTTACTCTTCATATTTTTCTGGGTACACGATGATCATCGTGCTTCAAATAAACTTGTTCCAATTCTTCAATGGAGTGTAATGACATGGTTGTGGTATCAAAGTTGGAGGCTGTGTTCAATCAGCATCGGTAGATAGCCCCGGCAATTTCCAGACTGTGGAGTTCTTACATTCGAATCAGTCTGCTTATGCGCTGTGTAAGCACAGAAACGTAGTCACTATGCATAATGCAATAAGATGATATGTACGATAAGAAAATGCTGACCGCATCGGCACTTGGTAGGAACGAATCAATGTGAGTGAATACTTGCATAGGAGAACCAACGGTAAAAGCAGGTTGAACACCAAGTGAGAAGTCAGAATCCAGGATTCCTGCTGGAGTCCACATGTAGATCCCCAAGTTGTAGAGAGCAAGATGCGAATTTTCGATTAGGCGACCTCACCAGGGTGTCGACTACTAATGTTGATTGGACTCTATGATCAGACTATCTCACCCTCTATGGCAGATTCAATAAACTCCAGCATGGCCGTCATCACATCGCCATGTCCCGGTCCGGCTAGAACATCCATATGCCCTGCCCCCTTTGCCAAGTAGAACCTCTTTGGAACTTTGAAGGCTTCGTAAGCCGCTATCTGGTCCTCAGGCATAGACAAGACGTCGTTTTCCGGCACTATCATCATAAAGGGTGTCTCCAACAACTCCTCCAACAAGTCGCGCGGGCGCCAGAGGGCCAATTTGTGAAACGTCTGCAGCGTCACGCGGTCACGAAAGTTGGGATTTCCGCTCTCGGCCGCCATCTTCATGAGCTCGTAGGCCTGGATCCCTCCCGGACCCCCTGAACCAGCGTACCCGGCCGGGTTCTCCCCTTTGCTGTTGTACAGGTGCAACGTGAAGGGCTCGTTACCTCGCAGCTGCGATATGCGGTCGCGGATGAGCTGGGCGAAAAGGGCCTTGCGCCGGTCGGGGCGGATCATCTTGAAGATGGGGCAGACCATCACGACGGCAATGGGGCGACGGTCGACGGCGGCGCAACATGCGCTAACGCTCGCCCCAAAGGAAATGCCCCAGACGATAATTTGCTTCGCGTCGACGCTCGGGAGTGTTTCGGCATAGCTAATGACATCTACTCTCCGTCAGGCTCTAGTCACACTAGGATATGGGGTGTTGGCATCATGGGACGTACCGGACAAGTCCTGAGCGGTTTGCCAAGGGTCGGTTTGGTTCCTCGGAGAACCCTCACTGCCGCCGACATTCCTCGCATCGTATAGAAGTACATTGTACCCAGCTGCCTGGAACCCCTCGGCAGTTTGACTGAGACTCATCTCTTTGACACAGTTGAGCTTGGGCAGTGGAAAGGCTGGAGTTAGCAGTGATCAAGAAACGGCAATTAGGTATCCATGAAGGCAAACTTACCCCATGGGACATGATGAGCATGGGTGCAGGACCCTCAACCTCCCATAGCCAAGCCTCTAGAGTGATGCCATCGATGGTCTTGAAATGAACTGTCCGCTGAGTCCGTTGGCGGGCCATAGTGGGTTGATCATAAAGTTACCTTGTAGTTTGTAAATATCCCAAACATGAATTTCCAAATTATATGACGCCCCTATGCAGAAGATTCGAGATAACAAGGTGCCTGAGCCAAGTTGCCAAGACAGCGTTATGTTACTATATGATCAGCACAACTGAGGCGGCCTCTACCATCAAAGAAGCTGATAATCTCGGCCAGGTTAAAACTAAGCAGGCAGCCGAAACGTCGCTAACTGTGTAAGGTGATTATCGTAAGAGTGCAGGAGATATGATGACTGTGCATACGGAGGATTTTCTCCAGCAACTAAGTATACAGAAGTAGCGTCAGGTACGTACATGTGTATACCGGTATATGTATCCTTTTATGGTCAATACCACGTCAGGATTCACGTACACTATACACGACGGAACCAAGGGACCATTTCAACAAGGTCAACTTGATAATTATAGCTCTTTCTAGTGCCATATCTTTTCTGTATCACTCCAATCTCCATACCCTGCCCTCGCTCTGCCCCCTGTCCATCACTCATCCCATCCACCTAAATCCACAATGGCAGACTCAGCAACCCAACAACCAGAGCCGATTGCCATTATAGGCTTTGCATGTCGTCTTCCAGGTGGTAACTCCAGTCCACACAAGCTTTGGGAGTTTCTGGAACGGGGAGAGATAGCCTGGAATGGAGTGCCTCCGTCGAGGTTTAGTATCGATGGCCACTATGACAGTTCCATGAAACCCAAAACGCTGCGTCAGCCCGGAGGCATGTTCCTCAAGGACACCGACCTGGCCGACTTTGATGCCGGCTTTTTCGAGCTTGGCGCCAGCGATGTCGTAGCTATGGACCCCAACCAGCGACAGATCCTCGAGGTGGTTTACGAAGGCTTGGAGAATGCGGGCATTCCCATGGACAAGATCGACAACCAGCTGGTGGGATGCTACGTGGGATCGTACGCATCGGACTACGCGGACATGGCGAATCGCAATCCCGAGGACCGGCCGCCTGGGAACGCCCTCGGTGTGGCGCGCTGCATTCTGTCCAACAGGATCAGCCATTTCTTCAACCTCAAGGGTCCTAGTATCACAGTCGACACGGCCTGCTCCGGAAGTTTGGTAGGCCTAGACATGGCGTGCCAAAGCCTCCGGTCCCGGACCATCGAAATGGGCATTGTGGCCACCTCCAACCTGTACATGAGCCCCGAGCACCTGATCGATGCCGGCAACGTCGGCGGGGCGCACTCGCCCACGGCTCTTTGCCACACCTTTGACGCCAAGGCCGACGGCTACGTCAAGGCCGAGGCAGTCAGCATGGCTATCGTCAAGCGTCTGTCCGACGCGATACGCGATGGCGATCCGATCCGTGGCGTGGTGCTCGGGACCGCCTCTAACCACAACGGGCGCACCGCTGGTATCGCGAGCCCCAACGCCTCGTCTCAAGCCTTGGCCATCAGAGCCGCCTACGCGAGCGCTGGCATCACTGACTTCAACCAGACCACCTTCCTCGAGTGCCATGGGACGGGCACACAAGCAGGGGACGCAAATGAGATCCAAGGGATCGCTTCGGTTTTCTCGGCTACCCGATCCCCGGACATGCCCTTGATTCTCGGCTCGATCAAGAGCAACGTCGGTCACGCGGAGCCTGCGGCCGGCCTCTCAGGCCTGATGAAAGCAAGTGAGTTGATCCCTGGAAGTCAGTCCTCTTTGGTGGTCATACTATTGACATTGGTGATTTTACTTAGTCATGTCGATCGAAAAGGGGGCGGTACCCGGTAATCCCACATTCATCACCCCAAGTCCCAAGAGTAAGCTCACCAGCAGTCCTTGTGCTTGAAAGGGAAACTAATGATACTGTTTAGTTGACTTTGCGGGCAGCAAGGTCCGAGTGTCACGTAACCTAATAAAGTGGCCTGAGAATGCTCCACGCCGAGCCAGTATCAACTCGTTTGGCATCGGGGGTTCTAATGCCCATGCCATTGTCCAGCAAGCACCAGAGCGAGACCACGTGCGCCACACCTGCTCATATCAGGACGCGGCTTCCGAGTTTAGCCTCGAAGAAGAAGAGACATCGACGCCTTACAGCGTGGTGCTGTCCGCAAATGATGCGTCGACTCTTAAGGCCAACATCAAGGCCCTGTGCACTCATCTCATTAATCCCAGAGTGAAGGTTGATTTGGCGGACTTGGCCTACACCCTTTCGGAACGGCGCTCGCGTCTCTTCCATCGTGCATTCGTCAGCACCAGGACGACAAACATCAGCGAGAGCGATTTCGTCACTGGCAAGAAAGCGCCAGAGCCTCAGAAGATCGGCTTCATCTTCACCGGCCAGGGTGCACAATGGCCACAGATGGGTCGCGATCTCCTGGAGTTCTTCCCAAGGGCTAGGATCATTCTGGAGGAGCTCGACGAGGTGCTCCAGGCTCAGCCCGATCCACCGCAATGGCGATTGGTCAGCGAACTGACCGAACCGCGTTCGGCGAAGCATATGCGACAACCCGAGATCTCGCAGCCTTTAGTCACGGCTCTTCAGCTGTGTTTGTTGGCGGTGTTGGAATCCTGGGGGATCAAACCGAGCTGTGTCGTGGGTCACTCCTCGGGCGAGTGCGCGGCTGCCTACGCTGCTGGCTGGGTAGACCGCGCCGGAGCGCTGAAAGCCGCTTTCTACCGAGGCCGAGCAGCGGTAAGGCGCGAGGCGGATAGCGAGAAGGAAGTAGGCATGCTGGCGGTGGGTCTCGGGGCTGACGGGATCCAGTCCTACCTCGAGGAGCACTCCAGTGACGACGTCTTCATCGCTTGCTTCAACAGTCCAGGGAGCCTGACACTTTCCGGAAAGAAACCGGTCTTGGACGCGATTGCGGACAAGATCAAGGGCGACGGACTATTTGCTAGGCCTCTTTTGGTCGACCTCGCATACCATTCCCGATTCATGAGCGCCATCGGAGAGGAGTATGACACCCTCCTCGAAGCAGATCCCATGTTCAGGCCTTTGGAAGACTCGAGTTCTGAAGTCGCCATGTATTCGTCAGTCACGGGCCTAAGAAAAGACTCCCCTGCAGATGCAGCGTACTGGAAGAGTAATATGGTCTCCCCCGTCCGATTCAATCAAGCACTTAAAGAGATGGTGTCGAAAGAGTTTCCCACAACTCTGATCGAAATCGGTCCGTCAGGCGCGCTGGCCGGGCCCGTTCAACAGGTACTCAAAGACATGTCCAAGGCGACCGAGGTTTCCTATCAGTCTTCTTGGTCTCGCGGTAGTGGTGCTGGGAACTCTCTCTACGACGTGGCCGGAAAGCTCTTCGCGAGCGGCCACCCTATTGATCTGGCCGTGGTGAACAACTACGGCGATGCAGTCAAGACCATCATTGACCTCCCCAACTACGTGTGGAACCACTCGGTGAAGTACTGGTACGAAAGTGTTGCGAGCAAGGACTGGAGGTTCCGAAAGTTCCCCGTCCATGACTTACTCGGGAGCAAAGTGCTTGGCGCGCCCTGGCATACTCCGGTATGGCGCCACTCGCTCAACGTGGCCAATGTGCCGTGGATCTTGGACCACCGAATGGGAGGGGACGCCATCATGCCGGGTGCCGGCTATCTCACGCTGGGCCTGGAGGCCCTGTACCAGAAACACTGTGCGCTGAAACCCGAGGAAGCGCCTGCTTCCCCTAACGAGCTGGCTTATCGCTTCCGGAACGTCCGCTTCACCAGGGCCATGGTGCTCGAACCCGGCAAGGACATGCCTCTGGTGGTTACCCTGACCAAGGTTCCCGGCAGCAACAACGAATGGCACGAGTTTAGGGTCTCCACCACGCAGGGCGAAGTCGAGGTGGAACATTGCTTCGGTCTTGTCCGCATCCAAGATGCCGTAGACGAGGTTCTGGAGAACATGGCACCCTTACGCATGCCCCAGCCCGCCAGCAAATGGTACAAGGTCGAAGCGGAGATCGGACTGGACTTCGGCCCGGCCTTCCAGAAACTCATCAGCATCGAGGCCGTCAGCGGCCAACGCACGTGCAGGACGCTGATGTCCATGGCCCCTCCGACCACCAAGTGGGAACCACAGTCGTACTACCCGATCCACCCCAGCTCCTTCGACGGCTGCATCCAGACGCCCATCCCCGCCAACGCCGGTGGAGAGCGGGTCGGCGTGAGGGACGTCATGATCCCCGCCATGTTTGACGACGTGTTGGTTAACAAGGTCCCGTACACGCTGAATGAAGCGTATTCGTTTGCCAAGTCGGTGTACTCCGGCCGTGGCCGGCCCGATCAAGACAAGAACTGGAAGGCTTACAGCTCAATATACGACTCGAAAACGGGCGCACTGCTTGTCCGCGTGACGGGCATCAACTATGTCAGGCTAGATGTGCCCCCCAAGCCCGACCTGCACACCATGGACCGAGTTGCATGGGAACCTGATATTTCGTTGCTCAGCCAAGACCAACTGATGTACCTCGATCCCGGCTCGTCGTCGAGACTTGACCGGGTCATCGATCTCATCGCATATAAGAAACCCGCCTTGTCCGTCTTGGAAGTTAACATGGACGAAATGGACACTTCCTGTCTATGGTTTGATGCCGGAGATGCTGCCTCCAGGGCCGTCTATTCACGATATCACTTTGCCTCGAGTCACGCCCCTGTAGTCACCCATGTCCAGGAGAAGTACGAAAGCAGGGAGCTAGCCAATTTCCTCTTCGCAAACACGAAGCAAGAGAGATTGGGTCTGCCTGCAGAAAATTTGTATGACATTGCCATTATTAAGCATTCGAAAAAGACACAAAGCCAGATTGAGATCATCATACGAAATCTGAAGGAGTTGCTGTCAGAAAACGCGTACATCCTCGTCGTTCCCACTCGAGACAATGACGATGTAGCTGGTGGACTTGAAAAAGACGAGAGTTGGGAGGGCTCTGAAGGCAGCGACAGCCTCGAACAGGATGCATCATCACCTGTAACATCATCAGGGTCCTCGTCTCCCACTGCCCGAACGTCTTCGAGCTCTATCGACTCAGCGGCATGTGATCAAGATCTGGCCAAGAAGTCCGTGAGCACGAGCAGACACGGCACTCTTTGGCAGCGTCTCGAGAAGATCAGTGATTCTAATCCCGTTCTAGAGATTGTGGAGGTCAACAATGACAGAGCGGCATACCTGTTCCGTAACAACAGCCTCGACGACTCCCCAAAACAATTGCCCCGCGCCCTAGCGGTCGTTTGCCTGGATGGACGCACTAAATCGCCCCTTGGTCCTTCTTTGCAGCGTACCCTAGACAGCTCTGGGTGGGCCATCACCTACCAAGCGCCCCCATTGGCTCCTCCCAAGTCCGGGACGGTGGTGCTCGTGGTCGAAGAGCTGTCCGCCAACATCCTCAAGAGCGCCAATGCGAAGCAGTGGGAGGCCATCAAGACACTCGTCACCTCGGGCAATCAGCTCCTCTGGGTGACCAAAGGTGCCCAGCACCCCGTGTCGGACCCAGACAAGGCCCTGGTGCAGGGTCTGTTCAGAGTGGCCCACGCCGAGGACCACTCCACCAAGCTGGCCACCCTCGACGTGCAGTCCAGCATGAGCCGCGCCACCGAGTGGGCCATCGACCAGGTCCTCCGCGAGCTGGCCTCGGGTGGGGCCGAGGCCGAGACGCAGTACATGGAGCGCAACGGCGTCCTGCACATCCAGCGGTTGATGCCCGACGCCGCCATGAACGACCTGAAGCGCGCCGAGGTCGAAGGGCACGCGCCTACCCCTCGGCCCTTTTACGCCAATGAGGCCCAGGTCGCCTTGCACACGGAGCGGCTCGGCACGCTGCAGAGTCTGCATTGGTGCGAGACGGATATCGAGGCCACTCCCCTGGCGCCTGGGTGGGTCGAGGTCGAAGTACACGCCGCCGGAGTCAACTACAAGGACGTGGCGATCAGCATGGGCATCGTCGCCGACAACGAGTATGCCATGGGTCTCGAGTGCGGCGGCATCGTGCGTCGCATGGGCCCCGGCGTGGAGACACTCGCCGTCGGCGACCGCGTGTGCCTGCTCAAGGCAGGCTCGTACGCGAACCGGGTGCGGACTGAGGCTGGCCGCTGTCACCGTATCCCCGATTCTATGAGCTTCGAGGAGGCGGCCACAATTCCATCGGTTTATCTCTGCTCCTTGTACGGCCTGTATCATCTGGCCAATATCCAAGAGGGCCATGTAAGTGATCCAGCTCTTCTTCCATCAAATTCGCCCCGATGACTCTTTACTGACCACATGTTTGCTTAGACTGTTCTTATTCATTCAGCGACCGGTGGTGTCGGAATCGCCTGCATTGAGCTGGCACGACATAGAAAGGCTGAGGTAAGTGGCCATCAGCCACCTGGGGAAAATAAGGGGCCGACTGAACTAACCGAATCCAGATTTGGGTCACGGTCGGTACAGAAGAGAAACGCCAATGGCTAGAAGATAACTACCAGATCCCGAGAAGCCGCATGTTCTCTTCCCGCAATGCCCTGTTTGCCGAGGAGATTATGCGCGCCACCGGTGGTCGCGGTGTAGACGCCGTCGTCAATTCCCTGACCGGGGAGCTCCTGGACGCCTCGTGGCGAATCATGGCCGACGGCGGCACCATGGTCGAGATCGGCAAGAAAGACATCCTCGACCGCAACACGCTCGCCATGGAGCCCTTTGACCGGAATTGCTCCTTCCGCGCAGTGGACCTGTCGTACACCAAGCACATGGACGAGCATGTGATTTCCAGGCTGTTCGACGAGATTTTCGCCCTCATGAACAAGGGACATCTGAAGCCCATTCATCCCATCACCATCTTCGGGTTCGACGCGATACCCGCGGCGCTCGCTCACATCCGCTCTGGAAAGCATATTGGCAAGATCGTTATATCTAACCAGCAGGCGGGTGAGGACTTTGAACTCCCCATCCGACCCGCGGTCCAGAAGCTCCGCCTGAGACCAGACGTCTCGTACCTGATTGTCGGCGGGTTGAAAGGCGCCTGTGGTACCCTGGCCATTCACTTGGCGCAGCACGGCGCCCGGCACCTGGTCGTTAGCAACCGCAGTGGTCTTGCCGACGACGCTTCGTCCCAGGTCATTCGAGACTGCGAGTTCTACGGCTGCAAGATTATCGAGGCCAAAGGCGATGTGAGTGACTACGAGTCGGTAAAACGCATTTTCAAGTCCACCACACCACATATTGCCGGCATCATCCAGGGTGCCATGTTGTTGAAAGTAAGTGGCATTTTTCTTCTCTCAATTGTACACCAGTCATTAGGGATAGAGCACCTTAACTCCGTTTGGGTTTTTATCTTTCCCTTCGAAATGTTGACTTGATGATGACGTAGGACAAACCGGTTGAAACCATGACGGCGGACGACTTCCACGCAGCCATCCCCGCCAAAGTCGAAGGAACCTGGAATCTCCACCGGGCGTCGCTCGAGCTGCTGAAACAGCCCTTGGACTTCTTCACCATGCTCTCGAGCATATCGGGCCTCGTCGGCCGGCGCGGCCAGGCCAACTACGCCGCCGCCAACACCTTCCTGGACGCCTTCGCGAGCTACCGGCGAACCCAGGGCCTGCGGGCCAACGCGCTCGACCTCGGCATGATCGTCGACGTCGGCCACATCGCCGACGACGACGCCGGCCTCGAGGCCCGCTTCGACAAGACGCGCTGGATCCCCATCCACGAGACCATGCTGCGGCGCATGCTGACGTACTCGATCCTGCAGCAACAAGAGGACGGTCCCGACGCCCGGCGCAAGGCGCAGCTCGTGACGGGGATATCGCACCCGCTGGTCCGCGACGACGAGGCCGAGATCGACTACGACGCCAAGTTCGGCTACCTCTACGCCGCGCGCGGAGACGGCGCATCCGGCGGGGTCGCGAGCGGCGGTAGCACGGGCAGCGGCAACAACAGCGCCAGCGATAAGAGCGACCAGGCCGTCAAGATGGTGCAGACGATGCACAGCTCGGGGGCGGAGGCGCCGGCCTTGGTCAAGGCGACGGTCGATGCGCTCTCGGGCCAGTTCGCCAAGATCCTCCAACTCAGCGACGAGGTCGAGCCTGGCAAGTCGCTGATGGCCTACGGCCTGGACTCGCTGTCTGCTATTGAGCTGCGCAACTGGGCACGCCAGAGGATTGGGGTGGAGCTGACGACATTGGACATCATCAACGCCACATCAATGATTGCCTTGTCGGAGAAGGTGGTCTCGAAGTTGTCACAGACGGGCGAGGCTGAGAAATGAGAGGACAGTAGAAGATGACTGATGCCACATTGTATTTGCTGGCTTATATATCTCTTTGTGTATACCCTTTAGCCTGACGTTCTTACATCTCTCTCCGGTGTGGCAACCCGTGGTGCCTGTGGATGTTGCGCTTGCTGCCGAATACACTTTAGCTGAACGTTTTGCGGAAGATGTATTTCCGTCTTAGCCACGGCTTAGAGGTAATGTCAACTGTTATTGATGCAAGACATATCTGAGAGAAAGCTTTGATATTAGTTAGAATGTACATAGAGTTGGATACTCATGGGTGTTACACATTACCAGTCTTTTATTTTGCATTGTGCGATACATGTATTGGTCCTTATTGGTCGATGTTGAAGTAGAACATACGTTGTACCCTTCACGATTAGTGCTATCGTTCCAAGTCTGCGTCATTTGAGCCATCCTACCAGCCGTCGAGTAGTGTTCGAGGGTGATGTGTGAAGCGTAGGGATAGTCCTTGTTTGTCAGCCTGGGGGACGTCTTATGCATGGTTGAACGGCAGTAGTGCGGTGGTAAACTCGTATTTTAGCAATCCTTCTAGACGCCATGATTATAAAATTCCACCAGCCTCACGACGGCAGCAAGTCACCAATGAGCAACTTGCCAGACCCCGTCAGCGGCTGCCGTACCCACCGCAACGCCTCCAACCCGCCGGAGACGTCAGCCACCTCTTCCGCGAGCTGCCATGCACCGGACGCTTCATCTTTGACGAGGAAGCGGAACAGGATCCGAGTGCCGCCATCCTCGAAGACGAACTCGCGCCGCACAAGGCGGTGCCACTGTTCGTTGGGCGTGCCCTCGACCGCATTATCTCTCTCAACGACGCGGCTCTTCAGGGCCGTGGCGTAGAGCGCCTGCGTGTTCCACAGGCCGTCCTGGCCCGGGTAGTCGCGCAGGATGGCGATGGCCTGGTCGCGCGCCAGCGGGTCCCGGCAGAAAAAGGCGATGATCATGACGTAGTACGACAGCTTGCACTGCAGCGACATGCGGTGCGCGGGGCTGTTGGCGTTGGTTTCCTGCATGCGGGCCGTGGCGATCTCTACCAGCGACAGGTACTCGCGGAAGGACGGGGTCAACTCCTGCATGGACTCGACCCTCACGTGGCGCGTTGGGTCCGAGAAGAGCAGCACCCCAAGGTATTGCAAGCGGAGATGGATGGCTCGGAGGTAGAGCGGCTTATCGAAGTCGGAGGCGAGGATCCGATTGAACAGGGGGAGAAAGGCGTCACCGAGCCGCTGCATATCGTGCCGTATCAGGGCGCAGTAGTCCCGGACCTTGGGGTTGCCTAGGATCTCGGGGTAATACTTGTCGATGAGAAGGGGGTCGCTCGACTCGAGGATTCCAGAGGCTTTCACTATTTCCATCAGGATGGGCCCGATGGTGGTGTGTCGATGCAGGGCCGTGTTTAAGCAGCTTTCGAACTCGTCCAGATCACTGAATACGTCGGGGATATGGTCGCTGGCTCTTGCAGATGTCAGAAACTGCCGGCTCAGCAGGACCATAAATGAGTCGAGAGTCTGCTTCTTGTCTCTCAGGCCCTTTCCAAAGTTGGGCAGGGGCGAGCAGTGGCCGACCCTTCCATGCAGGACCGTTCGGGACTGGATGGCAATATCGGCGAACACGTCTGCCAGTTCGAGAAAGAACCGTTTGGGGTTTGGAGCCTGGCTGGCGCTATAGTCGTTATCACTGTTATCTTTGTCGGTGATCAGGGCCAGCACGAGCGCCAGTCCATGATTGACATGTGCCAGCGCGGCTTTGCTGTTGCCGCGAAGAATGTCGAAGAATAGTAGCAAGACGGCCAAAAAAGATGTGTCATGGAGGGAGTTTTGCTGTTGGTGCAGTCTCAAGGCGCGGCCGTAATGAGACAATGCCTGCATATAATGGGCGCTCTCCTCATCCGGGCGGGCGCGCAGCGACTTGAAGCCAGACTCACGGAACCACATGCCCAGCGCACCAATGGCCATGGCGGCCTGGCGACATAGGGGGTTCGTCCGCGCAAACTGGGGGGCAGTGGCGCCCCAAAAGTCGCGATTCGAGGTCCCCGTGAGCCAGTAGCCTTGCATCAAGTTGGCGAACTCATCGAAATATCTGGCGCCCGTGGCATCGGCAAAGTCACTAAAGTCCGCATCCAGGAGCATCTGTTTCTGTGGAGAAGCGACACATGGCGTAGGTCTTCTGGCTATCGTCAAAGGTACAGTGGTGGTGGTGTCTTGACGGGTATTAGCGTAGCCACACGAACGTTGGCTTTTGACACAGTTGTGGCAATCGGGTCGGGCCTCGTCGCACCTGATGTGGCGCCTTTTACAAGTGAAACAGCCGGTGCGGACTTTGGGGGTGCTTGTGCGACTGGTTTTGTGTTTCTCGGTCTGGGGTTTATAAAGGGGTATGTTCACGAGGTCCATAGTTTAAACTTGGATGCTCCGAGGTGGGGTCTCGGATCTCGGGAACCGGCGGGCAGAGGCAAGCGGTATTTATTGAACGGAGCAAGTTCAGACGAGGGCGTGCGGTGTGGTCATCATTCTGGTGGAGGTGGAAGATGCGGATGACGAACCAAGACGGAAGGGCTTCCGAACTGATAAGCGATAAGGGAATCCACCCCATCCATGGTTCCACCTCCAAATACGAACACCGGTGAGCCGGCCCTAGTCCTCATAAGACACAGCCTTCATTGACCTGCAGCTGCACAATGAACAATCTCGGCCTCGAGATCATCTCCATCATCGTCGACTACCTCGCCACGGATCATTATACCGACGGCGGTAGGTTCGAATCGCGACTGAGCCAGTATGCCCCCATCTCGCAGGCTTGGCAGCATGAGGTCTCACGCCATTGTTTCGAAGAACTTCGCATCACCAGAAGAGACCTTGGCACCTTTATACAATACTTCCAGACTTCCCCACGACGGCGTCTTTGTCTGCGCTATCTGAGGTTCGCTTGCTTTCCTGCCAACTTCCACCCTGAGCCGTCGGAACGCGCCAAAGAACTGCGGCGATTTCGAGCTGATGTGCATGCCCTTCTCGGCGTACTAAAGGAGTGGGATGACGACGATGAACAGGGAGTTTCGACAACCAAAGCCAAAATTGACCTCATACTAAGTGAGGACCAAGAGGGAGCTATCGACTTCGCCATTCCCAGGCCAAGAAATGTATTCGAGCCTTCACTCGCTCCTCGCCAATTGATTCTGTCCGAGGACCCTTTGCCTATCTCCCGGCGCGTCCGAAGTCTCCGGGTCGAGTGTGGCTCTCACATTTCCATACACCCCGTATCCATAAGCCAAATTGCGGCTGCTCTTCCCTCGTTGCAAGCTCTCGAGTTCTCTTATGAGGATCCTCCTCTCAGTCATCGCAATAGTAAGTCTCGAAAACCGCTGAACACAGTGCAACACAACTTTTTGACTTACTTCATCTTGTAATATAGGCCGTCTAATGCAACGGAATGCTCTTGTGCATGGGCTGAACTTATTGAGCGGAAAGCTTCCATGTCTGAAAAAACTGACCATCACCCGTGAGGAGAACCATCAATTGACGAATCACAACTTTGTCTGCCAAGATTTCACTGATGAGCGGGGCATCGACCCGCTGTGTGAGGCCATCCGAAAGTTAGCCCAGCCCACGCTTGAAAGTCTAAGTCTCGATAACTTTATCGTGTCACGAGACTTATTTTGGGACCGGAGAGTTGCAGCAGCCGCTGGTACGGCTGATACGTGGCCACATCTGCGTCAGCTAACAATTGATGGAAGTGTCATCGCCCCAGATGGAACGTGGTACACTACGGGCGACCCACAATCCGTCCCGTCTCACGAATTGGTTGAAGAGGATGAAGCGATGGAGGATGCTGCACCAGATACTACTGACATTGTTGACCCTGCTCACCCTGCCTATTTCAGGGAAAACGGGCAAGACAGGCATCATACTTGGCGCCAGTGTCCTGACAATAGCACCATCGGGCCATTGCTCAACTGCTTTACCAAGGCCATCATCGACTACATGCCGCGACTTGAAGAGGCTACTCTTGAAATTGGCGAGGATTATGTAATGTTCCCAAAGGGGCATGGATTTTATGAAGGAGCCAAATCTCCGCGCCTTGTAGTCAAGTATTACAAGACGTTCGGGCCGACCGTCCCGCCCGAACGCCGTTGGGTCATCGAGCTCCGGGCAAGCTTCCGAGAGTGGTCGATACCACCAAGCCTACAGAGCAAGTGGGAAGCCTGGGTAGGGCCAAAAAATGTGCTAGTCTTGAAAACCCCGTCGGGATACTATGAAACGTCGAGTTTCGAATGATTGAGACGGTTCGCTGTATGCGGAGTTCGTATGAAATGGACTCTCTTGGTGGCGAGGATCTGAACGAAGCTGGACTGACGAAGTGATTGGTGGTGAGTAGCCGTAGGAGACTGGTGTATACCGAATGAAGATGTCCAAAAGGGACAAGCTGTAGAATCATGCTCACAACACAACGTCCCGAGGGCCCACACGGAGGAAACACATATCTCGCATATGCTAGTATGATGCAGGAGATTTCGAAAACATTAGTTAGATTACAGTATTTATAAACTAAATCAGGATCTAGGTTTCAACCAACAATATCCTTCTTTTGACCCCCCTTTCCGCCCCAGCAGAAACCCCTGAATATTTTCCAACAACTTCCATAACACAACTACTCACTGCTTGACGCAAGCCACCGTCTTAGCCTCACGAGACCACTCCGTCTCCGGCAGCACAGCGCAGAGTAGCACAAACGTCCCCGGCGCGCAGTCCGCCGGGACAGTTTCCCCCGCGTAAACGTAGTTGACGAGCAGGAGGTCCCAAGCGCCGACGGTGCGCGGGCAGACGACGTACGTACCCGCCCCGGGCCCCGTGAGGACGGGGATGTTATCCGCCCGCTGCGTGTAGAAGAGATCCGGGGTGCCGTCCATCGCCGTCCGGAGAGCGACGTGGTGCTCCCCCTCGCTGGCGTGCTCGCCGACGACGGCGCTCATGGGGTAGAGGTTGGTGACGTCGGTGCGCAGGTAGGTGGCGGTGGTGGGGGGCGGAGGGTTGGACCTGGGGCTGGTGGTGAAGTAGAAGGGGTTCCTGCTCTCGCTGTTGCCGTCGCGTGGGCGCACGATGCCCATGTACACACCTTGGCTCAGCCGCTGGCCGTTGAAGAGACTGCCGTGCACGCGGTCGTAGAGCGCGTGGTGCGGGTCTGTCACGTTGAGGGCGAGCTGGAAGCCGGTGGATTGGCCGATTACAGGGGCGCCGCCGCGGGATTCGAGGGGGATGGCGGAGGACAGGCCAAGAAGGCTTAGGGAGAGGAGGAGGGTGGGCTGCATTGTTGTGAGTAGGGAAGCGAAGTGGAATTTGCTAAATAGCTGCTGCTGGTTGATTGGCGATGCTGGCCTAAGCTGGTAGAGGGAAGTATGTTGATGCTGGTTGAGTGGGAGTTCTTTCTACTGAAACACCTCAAGATATGCACCTTATATATTCAAGATGTCCATTAGAAGTTTGTGAGCCAACTCTGTTCAGGGTTGTATGATACGAGCTTACCGGAGCAAGGCGGTTGTCACTTTCTGCGCCGGATGATAAGACTGTCACCATAGAAAGAAGAGGGAGACCGGCGAGGCCTATGCCAAGTTTCTCGTATTGGCCATGCTGACGCTGCTGGCAGTGGCCTGCGCCGCGCTTGGCAGACTATACGGCGTATACCTTTGCTTTTTGCCGTGGCTGTAATACGAAGACATGAATGTCTCTGTAAACTATGTGTACTAGCATTTCGTTGGCTTCTCTGGTTATATACATTGCATACGTGCGGAAAAGGGGGGAATCTTAAACATGTGAGTGGTTCAAGGTAAGCACCAACATCTCTAAGTCAACTAGAACACGACAAAATAATGATTTCTTATAGCCACCGGGTTCCTGACTGCATCCTTCCGCTCTACGGCTGCGACCTGCAGTATCTAGTAATCCACTGTTGCAGTGGTAACGTTACAATCTCTCGCTTCTTATGTTTTCTAAATAATGACAGCACTGCGTTTCATACGCTGTTCTTCGTACAAGTTCGAACAATCCCAAGTGGTTAAGTATTAATGTAGGTTATTGAAACCTCTCGAGTCTGCAAAACAGCAATGCGTAGTCTTTGTCATATGAAGACAAAACTGGTGAAGGAGAGTGCGGTGTCAATTTTCGAGTGTGTAGGGCGAAGGAACTCCATTAACTCCGTAGCGAAAGTCACGCCAGAAATCTTCGAACGCTTGTCGGTTGAATAGGTCCTGCTCAAACACGGATGTATCGAATGACAGAAAACTGCTCGGGATGACACCAATTCTATCAAGATTGTAAAATGACTTTTGGAACTGCAGCATTGCCAGGACATGGATGCGGTGGATAGCTCGTCCTTCCTCGTGCATAACTATCAAAGTACGCGAGTTGGCTGTATCGAAGCGTGATTCCAGTCAAGCCATGACTTCTTCAGTAGGAAACCCATCGGGGAGGTCAGGTATATCGAAACGAGTTTCAATGTTCTCCCGAGGTCCCTGGAGGGTGCTGTTGGTAGTTGCATACCCCCAAACCCACGACAGACCCAACACGCTTGGAAGATGGGCCTTCAAGAGATCGGCCGTGCTAGAAGACACAAAGATAGACTCGATAGTATCTTCGGGTTGGATATCAAAACGAGCCATGTCTTCTTTGCAGTTGACTTTCACGGCCGGCCAAATTTCGAGGTCAGGGGAAAGTCCGTGACGATCCGGATCCTCGATGCAGGGGTTGCCCGGGTTAGTGAGGTAAAGGTCGACAATCAGCCGCAGGTCTTTCAGAGTGGCGTCCTCCCACTTGACAGGGACACCAATCAATAGACGTCCCACCTCGTTGCTTGAGTAGGCCACGAAGACAACGGGACCGAATTCAGGTAAGATATGGCCAGGCTTGGCCAGACCAAGGACGGCCCGGTTGAACTCGAGACCTGGTTCAGAGGCGGAACCTTCATTGTCACGTTTGACCAAAGTGTATTTGCTGAGGCCGCGGCCGAATCGTAGGTGATTGTTGGCGAGAGAGTGGTTGCACACAGCCGAGGCGTGGACATATTCATCTGTTGGGGGCCCAAGAAGTCGGATGGACTCGTCGACAGAAAATCCGCTAGTGGTATCTTCGAAGCAAGCCCAGTCCCAAGTAGGCTGGGTTTTGTTGGTAGAAAAGACGATGATGCGGTGGTAGTGGGGTCCAGGGCGGACAGAGATGTTGTGTGGGGGGTTCATGGAAGATCTGAATAGCATCCTGTGATGCCTCCAGTCCTTCTTCTGACATGCCTGGGAGCAGTATCGTGACTTGCAAGAGCCACAAACCAGCTCGCCGGGGTTCTTGCACATGATGCATCCATCGAGAATTTCAGGCTTGACCTTGGCGTAGGCCTCATGAGGTGACTCAGGGTCGGGGGCGACGCGATAGAACTCCATGGTTCCAGCTGGTTGAATGAAACGGACGGAAATGGAAGTGAGCGAGATGGAGGAAGGAGCATGTGGTAGGCACCTCGGGTACAACGTGACTTCCAAGTTTGTTGCATGAGGGAGTTCACTTAGATGTCTATCGTGTTCAATGCCAGCCGCTGCCTGTTTATTGAAGATGAAGGATGACGCGTTTGTGTGTTGGGTGTTTTGGTGATTGCCGATATGAGCAGAGGGGCTTGTGGGTAAGAATACTCATTTTTGATAGTCGTCGTTTCCAAGATATCTAAATCCACTGTACTTGCTTCCAGTTTTTGGGAAGATAGGTACATAGGTAGATACTTAAGTTAGGTACCTAGTTTAGATCATGCTATTACTTATTGTTCCATCATTGGAAGGTACATAATTTGTCTTCTGTTTGTTTTCTATTTGCTTCTTGCCTCACCTCATTCACTTCGATATTCATCACCTCAGCCTAATCCTCATTGGCAATAGGTTACATGTTATTCAATAGCCTACATGTCATTCTCTACTTGGAGACTGTTCATGACAGTGTGCACATAACTAATGCTGACGTTGATACCGTTCTTGCCTAGCTACTGACTGCTTCCACCACCAAAGACAAAGTCCTGCTCCTGCCGCCACCACCCCCTATCATACCGCCAAAGCCGCAACCCCAGCACAGAAGCCCTAGTCGTCTCAAACCCGTGCCGTAGCTCCTCGAAACACTCATCTACCCTCTCGGGATCCTCCTCCTTGTTCATAATGGTATAATGCGCCTTCCACCCCCTCCGCGAATCCTGTCCACTCAACACCCCTTCCGTTTTCCCACCATCCCCTGGCCCATTCACAACACCTGCCCCTATCCCTTCAGCCTCCTCTTTCTCCTCCTCGCCCAACGCCTCCCACCGCTCAATCAGCCCCCTCCGCATCTCGCCCACCCTCTCCTCGCACCCCCGCACGTGCACCGCAACCCCCTTCCGCCCCATCCGAAACACGTCTCCCCTCCCCGCCTCGACCTCGAACCCCTCCATCCGCGCCGCCGTCGCCGCCAGGTCCCGCTTCACGGTATCCAGCCGCCGCCCCGGCAGCGCGTGGAACAGCGTCATGTGCGCGTTGGCGACCTTGAGCCGGTGCGCCGGGAACCAGCGCCGGCGCAGGGCGGACATGGCGCGCTCGTGGGCGGGGTCGGTGAGCAGCGTCAGGACGTATACTTCTTCTTCTTCGTCCCCTTGCCTCCTTGCTCCATGTTGCTGCTGGTGCTGCCGACGCGAGGGTGGTGGTTTCTGGTAACCGCCGCCCGGGGCACGACGTTGGGGTGGATGTCGTGGGGCGGGAGCTTTGTTATCATTTCCATTACCACCACCATCAGATACCGAAGGCGTTGCGTTCGTCAGAGGGCTGGGCTGTGTCCCTTGTTGATCCGCCTTCTTCGCCATGAAAGAGTAG
The DNA here is from genome assembly GCA_006508115.1 of Apiospora malaysiana. Lineage (NCBI taxonomy): Eukaryota > Fungi > Ascomycota > Sordariomycetes > Amphisphaeriales > Apiosporaceae > Apiospora > Apiospora malaysiana. The sequence continues at coordinate 2,088,661 of QUSE01000031.1, forward strand.
GTTGCCCGAGTGGTGCTCGACGTCATCGGGCCGGGAGGAGCTGCGGGCATTGCGACCATCCTGAACGCTCTTGTCGTGATCTTGAGGAATTGGCAAGCTTTGCTCATTGCTGGGTCGGCAGCGAAATGTAGGTAAGGATGTAGCTGAAAGGATTTCGAGCATGCGCTACAGATCCGGTAATAATGATGTCGACGGTTCCGTCATTGTCATTGATTGCTTTGCATACTATTATTGCTAGCGTGATGACGTCAATGACTTATCTTAAAAAATATCGCAAAAGAGGGCCAATTCCTGGGCAAATTGTGTACCAAGAATAAAGAAAGCTAGTGTATTATTCGCGTTGGCGCAATTGCATCAAGTACGGACTTGCGACAGTCTTGGGGGTTCACGTTCAACAAGAAATGCAAGGTCACTCAAGGAAGATCGAAGGATGGGCTCGTCTCATGGATTTCATTCATTAGGTGTGGGTGGCCGACAAGGCACCAAACCAGGTACAACTAATTTACATGACGCTGGTCGCTTATATAAAAGCCAGCTACTATCCTTCGCTGTGTTGTTTCTCCACCATTCGACAACAACAAGACGCTGATATTGGTGAATGGTGATGATGGTGGCGACGTCAGTCAGCCTGACAGACCAGGCAGAGAGACCAAGTACCATCCATACCAGGAAAACTGTCATCCGGCTCTTTCATCAATCTACCCCCTTCATTCATCTCCGTAAACATGGATGCAAGCTCTTCTCTTTGGGCCGACGTAACTCAAATGACACAGCCGCAGCAGCAGCAGCTCAGACTCCTCGTACGCCAAAACAATGCAAGAACTTTTTCTTTTGGGAAGGAATACAGAAATGCTGTGTGGTATGCCGCCGGAATGATGACAAACAAAAACACAAGAAACCAAACCCCTGAGTAGGCAGGCCGTGGGACGATGCAGGGTACTCTGCTGGTACCTGCCGGGCATCTCAGAACAAAAGAAAGGCAGAAATAAGATATTATACTTTACAAGTATACAGACGAGTAGGTCGATATGTTGGCCAAGGGTCATCGTGGGTCGGGCAATGTGGGAGTGTCGTGACTTCCCACTCTCGTCTATTTGAGGTCGTTGGGATCGTGGCGGAACGTGCACTGGTCGCCCTTGGCGCACTTGCCTTGAGCCCAGAAGGAGCACGGCTTGGTCCCGATGAGGGCGCGGTTGATGCCCTTGTGGTCCTTGGCCGCAGCGCGGAAGTTTTCCTTTTCCTTGCGACCTCGGGCGCCCTTGTCGCCGCGCGAGTCGTAGTCGTAGTCGGAAGGGCCGGGTCCGTAATCCAAGAAGCCGGGATCAACAGCACCTGCAGCAGGTCGCGTGGCGGCTCCGTCTCGGTCCTTGTGACGGTAAGATCCATGAGACGCATGCGACTTGGTTTGAGGTTGAGGTTGGGGCTGTGATTGCGACTGCGACTGCGACTGCGACGGCTGAGGCTGAGCTGCGGCGGGGTTCTGAGCGGCCTGCATGAGAGCTTTCCAGTAGGCAGTTGCATCAGCAGCACTATAACCTTGTGCGGCTGGCACCTGGGCCTGCTGCTGAGCAGGCTGGGTTGACTGACCTCCGAGGGCAGACAGAAGAGACATGAGCTGCGCGTTGGGGTCTTGCGAGGGGGCAGCCGGGGCCTGGGGTTGCGGGGCGGGTTGTGCCTGAGCACCTTGTAAGGCCTGCATAACCTGGGCAACGGAGCTGTAGTCTAAACCACCGCCGTAAGCCTGTTGCTGAGGCTGCTGGGGTTGTTGAGCTTGGGACTGCGCCGCATTCAGGTTCAAGCCATATTGAGCATAGTAAGCAGCCCAAGCAGCGGCGTGGGCATCCTGGGTGCTTTGTTGAGCAGCAACAGGCTGTGCTACTTGCTGAAGGGCAGCGGCGGCCTGACGGGTTTGGTCTTCGGTCATCTTGCGGGTGCGCTCGGCGGCATCCTGTTGGGCTTTGTTTGCCATGTCGGCATCGTAGCCAGCTTGCCACTGCTGAACGTAGGCGGTGTTGTTCTTCATGTGTTCGGGCGGCTCGGTGGCGGGGAAGGGCTTGCCAGCAAACTCGGCGGCGACGGCCTCGAAGGCCTCCGTATCGGCCTGGACCTTGGGGTCACTGTAATCCGTGCGACGCGATGTCTGGGGCCGGTCAGGTTTGAAGGGATTGGGATCTTGCCATTTCTTGACGGCATCGGACTGCAACATCTGCAGGACCTTGGCCTCACGATCGGCTTGTGACATGTTGGTGAAGGAGGCAGGGCTGCCGGTGTCATCTTTGGCAGATTGTTGCGACATTTTGGATGAGAGTGGTAGGTTGTTGATGGATGCAGTTTTGAGACCTGCAATGACCTTGCCAAAATCCGTTGTTTGACCTCCGCCAAGGCGGTAAATGGTGGCTTGCAGTGCTTTTCGGGGGCCGTACTGATGATATTCGGCCCAGCGACGATGGATTTCCATAAGCTCAGGCTTGTCGGAGGGGAAGTTGGCGTAGCGGGTTTGGGTTGCTGTGCTCGAAGCTGCCTCGGATTTGCGGGGTGGGGACTTGGGCGTCTCGGGGATGTCAGAGGCAGACGTGTAAACCACCATAAGCTCACGTCGCTCATACTCTTCCATGTACTTCTGCTGGCCCGACTCGGCAGTACGAAGGCCACCGCGGTTAGCAAAGCTCTTCTCGCGTTTCTTGCCGTCGATGGCCGCAAAGTCGGTCGCAGAAGGTTCCACCCAGGGACGTAGGCTGATGTCTCCCGTCTTTTGCTGTTCGTCGTTGTCGTCAACGTCCATCTCATCCTCGTCGTCACTGATGCCGCGCTTGAGCATTTGGCCTTCAGAACGGTTGTCGTGCGCGTCTTGGATCATGTTACTGGCCCGTCCTTCGTCCTCGGCAGCATCGTGCTCGAACACGCGGATCTGTTCCAACTCCGAATCGGGCTTCCACTGCACGCGAAGCTTCCTTCTTGCTTCCTTGCGCAGTCGGCGCTCCTTCTCCTCGGGGGTTTCTGGGGCTCGGACCGGTTCCGCGCGGGCTTTCGGAGGCGATTTGGGCTTCGAGATCGATGCCAACAGACCACTAATCGTAGACAGGGTCGAAGACGCAGGTGCTTCCGGTTTCTTAGCCGCAGGCTTGGCCACGGGTCGAGACTTCCCGGGGAGGATGGAGCCGGCAGGCCTGGGCCGGACCTGTGATGCGGCGGCACCTGTAGCAGGCAACGGCTTTGTCGTAGACTGTGCACCGTTCGAGCCATCGACAACCAGCTTCTTGGACGCACGCGAGTCAACATCATCATCGCGGGGTCGCTTTGACAAGGGATGATCCGTGGCCACCTTCTTCGTCGCTCGCGAATCCTCCTCGTCGTCACGGGCTCTTTTAGCAGATGACGCAGCGACCAAGGCTTTTGTCGAGTCGCTGAGCACCCTTCTAGGGTCAGTCCCCAGTGTACTGCTCGGCTGTGCCCTCTTCGTACTCGAAAGCTTCGAGGCGGACTTCAGATCCTTGGCAAGGATAGATGGCGTTCTCTTGGGTGGCGCAACTACATCCGTCTTTGCTGTTTTGGGAGCGGCGTCATTGGTGGCGGCGCTGCGTTTCTCGGCAGGCTTCTCGGCAGGCTTAGCGTCAGCTTGATCCCGGTCATCCCGAGCAGACGCAACGATGTGCTCGAACGCAGCGACGCTTTCGCTATCCAAACTCTTCCGGTATTTGACAAGGACCTTTTGGAACTTCAGCTTGTCCAGGAGGAACGTCTTGTCCATGTTCGTTATCTTGGACATGAGTTGAAGGATTGCCTTTGGCAACGGGCCCGAATAGTCCTCCATCAAGTACGCACTACGAAGCATGTTGGAGAAGATGGAACACAGTTGCTGGTTGCCACCCATGTTTCTCAGCACAGGGTCGTAGGAGGATTCGACGGCTGTCCGGATCGCCATAAGTACCTGGGCCGACTTGGCCTCGAGCTCCTTCTTGAGCGGGGCATATTTCTTGGACTTTTCGTCTGTCGTCTTGACGTCGGTTCGAAGTTGTTTGAGGGCATCCCAGAGCTCCTTGAGGTAGCGGCCGAACTCAGCAATGGCGTTAGCGGTCCATCCCGCGGGGGCCTCGTCCGTTCTCCAGACGATCTTCTCCACGTCCCACTGGACAGCCTGAGTGGGATCCTTCGGGCGTGGCTCTGACAGTCGCTGCACGGTACCTTTGTTAGCTGATTCATTCTTGCGACAGAGAAGCCGTCTTATTTTACTGACCTTGCGGATCTCCTTATCCAACAAAGACTCCTCGTCTTCACTCGAGTAGTCCGAGGTATCTGAGTCTGGCGACTCAGGGCCTGATTTGCCCACCTGGTTTGGTTTGGGCTTTCGACTCGCTCGCTTCGTGGGAGCTTGTCTGGGATACGTTTGCGCTAATGGAAAAAGACACAGTTAGTTATTGGAGGTTGATGAGGAATGAGAGCAACGAATTGGCATACCTTTCTTGCCAGTCAGTTGCAGCATTTCCTGGTCGAGCTGGGCCAGCTTAGAGCGCATGGCCTGCGATTCCGCCTGGCTGAGATTGGGGTTCGGGGCGGCGTTTTCATAGGCCTGGTAATCACGAAGGATCTCGCAAGGCAACCTGTTCGGGTGCCCGGGGACCAAATCCGACTGGCGCTCATTAAATTGAGCAATAAAAGGCCCGCCACGATTCCGATGAGTCTGTTCCATCTGAACAGGGGTACTGGAGAAGAACAGGGTGGAAGTGGCTGGTACCGGATTCCAAGTGGCATCCGCGACAGCAGATTTCGTAGAGGTGGAAGCTGATGACGGGGCTACACCATTCGCTTGTGCAGTAGACTGTACAGGCTGCTCCGGGGCATGCTGTGCTTGCGTAGCTTGTATGGGCTGTTGCATTGTCACTTGTGCTGACATTCCGGGATTGGAAGGTTGGCGAGGGTTCGGAGCTTGTGAAACAGCTGTGGAATTGGGCGTCGAGCCATGACCTTCAGGAGTCATCAGTTGCTTCTGAACAGGTGTAATGGTTCGCTTAGCCTGGGCCATGGGCTGTTGCTGTTGCTGTTGCTGTTGCTGCATAGGTGATTGGGCCGAGAACACGGCCTGGCCTGGCCGTTGAGGTTGAAGCTGGTTAGGGGTATTGGCAGGTGATTGGGGGTTTGGCACAGAATACCGCATCTGGTTTTGGAGCTGGTTTTGATACATGACTTGGCTTTGACCGTTGGCTGCGGCGAAAGCCGGGTACTGATGGCCACTCACGATACCTTGAGCAGTTTGGAACTGGTAGGGAGAGTTCCTGGCATCGGCTGACTGAGGCGTTGAGCGACCTGTGACTTCTCGCAGCTGAGCAGGGTTATACGGTGTCTCGTAGATGGGTTGATCTGAACTGGAACCAGGTGCCCCCTGAACTGTGGGCCTGGATCCTGAAGGTGTGGTCGATTGGGAACGTGCAGATGCTTGCGGATAGGCTGGATGGGATGCCGGAACACTATAATGTTGCTGGATATGCTGTTGAGCAAAGGCAGGCTGAGGTGGTGTCCCCGATGAGGCCTGCCATGCCGCATTGCTGGGGAAGTTGCCCGGACCTGGCGAGGCAGTCGGGCGTTGCTGCTGCGCCTGTGGCTGCTGCTGTTGCTGGTTTTGCACGGCCGGCACCCACATTTGATGAGAGTCCGAGGTCCGATAATCGAATTGGCGGCTCTGGGCATGGTTGGCACCGGAATCTACTGGGGCAGGCGGAGTGTAATATGATTGCCCTGAGTAGGGTTGCTGTGACGAGGGACTGGTGATGTTCTGGCTGGCGAAGGTACCAGATCCGTATTCCTCCAGACCACCAGTGTGTTCACCTACCGACTCTATGGTCGGATTGCCTGCCCAGTTCATGTACATACCTGAGTGGTCAACTTGTGAGTTGGGTGCATCAAACCCCTGATGGGAACCATGACCGTGAGCAACATGACCGTCAAAGGAAGACGGAGGCTGATACGTGTTGGAGTAAAGGCCGTGCGGATGGTAGTCATCCTGGCTGAACTGACCAGGAGGCCAGGCAGGATTACCCTGAGCCATCTCACACACTACAGTCCAGGACGGGGCGATGATTTCGTGATGGACCTTTGATAAAGGGGGGAGAATGCACGTGACCTAGGCGATCAGATAATCAATTAGTGCAATGTTTGGGTGGGGGGTGGGGTTATAGTGAAAGAACAGCGAGCGACAAAGCAATAAGTGGGGGCTATCTATCGATACACCGTGCTGGCGATCAGATCAAAGTCCGGGGTTCTTACCTGTACCGTATACAAGGGCTCCAGACGTTAGAAGGGTTATAGGAATGGAATAGCCCAAGTTGATTGGAACATGCGCTCCTTGCAAAATCTCAATTCGATGTTTAGATGCTGGTCCTGCTGTTGTTGAGACTGGCGACAGCAGCAAAGATGGACGACGCAAGGGGCGTGTTTCTAAAATGAAGCTGCACAAAAACACACGAGCGGAGCCTGCTGCTGAAGCGGACCAGGGTGTAAGTCGGTCCAAGCCGGATTCGGACTAGTTTGCAGATCTAGAGTCAAAAAGGAATCAATCAGCTGCAACGAATCGCCAAAGAGAAAACCAGGAACGATGAGGTTGGTGAAGTGTGGAACGGTGTGATGCGATGTCAGAATGAAGCTGTGTGAAGCTGCACACTATAGCACTGCTCTCAGCCTGCACTGTCTGCACTGCCGGCACGGCACACCATGCGTCACCCCAAGAAGCCCCTGGTTTAGCTAGACCAGGAGTGTCTGGCTGATATAGAGACCCAAAGGGGCAAGTGAGTGCTTCAATCGCCACTCAGTTGATTGATTGGTCTTCGAAAAAGTGAGCAGCTGCCAGATCTCTCCCTCCCATGCATCCAAGACACCAGCTCTTTGTGTACATGCGCATCGGCCGAGCTGGCGGTGGTGGTGATGGTGGTTGAGTTGATTTGCGCCAGAAGACAGACAATTGACGGAAGACGGAGGACGGAGTACGTAGCGTGCCCGCTCCGACAGGCCAACAAGACCTGCACCCACAACCACCACTTCCACAAGCTGCATCAACCCTTCAAAGGCCTTCAATTGGCAATTGGGAAAATGGGTTCTTGGTTTCTATCCGGCAAGCAAGCAGCTGCCACTTCCAATGCATGAATATTACCAGTTCTAGGAACTGTAATGCATATTTGGGGGAGTGACGGTGGTTGAGAGGATGGAAGTCTCGGAAGCGAGTGGTAATGATGGTGCTGCTGCTGAGCTGGGTAACTGAGAAGGGGGTAGGAAGCAGAAAGTAGAGGAAGTAGAGGTAGGCAAATTGAGCGATTAAGGGGGGTGTGCAGGTGCCAAGCAAATGGGCTGGATGGCCGAATTGAACATCCAAAAACCCCGTGCCTGTCCAAGTACACGACGATCCCCGGGATGCGCTCTCTCAATTGAGGATGCTCCCATGGGATACTGGGTTATTTCTCTTTCTCTTCACTCTCCCGTTCCATTATATTATGGAAGGGAATTTCAGAAGTTACGTGTATGGGTGGGTAGGCTGAGCTGCGCGCGAGTGTCTGTCCAGTCCTTGGAAGTCTGTCTGTCTGCTGCTGTATTTGTCCGATCCACTGTAAATGTTCTGACACTGTCCACTGTTTGGCGCGTAGACGCTAACCGTGGCTCTGCAGGACGGGCATGCGTGCGCTGCTCTGTCTGCTCTGCTCTGCTCTGGCCTGGCTGGCTGGTAGTCAAGTTATGCATCTCTCCAAACGCGCCCTTTTCCAAGATGCCCGGATGGCTACTCTGCAATTCATTCTGCAAAGTTCGCCACTAGGATACTTGATTCCCGGACTTGGAGGACAGACACCCGCGCAAAGTAGCGCATTTCAATGCAGTAGACTTCTTTAGAGGGGGATCGTGGTGTAGTGTAGTGCAGTGCAGCGTAAAGTCTTGCGAAAAAGGCAAAGGCATGTAGGTAGTAGAGTGGTGGACAGATGGGAGGAAGAGGGGAGTGGTTTATTATCATACCCTTATATGGTCCGGACGTGACGATACACGCGAGCAAGTCGTCTTCTTCCTCACTGCCCAAGTTTCCGAAATTTGTTTCTGCAGCTGAATCTTCCTACCAAGGAAACAAAGATATCGTCATGCTCTCGTTTTAGTTGAGAGATTGCGCGATGGTTACAACATGTTCCCAGGGTGTCTAAATGAGAGTGTGTATGTAGGTATGTTTCTGCCCTTGAATCTGGAAGACTCTGCTTATTATTTTTTTCAACCTGGATGGAAAGCGAGGGGATTGAATTGATGGATGGCGAGAATGGGTGTCGTATGTGGTCGATCGACGCGAAAAGGTTTGCTGTGACGAGATAATCCCACTGTCTATTTTCAAAATACGCAAAAGAACCAGGCCAACACAAGACGACGAAAAAGAACGAGTAACTGTGGGGTGGGCAGACTGCAAGAATCCGCAATCACCAGCGACGGATTAGAACAGAATGAACGGACGCTGTTGGATGGAAATTAGGGGTCGCACGATATTTCCGGATGGGTTGTGGTGGTGGTGGTTGATGTTGTTGTTGTCGAGATTGTTGGAGTTGAGAATGAGGAGAATGGGCCGACAGAGAGCAGCAAGGTAGGTCAAGGGAGAAAATGGCTGGTTGGGTGTGGCAGAGATGGAGAGCAGATCAGACAAGACCAAATGGGGCGGAGAAAGGAAAGCAAAGTGACTGGATTGACTGGGCAGGAGGAATGGCAGTCTCAGGGACTGTCTGCTGGCTGTCAGTCTGCTGGTGGTCTTTGCCCATTACGGAGGTTTACTGTAAACCCGCCTAAGCCTACTTGAGCTTTAGTGGGCTTCGGTTTGGCGACTAGCCGTGCCGTGCCTCCCATCAATTCATCTGGTCATCCCAGTTTCAAGGTAGCTGCACACGCTGCGGCAATGACAGAGACCATACAGAAGCCCTGGAACGGCGAGACGGAGATTAAACAATGAACCGATGGAGGCAAATTGCCCGCTACGCTACGCTACAGGCGAAAGGCCTGCCAGCTGCCGAAGTGGTGAAGCCACAGCTAACTTTATCGAATTGATACATGCGCGATGCGATGCGCCTCAGCCACTACTAGGAAGTGCTTACCTGGTCGCTTTCAATTCCAGTCGATTGGTGGTAGCCTAAGTACTCCATACTCCATAGGCTGGTAGGTGCTATTACAAAGCCACAGCGTCTGGCTTTAGCGACACCTATCATGGAGCATTGAGCGGCGAGCCTACGAGAGTTCATAGCTCCTTCCCAAACCTACTGGGCCACTGCTCGCTCCGACCAGCAGCCAGTTGAAGCTTCTGCAAATGTTCTGCCTGCTCTACTCCGTGCATGTAGGTATCTACATATCTGTTCAAGAAGGAGAGCTAGCTGAAGCCTAAGACCAATACGCCAACGATTACGACAACAGCTTCATCTGCCCATGTAGTCCCTGACATGCCCAAGTAATTACCTAATATACCTACCTGGTTTCCATGTAGTCCAATCAATCCAAGTGCAGTCCATCAAGCTTCCACTCCCACTTCTACTTCCGCTCCCAGGCACCCATGTATGGCCGACTGCTGCCGCCCCACCATAAAGTAGCAGCAGCCCACCATCCATCTGGACACGCGTATTACAGGCCAGCGGGCATACATCATCCAAACGAGGCCTACCAAACTACGAGACACACGGCCTACTCATCACTTGCGAATAGCTTCACCACCTCCAATTGCTGCACTTTCCTGCCGTCCTCGCCCTTCCAGAAGCCATGGCGTCCTTGCGCGACCGCCAAATCGCTTCTCTGCGCAAGATCCTGAACCTAAACGAGGTTGTGCCCAAGGAAGAAGACGACACAGTCACCCATGCGAACGGCGCCATCGCTCCCACCGGTCCCATCTTGACCGCTGAGGGCGAGCCCATCTGGAAGGTTCTCGTCTTTGACGATCTAGGGCGCGATGTCATCAGCAGTGTGCTGAGGGTGAGCGATTTGCGCTCCATGGGCGTCACCATGCACTTGTAGGTTCCATCCATATCTTCCATGTTGACGAGCCGGCGTGTATGTCATTTTGGCTAAGACGGACGACTATTCGCAGACACATCAACACCAACCGACACCCCATACCCGATGTCCCCGCCATCTACCTTCTCGAGCCAAGCCCTAAGAACTTGGAGGGCATCACCAATGACCTGCAACGGGGGTTATACACTCCGGCCTACATCAACTTTACCTCCTCCATACCGAGACCCCTGCTCGAAGACTTCGCCGCCCAAACCGCTGCCACTGAGACCTCGGAGCATATTGCGCAACTTTTTGACCAATACCTCAACTTCATCGTTTCTGAGCCCGATCTGTTCAGCCTGGGCATGCAGAAAGAAAATACATACTGGGCCCTGAACAGTGCCAAGACAAAAGACGAACAGCTGGATCATGTGGTGGACAGGATAGTCAGCGGCCTCTTCAGTGTCGTGGTCACCATGGGTGTCATTCCCATAATACGATGTCCCAAGGGCGCTGCCGCCGAGATGATTGCCGGCAAGCTGGATCGCAAGCTTCGAGACCACATCCTCAACTCCAAAGACAATTTGTTCTCGGCGAGCGCCCGTCCCTCGTCGTCTGCCAGCACCCCCGGGTCACGGCCAGTGCTTATCCTTTTGGACCGCAACGTCGACCTCAACCCTATGCTCTCTCACTCCTGGACCTACCAGTCGCTAGTCCACGATGTGCTGAACATGAAGCTAAACCGCATCACCATCGAGACGCCGGTGGAAGAGGGAAACCCCGCCAAGGGAACAACAAAAAAGGCCTATGACCTGACCGCCACCGACTTCTTCTGGGAGAAGAACGCCGCGCTGCCGTTCCCCCAGGTCGCCGAGGACATTGATGCCGAGTTGACGCGGTACAAAGACGATGCGGCCGACATCACCAAGAAAACGGGTGCCCACTCGATAGAAGACCTCCAGAACGACACGAGCGCAAGCGCACACCACCTCAAGGCCGCCATCACCCTCTTACCCGAGCTCCGGGAGAGGAAGAACGTGCTCGACATGCACATGAACATCCTCGCTGCCCTGCTGACGGGCATCAAGAACCGGCAGCTCGACAACTACTTCCAGATGGAGGAGGACGTCATGAAGCAGACCAAGGCGCAGGTGCTCCAGGTGATCAAGGACGAGGACAAGGGTAACCAGCCCCTCGACAAGCTGCGTCTCTTCATCATCTGGTTCCTGAGCACAGAGCAGGAAGTCAGCAGGGCCGAGTGGACCCAGTTCGAAGAGGCCCTGAAGGCGGTGGGTGTCGACACCACATCTCTTGCCTACGTTAGACAGTAAGTCGTTTCTGCCTGTCCTCCCGACTTTTATCAGAGTGGCTATTAACGTATATGACTAGGGTTCGTGCGACAACCAAGATGACGCAACTGACTACCATCAACAACACAACACAGCCTGCCTCGCAGCAAGGATCCGACCTGTTTGGGCGCTTCTCCAACCTCTCCACGCGACTTACCGACAGAGTCAAGGATGCCGGAGTCACGCTCCCAGGTGGTTTCAACCTGGACTCTTTGAGCGGCGCCCTCAAGACTCTGATCCCTGTCAACCGGGATTTTACACTAACCAAGATTGTCGAGTCCATCATGGACCCCCAGACGGCTTCCACGTCGGCCCTGGCCAAGACCGAGGGCTACATGTTCTTCGACCCTCGCAGCGCGAACGCGCGAGGTACCATGCCGCCGCCCAGCGCACTGCGGGCGGGCGGCGCCAGCACGCCCGGCAGCATGCCGGGGACGCAGGGCCCCGGCATGGCGGCGAGCTTCGGGCAGCGGCGACAGGGCTTCACGGACGCCATTGTGTTCGTGGTTGGCGGCGGCAGCATGGACGAGTACGGTAATCTGCAGGAGTGGATCACCCGGACCGCCGGCGATTCGCGGGCCAAGAAGCGGGCCATCTATGGCGCCACGGAGATCATGAATGCCACCGAGTTCGTGGAGGGGCCGTTGCACAGCTTGGGGCAGGAGGTGGGCAGTTAGAAGAAGAAGTCGGTTAAAGCTACGACGAGCGATGAATTGATATCCCGAACCCACGGCACACTTCTCTTTTCAACATTTTATGATGCGCCAACGTGATTGATGTATACTATGTCGCATCTCGTCAAATTTTTATGTTATGTTGGGAAATATCAAGGTTCCTTGCATATTACTCTACATGTAGGTAGTCTACTTTTAGTAGAGGGACCATCTCTTGGGCCCAAATATTCAGTCCTCTCCTCCAAACAGCTCACAGCGTCGCCTTCACCTACGAATCTCCCTTAAAGGAATGCTCATGGGCCTCGCCATGGTGCAGATCGACCTTCCTATCGATCCCGTAGATACGGAAATACTCGTCGCTGATGGGAACCTCCCGAAACGCGCTACCGTCCACAGGGCGGGTGAAGTTCCGTGACGTCTCAACGGGCAGCGCGTGCTCCTCTTGCCACTTCATCAACACGTCCACGTCGGTACACCGCTTGCGCAGGTTGAAGTCGGCAAACGGCAGGTCCTGCGTCTCTTTCCAGTTGAACGTGATGACATCGAGGTTCGCGTTGCAGACCAGGTTTGACCGCAGCACCTCGACGCAGTGGCCCATGTGCACCCAGTGCAGCTCCGAGTAGGGTCTTTTGGCCGTCCGGCCGTCGCGCGTCCACTCGGCCCACGCGGCGTGCCGCAGCAGGTTCAGGCAGTGCAGCTGGTGGAACAGGTCCAGCTGCGCGACGTACTGGCCGGCGTACCCGGGGCCGTACGAGGCCGGGTACTGCACGGCGGTCGCGGGGTCCTTTCCCAGCTTCACCACGGCGTCGCGCGCGATGGGGAAGGTCCGGATCGCTTCTAGGGATTGCCAGGCAGCTTCAACGGTCGCGTTGGGGCGGAGGTAGTTGCGGTACGGCGAGAGGTGCGGGATGTCGAAGAGGTTGCCGTCGAGCTCCCTGTCGGATTTCTGGAGTTGCGACTCTAGCGGTGTGTCCCATAGGGGTGCTGCTGTGGGTCAGTGGTCTCGTTCGATGACTGGTGTGAATGTTTAAAGGTTTTGAGGGGGTTTGCTACGCACAGTAGTGTGTGGATTCTCGCAGCCACGAGGTCTTGGGCTGTGGCGAGAGTCCGTACCGGCGTTCTGCTAGAAGCACCACTGAGATGATGAATAGGAGGACATTTAGAGACGTCAAGATCCAGATGTTGCGTCTCGAGGGCGGCTTCTGCCACTTGGTGGGCGTACTGCTCTCTCCTAGCAGTGACTCCTCAGACTGATGAGAGTCTTCGTATGCCATCTTTCAAGCCGGATGGTAGTGTGGATGGTCTTTCCGAGGTCAATGTGTCTCTCTGAAGGAAAGACGAAGTAATGAGAAACACCATCACGAAGAACGTAGACGGGAACCTCGGGTCTCCCAATCCCAGTCCTCGAAGTCAACCAACCCAGAAATTCGGAGGTTCATGCGCTAACAATCTTCCATATCAGCATATTGCCAGTGGCAAATGCGATTTCCCCCTCGCGGTTACCTCAACAGGCAGGAGGTTGAGCTTGCTTTTGATCATAGCTTCCCACTTTACGAGTTTTGCATATCCTACGGCACAAGCAGACGTCCAGATAAGCAACCCCGCATATGATACACTGATCATGGCATAGTTATTGTAAGAAGATAAAGGTGTGGTCGAAACAAGCAACGAATCATCCGTTTGGTCCTGTCACGAATTATGCATACGGTGGCGATAGTTGGCTGACGTCGACAGGGGTGAGTTCCGATAGGCTATCTAGTTTATCTAGCCGCTTTTTGAGCCATCCAGACCGATGTAGTATTGTTCATATAGATGGTCTTCGCCCAATACAGACACGTAGTCCCTGTTGTAGTGATCCTTCGACCTCAATATGGCCGGGATGAGACCCCAAAATACAGCGCATTGCATTGGAGAGCCCGAAATGCGCCACTTGCGCTGCAGGTAAGATCTAATAATAAACCACGACATAGTAACCGAGTTCAATGCAGCCCGCATGGGGGAGGATCATTGATCGTCAAGGACTTGGGTTGAGTGAAGCTGCATGCTCAGATATCATATTCTGGCAACTGGTCATAAGCGCTATATTACATCCGAAAAGTGCAGCTCGTAAAGAAAAGCTTTCCCATTGGTGGATATCACAGCATCATGGAAACGATAGAGGTGGTCGGAAAATCGAGGAAAGACGTTTACTGAATATAAAGCGTGGCCAAACCCACCGGCTGCCCTCACAACACCACCAATACGAGCACTTACTTCTCATCTCGCAGCACACCAACCGCGACAGCTATCTTGCGTATCCAGCACGTCACCATGTACTTCACGAAGATCATCTTCAGTCTCGCCATGATGGCCAGCTATGCAATCGCTGCCCCTGTTGCTGCCCGTACGTTCTCCTGGAGTCTTAAACACATTACCCCTGAAGTCCATACTAACTTTGTCCGCTCTCTTAGCAACCGTCGCCGAACGAGACGCAGATGCGCTTCCTCAAATGTATGGCGCGCATGCGCTGCTCATGGACGGAGACGATTACTGAGACAATAGTGGCCACGTTGATGATGGCGATTTGATCATGCTGCTGCCAGCATGCTGGCAATGGGGTTGGAAGACCACAAATCCCATTCTAACATTAAACGTTTATGGGATGAAGTGGTATTCATGTAAACGAGTGACTAAAGTTACCACTTAATATGCATCCTTTATGCAACTATGAGACTGCATGCCCGCCCAGTTATCCATTTTCATGATCTTAGTTCAACTGAGAAAAAGAAGATAAAAGGGTGGAAACCTCGAACCTGTCTTTTACACCAAGTCCAGCCACCCATGCGACCTAACCTCACTCAAATAACTACTTCTTGCGAGCAGCCAGCTGAGCCTCGAACAGACTTGCAGGGGTGACCGCCTCCTTCTCCGCGACCATGGTGCCGTTATTCCCTTTTCCTCTCGCCCCTCCATGACAGCCGATGCCCCAGTTCGTCCCCAGCGGCGGGCTCTGAATCTCGTAGTCGTCGTTGATGTTCCAGGCCACGCCGCTGTTGATGGCCCAGCCGTGCCCACTACCGGCGCCCTGGCGGTTGATGAAGGTGGTGGGCGTGCTCGA
Source organism: Apiospora malaysiana (assembly GCA_006508115.1). NCBI lineage: Eukaryota > Fungi > Ascomycota > Sordariomycetes > Amphisphaeriales > Apiosporaceae > Apiospora > Apiospora malaysiana. The sequence goes on from QUSE01000031.1 coordinate 2,103,756, forward strand.
GTTGTCGACCAAGAAGCCGTGTGCCCAGTGGGCGTGTGGCTTTTGGGGGGGAAAGGGAGGAGAGACACTCGTTAGCCTAAACGAACAAACTGCTTGGGTTGATCACGAGATGGGTTACAACATACTTGGATCTGCATTTTGGGCTGCGGCGCGGAGTAGCGGACTACGCAATTGGGCCCCGCAGTGAGGCCTTGCGTGACGATGGGGAAAGCCTTCATGTCGACCTTCGCGTCCGAGACGCGAGTGGAGCTGTCGATAACCAGGACCTGGGACCCTGAGATGCCGATATCAGCAGCATAGCCGTGCGAGCCGTCCGTCTTGCCGTCGCGGGTGATGGTCAACCCCTGGAGCGTGATAAGCGACGCGTTCTGGGCGATATTGACTGCGTTGTTGTAGCCACGGATCGCCACGTCGCGCACGTAGCCGTTGGTGGCCCAGGGGAGCACGGCCAGGGCGGCGCCGCGGTAGCACTTGGGGTCCCCGTCCTTGCTGATGGGGTGGCCCGAACAGCTGGGGCTCAGCGTGATGCTCAGCGCCTCGAGACCCATCTCGGAGGAGGCGGCGGGCGGGGTGTAAGGCGCGAGCTGGGGGCTCATGTAGTTGGCATCCAGTTGGTCTGTCAGGGGCACATCCAAGGTGATCGTTGTGGAGGATATGGCCTGGATCTTCCTGGGCTGGAAGACAGTATCTTTGGGCTGTATCCTAGTGTCAGTATAAGTTTTTTTAACGTATAAGGTGGTCACAGTGTGTATCGGGAAAGAGACTCACAGTAAGCCAATGTTTATCCTTGCCCAGGTTTCCCATGCCGTTTGCATTCACCCACTTCTGCGTGACGGCTCGCTGGATGAAGACGGACTGTCCGACCTTGAGACCAGAAGCGCTCTTCACCGTGACCTTGTTCGAGCCCACGGGAACATAATTGTCGGTGATCTCCACGGGTTTCTCAAACTTCGGCCCTTTGACCTTAGTGCCCATGGTGAAGGCGACCTTGGTGCCATCCTTGAGCTGGACCTTGGTCTTGCCTGGGCCGTCCCCGCGCAGGCTCGTCTTGGGCGGGAGGGTCACGCCGGACGCGAGCTGGTACTCACCGGCCTTCAGATGCAGGACGCCGCCGCCCGAAGACGAGATCTTGTCCAGGGCGTCTTGGATCCGCTTTGTCTGGTCCCCGCTCCCGGCGCTGAGCGAGGTCGTCGCGGCGCGGTTGGTGGCAGGCAGCGGGTCGTTTGAGGCATGGTAGCCACAGAAGCTGAAGTCGGGGAGCTTGTTGCCTTGCTTGGTCTGCAGCTTGGTGTAGTCGACGTTGGCTGCCAGTGCAAGTGGCAGTACCACCGAGATGGGAAGGATTCTGAAGAACAGCATGGTGTAGATTGGTGTAATGGATTTCTCTATGAGGATTTGGACTTGAGCCTACCTGCACCTTCCATCTTGAAGTGGTGATAGAGAACGCCACCGGCATATTTATACCCCTTTATTTTCTTCTTCCTGCACTTTACCCTGGGACAGCAAGGCTGTGGTCCTGAACAGCTGCCGAACGGCTGAGATGGATCAGCAGGGGCTGAATAGCCAGCCTACGGCTTACTTTTCCCATTCTCTGCCAATGGAAAACCTCCTAGCTCGCGCAATGATCCCAGATCTGATTTCCCCTTAATAAGACGTCTGCAGACCAGTATGACTAAGATAGACTGTGCAACACCAAAGTGCAATAATTGATCAGCGGCCGTTGCAGTCAATGTGAGAAAAGTGAAAATATGGCCCATCGATGAGATTGTTGGAAGATATGTTTGTAGTTGAAAGCGAGACAGCAGTCAACCTTCGATGTGTATGAGCATGGTCGTTAGTAAGCGCTAATTAGAGTGAGATACACAATACGCTAAGGTTAGCTGTTCTGATGCACATGTCGCGTACATGCCAATTGCAGCACCATTAGCCGAGAAACCACAAACATAAGGAGAACATCCGTATGAGATTAGGGCAGTATGCAAATATAAGCAAGGGTGGGAGCGACGCTCAAGGTGACGATGACTTGAATGGACATCTTGGACGGAGACATTATCACTGTCGAACACTGACTTCTCCTCAACTGCGCCTTGACGTTAGTGCTGTCAGCTGCCACGTAACATCTGCCGTGCACCACAGGCAGCAGCATAATCATCGTCCGGAGTTCGAATCTTAATCATTCTTATATTTATTTCCTTGGGATCTGAACTGGTAACTGGATTTAAGTAAACATAATCGCATTACATCCACTCCAACACATTCATCAGCCTCAGTGCACAGATGGGAAACATGGCGTCATCCTCCAACACAAACAGCAACCCCCACATCCCCCACATTCAGCTCCTGTGCATGCAGGAGAAATACATCATCGCCTTCAACGAAGCCCGGCAGCGCCACAAGTTGCCCGACACCATCTCCCTCGACATCCACGACTATGCCCTGTCGCAGCTGCCCGCCGCCGTTCAATTCGACACCATCGTGTCGCCGGCCAATTCGTACGGCATGATGGACGGCGCCTTCGACGACGCCATCTCGCGCGCCTTGTCCCCGGCCGACGACTACGCGGCCCTGACCCGCGCCGTCCAGGCCGCGCTGTACCGTAAGTGGCGCGGCTTCGCGCCCCCCGGCACCTGCACCTTAGTGGACATCCCCGCCGACTTCGCGGCCCGCAGCCGCTCCCGCAACGTCTGGGGCGCCCGGCGCGTCGCCCTGTGCCCCACCATGCGCTTGCCCTCCGACGCCGAGTGGAACCGCGAGGTCGTCTACGAGTGCATCTGGGCCCTGCTGTGCGCCGTCGACAACCACAACCGCACCGTCCGTGAGGGCAAGGCGGGAGGGGCGGCCAGTGATGGCTCGGACGCAGAGGAGATTCGCAGCGTGCTTATGACGCCGCTGGCGACCGGGGTGGGCCGCGTGAGCCCGGAGCGCTGGGCCGCCCAGGCCGTGCTGGCGCTGAAGCATTTCGACGATGCGTCGCGGAACCCGGAGACGTGGAGTAAGCTGGGTTGGGAAGAACTTGGTCGGTACTCGGTGGAAGTGGAGGCGACCTGGAAGCCAGAGAAGAAATAACCCAACAGGGCGTTGCTAAGAAAGCCGTCCACGAATACTTTTATCATGGGGAGCTTCTGCATAGCCTCGGAACTGGAGGCCCATGAGTCTCTCCATCTGATAGACGCATCGAATAGCTGTTCGCAAGTGCTATTATTCATCGTTGCTTGAGATGTCCACACATTTTCGGATCGAAATGATCGGTTATTAGGTGTCTACAATAGCCGTGGCCCACAGAGCCAGAACAAGATCATTTGCACACGGAGGTATTATCGGATCGAATGTTGATGGCCCGTAGTGATCAGCTGTTTGTCCTTGTGCCATCATGAGAGACACTTCTTTCTTTCTTGTCAAGGGGGCTCCTCGGTAACGTCATACTGATTCGTAGATTGTATAAAAGAGCCCGACCACTGGGTATGACAGGTTTAGATTTTGAAGTTGCATTCAGAGCCTGAGGCACTTTTGTCCCGCTAGATTCCACTCTTTCCTTTGACAAAGCCCTCTATAAATCCCCCATGATACTCACTCTTACTAACTGATACTCACTGATACTGATAAATCTTTAATCACGTTTAACGGAGAGCATACTGGGGCTGAAACCTCTTGAAACTATTGTCTACTTCTCCAGATAGATCGCGGTGCTAACCAAATCAACATAGCTTCAGCACATCAACATTCGAACATGGAGATTGAACAAGCTGAGAAGGTCTTGTGCGATATGAAGAAACGGAGGCTGTGGACGGTCGAGGGGATCAAGGATGGTGGCTTTCCGCGGATCAAGGAGGGCAAGCGGGTCGTCGGTGAGTTCTAGGGCTACTGATATAGGAATTAGGAAGAAGATATTCTCATACGTCTTTTAGCCTTTATCCCTTTGGAGTCTCCTCGGATGATATCTACTCCTGGATTAGAAATCCAAGACGCCCTATCTCAATATCTAGTCTTGCTTCCCCTTGTAACTCGTGCATAAACTCACGGATCTATTTATGCATGACGTCGTGGCATCGGCGACTCCCAGGTGGGGCGAGTCACAACAGAGTCCATCCTGACTGCAGCCCCTTAAGCTGTCACGATCCCTTAGACTTCACCCGACGACACCACTGCAACCATTGGAAACGCCCTCCGGAAGTAAACAAATGAGCTCATCACAGAACATTGAATACACTGACTGATTACTTCATATCTAAAGACTACTTAAGCCGGTGATTCTACCGAGTCTAGGGTGCGCGAAGCGACAAACCTGCGTCAACCTTCTTTGCATGGTCAGACACAAACCACAAATTCACATCACACTGTTTTATCCTGCTTTTCTTCTGATTGCAGCACTTCAACTCCCATTCCACGAAAAATATCATTATCGGCATAATCACCCTCGTCGTCATCATTATCATAAGCGCATATCATCTGCAACAAGTCCTTCCATCAGTAAAATGGCATCCCAGAAGATCGACATCAAGACCGAGGAGGATAAGACGTAAGTCATGAGGCCTAGGAGAGCGGCATAAAGTAGCCTGTTTGTTTGACTGACGAACCAACAGATTGTTTCGCACCCGTTGGCTATTCGATACGACGGTTTACTGCCAAACGACGCGTTGGGGCCTGCACCGAAGCATCCTGACGTCGAGGTGCCATTGGTTCAAGGAAAACTTGACCGCTCAACCTGTGGTACGTTAACCCCAGCAAAACGCCCCTCAAACAACTCCTTTCCTTGCAGTACGAACAAATTACTGAATTTTGATTTTACAGGAGGATGGTAAGGCGGTCTTCCGGTTGGATGACTTCTCTACCGACGTCGTCCACACTCTTCTTGAGTTCATCTACACAGGTGGTACGTCACATGTCTTTTATGACGGCTACCGCTCTTCCTCTTTCTCTTCTGAGTGTCGGTGGTATTCTGATTTGATTAAACTCTAGAACTCGGGCATCCTCGTCTCGGCGACCACCGCGTCCTCGCGACTCTCTTCAACATGTCGATCCACTACAAATTCGCCAAATTCGCAGACGCGGTCATCATGGAGGTCACACGCTGCGCCCGTGTCGTAGTCGACGGCCGTCGCGGCGAGGGAAGCCCGTTCAAAAAGCACCTGCTCGACGAGCTCATGGGGGCCGTATGGATCGCCTACAACGGCGACGCGAAGCAGCAACAGCGGCTGCGCAGGGTCTACAGGAAGCTGTTCGCGGACTGCAAGGCCAACGTGCAGAAGGACAGGTACTTCTACGACTGCATGCGCGCCGTCCCTATCTTCATGGTGGATATGCAGGAGACCGTCAACTTTCCTGTGAGCTTTGCCGAGTGACGGGACGTAGTTGGGTCTTGAACTGCGTGTTCCCTTCGATTTTGGCGCAATCCAGCCGAAAAAGCTTCACGTCGAAGCCACTCAGCCTGCTTCCGATGTTATCGACTGTTTACCTTCACGCAAACCTAGTTTACTCCTCCAGACATGACAGGGTTGCTCTGACACGCGAACGATGTTTATTTACTTAGGATGCTGGGGAAAGACACTGGTGGTGCTTCAATGTCTTGGTCATGTACGATTCGAGGAGCCATGATGATAGGACCCTTGGCTTCTTGGAAATAGGAAGAGTAATGCGTACATCCAGCTGTGCCACAATGTTGTGAGTGGAAGATGAGATCATGTTAACTCATCGATAGCCTACGAATCTTCCTCGTGACATCTCAACTTACATGTTCTTCTTCTCTTCCTCGACGATTCCTAGCAATCGAACTTGGCCCAAAATCCAATCTCAGTATATATAGGAGAATCAATGATGTCAAATCTCAACAGCTCTATCGTCGCCAGATGCGCTAGCCCTCAAATCGGCGTTTTCAAGGGAGGCCACTGGTGTCGCACTAACGTGCGCTGTGCCGCCGGCGCCCCCGTACTCCTAATAAGAACTGCCGCCAACGCGAGCTAGGGCCGTTTTTGGCCAGCACCCAAACATTGGACCTTTTCTACCTATAGGTATTTCGTCCAGTTGCTCACAGTACCTAAATACATAATGGTCGCGTTGGATGTCAGCGTAACGAGGCGGCAGTTGCGCGCTGAACGATCTCATGTCGGGCGGGCGGGCAAGGGCTGGCCCATCGCTCAGGCCATCAATCGTCTCGAACGTTCGAGGCAAGGAACAGACAGAAAGTTCCTGTCATGCACCCAATCAAACCCCCATGGTGTTTTTAGGCGTCAGTATCGATATCCTGATGGGGGAAGTGCGAGTCTCCTTTGCCATGCATGAAGAACCCGAGCCGAGATTTGCTGACGGAAAGTCGTCCCACCCCACTTGGGAGATTGCACTAGGCAGGCAGCGGCGCAGGCAGCGATGCGGGTCCGTGGTTGGCGTTGGTGATGGTGAGAAAACTAACGGACCACCAGACATAGAGTGGACATATAAATATGATGATGATTTCTTCGGTTGTGACTTGGTGAAGACCTCTGAAGTGCCTGCATTCTTCATCAGCTTCAAGCCCCCCGAGACGACTTCCCAAAAGCCATCATCACCATGTTCGCCCTTGCTTTCGGTCTCGCCCTGCTGCCCGCCCTCGGCGCCGCGCAGTTCCAGGAGCCCCCTCCTTCCACGGCCGCCCCGGACACCATCCGCGATTGCACGTACTGGCAGGTCGCCGGCGCCAAGGACACCTGCGAGAGCATCGCTGCCTGGTGGGGAATCACCCTGGACGAGTTCAAGGCCTATGTAAGTAATGCGCTCTTCATCAATTCAGAGAGACACTTTTGTTAACCAGCTTTACCGTAATTAGAACCCGAGCCAAGCCGAGAGCTGTGACATCACCGCCGGCAACTCGTACTGCATCGAGAAGAACTACGGCCTCCCCACACCGTCTCCCACGCCCAGCAGCAGCACCTTCGTCACCAGCACCACCAGCACGGCCGCGCCCTCGGCCACCGCCAGCTCGATCCTCGAGGTGTGCGAGTCCGAGATGGGCAGCTACAAAGAGTTCTGCCCCCGATGCCTGCCCAACTGCGAGAAGCGGGAGCCGAGCGTCTGGGCCCAGTGCTTTTACAGCCAGGCCTTCACCATGAACTACTACCAGAGTGACTGCTGGAAGCACGGCGGGCCGGACTGCAAGAACCAGGCGGCCGACAAGGTGTGCCCGCGCAAGTAATCGGGGCAAGCGGGGTAAAGTTCGGCGACGTGGGATTGTGAGGCACATGAATATCTACCAGGGAACGGAAATGGTAGACATATATATATATATATATATATATACTTAATCTTGCCTAATCTTAATTGAACCCGGGATCCCACAGCTTTTGTGTACTAGTGATGAGTGATGGGAGGGGGTTGGTGTTGACACTACCATCGGAGACGAAAAGCCATTTACTTGGGTGTCCCTCGTCTGATTTCTGGTTAGTGGACCGCTATGGGGGTTTAGATGGCTCTAATAGCGGCTACACGGCCGCCTGCCCCTCCACCGGCCGGGACAAATCCCGACTTGTTACCTCTCAGGTCCCATGGCGTGACCCTGCACTGTGCAACAAAAATCATTATCGGATAAGCGATACTATCACGTCTTGACGCTACTACATATGGAAGCATAGGTAGATTCATGGCTTTGGCAATTCGTTCTCTCAAGGTGACCGCCGCCGGCGGATCTGGCATGGGACCCGGCCCTTTACTGGCATTGTGCCAAACCCAAACTGGGTTGCGTCTGATTCTACATGATCCTTGCTGTCCAACTTGATTTCGAATACAGTGAGGAAGACGGCGGCCGTCAGGATGACCCAGCGCTTGGCAAAGTGGCGCCCAGGACACAGGTGCTTGCCGCCTCCGTACGGTATCCACGAAGCGGCCAGGCCGTCCATAGAGAAGTAGGGGGCACCAGCATCAGCACCGGCCTTGTTGGGTCCTCGTGGGTTGCGAAGTGGTCCGCTCTGAGGATCGGCCGGGTCCACCAGGAAACGGCTGGCCCAGAACCGATCCAACGCCTGCGCTGCGGTGCCGTTTCCCTCATTCCAAACCTCCTTGTTCATAGCTTCGGTTTGACTGGACACGAGGAGCGTCTCATTCTTTTCTATCGACCACCCCTGGAAAGAGAAGCTGCCATGTGCTGCTTCTCTCACAATGAGAGCAGCAAAACGTAGCCTTAATGTCTCAGCGTACATGGATTGTAGCAGAGGGTCGGAACACAATTTCGGCACATCCAATGTTGTGGGGGAGCTTTCTGCCTTCCCCAGTGCTGCAGCCGAAACACGACTCAGTGTCTCCGTTTCCAGGTCGGCATCTCGCAGGACCTCTATGAGATACCACATGGCAGCCGGCACCGCGTTCGCGTTAACTCTGCCGATTTCTGTCAGCTGGAAAAAGGGTCCACTCAAGCCTCTGTTTCATCTTGTACTTACGACCACATGAGGGCCAGGTTCTCCGCCGCCCGTGCTGTCTCGTCCGTGATGCCGCGTTCCCTGTGAAGGGCCTGCCTGTGCCGAACGAGCTTGGACCCGTAGAACGGCTCCCATTCATCACCTTCAGGCTCCGGCCCTTGGAAGTTGTCGCTCGCATGCTTCTGCCAGCGCCTGATGTTCTGTACCATACGCTCCCGCAGCCTGTACGCCTCGGGAATCAGCCAGCGCGGCATGCCCATGAACATCAGGCGCACGTATCCGTCCCACCTCCAGAAGTCTTGGACGATGCCAGGATTGAGAGAAATCATGTAAGGTCCAAAGAACATGCCGATTCCAGACTCGGCGACCTTCTCTTGCACAAAGCTGCACAGGTCGGGTAGGTGTACCCAATCATCCCCTATAGGGGTACCACCAACCTGTGCTGTGTGAAGATTCTCCAACAACGCGGCTTGGAATCGGTTCGCCAACACGTCTAGCTGGGGTCCCATGAGCCCCGTCTGTACTCCGCGGTGAATGGCTTGTTCTATCGGATCTTGAACACCGTCAACCAAAGGTCTCGGCCTGAACTGCTCAACTAGATGCGGCGGGCAGCCAAACGCATTCTGCATGATGGTGAGGCTCCGCGATGTCGTCGACAGGTCTCGAGTGTTTCTGAACATTGCCTGGACAGACTCGGGACCAGAGATGACGAAGCTTGGGAAGCCCGGGAGACGTATCTTGACGGGGACATTTCTCCCCGCATAACAGCTATTTAATATCACTGTTACTAGGATGGAACAAAAAGATATCAGATAATAGACGTTGGGCACTTACGCTGCTCTTGTTAAGAACTCACTGCCGTCTCTCATGAACTCGAGCAAATGACCAAGCAAAGGCACGCCAGAGGGGAGTGTCGGTGGCCTCCTGAGTCCCGAGGCATACTCCTGGTGTTTTCTTGGCCATAGAGACCACAATGAAATTAGGACAAGTCCTACCACGGTGGCTGCAATCGTATTCATGGCCATTGTGTTTTATTGCAATTGATAGTTTTAAAGATTGGCTGCTACTATCGTCAGAATAAGTGCTTGACCAGACGAGAACAAAGGTTCTAGGCCATTCCTCTGTTGCCTGCCCGGAGGTGTCCTGCGTGTGTGCCCTGGTCATTATCAGGGATCGGCGATGGCTGCCATGGAATCGTATCTGCCCTCTTCGTGTAACCATTGAAGGCATCTAGGATCTTGCAGCTAATTGGATGTAGATACGAACAAAGTGCATCGGGCGTACAGTGGCGGAGAGTCTGCGGGTAAGACGTAAGCACTAAGAAATGGCCCAGCCGAACTCCGGCTTGGGTGCTGAGCCTCGATTTTTACATATTTATGACATTGCCAATCAATGCAGAAGATTCGCATAGCGGGAAAACCCTCGAGATGAGAGTCGAGCCATACGAGTTCTGCTGGCCAGGGCCAAGAATATTCATTCTTGTCACGTTTGATCACTATCCTCACTTGGCTGAAGAAAAATGCCAGCACCGTCAGTTGCCCTCGGCCTTTTTGGTGTGCAGTTTGGCACACTCATCACTGCTCTCGGTTTCACCAAAGCGACATCACTTTGGCGTCCTGCGTTACTGCCCATTCTCTTCCTGGTACCTTACCTCCAGCTACCCCATCTTGATGCCATAACATATGCGCCCGCCCGAGGGGTGCTAGGCGGTGCCACCATCTTCACTGTCGTGCTGTACGTAGCAACAGTATTAATCCACAAGTTCAGCTACGTGGCCCAGGGACCAACCTCGTCGGCTGGGGGCCTTGTGCCAACCCAGAGAGATGAGCTCGTTGCTGGACAGCAACGCAATGGGAATTCTGGCCGTGTCCTTGCTAGGTTGCGGTTTGGCCTGGAAATCGGGGCCGGGGCCCGATTCGCCGCAACCAAGTGGCCCGTCAACAATATTCCGCCCTTCTCTCGAGATGACCCCAGTTTCATCCCAACAAGGGCCGAGTTTCAACGCAGTTTAGCGCCCAAGGTCGTCCTATCTTGGCTCTTACTGATGGCTTTGAACTTTGTGCCCCCCAACAACGACAGCCAAACGTCTTTTGCTTCCCGGCGGATTCCCATCTTATCGCGACTCAACGCTGTTGAAAGTGAGGAGATATACACGAGATTCGGAGCCGTATTGGGATATTGGCTTGTGCAGTACATTTTACATATAGCTGTTCACGGTTCAATGGCCATGGCGGCTGTTGCACTTGGCTTTGAGGTCGCAGCATGGCCACCTATCTTTGGTGCAGCCACGGACTGCTACACCATTCGCCGCTTTTGGGGGTATGGCCTATCCTTTCCATTGATTGATTGCGTGAAGAAGTGCTGACCTGCTTCTACAGCCGGTTCTGGCACCAGTCCCTGCGACATGGTTGCAGCAGCATAGCGTATGCTGCAACGTACCACGGCTTGAGTCTCAGGAGAAGGGGCATCGTGGGGAGATATGTCTTCACACTCCTCACCTTCACTGTCTCTGGAATTTTTCACGTACTCCTCGATATTGCTCAGGGAATCCCCTGGAATGAGACAGGTGCCTTGCGATTCTTCACTATGCAGACGCTTGGTATCATGCTCGAAGACTTCATTGTGACCCAGTTCAGACTGGCACGCGGAAGCCGAATCAAGAAGACTCTGCTGAAGCTTCTTGGGTACGCATGGGTCATTTCATGGCTAGTATGGTGTTCTCCCATCTGGGTTTACCCTTTGGTGCGGATGAGTACGGACGATCCGATTGTACCTATCCCTGCGCAACTCCGTGTTGCTATATCTAGGATCATCGCAATTTACTCCTGATGATACTATAATGTCGTAGGAGAGGCTCGGGAAAACCTCCTGCATCGCTCCATCTATGTACGTATCTGGGTAGTATTCCGGGAGCCTTGTATGACCACTGCCAATATTTTAGTCTACCACTTTCTTCATTGAGCTAGAATTCTATCTCTGAAAAAGTTGATGATTTGCCAATTCAACGATCTCGGCTTATCTTTATCACTTTCATGAGACCAGTTTCAACCACAGGGGCCAAAAAGAGCCCCATATCAGCATTGGTCTCCCCGAGCTAACCTCGTTTTCTGAGTCGGACCTGGGCTGAGATGGGAGGCAAAGCCATGTCTCCGATTGTCTTGAGAGGCGGCTGCGTCCCAATCGCCTCAGCGTCGTAATGGAGTATAAGGTACGCCAGCATGGTTTTGATCATTAGAACGGCATACCATCTACCAGGACTAAACAGCAGTCAGCATGAATATGGGGTCACTGAATAAGGACAGAGTCTCTTGCTCCTCAACTTACCATGCACCCCTGCCATAACCAAAACCCAGATACGTAGTGCTTGGCTTTCCCGCATCAAAGTCGTTTGCCGCTTCGGTCCCTTTATTCCCAGACGCCTTGGCTTGTGCCTCGCGAAGTTTCGCGAAGCGGAAGGGGTCGTACGTGCCCGCATTGGGATAGAATCTCTCGTCCCTGTGTATGCCAAGCGTGGGAACCCCGAGCCATGCGCCCTTGGCAAGGTGAGCCCCGCCAGGAAGACCTATTCCCTCGGTAGCGACGACCTCTTTAGAGAGTCCCTTGATCAGCATGGGGTGGACTCGCAGGCTCTCGCGGATGGCGCTGTCCATAATGTGCATCTTGCTGAAGGTTTCAGCGGCGTTCCAATCATCGGGGCTTTGGAGAAGTGCCTCTGACTCCTCGCGCAGGGTCTGGTAAAGTTTCAACTCGGGTGGACAGTGAAGAATATCAAGCAGGACATGTGAAGCCTGAACAGCCAGCGAATTCAAGGCGGCGAATCCCTGGAAAGTGAAGAAGATGGCAAGTTAGTTCTATAACACATCCTCGAGAACAGTCAAAGATTCGATTTAGAGCTTACCAGCAACATCATGCATTCAGCCAGCTGAGCAGGGTCGGCGGGTGTCTTGGTCGGTGAAATACGATGAGATACTTTTGCACATTGGGATATGAAGTCAGAGGGGTCCATCTCTCCATCGGAAAGGGTCAGTCGGCGCTCTACGACGGGCACCAGCATTTTCAGCGTTCTTGTGCGATAATAATAAAGCGGTAGGTTGAACGCAGGTACCACGATGGACTTGAGCAGCTTCGGGAGCTGGCCGATGACCATGGTGCCAACGCCCATGGCCAGGATGTACCGATGGTACATCAGCATGAAGTGATGGTCCTGCGTTAACTCTGGCCCGAAGAAGACGCGGCAGATGGCCCGCAGGATGACCTTCTGAAGGGCCGGGAAGACTTTAACGGGCTTCCCGTCCTCCCGGGCGTACGCGCCGAGGTCCGCGTCGAGCGCGTGCCGGATCTCGTCGTACATGGGCTCCTGAACCAGGTCCAGGTGCTTGGTCAGCCGGTCGCGCATGATGCGTTCCAGGAAGAACTCGGTCGACTCGAACTCGACCCCCATGTGCAAGTATCCCGAGGCGTGCCGCTCCTCGCGGATCGTCTTGCTCGACATGATGGCGGACGGCTGCTCCAGCAGCCACTTGACGTGCTCGGGGGGGACCATCAGTTCCTGCTCCAAGCTGGTCTCGCAGAGGAGAAACCAGGCGCCGGAGCGTGAGTACTGTCCCGGTGGTGTGAGTAGAAATGAAAACTGAGCGAGACCATTCCTATGTAGTTACTTACCTTTTGGTATCCATCAAGCAAGGTCGACACACCGGCCGTTAATTGGCGCATGGACGCTCTGATTAAAGCAAACCATTCTTTGCGCATCCCGCTCACTGGAACTCCTGCTGGAAAGGGCTGGGGCTTCTTGGCGCTGAAGAATTGGGAGTTGAGAAAAGATGAAACCATCCAGATGACCAAGCATGAAGAAGCATAGAAAGCCCAGTTTCCTAACATGGTTGGTTCCATGATGATGTTTTGGGGCTGAAATCGAAGCTCTTTGTTTTCGTTTCTGTTGGTGGTGGTGGAATGAGTGTCGAATAAATGTGAAGAGCTACGATTTATCAAACACGATCCAGGCTTAATGCCCAACCATTCACGATACCGTTGTTGAAAGCAATATGCACCAACCAGATACTCATGCACGATGTGAATAACCAGTTTTCGCCTTAAGGAGGTTCTGATCCGGCCAAGAGGAGGGTGCTGTGTAACTTCGCCAAGGAGCATCCCTGGCAATTATATTTGTGGTGCATCTCAGTGATGCCTATCGTCGGGCTAAGCTATGCGCTATCCGTATACCTGCCGGTCAACGCTTGATAATATGAGTCAGCAGTAAGCAGTAAGCTGCATGCTATCGGGTTTCCCCCCCGAATAGGATGCCTCCATTTGTCCCTGGGGCGTTGACACGGCCTACAGGCCGCTGCGACTACTGCAGCTGATTTTCTTTGGAACGCATCTTGTCCGTGTTACGTCGAGTGGATTCAAGTCTCGTTCGCATGTTCTGCTCCTTCGGGGGCGTCGTAAGCGAGGTCTCGATTATGTAGTAGACATGAACATCGTCATCATGCAAGCAAGCACGGTGATAGGACTGTGGAGGGGGTGACTGGGACAGTCGGGGATAGCTTACTTCTGCTGACGACTTAGAATTGGTTCCTGTGATCCTATTTAACGCTTCATTGGTGGAGGATTAGAGATAACGGAACTACATCGTTTCTTATATTTCAACACTAAATTCTTTAAGAGCATCGTATTTCTGTTGAATTGTTGCATATCTGTGTGTCCAAAAGGATCAGGTGTCCCCAACGCCAGGACTCCCCCTGGATATCACTGTAAGCACACCGTCTCCCCTTGCCTGAAGAAACACAACCACTTCCATCCTAAACTATCCATCAATATGGAAGACATTTCACTCCTCCCGTCACTGGTCAAAGATACCTTAGAACAAGCAGTACAGTATTCGTTTGATCAACAACGCCCAGATGGCCACTGGGTCGCAGAAGTCTCATCCGATGCTACCTTTACCTCCGAATACGTCATGTTCAAGTATGCCATGGGCTTAGACCTGGATGGGGATGCTATCAAGCACTGGCTACTCCATGAACAAAAGGAAGATGGCTCTTGGGGACTAGCTCCCGAGCTGCCTGGTAATGTCTCGACCACAACCGAGGCATATCTGGCCCTCAAGATCCTCGGGGTTCTTCCAGAAGAAGACGCGATGGTGAAGGCACAGCACTGGATGGTACGGAACGGAGGTGTGGCTAAAGTCCGGTTCTTTACACGTTTCTTCCTCGCTACCTTCGGCCTATTTCCGTGGACCGCAATCCCACAGCTCCCGGCCGAGCTCATTCTCATGCCACCATCATCCATACTTAATATTTACACTCTTTCGTCCTGGGCGCGAAGTACCCTTATACCGATACTTATCGTGGCTCACCATCGGCCTCTTTATCCTCTCCCGAATGGGCTCGATACTAATAATAACTTTTTGGACGAGCTATGGGTAAACCCGGCAGACAAAAACGTTCCTTACGCTCCGCCCTTATCTACATTAGTTAAGGAGAATGAATGGGTTCAGCTCATTTTCACCGCTGCAGATGGGATTCTAGGTGCCGCCGACGGACTCCGAAACTTTCCTTTGAGAAAGGTAGCCTTGCGGAAGTGTATAGACTGGTTACTGGAGCACCAGGAGAAGGAAGGAGAATGGGCAGGATTCTTTCCCCCTATGCACGGCAGCCTGTGGGCTCTGATCTTAGAAGGCTACCCGCTTGACCACGACGTCATTCAACGTGGTTTTGCTGCACTCGAGCGGCTGGCGGTGCACGATACAGCAGGGAAGCGGCTCACGGCTACCGTGTCTCCGGTGTGGGATACGGCCCTGATGGCAAGCTCTCTATGCGATGCTGGGTTAGGGTCAGACGGCCGTATCTGCCAGGCCGCCGCCTGGCTCAAGTGCCGACAGATCCTGGGCCCCGAAGGCGATTGGCGCGTCTACAGCCCCTGTCGGCAAGCCGGCGGTTGGAGCTTCGAGTATCATAACCAATGGTATCCCGATGTTGACGATACCGCCGTCGTTGTTATGGCTCTGGTGAAACAAGACCGTCGGCTGATTAAGTCGGATACGATCATCCACGCCGTTACATGGGTTATGGGGATGCAGAACCATGACGGGGGCTGGGCAGCTTTTGATTGCTATAACGATAGCCTATGGCTGCACAAGATTCCCTTTAGCGATATGGACAGTCTATGCGATCCAAGCTCGGCAGATATCACTGGTCGTATCCTCGAATGTTTTGGGTTCTTACTATCATATAAGCAACTACAGGGGCAGCTAGAGAGAAGACTAACAGCTTCATCTGCCCGCGGTATCGCCTACCTTGAGAAGGAACAGGACAAGTCAGGTGCGTGGTGGGGGCGCTGGGGCAATAACTACATCTACGGGACGAGCAATGTTCTCCGAGGCTTGCACTACTTCCGTAAAACCGACCCCAGGCCGAGGATCAATAAAGCCGTATTGGCGGCTGTGTCATGGTTCCAATCGATCCAGAACGCCGATGGGGGCTGGGGCGAAACTCTGGCGTCTTATGACATGCCCGAGCTCGCGGGGCGTGGACCTAGCACAGCGGCCCAAACGGCGTGGGCGCTCCAGTCGCTGCTGCTATACCAACCGGCTTCATCGCCTTCAATTCAGAGGGGCATCTTATGGCTGGTAAGGAACCAGACTATAAAGTCTAGTAATGGGGCGTCGTGGCGGACGGATGTCTACACCGGGACTGGCTTCCCGAAAGTATTATACCTGGGGTATCCGTTCTACCATCACGCCTTTCCGGTCATGGCTTTAAGCAAATTCCTTGATGCCCAACGAAAAGAAGCACTCATTAGGTTACCCAAACCCATCCTGGATACTCTTAGTCGCCAGTGTGTCGGTATGATGGTCACTGGCAGCCGTGGGGATGTGGAGCCATTTCTCCGAGTGGCAGTCTGTCTTCGGGACTTGCATGGCCTTCGCGTTAGGATGGCGACTCACACTTGCCACAAAAGCCTTGTCCAAGACCATGGCATCGAGTTTTATCCCATTGCAGGAGGGCCAGAGGTTATTGGCAAGGCCCTCCAGGAGCGACCCAGCATGATCCGCGCGTACTTGGAAGGCCACTTTACGGCAGTTGTTTCAGCATACAAGACTATGTTGGCGGACTGCTGGCGCTCTACTATGGATCATGCCCAGGAAGTATTGAGCGAAAAGCCCCAGAGCCGGCCGTTTATGGCCGACATCATCGTGACACACCGCCCCATCCTAATCCATATACATGCAGCAGAATCTCTCCAGGTCCCTCTGACACTCCTCTCCATCCAGCCTGATATCCCAACAGCCGACTTTCCACATCCTATAACCATGACCAACCCTAAGTATCAGGCCAATCGGTGGTTCAACAGAATAACATATGACATCCTTGATTTTGTGTGAGCTATACCCCTGCCAAAACCATTAGGTCCTAGCTCTGATCTAATATTATAATATAGCAATTTGATGGCATTCGGGCTGTTCATAGACAGACTCAGGGTGGGGGCATACACGCTGGGATCCAAGTGCTTTATCGCGTCATCGGCAATTCCAATCGGGGCCGAAGCGCAACACTTGTGCCTATGGTCCAATGTCATAGTTCCGAAGCCCAACGACTGGGGGGAGCACGCGACGATTACAGGCTACTCAATGGCCCAAGAGCATGACGACAATTATCTCCCGTCGGCGTCACTTTTAGACTTCTTGTCTACAGAGGGCCCCATGGTAGCTGTGTCTATGGGCTCGATGCACATGGAGAATCCCTCCGGATTCGTACAAATGCTGTCCGCGGCGCTCGCGGACTTGGGCGCGCGAGCCGTGGTCTCCGGGGCCTGGACCCGGGGTCTCACCGCGGGCCCCCAAGCCCTGGAGACAAACATTCTTGTGGTAGAGAACCTCCCGCACACGTGGCTGCTGCGGCAGCGCGCCGTGCGGGGCTTCATCCACCACGGAGGCGCGGGACACACGGCCGCAGGAGCTCGCGCAGGCGTGCCCATGCTCGTGCTGCCGTTCTTCATCGACCAGAACTTCTGGGCGGCGCAATGCCGCCGGCTGCGACTGGGGCCCCATCCTGTCCGGTTCTCCGACATCACGGCGCCGAGGTTGCGTGTCGCGGTGGCCGAACTGCTCTCCGGAGAGTGGGACGGCGCCTGTGCTCGAATTGCGTCTCGACTAGCTGAGGAGGCTGGGGGCACTGCAGTAGCCGCGGATGCCATCGCACGCCAGGTCCAGGCAAGCGAGGCGGCAAAGCCGTGCAGTCTCGTGGAGGGTTTGACGGCCCAATGGAGGCATAGGGAATCTGGGCTGCTCCTCTCTGGGCTCGCCGCCGCTGCCTTGACGTCCCGTAGACTCACCCAATGGTCTGACTACGACACGCACCCTGTCATCACCTGGGACCGTAGTGAGGACTTTGATAAAGCATCGGGTGACGGTATCCTGAGCGCGCTGGTACTCATTGCATTCAAGGTCTTGGAGCTCCTGCTGCGGGTCCTGGTTTGGGGTGAGCCCACAGGGGTAACAGCCAATCCTATCCGCGAGGCCAAGATTAGACAAAGCAGTTATGATCTCGAAAAACTCCGGAACCATACGCCAGTAGAACATGGAGGCCAGTGTTCAATGAATGAGCAGCAGCTGGTTCAGAACTGGAAGATATTGGTCGGTGTTGATTGTTGATCTTGCACCATTACATGCCAGACGTCCCTACCTATGTAGGTACCCTCTAGGTACTTTATTTCTGATTACGATAGAGGTACTCCATCTACATGTAGATACCTAGTTATTTCTATGCCTAGGTCCCGAGCATCCTACGGTCTATTAATCATGGTTCTACAGTCTCCGAGCAAGGCCGATGGGTCTACAGCCAGCTGACGGCGTTAGGGTTGAGTATCACTGAGTCAAGAATGTTAGTATCTTCATAGAAACGCAGTGCCGTGATGGGCTAGGCCTTTCGATTTGAGAAACAGCTGTCTTATAGGGTAAGTATGACCTCCGCGGACGTTAGCTATGCCAGGACATTGTAACCAAGGCTCTGGTTTCACCAGCTGGCTCTAGGTGATGATTTACCAGAACTTGTTCAAGGGGCAAATATTCGCTTCGGTGTGAGGGGATGCCAGAGTCCTTGTAAACATTGCGTAACTCCAATACCTAGCATTGTTGCAAATGGTACAAAACTGAAAGTTCCACAAACTGTCTTATATGTCTGACATGCAGGTATTTGTCAACTTGCTCAGTGAGTAGCCTTCGAATCTATATTGGGCGGACTTACTGTTCACTCTAGGTGGCTTAGGCGTCAGACAGGAGGCACTGGCAGTGCAATTATCGCGAAACAGTATTTGATGCAGCCAACGTCAATTAACACCAATTGTTCAGCTGCACCGAACCAGAATCGTCTTATTGTACCAGCCTGGGCTGCTCATTGCATGGCAGTATTGCTTGTCCTCCGTATCGTTCTTTCCTGCGTGATGCTTTTATACATTCCCACGCAGTAATTATTTCCCAACTTGTAACCCAAATAGCATATTTGGTATGACATTACTCATTAGCCATAACACAGACCTCATCAAGCATTTGCGCTATGCTGGTTCTGCCAGTGACAAGCAGCTTGTTGAATATTTAGTGTCGCCCGCACTTCAATTGGGACCTGTCCGCGATTCTAGAAACGGTCAACAGAGAATATCCATCTTGTACAAGGCAGAAGCTGATACGGCAAGCCCGGGCAAAGCTGGACAGGCCACATCTATGCCAAATCACCCGATGCTCTTGCATCCGGTCACCCGAGCCTCGATATCGACTATAATCACAGGCTTGATGATAGCATTAGGTGCGATGCTGTGGAAGTCAGAGAAGCGTGACGGTTTAGGAGATGCTAGAGACAATAACTATATCCATTACACATGGACTACAACCCCAACTTTGATTTAGCATACAGCTCGTCCAGAGTCGCGCACTCCTTATATCCGCAGGACGCCTGCCATCGACCGCGAAAATGGCGATGTTGCAGATAGAAGGCGAGTTAAATGAAGCCAAAATAGTTGGAGCTCAGCCGGCGAAAAAGTCTCTGGCGGGATGCCCGATCCAAAGTTAGCAGCATGCCGCCTCAGCTGTTCCATGGCCGTGGGGCTGTTCCAGCTGCGAGGTGGTCTGCGTCGCTGCCATGGCCATGGTAATGCTGCAGGAACTCACGCGAGGCGATGGCGACCCCAGTGGACGGATATGATAATTACGGCCGTCGACGTCAAAGCGCTACCATGTCGCAGAGTCTGGGGAAGAACCGGGACAAGTTCCTCCTCATGTTGCCGGAAGATCCCTACCACGTTAATTTTGCCGACGACTCTTGGGAGAGGGCCAGCTTCATGAGGGAGTTTCCGGACCAGCCCTTCCTGCAGTTTTTCACCTGGCATGCCCGCTTCCATGTGGTGCGCTCTCAACCGAACGATGCCGCCGCTGGAGAGGGCGTAATTCAGCGTTGCCACGTTGCCGACTGGCGCGGAGATAAGTGCGGGTCACTGCTCGTCAGCAACAGGTGGCTCGAGAAGCAAGAATCGAAGTCCCAGACCGAATTTCCCTTCATCACCATCTCCGACGCCAAGTCCTTCACGGCCGAGGAGCTCCCGTACTGGTCGTATTACACCCCCAAGGAGCGGCACGAGTCAGAGTGGGACCTCTACTTCGTCCCCCTAGTCGAGCACTCCCTCGACGAGGGCATACATAGGCGAGTCGCTGTCGGCAAAGTCTTCAAAGATGCCTTCACACGAACAGATGAGAGTTGGAAGGAGATTATACTTGGATGACGGCATGAAAGTTTTAATTTCTAAGGACGTGACTAGTCTGGTATATTCGGGGATGCTGCTCATGGTACACGGGTGACGTAATATTTGCCGGGCTATGGTGGCAGTCATCTACGTGGTTGGGACCAGTCAAGTTCGACATTGGCACAGGTACACGTAGTCCTTCTCCTAGCGTTTCCGTATACAAATTTACCCCTGTATCTTCCGAGTCTTGGATGGTGTTGCCCAAACACGCGCAGAGTTTGGAGTGAATCGAAATCTGATCTTTTTCACAAAAGTAAAGAATCTCCTGCCCTACGGGCTACATTGTTTGTCAAGAACCCGTGGCTTTATCGAAGTTGAGACTCACGAGGAGCATATCTCATACATACAACCAAGTAAGGGTCCTGCGGCGCATCTGCCCACCATTGGGGTAGCTCTGGAAAGTAACACACAAGGGCCGATGCGCGCCTCTGCCTATTGACTCGGGAAGCCGGTCAGATTGTCTGAAAGACAAAAACATACAACACCGAGGATTCCCAGGTCGTCACCGACCCTAGTACTAATTCGGCTCTTCAAGCTTTAATCTGAGAGATAGAGCGAATGCCAACCTTTTGTAATTTCATCATCTTCTCTTGACCCTGTTAAGTCACGTCCCAATCCACGACCTGAACCAGTAATCACAGCTTATGTGTCACGTTACTGTGCCCAGTCCCGTCTGGCTTAAAGATCAAAGTGCGACTGGGGGAGCTACTGCTACCCTGCGTACAAGCAAAGCCTTAGGCTTCCTGCAAGTGCAGTGTCTTACTAAACTTCCCACGGTACTCTCCCGCAAGTTTTCTACCTTTTCCAGCCGGGGACCCTGTGATGAACATACTTCTGATTAGCAGACGTATGTTGTGGCTTTTGAAAGAGAAACTGACAGCATTTGATATCGAACTGGGCGATCTTGAAATGGAGCACTACCTCGCAGTATTTCTTCTTCGATTTCGAATCTTGCGCAAGTTGTCCAGGATCACAATGCACTTCAACAACATAGTCGCGACCTAAACGTCGTATAACGGTAAACAAATGAACTTGAGACCATTGGCCCAAGCGCGCTCGCCGGGACATCAGTCTGAGCTTGAGGGGCCATCACTGCTCTTTTACCGGTCCTGTCCACTCAAAGTCGTGCGTTTGGCCACCTGGCTTTTACCTGTACACGGCAGTGTAATGTATCAAGGCTGATTGCTTCTTAAATACCTACCCCAGGCTACACTCAACATCCTCGTGGGACTAGAAAGCTCCCAGAATATCCGGATGAATAGGATTGTGCTAGCAGATGGATCTGCCTATTACGCACACTACCATGAGGGAACCATCCGGGCCAAGTACTATTGTGCGTCAAATTTCTCATAGTCCCAGTCCCTGATTCTAATGCAGATTGACGGGTGTAGATAGCGGATCTGTCAAAGCACGATATCCCTCCTTTTGGACTTTCTTGACCATAACGGCAACCTGAGCTGTCCCCAGTCCATCTCTTTAGGTCCGGCTGAAAGCTATTTCATTCGAGTCGACGGCCGTCAGTCATTCCAATGCCACCCAAACGCGGCCATTGACAAAGAGGCCGAGAGTGCGGCCCGTCTTTGGTGGGGCGTGGATGGAGCTTATGTCCTGGAACGCGAGGACACTGGACAACTAGTTTGGGATCTTGGAGACAGCTACAGTGACCTCAAGAAGATCCTGCAGAGGTGCCATGGCGAGAAGAAAATCTGGGCAACTCCCCTACTTTATCACTTCCGATCATTGGGTTTGTGGGACTAACTTCGTACTTGAAGGAGCTTGCAATGAACATTGAGGACAAGTGCTCCTTTGCCGTTGTCTTTGAGGATGAGTCAGCCTTTCCTGACGGGAAGGATGATACCATTTGCAGCATGTTTGACGAGTACGTGAACAAACATTTCGGGGACATGTGGGATGTTACAAACGCGTAGGGCCGTTTATATAGAAGTATAAACTTTCGGGGCTTCGAGATACCTTACAGATTAAGATGAGGATGCTTGGTGCAACTCTATGAACCGCATTCCCTTGACTCCAGCACTTCCACGCCGACTTCATCTCTACCATGATCATGACACGGCTGCCAATCAACTACGGAGAAGGGGGTCAAGTATTGGTGCGCCGTGGATATGCCCCACGTGTGGACGCACTTCTGGCTGCGGATAAAGGTCAAGCAGTTGAGGTAAAAGCAGTTGAAGTCACCAGATGAGACAAGGCATCAAGTTACCACTTGGTTGGACAATGCGCTGGACAAATGAACCCCCAATAGATTGCGTATGCGTTCTATCTGCCCCTATAATCTTGCGATAGTTATCAACCAGAAAGAGCCTTAATAGAACATAAGATCATATCTCGGAATGCACTATAGTTATTTTAACTCCAGTCCCAGTTTTTCATGTACTTGATGTATTTACGAGTACATTTCATTTCCACTGCATGGGCGGCACTGCCTGCAACATGGTAATTTAGAGAATCGAATCGAGATAGCGAGGTTCTGGTTGTGGTGAATAGGATCGGCTACAAGTTACATGGCCCGATAGCGGCATTGCTACACGGTCTCGTCTGGAAGATCGGACGAAGGCTCGGGAACTAAATCATAGCCTGACCGAGACTCGGCATTATTTCAAATGAAGTTTGCTTTGAAGGGTCTCCTGGCTAACCTTGCCATCATCACTCATCGCCTGCCGCTCTCTCAAATTCTCACCAAGGTATCGTCGTGGAGTGCATGCTTTCAGTGGTGAGTCTAACTCTCGGCGCGGTGCCTCTCATGCTTCTCGCGCTTACCCCTGCAGGCTCTCCAGCCAGTCTTCGTCTGCCGCACGCGTGCAACTTTGGCGTTTCCTGCCATCTTGCCGGTTACTGACACCGAGAAATGCTCGATGTTCTAAGGGGCCCGGTTGAACGCGAGTCAACCAACGAAGGGATCAACGCCTTCGAAGCCTGAGGAATCCACTACTGCCAACTTTCCCCGTGTGTAAGAGTGGCACGCAGGGCAATCCAAGCAGTGATGACGGCTACCCCTCTCATTCCCCTACCCCAGTGGGGTTCAGGGGGTCACGTCGTGCAGTCAACCCCAGTCTCCAGCCCAGCCCCCCAGTCCCCCAGTGCGGGGGTGGGTTCGTCCACGAGCTCGACGAGACTGGACCACCCGGGGAATCCCGGGAATCCCGTGGGCTCCTTTAACGTCATGGGGAGGTCGCATACGTGGATACAGGTACACTTGGTATAAGTAGTCATATGGCGCACTCTTCTTATTACCTATTTCGAATTTCCCAGTCGCGTCAATTGCGGGGTCTGTGATAACTGTTGACTATGGCAATTCTGTCTGGGCGCTCGTTGCACTGGGCTATCACGGCCACGGCCGGCAGTGGCTTCCTACTGTAGGTCATCTTGGCTTGCACCATTCGCTCTCTCCCTCTCCACCGTGTTGCAACTGAACTGACATCCCTAGGTTTGGATATGACCAGGGCGTCATGTCGGGTCTCCTGACCGGCGCCGCCTTCACGGCGCGTTTCCCCGAGATCAATACCAACAAAGGCGCGGGTGGCAGTGCGTCGCTGCAGGGCACCGTCGTCGCCATCTACGAGATTGGCTGCTTTTTCGGCTCGCTCTTGGCCATGCTTATCGGAGAGAGGATGGGCCGAAAGAAGACCATCATGCTCGGCTGCCTCATCCTCTGCGTCGGCGGTGCCCTGCAGGCGTCGGCTTACACCATCGCACACATGATAGTTGGTCGCATTGTCGCGGGGCTAGGCAACGGTCTCAATACCAGCACCATCCGTCAGTGGTCGATCCCGACTTTTTGAGTTGTACTAACCACCAACGCGTATAGCTGTCTGGCACTCCGAGTTGATGATGGCGCATAAGCGTGGGAAAGGGGTATGTCCAAATAAGCTGAGAAACAAATGGAGTTAAAGAAACTGACAATTGTCTGCAGCTGAGCATCGAGCTAGCCATCAACATCTTTGGTGTCATGACTGCTTATTGGGTGGATTATGGCATGTCTTTCGTGGACAACGATGCGCAGTTCCGCTTTCCCCTTGCCCTACAGTGTCTATTCGCCCTTTTCACCTTCTCAGCCATCATCCCGCTACCTGAGTCGCCGCGCTGGGTATGATCCTCATCCTAGAGCCACACGGGTGTGCAAATCTTGACTAATTTCGAGGGCACAGCTCATCGCCCAAGACAAGTGCGACGAAGCTGAACGGACACTCCACGCCCTAGTCCCCGAGTTGACACCCACCGAGGACGCCAACGAGATGGTTCGGCTAGAGATAGCACTGATTCAAGACGCCATCCATGAGGAGCGGGAGGCCTCAAAGGGCAGCTCCTACAGAACCTTGCTCCAGAACGGCAAGCAGAGGTTCCGTCTCCGAACCCTGCTGGGTATCGGCGGTCAGTTCATGCAGCAACTGTCGGGCATCAACCTCATCACGTACTATGCCCCGGCTATCTTTCAGAACTCCGTCGGCATGTCGCATGACCTGTCACTCCTGCTGGCAGGCTTCAACGGCGTGGCTTACTTCTTCTCTTCGCTGATTCCCATCTGGATCATTGACCGTATGGGCCGGCGGAAGTTGATGCTCTTCGCCGCCGCTGGCCAGGGCGCCTCCATGGCCATCCTCGCAGGCACCGTCCGTAATGGGTCCGCGCCGGCTGGCATCGTGGCCTCGGTCATGCTTTTCGCCTTCAACTTCTTCTTCGCTGTTGGGTTGCTCGCTATACCATGGCTGCGTAAGTGTCTCTCCTCTTCGTGTTCATGACTTGTTCTATTAATCACAAATACAGTACCTGCCGAATATGCACCGCTCGCCATCCGCCAGCGTGCCGCCGCTCTCGCCTCGGCATCCAACTGGATCTTCACTTTCCTTGTGGTCGAGATCACTCCGGTAAGCATCCAGACCATTGGATGGCGCACATACGTTTACTTCTGCGGTAAGTATTCACGAAAACTACACGTTGATCATCACCGGACCGACTAACGATCTTATTCCAGTTTTCAATTTCTGCTTCCTACCTCTAATCTACTTCTTCTACCCTGAGACCCGCAACCTTTCCCTCGAACAGATTGACAAGCTGTTCACCGGAGATAAGGTCCTTCTTCACTGGAAGCCATCCATGGGTGCAGTCAGTAGTGGCAACACCGGCTCCAAACGTGCGGTGGAGCACCACGAGAAGTCTGTCGAACAGGTCGACAACGTGGAAAAGCTGAATTCTTGATCTTACGTTTCGACTGGTGGTTTGAGTTTGGGCTACACAGCGTGAAGAGGGCGATATGGTTGGACACAAAGACATTTTGCATATAACAAATCGAAATTTGTGGGTGTGAACTGATTAACCCATGAAAATCCCCATGGACCAACATGTTCATCAAGAACCTGTGGCTCTGTCAGATAGATCCGACTCACGGGGAGCATATCCAATACATGCGACTAACAATCGGCTCAGATCTTGCTCTGGCCAGACTTCTCTGCCTTGTGCTGTTTCCTCATGACAGCCCCCTCTTGGACACAAGTAGCCACCAAAGTTCCCTGTCTATCCCAGAACTGCTGTTCAACCAAACACCTTCCCTGTCCCACCCAGTTACTCGACTTCCTCACCAGGAGCCAGTCGTCGAGGCGGACGTTCTGGGGGTTATGGAACCAAATAGTATGGTTCAGCGTGGTCATGAAAGGTATGCTATTGTTGGTGTCACCATTCTTAAGGCCTCCACCCAGGACCGCCGACGGGTTTTTCATCATCTCTGAAAGCCTAAGCAGAACCCAGGAATCAGAGAGACAACCGAGGACGGCCAAGTGGTTTTCCCGCGAATCGGATATGTTACCACGTGTGCGGACCCACGAGTACAGTGCGTTGGAGTCAGAGGGCGTCGAAGACGTCCCGGTGGAATTCGGAGATGGTGGATAATCATGCCAGAGGAAGGGGTCCACATCTTCCTTCGTCGTGTTTGCCCCTTTCCAGGTGAGGAACCCCGGGAGAACCTATGACGCATAACGAGATTCAGTCAACAACATGATTTGGGCAGATGTGCCACAGCTCGAGACAAGGACTTTCAATGCGCAGGACTTGGTATTTGACTTACGATCTGTTCCGTCAAAGCCTTTTCGTTACCATCCGCCACCGTGGGTGCTGGTGGGGCTTGGACGACTTGGTCCTTCAAGTGAAGCGGCGGGCTTGCTTGATGGGTGACCGCAGCACTTGTGTTTTCCGCCGCCAGAGAAAAGCCACACTCTGCAGAGAAGAACACGACTCCCGACTGCTCTACTTTGACCTCCCGGGTGGCGCTGGATCTCCTGTCGCTGGTGCGGGCCACGCGGTAATAGAGCGGCTTGGCGGCGTCGGGCGCGGCGCGAAAGGTGCAGCTCATGTGGTGGATGAAGAAGTTGGGGGCCACCGTCTGCTGGGCGGCGCTGATTGCGGCACCGATGAGGATCCCTCCAAACAGGGATCGGCCCGGGGGCGGCAGCCACGAAGGGCTAAAGTTGAGTCAGCATGTGCATCGTGTATGATGGGAGAACGGCTCAGTGTTGGTCATACTAGGTGTTTGTGAAGACATCGTGGTCTTCGGTGGCAACTCGAATTGGGAGAAAGGGCGTGAGTAACAGGGTGTGCTCTATGGGCGCACGCGAGGAGTCAATGGGGGGAGGTTGGTACAGTGTCGATTTGACATTTGATTCAGACATTTGAGTTTAGTAGCGGTGGTTATGACGCAACGTCTGTCCCTTTGGCACAAGAATGAGCGGCGGTGAAAAGTTGACAGACCTGTCGCGAAAGGCCTTCTCTCTCGGATATAGATATGAACAGGTGAAATACAGACCTCGGTATCAACGGTTATGTTGTGGAGCAAAGCGGAAACAACCAAACCAACTGATGGTTTTTCGTGGGGAGATATCGCCAATAGGATGACAGTTGCGGGGGGTCGTGAATTTGACATGGGGTACGAAGCGCCTACAAACGCTCGCTTATGTCAGCATCATCACATGTAAGACACCTCTTATGTCGACATCTTGTTTTAACCCTTACCATTGCCTTGTCAGCGACTATATCCAAGGAATACGCACCAAAAACATTCATCAGAGGATAGGTTGGTCGGTAGGTAGCTAAAATAGTAAACTTGCTGGTCGTTCCAGAGGATTACTGATGTTGAGCATGATACTGCCGTCCAAGAGAATCCTCCTTGGTCTTGAAATTTCTCAACCAACCCTTTTCGTTCAGAGTCAGGTAGTTTCTGAGGTATCGGGAAACATCATCTGTCCCTACCTAGCCAACGCCGAAGCGCAGTAACCCGTAGAATGAGAAAAAGCGAAGAAGAAAGGGGCTAGGGATAAGAGGATAACAAGATAAGTAGGGGTCCCGGGTCCTGTAGCATTGAGTACAATGACCTCTTTTGCGAGTTCAAAATTGGTAGAGTAGAATTAATAAGTGATTCGATTTTACTGGGCTAGCCTAGTTAATCCAGTACGCATAGGGGAACGTCAAGAAGCACATCGTGAGATCGAGTAACAGGGGCAAATACCCCGGGGCGCTGGCACTCTTATTTAATGGTATATGATACTACAAATATCACAAATTCCAGTCCACGATGATGCGTTTGAATTAGATATAGTACACGGCGTAACGGTGTACCTCTATACCACGCTCAAACTGCTCCAATTCACTGACAACGAGGTCTGGAAGTCGACCGAGCCCCAGGCCCGGACCGAAACTATCTGGCGGTACCTCCGGAACCTCGAAGGCTTGATAGACCTAACCGACCTTTCCTGTCTGCGGGAGCCTGTGCTGCTGAGCGACGTCCCGGTGTACCCCAGCAACGCGTTTGGATCTGGCATGACGCACTCCGGGAACACTCGCTATTCCGTGCCCAAAAACCGGGCTGGTGAATCGTTATTTCGATTGATCGTGGCGCGTCTAGACTTCAAGGTGGTGGCGGGCATAATTATATGGACATGGGAATTGCCGATATGAGGTCTTGCTCAGACAAGTAAGGAAACTTCCAAGAACATAGGAGATACTCCAGGAAGCGTATTCTGGGGTCGGGTAATCCACAAACTTTTATCACTCCTACCTGTATATTGACTGGAAGCCATTTGTTTCTTCAACAGGCATTTTGCCATCCTTCCGTCTGCATGTATGCAGGTAAACTTGTAACAACCATAGCCGACAGCTATTACAAAGAAAAGCGAAGTTAAATGGATCCCAAGACCAAGGGAAGTTTCCATGCTGGTACCTGTTTACCTCTTTTGATAATAAGAATGCATGGCTCAGAATGAAGTTGACGCTTGTGTCTTCCCGTTTGTATCTGATTTGTCTCTTTGTTTGCGTTGAGACATTGCCCAGTGAGATGAAGCTGTTGCCTTGTCGCTGGTTGGACAGCTGCAGACCAGACAACAGTATTGAGTCTTGACGTTGCTGAAGTATTAAGTTGTGATACATCAAGGTTGAGTTGGCTCTTCTATATCCTCCTCCTACCCTCTTTCTTCCCCGCCCAGTCCTTGAACTTTTGTAATCGAACACTTGCCGAGTGCAACTGTAGGTGACTATTGCACACAACCATCTGTTGTCCAGTTTTCCCCTTACCCTCTAACTCGCCATCTAGAGTTGGCTCTGGTAATTACTTGTCCACCGTGTTTTGATTTCCTTCTCACTTGGAGAAAATGATGTCGGTCCCACCCACAGCCGTCGAAAGTCAGTATATATCCTTACTCCTGCGGCAAGGTCCTTGCAGATGCCTACTCCCCATCCCTCCCTCACGCCCTATTTCTTTCTTCCCATATCTCCCATGTCCACTGATCGGGCCATCTTGTATTCTTGATACCGAAGCTAACCGAGGTATGGAGTTTCCTCTTGGTAGAGTTCGCCAAACGGGCCGCCGAAAACGGCATCCGTGTCGGACCTACAACAACTACCGCTGGGACCTCGAGGTGCCCCAGTGCAAATACGGAAAAAGCGGACTCTTCTGGTCGCCATCGCCGCGATGTTTCAGAGGACCTCATCGACCTTAGCAGCCCCAAGTCGTCGAAGAGTGATATGAAGAAATGAGGCAGGGCCAGACAGGCTGCGAGGACCGCTGCTGAAATACCTGCGGATACAACACTCTCAGGAACCTACCTCGCTTAGATCCATCCCGAGGCTGTGATTGATGATGCTAATGAGAGATTTGGGTGGAGCAATGAGATCTTCCGGTGCACGTTGAGCGCTTGGTATCACCTTGCATAATCAGCACTATGCCAGGAGAGGAGTGGAGAGGAGATAGAAGGAACCGTACCGGGGCAAAGGGCTGGGTTACCACTTGGATGGACCCCCCTTCTTTAACCTCCGCGGCACATCTTCCCCTGTCATCGTAGCTAGCTAGTGTTGACTAGGAAACAATATGACGGCTATGAATCTGACAGACCAAAAGATCCCCGTCCCTTGGACTGTCTAAGCAAATTACCAGAGAGATCTATTGCTTAATAATACTTGCTCGCAGGACTACTTCAAGACGAAATTGGTTCTACTTTATGCACTGATTCTACCCAGTCGCGACCAGGCAATTCAAGCGCAATGTCCAAGAAAACAGTCCTCGTAACCGGCTGCTCCGCCGGCGGCATCGGCGCCGCCATAGCCGCGGCCCTGGCGTCGCCCCCTCACCAGCACCACGTCTTCGCCACGGCCCGGGACCCCTCCAAGCTCCCCGCGAGCCTGTCCGCCCTCCCCAATGTCACCGTCCTGCCGCTCGACGTTTGCTCGCCGGACTCCATCCGCGAGGCGGTGCGGCGCGTCGCGGAGAGCGACCACCCCCAGCTCGACGTGCTGGTCAACAACGCGGGCGCCGGCTACGCCGCGCCCGTGCTCGACATCGACGTCGAGCGCGCGCAGCGGCTGTACGACGTCAATGTTTGGGGCCCTGTGCGCACCATCCAGGCCTTCGCGGGGCTCCTGATTGCCAGTCGCGGGCGCGTAGTCAATATCAGCACCTGTGGGGCGGTCCTGAACTGCCCATGGATAGGTAGGGACCTACGATGCCGTGCATCACGCGCTGTCACTCAAAACGGTTTCAACTTGGCTGATCAATAGCATAGGCGCCTATTCCTCCTCCAAGTCCGCCCTAACCACCCTCTCCGAGACGCTGCGTCTCGAGCTGGCCCCCTTCGGCGTCAGCGTGGCGACCATCATGGTGGGGACCATTGACAGCCACTTCCATGACAACGACGACTTCAGCCTACCCCCGACGTCGCGGTACGTACCCATCGAGGCGACCATCGCGGGCTGGGCCAGTGGCGAGCTGAAGCCGAAGGGGATGCCGGCGGAAGCTTTCGCCGAGTCGATCGTCGGCGACATTGTCGGGACCTCGGGGAAGAACGGGGGGCTGGTCTGGAAGGGGGTCAACGCGGGGAGCATGAAGGTCCTGGGGCATTTTACGCCTCAATCGTTCATGGTGAGTGCATACCATAGTATCTTTTACCCTCGCGCCTAGTTCTCCTTCATTTGACGTCAAACGCCACCCTGAGGACCCTGCTCACACATTCGGCCCACTGCTGCTAGGACACTGCCATGAGCTATAACCAGGGATTGAAGGAACTCAAGGCCCACAACGATGCAAAGGAGCATACGCATGAAGACGATACGTGAACGGGGAGCGGAGCCAGCCGGGAGCCCCGTTCTGTCCCATGGCATAGGCATTGCTCTGGGAGGCGGAACTGCACCGACGTGGCCCCCTCGCTTCCCCTGGGCGGGGGACCTTGATGTCCACGAACCCACCGGGCCTGTACGTGACGGTGAAGGGAAACACCTATCAACAACGTTGTGCAGCTAGCAATAATGTTGGATATGCTCCAATTCTCGTGCAATAGGCCTGGCTCATTGCAGGCTGTGTGCCCTCGGAGAATCGGCCGGGGAGGACGCGGCCGTCATCCCAGCCGTGCACTACATACTACTGGATCTACTGTAGTATCACATGAAGCATGAAACAGCGCTAGTCATGCTGTGGACTCGAATGTACGAACTCACGAACGAGCGAGTTCGCGCCAAATATACACAAGTTAGGATTAACAGGGCGCTGGTCAAGAAGAAATTGGCTTTTTGGTATTATCTCTACACCCTCTAGACCCGTGTTCGTAACTTCGTCCAATTTGCGTTAAATGAGTTCGCCCGCTTGCTAGCCTGCTCGATCAACAGTCTAAAGCTTCTCCTCGTTGGCGCCGGCGTCCACTTCGCAGAACGCCTTGAAGGTAATGAAATCGTCGTCTTTGTCCCCCTCAGACTCGAGCACCAGCTCGGCCGTGGCGCCGACGAAGTAGACGTAGCCCGCCTTGATCTCCTTGGTCGTGGGGCCCACCGAGATCTTGCCCTTGCCGCTCGTGCAGATAACGATGCTGGGCCCGTCGATGGGGTCAAACGTAGCCTTGGCGGCGGTGCCGCGCAGAACGGTGCGGATGACGCTGAACTCGTCGATGGGCGGATCGTACAGCGAGGCCTCGGAGCTCGAGCTGTAGGCGGCGCGGTTGAGCACGACGTAGGGGTACTCGCGGGGTGCCATCTTCTGTTCCTCGATGGGCGCGTAGTCGTACGTCAGCAGATCCACCAGGGTCTGGACGTCCTTGAATTTGGGCGTGAAGCCCGCTCGCACCACGTTGTCGCTGGCAGCCATGCACTCGATGATGTCACCCGACACATAGGCGTGGATGTCGTCGGCCTTGAGGAACATGGCCTCGCCGGGCGAGAGCTGGACGTAGTTGAGGAAGAACAGCACGAAGAGGCCGACGTCTTCGGGGAACTGGGTGTTGAGACGCGTCACGAGCTCGGCCAGCACGGCGCCGCTCGTGGACTCAACACCACCGTTGGCGAACTCGGCGCCCTTGGTCTCGGCGTCGGCGACCAGGCTTTTGGACGCGGCGGCGATCGCCTGGGGCTCCGACTTCATGAGCGCGGCGAAGGCCGACTGCAGCGCGCGCTTGTTCTGGGCGGTGGACTCGGACGAGTCGTCGGTCTCTTGGCCGCGGACGGTGTCGATGAAGGCCTTGGCCTCGTCTTCGCCGACGAGCTGGCGCAGGGCGGGGACGGCGGACAGGAAGTGGGCGATCTCGGCGAGGGGACGGAAGCCGCAGAGTCCCTCGAAGTCGGTGACGGCGATGGTCATCTCGGGCTTGTGGTTGTCATCGGGGTAGTTCTTGGGGTCCTTGGCGTGCAGCTGCTCGGCCAGCTTCTTGTTGGGGTGGGCCTGGATGGAGAGGGCCTTGTTGATGGACAGGACCTTGAAGAGAAAGGGGAGCTTCGCGCCGTAGCGAGCCTTGATAGTCGAGGACAGCAGGGCCTCGTTGGTGTCAACCATGTCCAGCAACGTCCGACCCGTCTCCAGGTCCTTGGAGGGGTTGGAGGGATGTGTGCCCATCCATAACTACAATGTGGTGTCGCGCGTTAGCCATATGGAAGCTGGGGTAGACAGACTGTAAGATATGAAGTCGGGACTTACCTCGGCGTAGGGCTTGTCCGACTGAACACTGAAGTCGTCGGCAGGTGTGGCGGCGGCGAAACGAGCGGCGGCAGAGTCGGAACCGATCTTGCCCCAGTCATAGGAGTTGACACCGCATTGTAGACGAAACAGAGGGACCTGCATTGTGACTGTGATTGACGGAAGGGTGGATCAAGAAGTATTTCAAGCACTGAGGTGGGTGTTCTTGACTCGGCCGAAGTATTGTTAGGCGGTTTACTTTGTTTACATGCGACGATGCAAGAATCTGTCGTCAATGTTTACCAAGAGTGGCGTTTAGAGTTGTTGGGAGTCCGGTGAAGCTTGAATGGCAATTGCATAGCTAGCTCGTCAGCTTGGAGGTAGTAGCCTCAATTACCGCCAGCTTCTTATTCTTCTTCTGCTGCTGCTGCTGCTGGATGGCATGACCGTGGAATCAACCCCGCTATCTGCTACTGGCTGCTTTGCTGCTGCACATGCACAGGCTACAGGCTACAGGCTCTGTACAGGCTACGTACCTCCTGTAGCTGCTCGCTCTTGTTGACCTGCCAGGCTGCCACTGCTGCGATAAACTTATGTCGTGCAGCCCCTCGTTTCCCCCACATGAAGCTATGTCCTTGTCGATCTCTTTATCGGTTTCACCGCCTGCTGTCTTTGGAATGATAAGCTGAGGCTTCGGAAGCATGCGATTGATCTTCTGCGCCAGTTCAAGCTCCGCTTTCGCCTTGTTTGTCCATAGTCTGGTTTTAGTCGCGACTCCAGTCCACACTTCCCAGTCCCAGTCCACACCAGTCCACCAGTCCACCTTCCATCTCGTCTCCGTGAGGGCAGTCAGGTCGTTCTAGTGTCGTGGTGAGGTATAAGGTATCAATTCCCTGCCTTGCTGGCGCTTCCAGTCCAGTCGCTCGCTACTTATTTACTTGCCAATGCTTAATTGCCCCGATATGCCCAGGTTGAAGAAAGGGCTCAATCGCGCGTCAATTGCCTCCACCTGGTCTATATAACTACCGACCTACGACATACGATAGCATCGTCATCATATGCTGGCCGGGTGCTGTTGTTGTTATTTAGAGCCACCACCTGCTTCTGCTACCACTTCGCTCGGGTACAAGGATACATCCATACTAACCTCCGTTTCAACATACCCTTGCCATCATCATTTCTACGTGCTTTGCCATCAATTGCTCCAAGTTTTTGGTGTGTTCATCACCACTGCATCGCCTTCAGGTTTTTTGGTAGACTTACCCAACTATTGATTCTTCGCGGCGGATCAGCTTTGACTTCTTTCGGATAGTGAGTGTGCATGAGCGATTTCCGAATTTCCTCCCTCCTCCGTCTTTCCCATCCTGATTCCCACATGGCCACTTCTCCTACCGCCTAATCCCCAGTCAAGCCCAGTCAAGCCCACAGTATTTTCAAAACAAACAACCACCTTCGCCCGGCCCCCCCTTTCCTCGACCTCCCTTAGCTCTCCCCCGAGCCCGGTGATCATGGCTTCTAACAATTCACGAGCCCGCAGAACCGCCAGGCAGCTCAACGAGCTCTCCAGCGAACTTAGTAAGCATTGGGAAGAACCTCTCGGGCCCCGGCGACCAACTCCTTTCGGCGCCTCCCGCTCCCCCTCCGCATCCGCCGCCCACTCCCCGCGCAAGAACTCCGTCCCTAACGCGCCACCGACCCTGCACCACTCCCATTCGCATTCGCGTTCCCAGTCCCATTCGTACTCTCAACCCCAAACCCGCGACGACACCCCTTCGGCCTCCCAACCGCCTTCTCGCCCCAAGTCCAAATCTCGGAGCCAGTCGCGCACCGAAATTTTCCAACCCACTTCCGCAACCGCTTCACGTCCGCAACGAGAACCGGAGCCGGAGCCGTCATCTGCAGCGCAACCTGAAGAGACCCCTACGCGATCCCAGTACCGGGGAACCGCTGCGGTTGCCACTACCGAGAACCAGACGCCTCCGAGGAAGGTGCACCCTGGTCCTCGGCCCCGGAGTACATCTCACCGAGCCACCAAGTCGGGGAACTTGTCCCAGTCCGAAGGCGAAATGTCTCAGCGGAATCGTCCGCGCGGCCCGAGCCGGAACAACGAAGCCGTGGGTCGTGGCGAGGAATTCCAACTATGGCAGAACATCAAAGAACGTATGGCGGCTGTGTTGAAGTCTATAAACGAGACAAACCATTTGGTCAAGGAAGTCGCAGCGAACGACAAAAATGCGGCTGCCAAAGTCAAGGCTAATGGTGAGTTGGCCGTCCCTGTGCATAGGAGCTCATCCTTCTCTTGCTGACGCTTGATCAGAATCACCGTCCGAATTTCTTAAGGAGATGGATAAACTACTGCGATCTGGCGTTAAGGTGACAGACGCCACGGCAGCAGAAATCAAGCAGATTGTAGAACAGCTTAAGATTCTGAAGGCAGTTAAAGAGGCTAACGAGATGGAAACCACCAATCAGCTAACTTCATCATCGCGGTCCGCGACACAACGAGCAAAAGAGTCGGCTACCGCGTCATCATCCGTCTATGATTTTGACGGAGCCGGTGACTCGCCGGTGCCGTCTCCGAACCCAAGTGCCTCGCGTCGCAGTGCCGGTGGGGCAGGCAGCAGCAAAGGGGACCGCGACTCACTGCCTCCCAGGCTGGACCGGTCGACACCCGCGGCCAAGGCCGGTAGTGTTGAGCCTCAAGGGGCCGCCTCGGCCGCGGCCAGCGCCGCGCGGTCCAAGGTGTCCTTCTCGAAAGGGGACCATGTTGCCTTCAAGCCCAAGGGCGCCAACAACGAACCGACCGACTGGATCCTCGGCTACGTGCAAGAAGTACGCGGCGAGGGCAAGTCGCGCCGGTACAAGGTCATCGACGCCGACCCGGACGAGGCTGGCAATCGCAGCGAGTTCCGGACTAGCGCCAGCAACATGATTGCCATCTCCAAGGAGAAGGACCCGCTGCCGCCGCTCGACACGGGCAAGGTGGTGCTGGCTCTGTATCCTAATACAACGACGTTCTACAAGGCGGAAGTGATGGGTATGACGGAGGACGGGAATGTCAACCTGAAGTTTGAAGGGGAAGAGAGCAGCAATACGATGCAGTCTGTAACCCGACATTACGTTCTGGAGTACCGGGGTTGATATTATCATTGTTCATGGGGTTCATTCCGGGATTTTCTTCTTTGAGATTCTGGCCGGTAAGCGTATGGCGCAAATTGGAAGGGAAAGTCATGGTGCATGGAGTTTTACTTAGACCAGAAGGATCTACTGGTTCATTCATGGAGAAAGGGTCTGGGCTCAGACGTGTTTGTGGTTTATCAGGCCCGTTTGTCATATAAGGCACAGCGATGCATTGCTAAGGTGTAGCAATTCGATCAAGACATAGTTCTTGCTTCGTTGATGAAGCGGAACAATGGCAATCAGTCTTGATCATCTCGGTGCCTTCTTTTCGTGTTCTGCGGTCTGGCAAGACTACTTCTGCGCATGTGAGTTCCAAGATGGGAGTTTCTCGTTCCTTGGTTATGTGTTTGCCAACCTCTGTCTTTCCACATTTTCCAGCTCTTACGTACCGTTCTGTCGTTGAACTCCCCGAGCCCCGAGACATAGCGGATATGTTCCTAGGATATGTCTTCAGCACACAAAGATGGTTAAAGAGCGGAACACTTCTGGGGAATCTACTAGAGCGAAAGCGCAAACGAGGAAAGGAAACAGTCGAGCTGTCGGTCGGCATCTGCCCATATATGCAGCCCATGTAGCCACAGGCTTTTGAACTCTTCCCTCTTAGGCTCATCACCCTTCACTGTCAAGCAACATCAAAGCCACCATCAACCAAGAAACCAAACATTTCTGCATATTAGTATCAACACCACCACCACCACCACCACCATCATCATCATCATCATCATCATCATCATCACAAACGTCAAAGCAAACACTAACCATCCCACCATGGCCTCCATACGCACCCCCTACCCCCACCTTAGCACCTATCTCCCCCTCCCCTTCCTCAAATCCACCACCACCACTAACAACACCACCTCCTGCTGCACCTTCCGCCAGACAATCTACCTAATCACCCTCCTCCTCGCCTTCACCGCCGGCGTCGCTGCCGGCCACCTTTACTGGCGCCGCGTCCGGCGCTGGACCCGGCGCGCGCACGCCTGGGCTCATCAGTGGACGAGCGCGAGGCGGGACAGGGTAGTGGGACAGTGGGAGCGGGTCGTGGGGCGGGTGGAGGGGGCTGTGGCGGGGTGGAATCACAGTATGGGCGGCGACGCTCTCAAACAGAAGAAGGACGAGCCTGGTGTGGCGACGGGGGAGACGTCGTCTTCGGCACGGATCTAAGGCGGTGGTGCTGGTGGTAGTAGTAAGAGGAGACGGAGGTATTTTGTTCCTGGTATGGGCAAGGAGAAGAACTAAGTGTTTTGGGGACAGCTCGAATCCCCTCCTTCATCCTTCGCACTCGGAGTAAACGGATGGATGTCGGGGATTCAAGAAGGAATTCAAGGAGGTATTATCAGACATCAATCAACCAACACAAGTTGCGCAAGAGAGCGATAGAGCGAGAGTCACGGAGAGAGAAACAAACGGATAGTTGTGGACATGCTACCTAGGCTAAGCTACTGACTGCTAAGCATTTGCAGGGAAAACTGTGCCTGTCTCTCGAGTCTATTCTGCTCATCCAATACACGCTAGGAAGCTTTTTTTTCCTATTCAGGAACCGCTTCCTATCTATCATCCATTGTCTGTCTCCAGGTTAACCAATCATCCATGACGCAGCCCATCTCTCTTCAGCGTCATCTCCTCAAGAGAGCACTGACTTCAAACAGTCAGGGTGATGTTGTGACATGACTTCCACCTGATGCACGTCTCCTCCCAAGCCATCCGTGTTGTTGAATAAAATACAGTAACGGTGTCGCTAATAAGCATAGCAGCCAGTCAGCCTCCAGGGCAAGTAATGTCAACGAGTGAGCGACCCATAGGCAAAGTCGGAAACGCTCAGTGCGGCTTGATCTGGGCGTCTCTGTCCAAGTGTCTCTCTCCCTCTTCACAAGTTCAGGAGCCATTTACTTGAGCGAAGTCCGCTCGGCGATGGTACGATTCACCATTGGGATGGTCTGAAGAGCCACATGTTTTGCCTCCTCGTCCAGGTCGGATTCGATCTTGATCTCAGGGTTAGCCTCCTTGTCCGAGAACACTGGTTTATCGGCCTGCTGCTGGTGCTGGTGACCGCGACCGCGTGCACGCTTCTGCCCCATCCAAGCTCGGCGCGAGATGCCGTCCTGGTTATCAGAGCTGGAGCCAGCAGTAGTGCTGTTGGGCGGGGTGGCGGAAGTGGGAGTGGCCCGGCCAGACCCCTGCTGCCTACAGCTCAGTCGCTTGGGGGAGCTGTTGCCATCTCGCTTCCGCCCGTGCTTAATCCCAAATAGGGCCATGTTGCTGAGCTCGCGACGTGCCTGAATGAGTTGGCTCTGCAGTCTGTCGACGCCCTCGAGACAGTCCAGGATGCTGTTGAGCTTTCCTGGGGACAGGGCATTACGTCTTAGGCCATCGCAGAGATCAACCTTGTCTCGGGCGGGCGAGTAGTAGTCCGGGTAGGAGGCCTTGTTGTTGGCGCCTTGGTACTTGTTTAGGCGCTGGCGCTGTCGTTGTCTTCTCGAAGGCTTGGGGCGGTGCCTTTGGGAATACAGGGTACCGCTGTGGCTAGGATTTCGCTGGCCTCCCCGAGGGCGAGGACGGTAACTCTGGAGGTCCGACCTGTTGCCGTCGCTGAAACTCTGTTCGCTGCGGGAGGAGACGGCTACTGACGATGGATGGAAGAAAGGGTTTCTACCGGTAGACGTTGGTGGCTTGGTCAAAAAGGGGTTTGTGGGAGGTGGAGGTGGGGGTTTGACAGAAAAGGGGTTCACATGGACTACTGGAGCGGCAGCGTTCTTTATGGCGGCTGGTAGCTTGAATGGGGCGAATGCCGAGTTGTCTCGGACATCCGGGCGCGGAGCCGAGGTCGCTCGTGGGGCGTCGAAGTACTAGCCAGATCTACCGTTGTTGAGCGAAAGCCCGCTGAAGGTGGCAACAGCCGGCCGGAAGGGCTTGCTACATGGATTGAGGCCCTCTCTGGGCCCCGCCCCGTTGGAGGAAGCCATGACTGCCATTTGGGGCGGCGGGCTGCTGTTGGGGGTGGTGTTGATGAACATATCGCGTAGCGGAAGAGGTGAGTGTAAGAGAGAGGAGGGGTTTCAATTCAATTCGATGGAGTATATACAAAAGACATACAGTCCAAAAAGAGAGCGAGGATGGGATGGGGTGTGTTTACGCGTATGGAGATGTTTATCGATGGCTGATGAAGCGAAGTGAAGATGAAGATGCAATGCAGAAAGTCAAGAAGACATCGATGAAAATGAAAGAGGTCAACGTCAACAGACCGTGCGGCAGACCACCATTGACATCAGATGAAGCTAGATCAGTCGCGCTGTCTCCTTATGTCAAGTGTTTGGTAGACGTACCTGCCATTTCCTGCAGTTCTTCTCAGTTGAAGGTGTCGAGTGCGACTTTTCAAATTGCAAACGCTTATTGGAAGGCATCCCCGTCATACGACCTCCCTTGCCTGAAATCATACATACTTAACCTACTCTTTCCCGGTTGGGAATCGCAAAGATTCTAACGTGCTCGTATGGAAACCACCAACACCAATTCCGCAGCCAACTCACAGACGACAACTGCAGTAGTCAAGCCAACACATGACATCATGTCTGGTTAGATTGATCAATTATATTTATATTTGGGTCGTCACCCCTATCACCACACGGCTACATCAACGCACAACCTACACTCTGTACTCTGTCTCTGTCCTTTGCGCACACATAGCGATTATATTTTGGTGCATTATTCGAATATTGGTTCCTCAGTTGGATCTTATTCGTCTGTCGCGCATCGTCGATATATCAACCATTGAAGCTATCAAAGCTCCAGCCAAGCCACCCGGCACTTCACTGCAGGCGAAACCCAACTGCCGCCCCCGCAGAATCCTGGCACCCCCCCCCCCCAACCTAGCAAGTTCATTCAGTACCTACGCTAGAAGATTACTGGCTACCTAGCACCTACCCCACCAACTACATACCTCCACGCGCGGTGAATCACTTTCCACCATGACATCTTCACGCAACACCCAACAGCCCCTGGAACCTTGGAGCTACACCAAGAAGCCCGCCGTCATGCCGCACACCTGGGGCCAGAACGGCACCCCGCCCGACCCCCGCATCCTCCAGGACGCGAGGCAGCACCGGCGCGACGCCGAGGCTCGCGGCGAGGACCCCTATGCCCAGTACCGACTCATGGCCCGCGCGGCCCCCAGCGGCTCCGGCGTCGAGCACATGTATCGCTGGGCCGAGAAGAAGCTGAAGAAGTGAATGACTGTATTTTGGCTTTCTTTTCTTTTTTTGATTTGGCGATTCTTTATTCTGGCGACGAGGGAGTTGGCGTTCTGAGGTCTAGATGATGGGGGTTTGGGTTTGGCTTTGCTGAGACATGCATGTGCATCATGTTGCAAGGCCGATTCGTTAGTCTTTCTCTCTGTATACTTTCACCTGTAGGCTATGAACTTCTAGGAATGAATCAAACCGCTTCCCGTTCCCCTTTATATACGTCTATATGCCTTATCACGCAATCAAATCCTACCGCTATTCTATTTGATGTCTCCTTACGTGGTCCCGACAGTCTTCACCATCCCCTTGAACGC
The DNA here is from genome assembly GCA_006508115.1 of Apiospora malaysiana. Classification (NCBI taxonomy): domain Eukaryota; kingdom Fungi; phylum Ascomycota; class Sordariomycetes; order Amphisphaeriales; family Apiosporaceae; genus Apiospora; species Apiospora malaysiana. The sequence continues at coordinate 2,144,083 of QUSE01000031.1, forward strand.
CTCCCGGCGCCCCTCCTCCAGCTTGGTCGTCTGCTCCCGCCTCGGCCCCACAGGGATCTCGTCATCGCCCCGCGTCAACCCAGCCCAAGCCTCGTCCGTGAACTCCTGAAGCGTGATGCCGATATCCCCCAACCCACGCGCCACCAGGTCCGGCTGCTGCGAGTGCAGCTCCGTCTGCACGGCGGGCGGCAGGATCTCGACGACCTTGACGTGCTGGCTAGCCGGGTCGGCCGCCAGCTGCGCCCGCACCGACCACAGCAACGAGTGCAGCGCCGCCTTCGTCGCGCAGTAGTTGCCGCACCGCGGCATGGGCACCACCGCCAGGCCCGACGTCACGGCGATGACGGCGGCCGGCTTGGGCGCGCGTGACTGCAGGTGCGGCAGGAAGTGGGTCAGCATGGAAATGTACGAGGTATAGTTGGTCGTGATCTCCTGGTGCACCCGGGTCAGGTCGATGGCCTGGGGCTTGGTGAAGTCCAGGGTCCGCTGGATGCCCGAATTGAGGATGACGGCGTCCACGTCGGGGTGCTGCTTGAGGAGGCTAAGATTGTTCGTTTCGTTAGCATGGTCCCCTGCCGTCTTGAGAGGAAGCAAATCAACCTTACTTCTCGACCCAGGACTTGATGCTATCTAGGTTGGTGATGTCGAACTGCGAGGCGGCGCACTTGTCGGAACCATGCTTGGAGACGAACTCATCGAGTCGCTCCTTGCGACGGCCGACGCCAATGACGAATATGTCGTTCTCGATCATGCGCTCCGACAAGGCGAGGCCGATACCAGATGTGGCGCCTACCACGACGACATTCTTATACGGGAAAAAAGACATAATGATGCTTGACTAGGTTTTCTTCTGCTGGGCTGGAGCTGTGATAATACTATAAGTAATACCGAGACGACGGACCACTGAATTGGGTTCACAGCAGCCAAAGCCGTTCGTCATCTTCATATGAGCGATATCGACCCCATTATTTCTCCGCTTGGCCCCTCGTGCATCATCCATGATGCTAACACATGTTGGTTCGTCCGATGATTGGAGAATCTTGGCGGGCGGATCGTTAGGTTTAACAGTGGGCTCGGCTTGATCGTCCAGGGCCTTTTTTAGCACCGATAGGGGGCATCTAAGGATTCCTTCCACTGCATTGCGAACCCCGCCTCGTTCCATTGGACGCGACGACACGGAGTGCTGGCAAATTCCCCTGCAATAATACTTGGGGGCGGAACACCAGATTTCAATGCTTCGGCGGACTCGGGACGCTTTCTTCAAGTTCACGTACAGTGTGGTCGGGTTTGGGCCAAGGTGCCCGTGTTCCCAACAATGCCTGACGCGAACGAGCGACCCTCCTCCACAACGCAACAATCCCGTGTGTAGTGCTCTATACAGACATCGCTCATATAATTATTCCTGGAAGTATTGGAGAGGCCCCAATGCTTGGGATATCCGTGGCTCGGATTGCTGTCTTCATCTTGATAATTATCGGAAGTACAGGCTCCTCAATCACTGTCTTCGACGATTAAATCTCTTGCTGGCAAGATTAGCCTTCACGCCCTTTACCTACTCCATCTATGTTTCTATCCGTTTTGTCCTTTTTGATGTACGATCATGAAATGAAACCTCGTGTGAGACTATTCCGCCTAACTGCTGTGGGCGCAGCCCCAGCTGCTCGTCCAATTGACAAATTGTCACTTGGCCCTGTGCAGCTGTCCTGCACAGCCTGCCGTAAAATTAAGATGCTGCGCCCTCCGACATTCGATACTGTGATTTACCCCTCTCTTCCTTGATGGCTGCCCTATATGCTGCCTTCTCTTTCGGCAACCAGCATATACTCTGCACCTTGGAAGTTTCGAAGACTTGATTACTGCCATGGCGGAGACCGTCGGGCTCGCCTTGGGCGTGTTAGGGATTGCCGGTCTCTTTACGTCCTGTATCGAGAACTTCGACATCATTGTGCGCGCAAAGGACTTTGGTGAGGAGTTTGATCTGCTGTGTACCCAGGTGGGCAGATATTGCCTTTTCCCCTTCTTACAGTCTTCTTTTTCAAACCCCATTTACTAACACAGACATGTCAGCTCTCATTGCAGAGAATCCGCTTAGCTTTGTGGGGAGAAACATTAGGTCTATTGCCTTCTCCGTCCGACCAAAGGCGACAAGTGCCATACAATTCCGCGATCGATAGGGAAGACATCAACCCTTCCATTGTCGCATCCTTGTGTCAGCTACGCGACCTACTAGCCAAAGCCGATGTCGTCACAGAAAGATATGCGCTCGAATCCACACCATCATCTACGCATGCCTACGCACAGGAGGTGACGCGGACGCCCAAGGGTATGCTCGTGCTGCGTGATTCTTTCCAGAGCTTTAAGGAGCGCATTCGAAAGAATCAAAAGCAAAAGTCGGTCTGGGAAGTAACTCGCTGGTCCGTTCATGACTATGCCCATTTTGAAGCACTTGTCGACAAAATCCGGAAACTGCTAGATGGATTGGAAAGCATCACTAATGCGTTGGGGCTCCTCGAATTGCAACACAAGCGTCTCCTCGAGGAAGTGGAATCGGTTTCTGATGAGCAAAGTCTATCACTTCTCCAAGACATTGGATCATCGATTTCTGCGCCTGCTGCAATGAAAGCCATCTCAGAGACGGCTAGTATTCGATTAACAATCTTGAGTGATGACTCGCAATCGTATTACACTGCAAGAACAGGACAGACAAACCAGGGAGATGGTCTTCACGTTGCTCTTGGTCTTCGATTGAAGAATTTGACGTCAAAGTTACCACAGAGAGAAGACTGCCCTAGAGGAAATCTACCCCAAGACGACAATACTGTCAGCGACGGTCAGCTCAGGGCAAGTATAGAAACTGGGTCTGATGTTCTTCGGGACTTGGAATTCACTCAAAACACGGGCAAGGCTATTATAGGCGTCTCAGAACATCGCACCGACGGCTTAGCAGCCTTGAAGGAGACTCCGCATACCACACCTGAGGACGACTCGTCGGATGCAACTATGTCAATACCCCAGCATCAGCGGTGGATGAGCGCCCTGCTTGCCAGCCAAACCGATGTTGAGCATTTGCCATTGTTCTCTCCCGAGGATGCTCACTATGGCAAAGCAATTGGCCCTTACAAGGCCTCGGACGACCAAAATTATCGGGACAGCTCCGCACAGCTGCTGTTACAAGCCAATGCAGGCTTCAGCCTAGCTCAACGAGTATTCATCGAACTTCGCAACATTCATCGTGCAGCTGTACCATTTATTAGCGCAGCTCCCATCAATGATGCCCTTGACAAGATACTAGCCTGTATCGAAGGACCACCCGGCACGCCATATCAAGGCGGCATCTTCTGGATTGCTGTAAGGATATCAGAGGCACGCCCACCAGCAATGCGTTTCCAGACTCGCATCTACCATCCCAACATCGATCACGCTGGGAACGTATGCGCTGACTACACGGGCTGGTGGGAAGGCGCTAAGCTACTGAACAGAAAGCCAAGTCATAGCTCAACACGCCGCGAGATGCCCTGGTTTTCCGAAAGTGCCACAAATCATTACTCTTTAGGATCTCTGTTGGTCGCTCTCTGCGGTCTTCTGGCGACCCCCAACATCCAAGATCCGCTTGTCCCTGAAATAGCTGAAAAGTATGTTACCGACTACGACGGGTACTGCGAGGCTGCTAGAATTTACGCACAGCGATACGCGAGTGCCCCACGACCAGCTGAAGAAGAAGTTGTATTCCCTGATGAGGGGTACGCGATGGATCAGCCTGCACATTATGAAGCGCCAGAGTTTCAGGAAAAGCTGAAAACTGTGACATCGCCTATTGAAGATATAGACAAATCGTCTGTCGTAGGGATAACAAGGAACAACTCTACCTACGATGACCCTGACATGCAATCGGAGTTAGTGTTTAACGAATCACACAGATCGGTGGACATATGGCGTTACCGCCCACCCTCTCTGGACTCACACAGCCTTTCTAGCCTTCCGGGTGATAAAACACTCGACTCCGGAATTAGAAAGCTTACCTCCATAGATAGGAACATCGACTCCCTCGGCACTTCTAGCCATCCGGATTATACCTGGCTGGCCAAAGAGGCCCTTCAACCCCCTCGACCCTCTCAACCCGTCCTTCCTCAAGTCACCCATCCTCAATTCGAATCTTTGCCTCCAGACTCCGTCTCTCCCAACCCCGAGTCAGGTGAGCCTTTGCGATTCCTTGCTCTACATCAGACACTCAGATGACATTGACACGATTTATAGGTCCATGGGACTACTGTTTATTTGATCCTTTGTATCCCTTCTATTGTGATCAAGCTGATAAGGCCCCGATACAATTTATGTGGGAGTGAAGAAGTATAGCAATGTGGGTGGTAGGACGGGCGGCTAGCTCACTGGTTCAGCGTCCCAGCTACTACGCATCTTCGGGATGAAGAACGCCCCTTTATCACACATGCCCTCGAAAATCAAACGCGAGAGCACTGGAATCCCCATGAAGTCAAACTACAGGGAATCTGCCCTCTTTTGTATCACGTTGTTATAGGTGGCCAGATAGCCGATACTCCGAATTACACAACTTTCTCCTTTCACAGGTCCTCTTGCACAAGCTCCTCATCCCCTTTGACATCCATCAGATGGAATATCATTAAAACCCACCCTTTGCAGGTCAATTTACTCGTAACCGTCTTCATCATCATCTTCTCCCTCCTCATCGTCGACATCGTCGTCGATAGGATTATTGTTTTCCCGCTCTTGCCAACGAGCGTCACGGGCGGTTTCGCGGGCACGTACTTTTGGGTAACCCATCCTTTGTTGTTGCAGTTTTTCTCACAGCAATCCCAGATGAATCCTTCGCGCCATTCCTCACGACGCCAGTCCGTATGTACGTCAACTTCGTCCAACCAATCCTCATGGGGGAAGACTTATTCGTCTATTTTAATGTTGCTTGTATGTTCCCGTTAATGACTGATCCGACAGATAGATAAGGCCATGGACGTGGTAATCATATCTTCTGCATACGTCCTCGGCTCGGGTATCAACTTACTATCATGGAATTGGCAGGATGTCGGTGTGTTCTTAGTAACATCAAAGATTTGCTCGCAATTCTTACAGGGCTCAAATCTCGACTGGAGAGTGTCTTCGTCATCTTGCTTCTGCTTCTTGTTCGATGCGGAACTTTCTTGGGGGTCATCGTTTGCGGCAGCGTGATTCTTTGCGGCAGGCCGCGGTACTATGAGTCGCTCGGTCGTTTACTGCCAGAAGTCTTCCGATGAGGCGCACATCTCCTTAAAGACATGTCACGGCATCGGGAGGTCCAGCTTGTCGATAACCCCTTCCAAGAAGAGTTTCGTTTTATCCCCAGTCTGATCGGGGTATTGGCGATGACTGTGTGGTGGTTGAAATAAGGGACGCGCTCGGGGACTTGAAGACGCGTTGCGGTGATATCATCCAGAAATTCGGGTCCGGTCCCTGTCCAGATCAGGCAGGGGTATTCCATCTTAGCGCAATCTATGAAGACCCCTCGGTCACTCAGTCATAACCCCTAAACTCTTGTCCTGGACACGAGGATTCATCTACTTCATCGTCAAGCCAATAATTGACAACGTGGCCGTCTTGTTAAGGCAAAGATAATCACTTTTTATTTCTATTCGCAGATGTCGCTGTATCACCTCAGTGACGTAGTTGGTGTTCTCGTGGAGCGGCTCAAGTGCAACGATCAATTTACTAGATATGAAGATGACTGCAGAATTGCTGACCGCAGAAGCGGCGCAGCCAAGCAGTGCTTTGCCACCGCTTATGGAGGGCTTGTCCCTCTTTCCCCCTCTCGGTTCCGCTTTCATACACACATTTCATGGCACACTATTCTCTCAATCCGCCAACCAGTTCGCTCCCGTCATAATAGTAATGCACATTGCGATGTTATGCCTACGGGTACTATGATACTAGGATATGAGATTTGTGCTATCCTAACCCTCAAATACTTGACTTGGAGCGTATTACTTTTGCTTTTGCGAATCTAATATTTTTTTCCAATATGGAGAGCAACAACCCTGTCATCGCTCGTTGGGCATCGGACATTCGATCTCTGCCGGATGAACATCGCCAGAGGTTCCTGAAGGAGATGCCAGACGGTGACCTTCACAAGTTTGCAAATGCGATCGAGGAAGTCATCATGCAGCGGGTCAAGTCAAGCCGGACTCTGCAAGCAGGACAGTGGACAGCGCCGCTCGGTCAGCTGGTTGAAATGACGAAGCCATTCGCCGGGGCCATAGAATCGGCATTTCCGCCCGCCGGCCTTATCCTTGGAGGAATCTCGGTACTTCTCACCACGACGAAGAATTTCGTGGATTACCAGGAGTCGGTGATTCGACTCCTGCAGAAAGTCTTGGCCAATCTCAATATACTGGAGAAGTTTAAGTCGACAATTCCGAAGACGCAAGAGATTCAGCTGGTCTTGGTTACGATCTACGGTGATCTCGTGAAGTTCCTCGCCAAGGCCGTAAGGCCGTTTCTCGACAAGAAGGGCCGAAATAGAATAGGTCTCGTCTCCATGGCAAAATCCATATGGAAACCATTCAACGCCGAGTTTGATAACCTGGAGAAGCACCTGGACGATCATTTGGCTGCCTTCCGCCTAGCTCTGTCGCTTCATTCCCAGAAGGAGCAATACAAAGGCTCAAAGCTGCAAGAGCACACATTTGGGATGCTCAAAGACACTGAGCAGCGACGAACGTTGTTGGAAAAGGAAAGTGGAGTGAAGGAGACAGCAAAAGCACGAGAGGAATTACGCAGAGAGATATTGGATTGGATACCGCACATTTCTTTCGACCACATACAAGATGATAAGCACAGTAACAGCTTACCGACCACTGGTGGCTGGCTTTTTGACCACGATGCTTTCCGGGCTTGGAATGTTGGGGAACACCCCAATATCCTCTGGATTACTGGTAAAGCTGGCAGTGGTAAGTCTCACCTCGCTGCCCATACTATTCACAACATCCGAGAAAGTTGTCGTGGTCACTGCCCCTCTCTCACCGACCATCAATATGGCAAGGGATATTCCCTTGCATTCATATATTGTGCTTCCAATGCGAACGCTGGCAAGTCTTCTGAGGATATTCCCGTTATATCAACTCTCTTAGGCTCGATCCTCAGGCAGCTCTATGCTCAGCTTCCAAATGATACAAATGTTGAGAGCATCCGGAGACGCCACACAGAAAGCAAGTTTGATGGCCTTCGAAGAGCTGAGATCAAGGACGGCATCCGCAGTATAGTCCGCGAGTTCAAACGAGCCTACATCGTCGTTGATGGGCTAGATGAATGTAGTGGACTTCCTGGCGATGATTTCAAAGAGCTATGCCAGTTCCTGGGGTCTTTCGGAACAAAAGGGATGCCTGCCACTGCCCGACTTGTCATATTCAGCCGACCAGGTTATCCAACCATCAACAGCGCTCTATCTAATGTTTCTGAGATCCAGGTCGATGATGGATCGAACATCAATGATATCAAGATGTTCGTTGAGGATAGAACTGCAGACCTGGCAAAGAAGCCCTCTGTGCTCCAACAGATCCAAAAGAGCCTTCTGGATGGTGCAGATGGTGTTTTCCTCTGGGTGTCTCTCAGCATCAAGATCATCGAGATGGAAACATCTGATAGAGCTAAGATGACAGCAGCAAGGAATACGTGGGGAGGTCTCGAGGAACTCTACTCCGAAATGCTTCGAAGGATACTAGCACAGCCAAGCTCTCGTCGTAAACTGGCCCTAAATGCTCTGCTGTGGGTCGCCAACTCTCACGAGCCGCTATCGAAGGAGGAACTTGTCCACGCGCTTAGCTTTGAGCCAGGCATGGAGTCACTCGATAACGATGACATAATCGACGAAAATATCATCCTGAGTAGCTGTGCCGATCTACTAGTCGAGAAGATTGACCACTACGAGCTTGTCCACTTTTCACTTGCGGAGTTCTTAAGATCAGATGCCGCCTTACAGCTCATTGATCCAGGGCGCCCCAGGTGCGAAGAGGATGAGCCCAATGCGGTACTCGCCAGGTCATGTATGGGCTATCTTTTGCTAGATGAGTTCAAGGGAGGACCTGTGGACACATTTGAAGCTTTCGAGTCTTTGGCGAAACAATATTCGCTGCTCCGCTATGCTGCTTTACATTGGGGCACTCATCTCCGACGTTCTATGAACCCGAAGAATCTGAATTTAGCGCGCGATATTCTACAAACCACGGAAACTCGGAACTTCTCCATGCAGACCAGGGATTTCTACCTCCACCGAGGGAAAGGCCATATATTCCCCTGGCCAGGGAAGGTAGAGCCCCTCCATGTTATTGCCGGGCTTGGACTCCAGGAGCTTCTACAATTGTTCCCTCAAGCGACATCACAAATCAATTTGCCAGATGGCTTCTCCTGGTATCCTATTGACTACGCTGTCCAGAAGAAGCGGAAGCCTATGTTCGAGTGGATATTGTCCCACAAAGACAACATTGACGACAAGGTTACATCTACTAATCCTCTGAACTCCCGTCTCACTCTTGTGGTTGAAGCCGCAAGAAATGGTTGGGCCGATATCGTGTCTACGCTTATATCATTAGGGTTTGACAGGGATGGGCGTGATCGGTATTCATCAGCTGCTTGGCACTTAGCAACATATCATGGGGACATGGATACAGCCGAAGTCTTGATCAAGGCGGGCGCAGACCCCAATCCACGGGACAAGATCGGAGACACGCCCCTAAAGCTTGCGGTGATTCGGGGCCAGGTCGAAATTGTAAGACGGCTTCTTGAGCATGGCGCAGATGTCAATGCGCAAAATGCAAGCGGTCTATCAGCTCTCCATCTCTTGGCGGTCTCTGATAAGGTGGATATGGTGGATGAACTAGTCCCCGTTCTCTGCGATCACGGCGCAGACACAGAATTACACGATGAAGACGGCTACACGCCTTTACTCCTTGCTGCGGTTAAGGACAATACAACTGCGCTGAAACATTTGTTGTCGAAAGGGGCCGATTTGACTGCAAGCGTCAAAGGGCTTACAATCTTGCATCTAGCAAGTTATCATGGTAGTAGCCTGGTCATGAAGTTTCTTTTGGGCAACCTCGAGACTCTCGAATCTTCATCCAACTCTTTGGCCGTTTTTGGTAAAGGTGATGCCAAGACCTCATCAACAGACTCTTCCGCCGCCTCCAGTGGTCATAATCAGCTGGCCCGTGTTTCGATGCTGAATGCGAAGGATGACTACGGAGAGTGGCCCATCCACAGCGCTGCCAAAAACGGTCATCTCGAGTGCGCGGCCTACCTGTACAAGTTGGATCCGACCCAGGTCAACCAGAAATCCCACGCTGGTATAACGCCTCTGCATTTCGCAGTTGAGGGGGGACACATGGCGCTGGTTAGCTTCCTGCTAGATCGAGGGGCGGAAATCAATACAACACGTGGCAGACAGGATTTTAAGGTGACGCCTTTACATCAGGCAATGAGAAACGGCAGAAGTGACGTTGCAGTTGCCCTCATTAGGAAGGGCGCAGATCCCTCCTTGGAAACCCTATATGGTGATACGGCATGGGACTATGCTGCCATGTTTGGCGCTCCTGAGGTTATTCACTGCGTACTAGGCAATGATCCGGCACTGCCAAATGATATCTCCCATCTGCTGCAAGCAATGCGAAGTGCGATTACTCATCAAGACATTGATGTTGTTTCCACGCTGCTCTCTTCATACGGCAGCCCTAGCTTCTTCTCAGAAATGGAGGATTCCAGATTCGGTTTGCTTGCCATCGAGATTGGCAGCCTTGAGATTTGGAAACTGCTGATCTCTAGCCACAGCTCACTAGCGCATGGCGTTTACCCAGATGGATCCAACGCGCTTCACGCCGCGGCCATGTATGGCCGTGCCGACATCCTCGGTCATCTCTGTGAACGAGGGTTTGATATAGACCAGCCAGATTTCCAAGGTCGCTCGCCACTCCTACTGGGGGCAAGAAACTATATGACAGGTTGCGTGAAAGTTCTTTGCGACAAAGGTGCTAACATCAACCACGTGGATTCTTGCGGACGCACGGCGCTACATTATGCGGCCAGATCCGGTGGCAGAGAAGCAACCAAACGTTTACTGCAAGCGGGATCGAATATACATATTCGAGATTCAGCAGGATTCTGTGCGGCCGACTATGCAACGAGCAACATTCAGGATTTGTTGAGAAACCGCGAAGAAGCACCTCATCTTTCCAAATCCTTTGGCAGCTCTATTGAACCAAAAGAAGCCATGGAACTCATCATCCAGAAAATACAGAGCACAGAAGTCTTGGTTCAACCTGCAGTGGAGCGACAAGTATTTCTAGAAATCCTTTGCGATCTATTGTGGAAGGTTGGGGCATACCGTGAAGCAGGTTTGTTTTTCAGATCCGCGGACAGAAGGTCGTGTGATATCTGCAGAGGTGTCGTGGCGTTTCCCTTTTACCATTGCACCGAATGCCTCGATGTTGACGTGTGTCTTTCTTGTCACCAAATCTATATTCAGGAGCGCCAAGGTGGTTTGTCCCAGCTAGAGTCCCTCGAGCTTTGGGTACAGCCAACTCGAAGAGCTCTCCTACACGCGAGCCAGTTTGGATCTGCAACTATCCTGCAGGTTATAGACAGCGTGGAAGGAATATCTGACTATTTCCAAGAAATCAGTAGACGATACTTCCAATGGGCAAATTTCTACAACACGAAAGGACAACTCCGCGAATGGCTGTTTCCAGGCTGGCTATTGGCACTCATCATTTACAAGCTGAAAGGCTTTGAAGACAGCGCCGTGAGTGTGGACAGCACTGGTCATATGGACAAAATTAACTCTAGGGCATCTATTCTCGGCATTGATAACCCGACTTTTCATTTGCGCTATCTGTTCGAGAATTATAGCCCAGCGGCGGAACTTTCTCCGTTTCGCTGTTATTCCCACGCATTCCTCAAGGTTCCTGATACTGAAGGACCTTCGAATGAGAGCCAAGCCTTCTTCGAGAATAAAGTGGATATGTCCGAGTCCTTCTTTACAATGCTTAAGGAGAAAGTTGCCAAGATGGACATTGGTCGAGACCCTGGAAACACACAACACATTCCGGTATCGCCGCCAGTTGAAAACAAGATGACCAGGATAACCCCGGGCGAAAACTTAAATGATAACGGTGGGCTGCAGCTTCCCGATACACTCGATCCTTCTCGGACGAGCCCTCTTGAAGGCGCCTTCTCACTCCCCGACGAACAAGGTGAAAATGACCTCGGTGGCGAGGGAAACCACAGGTCCTTGGAACAGCTAGGGGATTCCAACATTATGGGCGTCGTCGAAACGTTCGTAAACGAGGCACGGGAGAGCCTACTACTAAAGATGAGAAATCTGCAGCCTGATGACGACAGCCTGGCCAGGGGTGAGGGCATGGTGCTGGAGACAGCATGGTCACTGGTACAAGCGATGGTATACAGAGATGAGGCTCGCTTCCCACGGTTGGTTGAACAGATCTGACGGTGTTCCGTCGTTTAGTTACTAAGCCTGTTTAACATGACACGTTCTGAGTATGTTCGGGATGTAGGGGTGATTTCCCGTGATTCCTCGTATTTTCAGTGCCCCCTGTCAGATTTGATCGGACTTTTGTACCAGGTGTGTCCGGTTTAATCTGATACCAAAAGCGAAGTATTGGCAGTGTACTTCTTACAAGTTCCCGCTTCCCCTTAAGACACCTTCAGTATGTTGCTGCCATCGATGTTCACCTCCCTGCCTGCTCAGGTGTCACACGTGGGGGGGTACTGTTCAGGTGGCTTGCTCAGGTGGCTTAGGTACCAACTGTGCTTACTTTAATGAAGCCGGAGCTCCATCACCCATCCCTCCCTTGCTTGTTTCCCTCTAACTAACCCAGACCTAATCCCATCATGGTTTCCCTCGAACTGATGCGCGCCTCCAACGCCCGCATCGCCACCAGCCTCCCATGCTGCGTCTATGACCACGCTGTCGCTTCTGGCCGTCGCCAAGGAGGAGTCCCCGGAGGTATCCTTCATCCACGTCTATCCCGGCTTCGTGAAGACGGGTATGTCGCGCGAGCTCACCGGAATCGTGCCTGCCATCACCAAGGTGCTGTTTGCCCCCGTCATGGCGCTTCTCCAGATCCCTATCGATGAAACGGGCGAGCGCCAGCTCTATTTCGCCACCAGCGCTCGTTTCCCGCCGGGTCTCTCCAAAGACGCCGACAGCATCATGTTGGGCCAGGGCGTGTGCACGGCCACCGGCGCCGACGGCACACCTGGAGGCGGCGTGTACTCGATCGATTACGAGGGCGAGGGTACCAGCGGAAACGTGCAGGGCGTCCTTGATGCTCTAGTCAAGGACGGTACGGCCGACAGGCTCTCGGAGCACACCAAAGAGGAGTTTAGACGGATTACGGGTAGCGCTGCCGTTTAGTAACAGTTGGGGTCACTGCCGGCGTCGCAGTTACGACACGTTCTCTCTATTCTTCATCTGCTGTTTTCCGAATCGCCTCGTGGTCGTTGTGATTTTGGGACTTTTCTGGCGCTAGTTACCATTTGCCTTTTATCTTGCTATGTCTTCTACTCCCTTTAACTCGTAACAAATTAGGGGACGCGGAGTGTTGGAGGCCTGTCACTGCCGTTTTTGTTCAACTGGTTATTTAGCGAAATCGCAAACTTGTGTGGTACCATTGCAACTGGAATTATATGATACCTACCTTCGCTCTCTACAATACTATTGACTACTTGTAAACCCGTGAAAGAAACCCCATGCCCTCTCAAGTCTGAATATACTTTTTCACTAAATTATCGTCCACATACTGCATGCTTCGCAGCGGCTCCGAGTCCTCCAGGCTCTTGATCATGTCGATAACCACCCCACCGCACGACATCCGCACAAAGTGATGCTCAAGGAAGTCTGTGATGCGCGCCGGGTCCTGGAGACGGCTTGGTCACTGGTACAGGCCATAGTGTATGGTGATGAGGAGCATATCCCAAAATTGGTCTAATTGATGGGAGAATCGGGAGAATGAAGCCCACAAAGGCTATGATGATCTTGATGGTGAAAGCGCCGCTTTTTGTGCAGCAGTGGGGCGATAAGGCTTCGTTATACGGTACTATACACTCATTATATTATTCGACGCGAGTAGAGTTGACGGGTTGTGCGCGATTACTAAATTATCGAGCCTCTTAGCGTGACACATCATGAGTGTATTTTCGGCATAGAGGCGCTCTCTCATGATGTCCTTGCCTGACTCACAACAGGTCATCTTGCAATCGTCTTACTAGGCGACTAGAAAACCCTGAACAGCCGGTAGGACCTCTTCGTCTTCCTTTCATATATCCCCCTCTATGTGCGACAGCTACTTGACCTTGCCTACCACCCACCCATGCATGAAGCAAAAATAACCACGTTGAATTTCACCTGTCGTTTCGCTCGTCTTTCTCATCCTCCTTTCCAAAATCCTCCATTCCAATCAGCGAAATGCAATTTCTACAAGTCTTCTCGTTCCTCGTCATCCTCTTCGCCTCCGTCAGCACCACCATTGCCAATGACTACTTCGGCCTCTGGGCAAGATTCGGCATCACCGCCGCACCCGCTGCTCCCGCACACACCGCGCCCCCAGGCATTATGGACGACCAGATCCCCGTCACCGTGAACCCGGCCATCGCGTTCGAAACCCTCCCGCCGACGATCCCGCAGAGCAACTGCGACACGGCCAACAATCACTACGAGAACCTGACGGGGGTGCGCGGCGACGGCGACGGCACGGTATACGACTGCCAGACCTTGTCGGGCTGGCTGCGCAACCCGGCCAACTACGGCCGCTTCCGCATACCCGGCGACAAGTGGGACAAGACGGGCCAGGACTACACCGTCCTCGTGTCGACGCAGCACTGCGCCTTCGGCGCCTTCCGCACCGACTTCCAGCCCGAGGAGCTCCGGGTTGGCACCCAGGACGTCGCGGACCTCATCGACACCAGCGTCAAGTACTTCAGCACTCCCTTCCTCAATCCGCCGCGCGTCGAGGCGGATGGGTTCATGTACTGCCAGCAAGACATACCTTTCGGGTGGGGGCTCTTCAACATGCATGCCAATGAGCAGCACCAGTTTGATGTTGATTAAGTTAGGGATATAGAGGGAGGTAACAAGAGTCTTTGTGTTGGGTTGTTACCTGTCAGGGGTCAACTGCCCGATGTCGACAAGCATGGCTGTGCGTAGATATTGAGAAGGATGATCCGTCAATGGAAGTGTTTGCTTCTACTAATGCTTAATATCCTTCTGATGTATCATGCCGGTGTGGCCTCCTAAGAGAAAGGGAACATGTACAGAAAATAGGCAGTAACAATCTGGTAAAGCTTGTCAACAACTTACAGGCAGTTTTTAATCATGATGGAAACCAAGCACATTCATTAAGTCTAGTCATGTCTAGTATTCAGCATTACATGCAATGAACACCGTCAAGTCGTCCTTCTCCACGACCATCAGTGTCCCTCCCTCTCCCAGCAGGCCCCTCATTCAAGTTGCTCAATCATCGTTCGTGCACGGGATGCCCGTGCGGTCCCCGTCGCAGACGTCGCCCGTCATGCAGTTGGACCGGAAGTAGCCTTTGAGCCAGTCGCCCTTGTACCACATGCCGGCCGTGACGGAGGGGGCACCCGAGTCGCCGGTCTCTCGCTCGGGGCAGACGAGGTCGAGCGCCCGCCACGCGCTCTCGAGCTCATCGCCGCGGCAGGGGTTCCAGAGGCCCCAGTTGCAGATGGCGATGCGCACGTTGCTGTGATCGTAGTACTGGTGGCTGAAGGGATTGACTTTGCCGTCTTCGCTTTCGCACCTGTTTTCACCCACCGGTCCGTCAGTATATATCGGAGGCAGGATCTGGATAGTTGTGTAGATTATGGCGGTATTATATGGGACAAAAACGGATAGTCCAATGAGAAAATGTCCTTACCAGTCCCTGAAGATCTCATGGGCCGTTTCGAACGCCTTCTTGTCCACTTGGGGCTCGCCGCGGCAGTAGACGATGTCTTTGGCCTTGGTGATGTTGAGGGGAATGGTGACGTTCTTTTTCATCACTGGAACCTCTCCCGTGATTACTTCGGCATCTCGATATCTTTTGTTGACAATTTCGGTAGCCCTGGCAATACGCTCAGGGGTGCCAATGTTGAGGTGCTGGATAGGGGGCTTGGCAGGCTGCAGAGGGGAACCGATGGTAAGGGAAATTAAGGCCCAGAAGACGGCCAGAGCAACAGCTTCAGCTCGCATCCTCAAAGGGGTGGGAGACTCGGAAAAAGATATCGTTTGGGATTTGTTAGATGGGAACTAGGGGGCCCGAGAAGAAGACAACTTGGAGGGGAGATTTTACCTTGGTCTGGAAGGGTGTGTCGAGTATGTATTCTAGACCCCAGTATTTATACACAACCCCTATCGTGCTTTGAATATAGATGTT
This sequence comes from Apiospora malaysiana, assembly GCA_006508115.1. Taxonomy (NCBI): domain Eukaryota; kingdom Fungi; phylum Ascomycota; class Sordariomycetes; order Amphisphaeriales; family Apiosporaceae; genus Apiospora; species Apiospora malaysiana. The sequence goes on from QUSE01000031.1 coordinate 2,159,526, forward strand.
GTCATGCCAGCCCAAGGCGCGCGGTACCTCCCCCTGTATTCACCCTTCCAGACCTCTTGATGATTTCGTACCAAGCTGAAGCTGGCTGCAAACATGACACAATTCGAGTTACATGGCTGTCAATCGAATACGTTAGGGGGGTTTGTATTGGCTTTACAGTAGCGATATTGTCCTTCGGTTGAAAGTATTCAATGCTGTTAGGCCATTGTCCTCACATCAGTAATGGGGGTGTTTCTCTAGATAATGATGGATACTGTAACTATAGTCTCTATGCTCGAGGTATAATTGTATCACACGAGTAACTTTTTGGACGGGAGCAACAGCTAGCGAAAAGGGATGTGTTTGTCTTCGGCAATATATAGACATAATCGAGTTCAAGATCCTTGATGGACTAATCAGACGAGCTGGTGGGCCTAGATTATACTAAATAATATCTATCCGCTCCAAGCTATCGAAATTCTTTCTCCTCAAGTGCCCGTCCAACCCTTCTTTCACTGCTCAAGTTCTGCACAAAGAACCTTAACCCTCGTTCCTGCAAGACGTTGGTGTCTCCGTATGGCCACAGAGAATCTTAGTCGTGCAGTTGGATCGCCAGTAGCCCTTGCGCCAGCCGCCCTCGTACCATAACCCGGTGGAGTATTTCTGGTCGTCTTCGCGGTCCGACAAGGGGCAGGCATCGTCGATCCGATCCATGGCGTCGTCGATTTCGGCGCTTTTGCACGGGTTCCAAAGGCCCCAGTTACAGATAGCAATGCGCGTGTCGCCAAAGTCTAGGAAGTAGTGGGAGAAGGGACTCACTACACCTTCGTCGCTGTCGCACCTATGGGATGTAATTATTTATTATCATCACCCAGCTATATACGCACTGTCTTTCCGAATAGCAATGTCCCTTACCAATCCTTGAACATCTTGAGGCCAATGTCAAACGGCTTCTTGTCAAAGTCGTTGTCGTATCTCCCGCCGCACTTGACGTACCAATTCCCGCTGACGTTGAGGGGATGGGTGGCATTTCTCATTGACAGGTCCCGGGCAATTCGGTCAGCCTTCTCTTGGTATCTCTTGTTCACGAACTCTGTGGCCTCTGCGATGCGCTCAGGGGTGGCGATGTCCAAGTACTGGATGTTTTGCTGGCTAGATCTATGGGCCCAAGGGAATCCGAAAACAGCTGACAGCAGTGTCCACAGAACCGTCAGGGCGATAGGAGCTCTCATCTTGGGTGAATTTGGGAGGAGATATCATGTAAATGTTTGGTGTTCAGGGGGCGAGTCTGGAAACTATGACTCGGCTCTCTGTGTTTTGATGTTCCAAGGAAAGTTTTGGAAGATTCATTTGGGCAATTTATAACCTATTCGCACTTTATGTGTTCTTGAGTGTCTTCAACTGACCCCAAAAGTGTCATATTGAATTTGAATCGTCCAACTTGCCCAAGTATTCAATCTCTTGGAGGCAGCTCGTAGGCTCAAACTGTGCTGTCACAGCAACAATGACTGGAGCTTTGTTGTAAGGTATAGAGCAAGAAATGCACTATATTAAGAGTGCTATTCATGCGGAAAGCTCTTCAAGTCATGTAAAGATCAGTCGCATACCACGAAGAGCCCCTTTACTGCCAAACACTCGGTAGTGGCAGACTCCACTCTAGAAAATAAGTCCAGCTTTACTCATCCGGAGTAAACACGTAGGTAGGTAGTTTCGAATAGAGAGCGGCTCCCAGGATGCATATTGCTATGCTCTGGTAAGTCTCACTGATCAGTCCAACTTGTCCCGGACGCCCCTTTCCCATAATCGACTCCAGATTGGCTGCCGATGGTGAGCGTAGTCCCCGCTACGAACCGCTGCAACTATCCCTGTGATGCCAGGAAGCGGCCATGAAGACCAAAGCCACTGCGACCATGACTGTCTCTCGTGAAGCTTGGACACATGAGCCCCGACACTGACTTTCTCATATATAGAAGGCAGCGTCGTAGCCCGGTACTTTTGCCTCAGCTCTTCGTACCACGATCTGTCGTACAGATCCCAGAACTCCTGCTCCTTATAGTAGGTATGTGAATACAAGACCTTGCGTCCCCCTAGGTCCTGGACACAGCGCTCCAGATCACGATTCTGCTCCACGAAGGTCTTTGGGTCCTGTGATGCTTTACCCCAGAGCCCTACGTTGAGCATGGGCTCGGGGGTTGCGCCAGGGCCTCCCTGCCCGTTATAAGACGGGTGGAAAGTCGGGCCTTGCGTTGCCCGCAGCGGACAGAGCCACAGGGGCCAAATGTCGAGGTTGTCAGCTGTGTACTCCACGAAGGCCGGGGCTGCTGCATAGGGCAGCGCAAGGTCCTGAATCATGGACTTGAACGAGCTGTTGGAGGCGAGGAGTGTTCGGTACAACATCCGTGTGTGCATGAAGTCGTCCAGGAGCCATCGGGTCAGCCTGTTGAACGGCACGACACCAAAGTACTTGAAACAATCGCGGCCGGCCCAGAAACCTCCCCTGTCGTAGCGGAATAGATATTCTCTCAGGGGTATATGATCGACCATTTCCTCGCCACCAGTTTCCAAGCGGGTTTGAACTCGCTTCTGTACGTGCATGTAAAACCATGGATCCCAAGGGCCACTGAACCTCTGGATGTCCACAGAGAGAGGCTTCGTGTTAGTCAATACCCCTGCCATGACAACGCCCGAGTTTCTCGAGTAAAGGATTCCGTCCACATAGTCGTTCGTAGAACTCTTGGTCTCCCTAGTGAAGACGTCCACAGCTTCGCCTACACTCGAAGTCGGATGGTATGTAAGTTTCACGTACGTCTTCGCCGGGACGAGCCGCACCTCGAGGAGCGTGATCATCCCCAGCGTACCCGCGGCTCCGGCAGCGCCATGAAACAGGTCCGCATTCTCGGAGGCCGACGCACGACATACCACACCATCGGCGCGGATCATCTCGATCTCGTTGATCGTCTCGCTGAAGTAGCCGGACTTGAAGGAGCTGCTCTCGCCGGCGGAGCCCGCGAACCCGCCGCCCACGGTGATCCCAGGGAACTCCATGACGACGGGTGGGACGAAGTCGACTTCTAGGGTCGCGTCGACTAGCTTGTCCATGGGGACGTTGGGCTCGACCAGGGCGGTCTGGCGTTGGGGGTCGATCTTGAGGATGCGGCTGAGGCAGCTGATGTCAACCACGGTGCCATTGTGGAACGGTCGGGTGCTGTTGGTTGAGCCGTGAAATATTCGGAAGGCCTGCTTGCGTTGGTACAGGTCTTGCACCTCGGCTTGAATCCTCGCAACATCCGACTCATGAAGCGCGAGATCCTTGATGAACTCCATCATGGTAAAAGGGGTGTGGGTTCTGATGGCTGATCTAGGACATTCGCAGCCCGAACTACGTGTATTAACAGAGAATAGATCGACTGGACCTGGCAGTGGTGTGGTGGGTGCTCTCTATTATCCGCGTCGCACCCGGCCGGGTTCTAGCTTTCTCGCAAGTCGAGGGCCACCAAGAATGCAGTTGGTCACAGCGAAGTCCTGCAATTTAATGTAATGGCATGTTACTCCCGTGTTGGTGGCACCCCAGACACCCCTTGGGCGCTTCGAATCACGCATCTGGACCAACATCCCGTGTATGCCGCGAAGAAGCAAACTTGCCACCCGAATCGTGTTTCACAAATCAACGCCCACCATGCCACCCTCTTTAGAAAGAATGGTGTCTTTTCCTTACGCCTCGTCGTTAAAAAACCGTTAGCTAGCATCGACAACTAGCTTGAGTACCAGGGTCTCGAGTTTAGCGGACCATGAGATGGATCGCGAAAGTAGACAGAATCCAACCTGCCCACATCTAGCTGAGTACTTATGGGGCTCCATGTTGCTGCCTGGACATTCTCCACGTATATAATCCCAGGATGGCTCCAAGTTTTCAAGATGAAGTTTCTTATTAAGACGAATCGTTTCCTTCCTAAGCAAACACCAATCCCTGGTTGTGCCCAATCACGAACCCTCCGCTCTTGATGGCTTCGCGGCCGGCTTGGAATAGTATCCAGGTAGGATTGGGTGTCTGCATTTCCAAGCTTCACACACGATAAACGTCGGCACGAACCACTATAAGAAGCAAGTGGTTAAGTTAATTTCTGATCAATTGGTTGCTGCAATCAGCGGCTCGGTTCCTCGTGGGGCCCTCGTAGGGCCCTCGCGGATGTAGTGGCGAGGGACCTCTCCCCTCCAAGCTTGATGGAAACGTGAACATCTTGCTTCTCAGTGTTATTATGTGCAATAAAACGGCTGCCTATCATTGGAATCAATCACTGGAAGACCGAGGCCTGTTTAGCTTAATGGCAAAGTGCCTTTCTTGCAAAGCAAAGAAAAGGAGACACTGGTTCGAATCCAGTAACTGGCATGTAAAAGTCGCATCGTCATTTTTTTTGTTTTTACACTTCAGTCTTGGTCGTATGACTCAAATTTTCTTGGCGCTCTTCTCATATCATCCAATTTATATCTATCTTAGATAGGCATATCTCAATTTTCTATCTGCTGGTCGAGGAAAGATGGCCAGAAGGGCAGGGAAGTGGGGGAAGCTGGATCCCGACCTCACCTCAGCAGCGGCGACGCTACACATGTCTCTCGTCTCGATCTGCTCTGGTCACTACGGCACCTCAATGAGCTTCCTGTCCCCATCCAGATAGTACCACCGCTCATACTCCACCGGCTTCGCCGCGGGCGCCTCGACGGCCGACGACGCCGGGATGCCGAACCGGGCCGCCGTGGCCGCGCTGCTCTCCACGTAGCTGCCTCCGACGGCCGGGTCCGAGGTCTGGTTGTAGTTGATCTCGTTGGCGTCGACGGCGTCGCCCCGCTTGAGCTCGGCCCACCACGCGTGGCCCTGCTCGACGACCGAGACGACGTGCGACACGTTCTGGTACAGTCCGCCGCCCGCAATGGGGATCACGGCGTCCCCGCGCGGGACCTTGTAGTAGGTGAACCAGTCCCTGAGGGAGGCGGTGAGGCCCGGGCGGTACTTTTCCAGGTCTTCGTGGGCTGGTGGTGGGGGAAATCCCGCAATGTCAGCTCGGGGATAGGTATCGGGCGTTGGTGAATGTGGAAGAGAAAGAAAGAAGGGCCATGTGGGTTTCTACTTACTGTTGACCAAGGATGCCAAGGGATCTCTCGTGTCGATGCCGATCATCTTCCAATCCGTTTCGTCGCCCTGCAGAATAGTTTGGTAAGCAGACGCGTAAGGATGACGCGTCTCTGTCAAGTTGTAACAACATACGTCTGCGATGGCCAAACCTCCGAGGATTTTGACTTTCTTAACCTGACCGACGAAGCCAATGCTGTCAGGGGTTGGACCCAATGATTAGAACCTACGTTTCGATCCGGTCACGTGTGAATTCAAGGGGAACTACTTACTCTTGGCCAATGTCAAACAGATCAATCGGGTCGTTATCTCCAGGAAACCCCGTGAAGTTGTGGTTCACGTTGGGGCTCTCCCATGTCTGCGGGATGGAGCCGTAGACGAACGGGTACGACTTGTGCGGCCAGACGCTTTCGACGAACCTCGGCTTCTTCTTCTTGGTGTCGTGGAAGATGGGATCTGGCGAGGAGGGAGGGGGTGGCGAGCTAAGCGTCAGCTACGTCACGTACGTTACGGCAAGTGCCCGCAAGCGTTTCCACCCACAAGAGAAAGAGGGAGAAGGGGGAAGGAGGGGAACGCACTCAGCGGCTCATCGCGCCTGATCTCCAGCTTCGCGTCCGTCCACCGCGGGATCTCGACCACGAAGTTGACGACCTGCTTGTCGGCGGCGTGGGGCCAGACCGGGACGTCGTGCCAGAAAGAGATGGGCTCCCCTTTCTTCTCGAGCCAGAGGCGCCATTCCTAGAAAAAAGCCAGGATCAGCTCCTCCCTGTTAGCTGTGTTGGGAACGTTTCGACTGGGGAGTCGAGAGCATAGACAGGGGCCGTCTCTCGTCGTGTCGTGCTGTGCGTGTGACTGTGGGGGCAAAGCTTTACGCACCCTCGTGTTGCGCGCGCCGACCTCCCGCAGGGTGAGGTCGTCGTAGCAGAAGCCCGAGGCGGCGGGGGCCTTTACATTTTCGGCATTCGACTGCTGCGGCTGCGGCTCCAAAGCGGCGGCAAGTGCAATGGAGCTTTGCAGGTAGGCCGCGACTAAGGCGGCGTTCACCAACATCTTGGGGCACTTGTCACGGGGGAAGCAGCAGCGGCAAGATCTAGGTTGCCTGGAGAGGTGACAGGCATCATGCTCCAAACGTTGTTCTTATGTATTGCTTGACATAGTTTTCCCCATTTCCCCGGCCGTGCAATCACGCACATTGAAGCGATAAAAACTCAATTCCCAGTCAGTGGCCGTGGTGTTTGGAGAAGCCAAGACGCATGAGTGCTCTTGGCGGCCGACCGTGCCGGATCGAAACCCGCGCACGTGGGGTCATCTCTTCCGGTGATTGACGAAGCTTCACTCCAGCTGCGCCGCGGCATCACATTTCATGGAGATGGACAGAGTATGGATTGTCGCTATTTTCCTTTTCGCAAGCGGAGATGCATGCCGGATCCTTCTGCGGGGGGCATTTCCTCGGCTCAGGTGGAAGACCTGCGCACCTGTGATGGTAAATAAGGGTCTTGGGGCGAAGATTTGATCCTTCTTCACCTTGGCAAACAATACGAGACGAAGTTGAGAAAGTGCATGATTACTACGTTACGGCAAATCTCTTTGCGTTGGACAGACGAGGCGTACTAGATTGACGTCGATGATCGGCCGGATTTCCGCCCCTTGGTAAAAGGAGTTTTACTCACCATTTCCTACGACCCCAAACATATGCAGATACGTTTGCTTCTGATCCATTGTTTCTTGGGCGTGCATTTCGGTGATGGTCATGCTATGTATATACGTTTCAGCCAACACCGTGTTGGGCAGATTTACTTACTACACCCGACCGATACGAAAAGTCGCACAGCGCCTGTAGGATCGCAAAATCCTTCCTACAATGCGGACGTGACTTGTCTTTGACACGGCATGTGCTTTCACCGAAAATCGTTGCTGAGTCATGCGCAAAGTGCCAGACTGAGCTGAGATTCCTCTTGTGCGAGTGACGAGAAGGCAGCCAATTGCCGTACTGGCCGGGGCTTGTTTCTGTTTGTCATATAGCAAGCTTTCGAATGTCATCGAGAGTGGTTGGCATCCGGTTGAGCTTCAACGGTGACGGCAGGGGGTGAGGCAGATGCGTTGGCAGCCGCTGAGCGTCTTTGTTCCCAAGTCCCGGAGCATGCAGTGACGTTCGGGTTTTAGCACGGGTTGCGACATGAAGTGCAACCATCGGGGCCAAATAAAGCAAGCAGACACACAGGGAGAGGGGTCGTACATCTTCAAGATGTATGTCTATGCTATCGCGCGGCGAATTGTGGCCAACCGTCTTGAGCTGCCAGGTGTTGTGTCTCGGTGTCGCATGCTGCTATTCGTAAGTGTGCTGTGGTGCACTCGTACACAAAGTACACGTGGATGAGATAAGCATATGTTGAGTTCAGGGGTTGGGAGATTGATGCAAATGTGCAGTCTTGGCAACTTGACTTAAGGGGGGGGCCACTTCCCCAGCCCTTCAGGTAACGAACAGTAACAACTGAGTTGGAACAAGATGCAACCGAACCAACCAACCAACCAACGAACACGTCTGTGAGCAGACAGGACGGTTGATGTGACCGCGGCTTGCCGAGGAGCACGGAGTACGAAGTGCCTGTTTGCCAACAACACACGTCACCCGGGTAGAACATGTCTCGGGTGATGGAGGTTGGCTGGCAGTGCTGGGCTGGGCCTCCATTCCAGCCATCAATGCCAGATTCTAGACAGCATCCATCATCCATCATGATTGACTTTTGACAGACGGGACGGGACAGAAAAGGGCACTGATGTGCAATGCAGCCTGGCCGGCATGGTCACACTCCAGGCTGGCGCGAAGTGGATGGCGCAGTTTATGCTGCAACGAACGGTGCGTGTCGTGTCGTGTCGTGTTGAAGGCGAAAAAGACCGAAAAATCAATTTGGCCGTGACGTTTGATCAAAATAGATAGTAGCCGAACGGTAGCGAGCGGTGTCGGCAGATTGCTGGCCTGGTTGTTTTCTTTCTATCTACCGCCATTAGTGTGCAGAGCAGGTACCGTATGTAGAGTACAGCAACTGGATCGGATTATGCAGAAAAAGAAGTTGGATGTTCTTAGCGACTTGGCATTTTCAGTTGACGGGGGAGGTTCTTGTATTTACGCGCGTCCCCCAATTCCCCGACTGAATGGCCGTGGGCTGTTGGAAGCTTTTCGGTCTATTGCTTCATTTCTCTCGCGACCAGGTATTGAGCAATTCGATAGCCTGTCGCCTCTTATAATAACCAATTGGTATGTGAAGCCAACGACAGAGGCCGGCCAATGGTTCTGCAAGCCACTGAACATATTTGTTTCCATTGGCATTTACAGTGGTAGAGCTCACAGCACCTGCACTGCAGGAGGCTGTTTCTTCAGTACGTAAGTAGAGGCAGACCGAGTTAGCGCTGGTATGTTTGTTTCAAGAAGCCCCCGACAGACGCGGTGCGGTTCGCTGTCAGGTACCCGTCCCTCAAAAAAGTGGCAGGCATTGCCCTTCTCATCATGACTGGCTGGCAATCTACTTGACGAAGAGAGGTGGAGCAACTCGACCAACTGGAGTCTCTGGTCATCGTCATTTGCGCCCTCTAGTTCTGCCTAAGCTGCTTAGCGGCCTCCCTTTTTTGTGCCTCTCGTGCCTCTCGTGCCTTTTCCCTCCCACCAATGCTTGCAAAAAGCAGAGCGATCATCTCAACCAACGACCGTTCTTGGTAGAAGCTTAAACTCAAACGGACCCCTGCCAACCCCTTTCATCTCATTTTTCGGCTTGTCTTGAAATCTTTCGTGGTTGCTTGTCAAATCTCCCTCTCCACTTCCCACTTTGGCCCTTTGGCCCTTTGCGTGCAGCACTCTCTAGCCGACTGCCGTAGTCCAAAAGAATTCAAGATGAGGCGGAGCAGAACGGGCGCATAATGTTGCAGGGGAGATGGGCATCATCAAATCATCTCTTCGTGACCGTTATCGACGCCGTTGTAACGGACTACCTGTTACTACCACCACTACTACTACATACACAGCTTCATGCATGCATGCAACACTCAGATTGTCAGACTGTGGCAGAGTTGGGAGCCGACTCACCAAGATCGTCGCCAGTCTACCGCCATTCAGCCTCCAACCCTCCTCCAGCACTCCTCCCGCCTTGGTCGTAGACTTGCATGTTGACGATCTCAATGGGCATCTCATATCTTGGCACACGACAAAGTGGACTCTCTTGAACTCCCCTGGTCCTCCACCCTCCTGCAGGGATTCCCGACTGGATCCCCATCTCTCTCGCTCTCTTCTCCATTCTGCCCGTTCGCCCATCGTCTTTCCTTCGCCAATTGTGTGCTCATTTTCGACCTCTCCCGACCGAACCGGGGTTGCTGATTGGAAGACAGATGCTTATAGTGGTACCGTCTCATCAGATTGCATGCTGCTGTGTTGACTTTGGCGGCTTCTTAGTGACAGTCACTTACTTGGCTTGCCGTCCCCGTCCCTCCTTGTCGTGCCCCGTCATCCAATTACTTTATTAGAGGTAGTCCTGAGCCGCTTTTGCCTTTGCATCCTTCTCGCTTTGGTCTCTCTCTTCTCCAACAAGAGTTCACATTCTTTTGACTCTTTGCTCATAGACGCCTCGTTCTCTCGTTTTATAATTCCTGGTTCATATTTGCAAACCGACTTCATTCGTTTCTACCTGCTGCTTGCCCCTGTCGCCGCAGCATTTCCGTCGTTCTCCATTTACAGCATCTGCATCGTATCGCATCGCATCGCATCGCATTGTGTCAACGGGAACTTGACGTTTCCTCGCCGTCGCCGTCGTTCGTCTTTTCCCCAGCTCTGTCCACAGTAGCAGCAACTCGATACCCAATCATCATCAACCGTCGATCATCATCATGCATTTCCCTACGACTACCGTCCTCCTGACCGCGGGTCTCGCCGGCCTCGCTGCCGCCGCGCCCGCCCCGACGGCTCCCCGTACCAAGATCGGTACCGTCCACATCAACCAGGTCCGCAACCCCCACTTCAAGCACCACGGAAAGCGCCGTGGTCAGAAGGTTCTGGCCAAGACCTACCTCAAGTACGGCGCCCACATGCCCGCCGGCCTGGCCAAGATCATGACCGCCCTGCACATCCCCCTCAGCGTCAACGGCCTGCAGCTTCGCGGTAACGGCACTGGTAGCGCCATTGCCGTCCCCGAGAAGGACGACATCCAGTACCTCACCCCGGTCCAGATTGGTACCCCGCCTCAGACCCTCAACCTCGACTTCGACTCGGGTTCTTCCGATCTCTGGGTCTTCAGCTCCGAGACGCCCTCGCGCCAGGTTAACGGCCAGGCGCAGTACGACCCCACCAAGTCGAGCACCTCGAGCAAGGTCGATGGCCAGACCTGGTCCATCTCCTACGGTGACGGCAGCTCCTCGTCGGGCGTCGTCTACAAGGACGTCGTTGACGTGGCCGGCGTCTCCTTCCCCGCCCAGGCCGTCGAGGTCGCCCAGAAGGTGTCCAGCTCCTTCTCGGCCGACGAGAACAACGATGGCCTTCTCGGTCTTGCTTTCAGCAAGATCAACACAGTCACGCCCACCAAGCAGACCACCTTCTTCGACAACGTCATGAAGAACCTCGACATGCCCGTCTGGACTTCTGACCTGAAGAACGATGCCCGTAAGTTTATAATTTAGCCGTTCTTGGATTATCATCTCATAGTGCTAATACTTCTTCCTTTCCAGCCGGCACCTACAACTTCGGTTATATTGACGATAACGCCTACGAGGGCGAGATCAGCTACGTCCCCGTTGACAGCTCCCAGGGTTTCTGGTCTTTCGAGGCCAGCGGCTGGTCTGTCGGTAACGCCAGCTCCACTGCCCCCTTCAAGGGTATTGCCGACACCGGTACTTCCCTGGCCATGCTGCCCCAGGAGGTGAACGCGGCGTACTACAAGCAGGTCCCCGGCGCCACCATGTCGTACTCGCTCGGTGGCTACGTCTTCCCCTGCGACGCCAAGATCCCCGACTTCACCTACAAGGTCGGCGACGTCTCCATCACCATCCCCGCCTCGTTCATCAACTACGCCGAGGCCGACGAGGAGGGCAAGAAGTGCTTCGGTGGCATCCAGCCCGACACTGATATCGGCTTCTCCATCTTTGGTGATGTCGCCCTCAAGGCCGCCTTCGTTGTCTTCGACGCCGGTACCCAGGCCGCGCCCCGTCTGGGTTGGGCCAAGAAGGACCTCTCTGCGAACATGGGACCATCAGATACTGCTCCTCAATCCTCCAGGTCTAACGATCAGTCGAACCAGAAGTCGACTGATGACCAGACTGCCAAGCCTGAACAGCCCAAGCCTGCTGCTGCTGCTGCTGACGAGCCCAAGCCTGCCAAGTCTTGCAAGGCGAAGAAGCACTAAGCCATGGTCTCCACCAGGTATTTGGAAAGTGATTTAAAGAGCAAGAAAACAAGAGATAGACTGACGGAAGGGGTGCCCCTGGAGATGGATCTTCTTTTTCTTGGTCTTGCATGTCCTGCTACTTTTGCCATTTCCATGGTGGGAAAGGAGAGAGAGAAGAGGATATCATGGCAACCACAACTTTTTTTACGTGTAATTTATAATGGTTATTTAGATGGATGGCACTGTAAAGGCTTTGAAGCTGGCGGTCATGCATTCTAGATCCTCACAGGGGCCCGGAAACTCTATCTCTATAACCCAAAACCCAAAACCAAAATTTCTTGTCGGTGTAAAGCAAGATTCCCAACAACTATGACAAGTCTTCTACAGTACCTGCGACGTGTGCATGTCTACCTACCCTACCTGTCTGCGATATGGTTGAAGCTGTCTGTTGTCGTCACTGTGCATCCGATCACTCTTCGCGCCCAGGCTGAAGTTGGAAGTGCTCACATCGGGTTGCTAGTTTTTTTTTCTGGACCGCTGCGATCTAGCTTTAGCTCAACGGTTAGTTCTGAGATCTTGCAGGGTTTTGCAGGGGTGCAGCTCCGAATCACGGTTTCCCAGGTTTGCCAAATATGTATGCATGACTTACATGTGCCGGTATGTGGTATGCAATTTTTGGTTACTGAACAGAAAGGAAAACTGAAAGGTAGATACAGTAGGATCGGCATGTCACCCAAATGACGTCGTCGTTGGCCTTTTCCAAATGCGACGCCCCTATTGCATGTTGCATTGATCTACGGAGTACCCAGCTGCGACACCACCATCCACATAGCATATCTACATACTGCTATCTAACTTACCTGCATACTGCATCCCGCATAGAATTCCAACATGGCTTTCGCAACAGCCCAAATCCGAGAAGCGAGTCCAAAACTTAGCACAGCAGATATTATTGTCGTTCTCCCCCTTCCCTGTTTTGTTGCCGTACCAGCGAACAAGAACAACCTTCAGCATTTACTTTACTCTCCCGCCTCGGTCCGACTTTCCAAAGCGTCGCCAACCACCAATCAAAACCCGGTGGAACGAACTAATTAGGAAATTTAGGGGAAGAGGCTAATGGGCTGCCACACTGCCCGTCTGCCACTCCACAAAAAGGGCATCTTGGCTTCGTCTACAGGCACGCACGCAATTCTTCCTCTCTGGCACATAACATTACATTATACTCGACCAACAAAAAGCTCGCTACCGCCTTTCGAAAAGGGAGGGTCGGTTGGTCGGCATTGGCAGGTTGGTGATCAGCGTGTTCTGTGATTTCGGAATAAGTGTGTCGAGTCATGCCGGGGGATTACCTACCTAGGTGAGCGATGATGCATTGCTCGCTTGCCCAGGGCGACGGGTTTCTCTACCTACGATCTGCAGATATCTCCCATTGCGATCTACAGATAGATCCCTTGGGGAACCAACCATGTAACTACGGGCAGAGCTTGGCAGTTGGGTATCTCGAGAAAGCCCGTCTCAATCTCCTGCTCCTCACCTTCCTCACATGGCGATTTCGCTGGGGGGATCAATTGCAATCAATCAATCAATTATCGCGAGTCTTGCTTCACGTGCTTGCCGACGTCGCGAGCGAATGTCCAGTTTCCCCCCAGACCGGCCGCCGGCGGGCTACCTGGTGTCACATTGCACCAATTACTCCGTCCACTACTTACCTCACATATGTGCATACCCACGGGTCCAAGCGTATACAACTCTGCCGCATTGATCATAGGTCGGCCGGTTATATGCTCTTCCTGTGCCGCCTCCTCCTCCCCCTCTTCCTTGTGGGTATATCGGAAGCCGAGGGTCCTATCTCCTTCCTTCCTTCACTGGAGCTTTCCGGCGGGGTCTGCGAGCATGGCGGGGATAAGAGGTTGTGGGAATACCCATGTAGGAAGAGGAGGTCGGTGAAGATTCTCGCTCGTTGCGACGGGCTGAGCAGCTTACATACATGCTTTGGTTCCTTTTTTTGGCCTCTGCGACGCAAGCCGCGCCCAGCCCGGCAACCGGTCTTTGGAGTTTAGGACGATCTCCATGCATATGCATGCACCTGCTTTAGTTAGCAGCCAATTGGCTGCCGTTGATGTCTTTGCTTTTGGTCCAGCAACCGACCTCCCCAGTTGTTCGTTGTCCATGACCCGGCGACCGGAGAACTAGAAGGTGGGTAGGAGATATGCAAGCATCAAGCCACAACACGTACTCTCGCACCGCAGCGATACTACACTTGCAAGTCGTTGCCATGATTTCCTCCAAGCTATTTTCAGTCTCTAGATTGTCGCCGCATATACGATGGTTGGCGAGTTGCTGGGTGACTCTATATGCTTTGTTCTATATTAGAAACCATCCATCATACCTACAGTCGAAGTTGAGCATCCTCGGTTGAGAGTTTGGGAAGGATCGCGACGCTTCTGTAGCTAGCATAGGCGTGCAGCCGGCCTTGGCCCGCTCGTTCAATTCAAAAGAATCCTTCCGAACTATGTTCCTCTTCGCCACCATCATGGCAACATTCTGTTTTGCTCTCTCCAGTCTGTTCTGTTTCTTGTATGGTGGATGACACGAAGCGATGGGCGACGAGCTGGCTGTGGTCGTTGACTGGTGGGCTTCGAGATGCAGCAGCTTCCACTAGCTATTGTGCTAGCTATTTACATGCATCCCGACCGCCATGAGAGGTGCAGCTAGCGCAGACCCAAGCCAGCCTCCAACCACCCATTCATGCATTCCAGCCATCCGGTGCGTACGTCGGGGGATATGTTGTTGTTGTTGCTGCTGCTGCTGCCGCTGGCTGAATGGATGGGAGGGATTCGATTGGCGGTGAATTCGGCGGGTGTCGACATACGTAATGCCCTGTATATGCATGCCGTCACCGAAAGGGGGCGGCGGCATGTGCAGGTCGGAGGGGTGTGTAACTGCTAACCCCAGGTATATGAGCCGCACGGCTGTCCGCCGTTTCTTTGGGTATGACGGCAGGCATGACAGTGTTAAGCAGCACTGGATTGGGCTGTGCGCGAGGATTACTTATATATCCCAACTCCAAGCAGCTAGGTAGGGGGTCCTCCGACCGTTCGTTGTCATGTGGAAGGTCGTGATGATGATGATCGATTGTAGTCGGCCCCAACGAACAAACAAACGAGCGAACTCGTTCGATCGTTCAAAGTTCCAAGCAGAACAATAGGTCAGTCAGTGCCATATCAACCGACGGAATTGGGAGATGGAGTTAGGCTAAGTACATGGTTCAAATGCTGGTGTGTGCGGGAGACCATTGAATAAAAGCCACATGCAAGCCATCATATAAAGTTGGGCTCCTTCTCCTCCTCCATCCGCCCGCCACCGTAATCTAAACCGTTGCGCCCATGAAATCGTTCAATTTCAAGGCAATCAGTCGTTCATTCTGCTTCCATTTCTTTTTCGCTTTTCCGAGTAAGCGTCTGTGTGTATGTGCCAAAAGCCGCCATGGAACACTAATGAGTAGATTTGACACTGACAGACAGGCACCCCCAAAGGCCGTGCGACGTCGGATATGGTTGGTAACCGACGGGCAAGAGAGTCGGAACACGGTGGAGATAAGGAAGAAAGAAGTGGTAAGTGGTGAGTGGTGGTGGTGGTGGTGGTGGTGGGATCTTTTTAGTTCGGGCAGCATATGCAGGTCGCAACCAAACAACTAGCAGTGAGCTGCTGCTGCTGCGCGGGTTTTGAGCATATTTGCCCACCTCCTACGCAAGCTACTGCTGCAGGCCATGGATGCCTAGTAGAAGTAGGAGGAGGAAGAGGAGGAGGAGGGGAAAAGGGACAACAACATGATTGCTTCCCTGATTCTGTTCCTGGCCTCTCTCATTCCTTTTCTCAAGTCTAATCGAAGAAAGAATAATCCAAGTGGCCGGCTCAGGTAACCGTTCCTGTGATATTACACACCTCATCACCCTGTGGTTTCAACGTATAAGACCTCCCTTCTCGTCTACCTAGCCCTAACAGTTACCGAAACCGGTGTGTCAAGTTGCTGCTCCTGGGCGTTGCCAGATAAGTGTGTGTGTGGCGTCCAGGTTCCCTACGACGCCGCTTGTCAAGTGTTCGTCATTTGAGAAGCAAACTTTCGACAGCAATTCTTCCTGTCTTTCCTATCTGTGCTCGAGCATCCTGATCTTCTCCCGTCTTCCATCTTGGTGTATCACTTGTCCTGTTCTGTTCAGTTGTCGGTGTTGAGAACACCTACGCCGAAAGACATATAACCCGATAGACCTGGGCGAAGGAAGGAGAGGATAAGAAAAACAGAAATAAGGAAAAGGGGGAAAACAAGAAAGCAAATACCTACCAAAAATGACGACGAACCTCTACCTCTCCCTCGAGCTGGGCCTCGTCCTCCTCATCTGCTCCGCCCTCGTCGAGGTCGGCCTCATCAGCACGACCCTGGCCTGGCTGGCCCCGCGCGCCAGCCCCGCGACGAGCGCCGGGTTCCACTTCTACGACGGCGTCTCGGCCGACTCGCCCCAGTACACGCTGTCGGCGGTGCCCGCCCACTTCCTCACGGCGCAGACCTACGTCGCGCTCGCCGCGGGGGGCGCCGCTTTCCTCCTCATCGGCGCGGGCGGGTTCCTCGCCTTCTGGGCCCGCCGTCGCCACCTCCGCCTCTACCACCGCCACAGCTACCACCTCCGCCACACGTCGAGCCTGGCGTCGCGCGCCCTGCTGTACGCCTACTACGCCTGGGTCGGGCTGCAGGTGCCGTTGCTGCTCTTCACGGCCGCGACGCTGGGGTACGTCTACAACGTGACCGCGGCGCGGCAGGGGCAGGCCATCCGGGTCGACGCCGCGATCAAGGCGTCGCCCTCGTCCAACTCGACATCGGGAGGAGGGAGCCTGGAGCCGTACCCGCTCGACTCGTGGACGCCGCAGAGCTGGTTCCCCGCCGTGCTGGACCTGGACCTCGTCGAGAGCCGCGGCGACATCCGCGCCGCCGTCAGCATCATGCAGGGCTGGTTCTGGAACCTGTGCCCCCTGCTCGTGTTCCAGGTCGTCGTCGCCGTCCTGGCGAACCTCGAGCTGGTGCAGTGGCGGCGGGCGCGGCAGACGCGGACGAGCCACGAGATCAAGCGGCTGTCGCGGGTGTGAAGGGAAAAAGGGTCGCTGATTTGTTTTGATTGTTTGTTTGGCAAGGAGGAAAGAACATAATTGGGAGGAGCCAAATGACGATGACCGCGATGACCAACAAAAGCAATATCCGTGCACATACATACGACATAATTCCCACGTTTGAAAGACGATACACTTGACGACTGCTTCGATACGGCTCGCGATTAGACACCCCAAGAATGTCGGACTGTAGGGGTTTCACTTGAGACCATAGGGGTCAGCCAAAACAGAATGTTCGAATCTTGCAAGAAGGAATGGGTTCCAAGCTCTATCTATTTCGTCCTTCAAAGGAGATACGACTGTTAGACTAATGATGGAAGGGTGCCAAAGATCTTACTACTAAGGAATGAGCAAACAGTCGGTGAGCGGGCAGTCCGCAGAAGCGATGTCTCGGGAAGAATGAAGAAAAGTCCTGGTGCGGAGTTTTACTGTTACTCGTTTGGGGTCAATTCGGGTCATTTCGCCGGCGCAAAGGCGTAGGATATAGGAATACCAATAAAAGTTTTTCTTGTTACATCATGCGGCTCTGCCTGCATACTCTTTCGTCACTCAGAGGCTTGATTGACGACAAAAGGTTTTGATGGCCACCAGGAAGAGGGGACATCGGAGGCATCAGCTATTGGCACCGGTTCAGTTCCAGACACGTCCTAAGCAGACCCCTTTACCCGACGGTCCTTGCCAGTACTCCATGACACCCAGAAGGCCTTGGAGCCTCACCAGCGCTCCCGTCAGCACCAAGACGTGCATCAAGTTGTGGCTCTGGCCAATGTAGTCAAAGGCCCCCAGGAACCAGCGCTCGGGGATCCTGGCAGCATAGATGGCCGAACCGGAGAAGTTGATAGCGGCCAGTCCCAAGAAGCTCTCGAGGCCCATCATGTCGTTGAGAGTCGGGTAGCCGTATAGCACCAGCCCGTGGGCGATGGGAGTGAACAGACTTGCTCCTAAGAACATATACAGCAAGAATCTCGTCGTCCGGTATGCGGGCTGTCGGAACTTGGGCCGCAGGGTAAAGACACCACATCCTAGAGCCGTGGCCGACAAGAATCCCGTGTACGCCATTTCCAGCCCCTGATGGCAACGAAAAGCGAAGTGGGCTCCCGAGACACCAGTCCCCCACAAGACTAGGACGATGCCCAGGTGATCCAGCTCGTTGCCGAACTTGTGCAGGCCCGGGCTGTGGTCCGAGAAGGTATGGAAGAAGGTCGAGAGGGCGAAGCAGACTATGACGGCCACATAGTAGACCCCGAGTGCCACGCCATCCCCAAATGAGGCGTCATGGACAACTCGCTGGCACCGCAGGTACTGGATAAAGCTGGACAGAAACCATAATGCACCGAGTAGATGAGACCAGATGTTGGCTGTTCGATATATACTTATCTCAGCGGCTGTGCCAGATGAGCGTTCCGAGAAGAATAGAAAGGGGGGCCTACTAGTCTCATTGTGCGTCTGGAAAACACTCTGCAGCGACTTTGTGCGAGAGAAGCTGGCGGCGCTAGAAGTGCTTCTGGGTCAGCTCTCGGTCTACTTGGCACGCATGGCCCAGCCCAAGCTAGCCGACCTACCGGTAGCCCCTGAGAATGTACTCATTGTCGCTGCGGAGGGTGAAAGGGAAGAGGCTGGTGTCAGTGCGACAAGGTCACTGCCTATGGCATATAGGGTAGACTCGATCCACGAACCGCTGCCATGGCACTAACAGGGGAAGCAGCGTCAGTGTCAGTGAGATGGTTACAATAAAAAGAGTCGTTGAAGAGACCTACAGATCTCGCTCCATGTGAGCAACCTTGGCTTGACCGGCGTACTGGGTCGTCTTCTTGGTTTCATCTCAATTAGGGCTGTAACAGGGGCGATGTTTCTCAGTCAACAGTCGTGACCCATGAGATATTTCGGTTTTCTGTCATCTCTGTGCTCGCTACTATGGCATCGCACGAGGTGACAGGAACAGTGGCCCCTCCCCCGCATTCCTGTCGGGGGCCGTTGGTTGTTGCACCGCACACATTCCCTGCCAACCCCCATGTCGCGTGCCGATACCGAAATAATGCGACGCGACTGCTTCCATGACCCAAATTCCCCGGGGCAGGTTACATTGGATGAGCCCTCCGATGAACGCATATTTCGCATTGCGCGCGTGCCTGTCCAAGTCGGTGATCGCGGCCGAACCTGCACGCCAAGGAAGTGCCTTGAGCTTCATCGGGGTCACTCTCACACCCTTTGCGCAACTCTCCAAATATGTTCAGGCATCGCGGCTTACGCCGTGAGAAGAAACTTTGTCATGACTCATTGCACCAAAAGGGAAGTAAAAAAAGAAACAGGAAACAATCGTTTTAGATCAGCTTTGGCTAGTTCCTACGTTTCCGTTTTCATTTTATCTGTATCTGAATGAATCTGAGTTCCGCGTATGCTCAAGGGTGCAGGGAAGTGGGATGAGTTGAGATGGGATGAGTTCAGCCTGGCCCGAAACGGTTCGATCTTAAACCCCTTTCAGCCTGCATTGGCATCGGATTCGCGATATCCATGTGTTTGTAGCAGCAGCACGAATGAGTCGGCACTGGTAGTTACTTCAACTCGAAACATCGTGATCACCACACATCTGCATGTCCTTGGAAAGAAAACGCTGTTGTATCATCATCATAGTTGTTGACATTGTCATGTCCCATATATAGAGCCATTGATATATACTTGATATGTATAATCATATAGGGGACTTGTTTCACCAACGCCGCATTCCAAAATTCACGTAGCGAATATCAATCAGAACCCCGCTAGACCGACAGCGTCCGGCTCCCGGTCCCCATGCCACCCCTCCTCACCCGCCTCCCCTGGCTCCCTCCGTTATAAAAGTCCCCAACCCACGCCGCAATCTGCCGCACCTCCGCCTGCATAGCGTCCCGCACCGGCTTGTGCACCGCGTTCCGCAGCAGCAAGTCGTTGCAGTGCCGGGACCCGTCGATCAGGATGACGGGGGCCTTGTCGTTCCCCTGGAAGGGCCCGCCGGGCCGGAAGTCGGACGAGACGCTCGCGGGCCGCCAGGGGTCGTACTGCCCGTTGGAGGTGAGGACGCGCGTCGTGTTGGTGTAGAGCCAGCCGCCCGTCTGCTGGTTGAGCGCCTCGGCCGTGTCGCCCCGCGCGCTGTTGTACGTGTACGGGCCCTCGCGCGGGAACCACAGCTCGCACTGGCGCTGGTAGTAGCCCGCGGTGACGAGGCGCGAGAAAACGGTGGGGATTCCCTGGGGGGCGCCGCTGCGACGACATAGTAATTTACATGGTCAGCAATTTCGTCCGAAATGAGAGAAGGATGAAGGCCTGTCACGAAGTGACTGCTTGCACAGGGTTGGGATGGGATGGAATGGGATAGGTAGTCTTACGTCTGGTAGTAGAAGAAAGGCTCGTTGCAGGTCATCCAAACCCAGGTCCGCCCCACGGTGTTCTGGGGCGAATAGTCCTTGAAGGCTTCCATGGTGCTGTCGTACGAATTGAAGCACTGCACGTTATCCTTGCCCTTCCAGTCACTGTAGCCGTATTGATCGCAGTCTAACAAAGGCCTTGTTAGTCGTGCACCACCAAAACCTCAGAGGAATCTGAAAGAGAAACCTACATCCCGGGATATACGATTTCTTGAACCAATTGGCAAAGTTGGGGAGCGCGCGCTTTAGCCCAACCCCCTGGTCGCTGTAGGTGTAGCTTTCATTGATGGAAGCGCCCTGGATGGCGTCGCACATCTGGTAGAACTTGGAGTAGCCCGAGTCGAACTGGATGCTCTGCCACGCCCAGATGGGCGACGAGATGGCGCTGGCGGCGTCGTCGTCATGTTCCAGTTTGTCAACCCCGAACATTTTCTTGACTGTAAGTAAGACGCGGATGTCAGTGATCGGTTCCCACCAAACCAAGGCAGTCCGACTCGTGAATGCACAGAACGTAGATACAACTGTCCAAGCCTGCTAATCCAGGTTAAACCAGGGAAATATGTCTATATTTACTCACGATCTGCCTTATCGTCATCCGAACCTTGGGTGAAGGTCTGGTCGACGTGGTCGATGATGGCTGAGTAGTCCGAACTACAGTTCTGGGGCATGCCCTGGGCCGACGTCAGAAGCTTCGTCCCTAGTATTTGATTTTGTCAGTGCGGCGCGCGAGATACTCACCTGTTGGATCGGTTGGAAGTACTGCCAGTAGTCGTAGATGGCCTGGAGCGGACCGCTGCTCCCGTGGTACGCCCAGAAAGTGCCCGGAGATAACTGTGAATATGGGAGATGAGCGTCTAGTATGCGCAAACTGAGTTCCAGTGTCACAATATCTCACCTTTTCGATCCAGACCGCTAAGGCGCCGGGATAGGAACCTCCGGTGAAGACCCAGGGCTGATTGAGTGAGTTAGCATTTGGATCGATATTACGACGGTCGGGCTTGGATCAACTCATACTGCTTGCGGCGCATTGGTCTTCCCGCTGGTGTCGAAGGGCAGCTTGACGTTTCGGGCAAAGTTGACAAAGTCGGCGACGCTCTGCTCCATCGTCAAATACTGCAGGTTCTTGGTGCTCTGCACGTCGAAAGGGCTGGAATTCCCCCAGTAGCGATCTGTTCCTCTCAGTCTCAGTATTACGTCACACAGCAGGTAGATGAAGTAAATAGGTGGTTCATACGCTCGACGATGATGACGGCGCCACCGACGGCTTTGCCGTACATGCCGGTCAGAGCCTTTTCGGTCAGATAGCCCGTGTAGCCGGCAGCAGCGACCTCGCCCGGGGTCATCATGATAACCTGTTCACTGTCAGTTCGGGGACATATATCGCAAGTATTAGCCAGGTCTCTAGCATACGGGAGATCCGGGACCCTTCCAGTTCGTCGCATTATACCAGTACGACTGAGAGAAAGTTCCGACGTCCGGGTTATTGTGGTCAATGTACTGTGTGAAAGTGCCAGTACCAGTCAGGGTATCAGCAACATCCATGAGGTTGGTCATTTCCTTGTCAACCAACTCGAACGGCTCCATCTTGGGTGCCGGCGGGAACAGGCCGAGAGCGGCCTGGAACCACGCAGCCCCCGCGAACAGAGACACGAACACCGAATTCCTCATCGCGACAAGGGGCTCAGGCCAAACACGACAGTAGCGGGACAAGAGAAAGGCACAGTCCGGCGCAAGGAAGAGGTCGAGAACCGGTAAGGACTGGGACCTACGAGAAAGCCCGGGTGTGGCACCGGGGGATTACATGGTTTTATAAAGTGCATACCTATAAGAGCGCTCAAGGCGCGAACCCGCTTCCATATCTAGATCCTACATATTGCGGCATGTGCCAGAGTGCTATGGTAGACTAATGCAGTTGCCTGCGCTGAGACTTGGCAATGAACGCAGCATCGAGGCGACTGGAATGCGATGATCGGCACGGGGATCGTATCTCAAAGTGCCCGCCAAAGGCCAATCGCCATGTTGGCCGCGTATCTCTGGGCCGGGGTTCAAGAGATAACAAAGCAGCCGGCCGCCCTGTCCCAAAGAGGAAGCAAAGAAGGATGGATTGCCAATGAGGGCTCGACAGGGCCGGGTCAGATAGCTTTCTTGCCCGGAAGTCGAGCTGGCGATTGACCAGTACCGCAGGAACCGCTAGACTCCATGTAGAAGGTCCGAGTACCAGCAAGGTCCCACGACGGCCTGCATCCTCTGCGCGAGGCGGCAGATGAGCAGGGGCACCTGAGGAAAGTGTAAAGAGAAAGAAAGAGGAAGGTCAGGATTTCAATAGCATCATTGTGGTGGTATTCTCGCCGACTAGACGAGTCAAGCATGCCAATAGATGCAACCGCCGGAGTCAGTCGAAAGTCAGTTGCCGGTGGCTCGTGGCCGGTCGTTGCTTGCAAGGAGTAAGGAAACCGATAGCTGGTCCCAGACTTCTGCGACTATCAGCATCGTTCTTTTCCTATGCACTCGTATGATTTGACCGGTCTGGGTGCAAGACTGTGATGAACATCAAACTATCGCCATATACTTGTAACATGTGCGGATGGTGAAGTAGCAATGGCTGACTTGCCGCTGCATGCGGTTTTGTGGAGTGGGAGATCACACTTCATGAAGGTCTCAATGAACCCCGGCGATGTCCAAGATGCTTCGAGAAACATTGAGGGAAAAACAACCAGAGCGTGTCTTGGTAGACTCAGCAGCCACTACTCCGTAATAGAAGCGTGATTCATCAGGTAGGAATCCATTGGATTTACTCTGACTTCTGGTTTGGGTCAAGCGAGCGAGTTCATCCAAGCAACTGCTCTTGGCTTCAATTATGATGGATTTCCAGTCTTGATTGACCGGTACTTGCATCCCGCCTCCAGCCACAGTCAAGTGTGGGGCCAGCATGACAGCCTCAGAGAAATCGGCCACTCATTCCTCCGCCGCCGGCCAATTGGACGACCGGGAGCTAATAAGCTAAGGTAAGGCGCCTCCAAGCGGATATGCGCCATTGAGGTTGAATTGGAGAGAGCTTTGAAGCCAGTCGAGTCGCCCGCCATTGAACGTCTTGACGACACGACATATCGCCCCCAATCCAATCCCGACCCCCCCGCAAGGAGCATTTCTTTCGACCAGCGACCATGGCCGGAAGCTCGGCCGATCTGCCCAGTACGTTCTGCGCCCTGTCCGGACAAGTGATCCGATCCCGATAACTGACAACGATTCCTACCCATCTACAGAGGCGACCCGCGAGGAGATGCGGGAAGCCAAGCTGCCGATCCAGTACCGCGACGGCTGCGCCAACCTCTTGATCCCCTTGAACCGATGCCGTCAAGATACCTACTACCTGCCCTGGAAGTGCGGTGTACGTCATGCTCTGTCTCTTGTCTCTCCCTCCCCACGCATGCGCAAACGATGGGCACCAACACGACGAACCCGGGGGAGAAAACGCAGGGCGGAACGAAGTGCTGACAGTTTTTTCTTTTGTTTTTACGAATACAGGACGAGCGACACAGCTATGAGAAGTGCCAATACGAGGAGTTTAAGAAGCGGGTGGTCAAGATGAACGAGCTCCGGGAGGCCAAGGAGGGTGCGCGAAGCAACTAGACCCCATACCTACCTCTATCCAGCAGTAAAGGCCGACAAGAAGAAAGGCGAAGGGGCTGAAGGAAGGAGAAAGAAAGGGGGAAGAAAGACCTTGTACATATAGGCCCGCGAGAAACGGAATGGCAAAATAACGACCACAATTGATACGAATAGAGATCACCCCCGCTGTCCCGCGACCATGCTATCTCTGTGCTATCCTTCAACGGCCGCCTTGGGTCTTTGCAGCTACGAAGTATGAGGGGTGAGGTGGTGAAGTGGTGAGCTGGACAGGTCAACTCCTCGATTGACCTCGTCGGGCTGCTTGAGTGTGCGGCCTCGGATAATGAGAAACATCCAGCTATGATCTACTTAGGAGCTTGGCCCTGCTGAGCCATAATGACCAGCCTGCGCCAATGTTGTGGTTTCTACGGTTCTAGGTGAAGGCCGTCTTGTCTCCTAAGCATTGAGAAATGGGCCAGGGATCTAAGGAGTTTCGAGGTCAACGAAGCCTTGCTAACATATACACTTCCACTTTGAATATATTCTTCTACTAACCAGACCGGCGGGGCTTCACTCTAGTCTGAAGGTACCATCCTAGGGCGGTCGATCACGCGATACGAATACTGGCCCCCGTACGCATCCCGCCACATCGGAAATCCACGGGCTGCTGGTTGCACGCAAAAATACACTGGCCGCGTATGCCAGGGCGTAAAAGGTAGAAGGCGATGGGTCTTGGAGCTTTCTTGGATACGGCGATGAGCAGCACGACTTGGACCCAATGAATGCAAACTCCTATACAGGGTATCGCAGACCCAAGGCAATACAGCAGTAACCTTGGAAGTGTTCCGTCAAGCCGTGTCGTCTCTCTCCGGATCCACATTTGCAATTCTCCTCCAAGTTCATGTCCTACTGACAAAGTAGCCCGCCGTGGTTGATATGTTGGAAGATCTGCTCCCGTAGAGCGTCATACGACTGGCGCCGCTTGTACTGGGTTGCTTTGCCTCTTCTGTACGCTACCAATCAAGTTTCCGGCTTCTATGTAGTGCAAATTGTCTTTGCCTGACGTGTGTCTACGAGAATACTTACCAACCTCCAAGTTCACTCATCGTTTGTCGAGTTTTTTCCTGACACCTAGCTTTTCGGAGATATGTTCTTATGAATCATGATGCAATTGATGCGATTGGTGCAATTGATGCCGTAAATCTTGCTTTACTCAATACGATGCCGATTGGGCCGTTTCTACCGATGCGATCGTCGCCCGACTTCCGAGCGTTGCCCTCCCGGGTCATCCGTGAGGAGGAGCTAGACGCAAATCCGGGCACACCACAATCCTAATTCCGGGAATATCAAGCTTTTCTCTCTCCATGTCCAGTATCCGCAGAAAAGAACATCTCAACCAAGCATCTAGCATCGGAAAGTGAAGATCGTGATTAATAAATAAGTGGTCTCGGAATTTTCTCGAGGAATGACGGGTTGACAGGTGACGGGAGATATGGGTTCTGGAGTTCTTCTAGGCCCTAGCCTCCCCTTGCTTTGCCAGGTTCTACAGCCACCACTAAGTACCTTAAATCAAGAACGCAGTGCAACGTTATGGGGAAAGAAGTCGGGCAAAATTCAACTTTATCGGGAACTGAACAGGCATGTTTGGGTATACGTATAATAATATTATTAGATATGGTTTTATTTTTATTTTTATTTGTTACTCAGCATTCATTCCGATTGTGAGTGGGCTTGGGTTGCTAATCACGGAATTGCCATTTGTCGGTGGGAAGCAGCAAGCATTAGGTTAAAGTGGATATATCCATCCATCCCATGCCAGGATGATTGATATCCGTTACAGCTTCTCCAGAAAACAGGGGCTAAACATGCTTAATTCCAACATTAGTATGGGCTGTGGCCACCAAAGCCCCTTTCTTTAAACGAACTTGACGCCGTATCCATCGTTTTCGGCCGCGGCCGCGTTGACGCCCGCATGCTTCATGACGTTGACCTGCTCGGCGCGGACGTACGGCGCGCCCGACATGAACTTGCCGTCCATGGCGGGGATGGGCAGGTCGCGCCACGTCGCCTGGATGCGGACCGCGCTGTCCAGGAGCTTGTCCTGGACCTTGGCGTAGTTGGCCGCCGTCAGCTTGCCGTCGCGCTTGGCGAACTTGCCGCCGACGAGCACGTGCTCAAGGTCGCCCGGGTTGGCGTGCAGGACGAGGGCGGCGACGGGGTCGACCCAGCCGAGGAGAGAGGGGGAACGGCCATCGTAAACGAGGACATCGGCGACGGCGCCCTCGGCAATGACACCGATGTCGTCGCGGCGCAGGGCTTGACCACCGGCGCGCGTCGCCATCAGGAAGGCCTGGTTGACGGACATGGGGTCGTTGGGTGGGATGGCGCCCTTGTCGAGGACGTCCAAGTACAGGGCGTAGCGGGCGTGCTGGAGCCAGATGCGGGCCTGGGTCGCCATGTCGGTCGAGTAGGTGAAGAAGGTGTCGACGCCGAGCGCCATCTGGTCCTGGATGCCGTAGCGGATGCTGGGCTCGTGCGTGTGGCCGTAGTGCATCTCGGACTCGGGCGTGTTGGAGATGTACTGGTTGCACGAGTGCAGCAGCTCGGCGTCCTTCTTCGTCGCGAAGGAGCCGTGCGAGAAGACGACGGGAATCGTGTCGTTGAGGAAGCCGAGCTCGTGCAGGAGTTCGGGGCTGTTGTTGGCTGGCGGGTGGGAGAAGATATGTTAGTCAAGTGAACTATGGAAACAAGAGACAGAGCGAGATAAGGTAAAACTTACTGGACCAAGGTCCGCCGAGGTAGTGAGCCGTCATGGCCGAGATGTTGTACTCGCGGGCGAGCGCCATGATATCCAGCGTCTCCTGGCCGTGAGGGTTGGCGTAGAAGGAGTCGTAGGCCATGGCGGGAGTGACGAGGGTGTCCTTGGTGGGCACATCGTTCAGGAGGCCGCGGAAGTCGGCGATCTGGTCGGGGACGGTGAAGTCGGTGACGTTGTGGAAGGCGTAGGCCCAGAAGACGCGGGCGCCGCTGTCGATGGAGGCCTGGAGACCCGCGCGCGACGTGGCGTTGGACCAGGTGTGGTGGGCGTGGTCGAGCGAGGTGGTGGTGCCCGCGTTGAGGGCCTCATAGAGGCCGGCCAGCTGGCCGATGTAGACGTCGTCGGCCGTCAGGTGGTCGCCCGCCACGAACTCGCCGAAGCGGTTGAAGTACTCGGCGAGCGAGGTGTTGGACGCGATAGTCTTGAAGCCCGTCTGCCAGCCGTGGCGGTGGGTGTCGACGAAGCCGGGTGAGATGATCTTGCCGGAGCAGTCGACGACCTCGGTGGCGTTGTCGCTGCCCGTAGGGATGGCGGCGCCCGACTCGTAGACGCCGGCGATGCGGTCCTCCTCGATCAGCACGGAACCGTTGCGGATCACGTTGAGGGCCTGGGTGGCCTGGTCAAAGGCGATGACGGTACCGCCAGAAAGGAGGACCGACGAGGCCTGGGCGGCGGCCACGAAGGCGGGAAGGATAGCAGAGGAATACATGATTGGCTGCGTGTCTTGTCTTGGACTTGTCTTCTTAAAGAGGGAAAGATCAAGTGCTGCTTGGCTGCTGGAGACTATGGCTGCTGCTGCTGCTGGCCAGAATAGAGAGAAGGTCGATACAGACGGGCATCATCAACATTATATACACCATTCTCTCTTTTCTCCTGAGTGAGTCCACCACGCCATGACCATGACCATTGGGAATGAGGATGGGACTTGTTGGTCATGGCGATATCCATCATCGTCTTTTCGAACCGCACGAACCAACCAACTAACCGACCCCTCTTCTTCGTTCCTTCTGCATAATTCTCATCGTGTTTCCGTCGTACCAGTAGAACAGGACGTAGATATTGCCAAGAACCATAGCAAGCTACTATAACTGAGTAACCCACAAGCATGGCCACTAACCGCCGGTGCGACTAACACACACACACCACCCAACCAGCCTACCAACTAGCCGTAAAGCCGTAAGTCCGCAAACCCGGTTCCACTATACGACGTCTCTCGGACCTTCGAGTGCATTGTGCTATGGCGAGAATTTTCTGTTGTTCTGCGCTTTAATTGAAAACATGCGGAAAATAAAAAAACGCATACCTACATGCCGAGTACTACTGCACCGCTGACTGCACCACCGCTGCCAGCTGCCTCCACCCAGGCATGCATACCACAGGCCATTCTTCCCATCAGACCGCAAGATCGCCGCCGGCAATACCACATCGCCTCAGGGGTAGACCAGTAAGCTTCCGTGCCTCCCTTTCGCATAGCGGCATCTCGGCAGCGGTGGGGAATCAGCCGCATTTCTATCGTGTTATACCACACGATAATTTTGAACAACTCTATCGTTAAAGTTGTAAGACCGAGAACTGCCGGGCGGGTTCCTCCCCCGAACGTTGACTCCCGGGTGGAGATGGTGCACATACCGTAACGTAAAACTATTCCGACCGCATATCCATCCGCAGCCCGCAGCCTCCTTTCCCCTCGCAGTATTCGCGGTAAATATTTCCAAATGGTTTGACATTGAAGCACAAGGGTCTGGGCAAAACGGCATGATTATACAGACAACTGGGGACCATCCGATGTATGGTTACATCAGCATGATCCACTATACATATTAAGGTCGTAGTAGTAGCTAAGCTAAAAGCTTGTTCACAGCTTGTTAAACGGATATGGGACATGGAACACGCGATACCCTCATCAGGGGCTCATGACATAACTCCGAGTGGCTGAGCCGTTTCCAGCTATGCTTCCATCAAAGCCATGCATCAAAATTTCTCGATACCGCCAACTAGGCGTTCCTTCGAGACTTGACGCGGTTCCGGTACACAGAGGCTGCTGTTTGCGACTTGGGCTTTCGAGCAGGCTGCGACGTATGGTAGCCCACCCTTCTTCCGCCCGGTGTCTTCTTGCCGCGGCTGTCCATGGCAGAATAGGCCTTTTCCGGTCGTTTCTTCTGAACCCATCCAGATCCATCAGGTAAAGCTGTCGACTCATCTGGGTTCCATGCCTCATCATCCTCCCCATCATTCTCAATTATTTGATCTTCAAAGTGTTCTGACGGAGAGTCGGAACTATGTCCTTCATTAGAAGAGTCGGAACTTATCTCGACCACCTGGGTTCCGGGCGGAATAGTATGCCGCATAGACGAGGTAGGAAAGGGGGGTGAGTCGCGCTGCTTGACAAAGGGGCTTGTGGACTTGGTCTTACGTAGCACAGGGGGCGGAGAGATGTCGGTACCAGCGCGACCCTGCGGTGCTGGGAACCGGTCCTGCGATGACACCAAATCCTTTCTCCGGTCGGTTTCGCCCCCGACTATGGACGATGTGTCAACATTGAGCTTGGACTGCAGAGCAGTCTGGAAGCTATCGGGGATAATGTTAGAATCTTCATCGGCGTTCTGTTGTTCCGGCAGCTCTGGAGAACCGCCAGCGATGTCTTCATTCTCCGAGCTTAAATCCGGTGGTAACTGGGACTGTCGTTGTGATTGCTGAGAATTAAAAAATTGAGAAGATCTTTGTGAGCTTTCCCTGAGTGCTGTGCTCAATGATGGCAACGACGAAAACGACACATCTGAATCATCGTCGCGGGCTTGGTCAAGTGCATCCGCTGCAGAGCTGGGGGCTCGACTTGGACTATATGCAGGGGGTAAACTAGCTTCTTTCTCAGCCGATTGTTGTTCATCAGTGATTTCAAGGCAACCCCTGTCGCCTTCGGTAGTATCTTTGAACGATTCGGGTTCGGGTGTCTCTGTTGTCATAGCAAAGTCCGGCTGTCGCCCGCTGTGGTCGCTGCTGGCCGACGACGGGCGCACGACCATTTTCGGATATGTAGCTTTTGGTGTTCCGGTCAGGATATCCCCATTAGTGTCATTGAAATGGGTGGTTGGGACAGAGGACTGCTCGCGCGTAGGCGTGGTAGGTCCACCATCAGGAAGGTCGGGTTCCACATCGTCAGAAAAAGGTGCGGCCCAGCCCGCAGCAGATTGATGACTGGCTGATCTTGACTCTGGTGATCCCGAGACCCTCTGGCTAGAGCTTGTAATCTGTGAGATGTCAGATAACGGAACGTTGATGAAGCGATGACCTTGGCCCGGCTGACCGTTGGAGGAATTGGACGGTCCATTCGTCAAGGAGTGGTCTTCTTGGCTGGGATGGGCTTCCTCAACATCCATGGCTGCCCGTCCGTTATCCATTCTGGAGTCTATGGTGGTCTTGAATGTAGGATGAGACGTCCCGTTGCCGGCATGGTCATGATTTCTTGAAGCTTCACCAGATTTGGTAACTTCATCGATTGAGTTGCCTATCGTCACATCAGCACGTCGTTCGGCTGACGGCGATGTTGACAGCATTGAGTCCATGGGATCCTGTCGAACTTTTGGTTCCATCATTGTGATATAGCCATCCATAACAGAGAAGCTAAGCTTTCGGCGATTCTCCTCATCAGGGTCGTCATGCTCGTCTTCATTGTCCTCTTCGTCATCTGGAGCCTCGAAGCGACCATAGATACGCTTCCCGGTGTGCTCGTCGTATTGCTTCTCGGGGTTCTCAAGATGACGGTCTCGCTTTGCCAGGATGACTTCGAATGCATCATCTCCGTAGATCTCTGTAACGAGGCCAGTCAAATCCAAGACTTGTGGTTGCCAACTAACAGCCTCAGACAGGATGAACTAGATTCAAGAGATTAGCAAGCATGCCATAGTATCGGACCCAATACACAAAATAGACGCGGAAAGCAGTTCAAACACGTTCAGGCGCCATGCTAAGGGTTGTCTGATGCGATGAGGGTCGAGGTCGGAGGGTACCTACTTGTTTCCACGTAACGACCATGCCAACTCGTGCCTCCCCGGGATGGAGTTGTCTTAGAACACCCAGGTCCTTGGGCAACGAGGGGAGATCATCCAAATCAGAGTAGTTGCCGTCGTCAATGGAGTTTTCAGTCTGGCGATTATCGGTTTTGTCGCCTTGCTCTGGCTCAACATCGTCGTAGTTGAGTCGCAGGTTCTCGTCTTGGCTACCGGATTGACCTTGATAACTGTAGTACGAATCCTCTTCCATTTGCACAGACTCGTCATGCTTGCGTTTCTTGCCAGCAAAGCTAGTCTCCTCTTCCTGGTCGTGCCCAGTCGTGTCGGGCTCGGCACTGGGTTTTTTCGCCTTCCGGGGCCCGTTGCGTCGCTGTTGGGGGTCCCATCTTTGTTCAAAGGGGAACGGCGGCTCGCTCAAATCGACACCTTCGTACCAGCACTCCACAGCTCGATACTCGATCTTCTCGCGCCAGGCGTCCGGGTCTTCTTCCAAAACTTCCGGGACAGTGGCTGCATCATTCGCAAGCCTCTCTGCGTTCTCAGCAGTGTTCGTCTCCAACCGAGCGTTTGGCAATGGCCGTACATTTTCCATGAGTTTAGCGCGGAGTTGGCTCTCATCATCCTTGGTCTTCGGGTTACGGAGACCAAGGGCGCCAAAGAGCATACGGCGACCCGCACCCAAATCGACTCGGCGCCTTTTCTGAGCTGACGCTTCCGGATCGGTCTCCTGGCTGGTAGGTGTAGCCACACTCTTGTCGCCAGATTCCCTTGTAGCAGGCTCAGGCGTAGATCGCTCGCCACGTCTTCGTTTGTTGCTCTTTTGCGAGACTGTGGTGGTGTCGCCAACCTCCGGTTTGTCCTCCACCTCCAGCTCACCGTCACGACCAATGACCGCACCACCGGAGTTCAGGGCATCTAGTAGTGCTTTTCGCTTGGCTTCGAAGAGCTCTTTTTCCGCATCTTGGTTCGACTTCTGCAACTCGGTTTGGGACGCGGAGTCGCCTTGCTCTGTATCAGCGTCGGTAACCTGCGTTCCCATCCTTTTGGCTCTAGCCGCGAGGCGACGTCGAGCGTTGCGTTGTTTGGTGGATTGTTTCCCAGATCCTGGTGGCACCTCAGGCTGCTCAGGTGACACCGCGATTGAGAGTGACTTGTTGACTGCCGAAGGATCAAGCTTTTGGGAGGGTCGAGCTGTCGTATCATTGCTAGGGATACTTTCCTTCGCCGGTTGCCGGTGTCCAGCTTTCTGAGTCTGGGGACGGGAACTCTCCTCTTCTGGTTCCGAATCGGAACTCGAGCTGTCACTGTCAGACTCAGATGTGGAATCGGATTCTTTTGCGCCCGAGTCGGGAGCAAAGTCCTCATCACTGCTCTCGTCGTCACTATGATCCTCGTCCTCGTCGTCGCTACTGTCACTAGAATCCTCGTCGGACGAAGAAGAATCGGAATCGCTGTCTGATTTTGCACCACCGTTTCCACGGGCGCTAGGTTTGGCGTCACGCTTGGCAGTAGTCTCCTCGGGGCCACTGTCGCTGTCGCTATCGCTATCACTGCTTTCAGACTGGCTGTCACTACTGCTGTCATCAGAGCCGCCATCCGTGGGCTTGGGTGCTGGTGTGGCTCCTGTAGATGTGTTTGCTGTGCTGGCGACCGGCTCCGTTTCCTCCTCGAATACTATGTGATTCTTGCCGGGTGTAGGAGCTGTTGAGATAGAGCCAGCTGGGAGGCCACGGTGATCGAATCTCTTGATAAAATCATCAACATCATTATCATCTGCTTCGTCATCGTCCAGGCCATCTTGATCGTCTGACTCGGCAGCGGGCGATGGATCATTAGTAGAAATTCGACCTTCACTTGCCGTTTTGCTTGAAGTACCATCTTCAGCAGCTTTCCCTTGCCTAGCAGACTGCTCTCTGGTCCGCCTTTGGAACTCGTCACGAGGAAGTGTAGGTTCAGATATCTTTCGGAGGGCCTTATAAGCCAGATCCAAATTGCCACCGCATTTCTGGAGCATATTGTCGCAGAAAACAGTGATTTTGGGAAATGCCGCACAAAGAAGACCAAGGTCGTCCAACGTGCTCGGAATCTCGGGGAACTCCGGGGCACTAGATTGATTGAGGGGCTGTTCGGGAGGGTTGCGATCATCCTCTTCGTCACGACCAGACCCATCCTCTTCGTGGGCCGATTCATATTCTTCCGATTCCATATCCTCGTTTTGATCTTCTTCTTCCTCTTCCTCGTCTTCGTCTTCATCATCCTCGAAATCTGACTCCTCATCCATCTGATCTTCTTCGAAGTCCGAATCCGAATCCTCGTCGTCTTCTTCGTCCAACCTGTTGCCCAAGTATTGAGGTTGCGTGTCGATGGTAACGCGTTTTGCGCCAGAGTGGTTCTCTTCGCCGTTTGTCAAGAGCAGCATTGGGCTGTCTTGCTCCTGCTCCTGCTCCTCAGCGTCGCTGTCCTCACCAGGGTCCTCTTCGATTGCAACTCGGCGTCGCTTGCGGGGTGGAATATCGAGGAAGGGTCGGCCCCTTGGTGCCTTTAGAAGCGGTCGTCCAAAAGGAATACCGTCAATCAAATGCTTCCCGTCTGAAGAGATCTGGTGGCGGCCAGAATGGCGACGCTGCTTAAGATCGTTGGTCAAAAGGGGGCGGATGCGAACTTGGTCGCCTTCCTTCAAGACGGTGCGCACCGGCTGGAAATGGAGGCACTCGAAACTGGAGCCATCAGGGCCCAAGAGCTCAACGGCATAGTCCTCCAGGCCCCAATCACTGCTTTCGAGGGGGATGATTTCGTTGACCTGCTCGAGCAGCCTGGAAACGGTGGGGTTTTCCTCGAGGGGGACAGGCCATACGACCTTGGCCTCAGGAAGACCATTGCGGCGGATGGCCAAGTTAAGGCGCAGATGTGTTTGCGACATTATGAGGTAAGAAGGGACAAGAAGTTAAGGTACATGAAACAAGCCACGCAAGTGGTATGTTGGTTGCGATGCGATGCAGGCCAATATTAAACAATGATAACAGGATGGGTATCAGGAAAAGGAAAGAGGAAAGGTATCAAATACAAGACTGTTGCGTTATGCCCATCTCATGCTGTATGCCTTCCAGCACCTGGGTTGACTGTGTTGAAGGAAAGTCCAGGATTGTAGGAGGCTTGAGATTTGAAAGATGGAATATTTGGTCTGGAGTTTGACGCAGATCTTTGGTCTGAGATGCTGCAGGCGCGACTGGCAGACTGGTTCACGCGTTGGAGGCTCCAAAAGCTTAATGCGATTGAAGGAAAAGAAAAGTTTAGGTGGGGTTCTTGGTCGTATGTGGGGTAGACTGGACTCACTGAGCAGACGCTAGGGCAGAAGCTAGAGCTCCCAAAGCTGCAGTTCCAGGGGACCAAACGATGTCATTCAGGCCACTCCAGGTCCACGTCTAAGGTTAGAGCACTGTGTGTCTCCACCAGCTTGGAATGTTTCCTCAACACCAGCCGCCAGCCACCAACTGATCACAATCATCTCACGATATCTACACCATCCGATTCAGTTAGTCGCACCCCTGGCTACCTAATCTCCTACCACGCAAAGGGATACTTCACATTGCATGGCCAAAATCACTGGTGATTCTCCCATTTGCCACTCAAGTACGGCTTCTTGAAGTCTGAGTACTCCACAACAACACATACAATCGCCGCCATCATGTCGGTCCTCTTGGAAACGAGCTTGGGCGACATTGTCATTGATCTACTCGTCGACTACGCCCCGAAAGAGTGCGAAAACTTCCTCAAACTGAGCAAAATCAAATACTACAACTTCTCCCCCGTCCACTCAGTCCAGCAGGACTTTTCTTTCCAGACCGGCGACCCGCTTGGCCCGACAGCGCCTTCTTCAGATGGCGGCTCTTCGATATGGGGGATTCTCGCTGGCGCTGCCAAGAAGACTTTTCCCGCGACTCTGCACCCGAAACTGAAGCACGCCGAGCGCGGTACCGTCTCCATGGCCACGACGCCGCACCCGACCAACCCCGAGGTGCGCCTGGCTGGAAGCCAGTTCATCGTCACCTTGGGCGACAACACCGACTACCTCGACGGCCGCGCCTCCATCTTTGCCAAAGTCGTCGAAGGCTTCGACGTCCTCGAGAAGATCAACGCGGCCATCACCGACAAGGAAGGCCACCCCCTCGTTGACATCCGCATCAAGCACACCGTCATCCTCGACGACCCTTACCCCGACCCCTCGGGTCTGCGCGAACCCAGCGCATCACCCCCGCCCTCTAAAGCGCAACTCGCGACTGTGCGCATCGCCGACGACGCCGACCTGACCGAGGAAGTTGATGAGGAAGCGGCCGAGAAGAAGCGCCGCGAAGCTGAGGCGCGCGCCCAGGCCCTGACGCTAGAAATGATGGGCGACCTGCCCTTTGCCGAAGTGAAACCGCCCGAGAACATCCTGTTCGTCTGCAAGCTCAACCCGGTTACGACGGACGCCGACCTCGAGCTGATCTTCAGCCGGTTCGGCAAGATCCTGTCGTGTGAGGTGATCCGCGACAAGAAGACGGGCGACAGCCTGCAGTACGCTTTCATCGAGTACGAGGACAAGTCGGCGGCCGAGGCAGCCTACGCCAAGATGCAGAGCGTGCTAATCGACGACCGGCGCATCCACGTCGACTTCAGCCAGAGCGTAAGCAAGCTCAGCGAGGTCTGGCGCTCGGGCGAGAACGCCAAGCGGAAACGGACCGGGGGCCACGGCGGCGGGTGGGGCGGCGTGGAGGGCTTGGAGAAATGGCGGAAGTATCGTCACGAAGACCGGAGGGCCGACAGGAATGATAAGTACGGCCTGGTTTACAGCGACGAGGAGATGCGCGGACGTCATGAGAGACAGGGCGACCGCCCCGAACGCGACGATGATAAGGGGGCAGGGCCTGCTGGTGCCGAACGCAGTGGCCGAGCCGATGATGATCGGCCCAGGCGGCACGACGGCGAAAGGGGAAGGGGCGGTCCGTCCGACTCGAGGAGGCGAAGTCGCAGCAGAAGTCCAAGAGGGGGAGGTTATCGAGGAGGCAGAGATAGGAGACGAGATGGAGATAGGGATAGGGATAGGGGCTACGGCCGCCGGGATGATGGTCAACGCCGGCGCGATGACCGCTACGATGGAAAGGACCGCAGAGACCGGCCCCGAGACAGGGGCGCGAGCCATAACGACTACCGGAGGCGATGATTTCACGAGGGGCAACACGCAACCCAATTTCTCGAAGGAAGTTCGCAACGCGCCATGGATCATCATGGCCTATGTTGACTCCCTTGCTTGCCTTCCAAGATCATTATCGCGCCCTGCGGAGATGCTGCCTCGCATTATTGTCCAAATGGGCGCATGCAAGATGCTAGGTCAAGTGGGCCATGCACGGTCAGTTTCTTTCAACATATCAGTCTCACTGATAGAAAGCTTTTGCAGGTGTCGAGCCACATTTCCATACACATACTCGAGTCCCGAAAAGCTATAACGGGTGCAGCAGTCGTAGCCGAATAAGTAGGTGTTCTCATCCTCGAGAACAACATGCCTACCTCACTCCACCCCATAGACACGTCTGCATATTAGTGATACCCAACCGCGGAATTGGTCTGGCTTGGGCTGGAGCCAGAGAGCTCGGTCATCTTAAGTGGTGGGCACAAGTCAGTCAAGCATCCTATAATCAGACGAGGTACCGAGAAAGAGACATGCGACTTGAAGATGTCGAAGTTGATCAACCACAGTACACTGCTTGTGGTTGGTGGTATATGTACATACTTTTGTAGTAGTCTTTCAAATACATTTACATGATCAGATTTGCTCGATCCTTCCAATTTCCCCGCCCTTTATCAATGCTCATGCCACCAGATGCAATTTTTTTCGAGGCTCGTTCCCTTCCCTTGTCGATGATCAATGGTATCTCTTGTAATCAAGCTGTGCGTGAGACAGCAGCAATGATGATGACGATGCTTTTTGGCAACCCAGATGTAAAAACCTCCTTCATTCCCTCCATTTCCTCCATTCCCTCACCCTTTCCTAACCTGAGGTGTAGAAGATAATAATCGTCTTCAAAAACGGACAATCTTCCCGAAATAGCGTACAGGCAACAACAGACTTCGTCGAAAATGGATTCCGTAAAATGCAATAATCAAAAACGAAAATAAGAACCGAAAAAGAAGTAACTAAAGCGAGCAGAAGAAGTAGCAAGCAGCACTATAAAGAAGAAAGGGGGGAGAATGAACTATTACCTCCCCTTTGCCCAAAGTACTGAATCTGCGATTACCCTCTCTCTCTCTCGCCTTTTCACGCGCTCCCGCCTCCTCGTAGGCTTTTGGCTCAGGTTGACGAAACCGAGCTGCCTTGGTCCTCTCGCCCGCCCCTGCGACGGACGATCTGGAACTGGGAAAAACGAAGTCTAAAAATAACCCAATGCAATACACTAAGTTGAGTGAGAAAGGTTTCCAAATGACGGGCCGATGAAGAAAACCAGCAGACGGGATCAGTGAAGTGGGTGAGTAAATGTGTAACAAGAACACACACATACTACTTCCCCGGGTAAATAGAGAGGATGGGCGGGTTTCGTATGATGTGACGTGTAAGTTGTGAGTTGTCAGGTAGTAGTAGGAAGTAGCAGGTCTCGGTCGGAGATTAGGCGCGGGCGAACTCGACGACGACAACAAGAATGACAACAAGAATAGTCAGACAAATCAATAAGTAATCAAAAACACAGTTGACCAGTAAGAAAACCAAAAGGTTCGGTGCGAAACATGAAACCTGATAGAAGATGCCAAGGAAGAAAGCCCTGTCAGTCAGTCCCCAGCCCCAGGCCAGCAGGGCCGCCGGATATGCACAGGACGTGAAAGCAAGCCCGGACAAGCCCCCGCCACGCGGATCCGGGATTCTCTGACAGGATATAGACCAGGAAGACGACCAGGATCAAGGATCCGGGGTCTCTCCCTGGTTGGTGGTACAGCAGCATTCGAGAGATTGCGGAGAGAATGGAGGGGGGAGGTGCGCCACGTGTGAAACCGTCGGGACGGGGCTTGCCTTAAGAGGGAGAGAAAGAAAGGTCTTGTCCGCATATGCGGTGATTCCCAGGTACGACCTCTGATCCGTAGGCCAGGGCCAGAGCCAGGACCAAACACGAGAGAAAGTGAGGGAGAGACATAGTATGCGTGTGTAGGGATGTGTCTTGTGTGAGGGTGTATAGTATGCGAATTATGCATAACGGTATTTTTTGCCCATTTTTCTTTTTTAGAACATGAGTATATGTAAGTTGGGAAAAGTGACAGCAGAAAAGGGGGGTCGTGGTGGTGGTGTGATGAGGAGGTTTGGAAAATCGGAAGGTGAAGACCGGAGAAGCAAGCAAGACAGACCGGGTGAGCCGTTTCGGAATAGATTGATTGTTTTTGGTTTTTCTGCCCGACACACACGTCACCCACGAATAAGACAACTGTCATGGGCTTCCTGGCTTGTCGCCCGGTGTGTAAGGGTTGCTGGCAGGCAGGCAGGGGGGAGGGCGACCGACACACCGGCGGGGAGAAATTGACACGAGATGACCCGTTGACCGACCCGGGACCCCTGATCAAGGTGAGAAGGTTCTGAAGACGAGAATGTTGGAGGACGCCGCGTCGGGACAATCAGATGGATCATCTAATCAGAAAATCAATGGGTGTGCATATGCCGCAATGTATGCTGCTGCTGCTGCTGCACGCGTCATGTCGTGTGTCTCTGTGTGTACCGGTGGTATGCTGTGCCTTGTGGCCCAATGGAATTGACAGCCGATGCCCAGGGTGCCAGGCTTCGGGATAACGGGAAACCGGGGTTTCCTGATGCGCATCACTCCGCGGGGGTGGCAAAGTGATGATGGCGGCAGCGCCCCCCAGTCCGTACCTGACAGCGACGTGGGGAATGACGGGAACTTTTCTCCAAGGAAACATAGAAGCCACCACCTCCAAAGGTCGCACAGCAGCATGTCGTCGTAGGCGTATCAACGGCTACGACACGACACGTACACAACGCAGAGCACAGCATTGCAAGCCAAGCTCGTAAAACAGTGACTTTTTTTGTTGTCGTCGGACCAAGGGGGGTGGTTGCTATCCGGTGCGAAATGTGTTGTCGGTTGGGAGGGGGTCAGGGGGTGAGTGAAATGAATGATTGGGGGGAAAAGAACTCTCTCTCTCTCTCTCTGTTTCTGCGAATGGCACGCCCTGGACCGGATTCCGGAGCCCTTCTAGCCTATCCCGGTCTATCAAACCTCCTGTCGTATCCTAATGTCCGCGCAGGTGGTGTCTCCCACTACCACGCCTGTCTGACGTCGCACCGCCTGTCGTAGCTGCTGCCCCAGTCTCCTCTGCTCCCAGGCCGTGTTCCTCTTGATGGTGCTGCTGCAGCGCTGCGCGGCGTTTGTACTCGTGGTAACTAGCAGCGCGGTGTTCATGGTGGTAAGAATGGCTGCTGCCAGAAGTGCTACCGCCGCCACCGGTATAGCCAGGGTGGTCCAGGAGGCTGGCCTGGGTGTGCTGGTCATGCGCAACGGGCACGTAGTCGTGGCCGTTGGCAAGCGGCCCGCCCGGCTGCGAGTCCCGTCGCGAGGCCGATGAGTCCGTGTGGATGTAGCTATCCGTCCCATAGTCGGCGGTCGCAGCAGACGAGTAGTGGCCCGACGCCGACCGGCCAGAGAGCGTAGCCGACGACGAAGTCCCCGTGCTGTACGACGCAGGAGACTCAAAGTCGCTGTAGGCACTGACGTCCGCAGTCCCAGTCACGGCCGGGGCTGCCTTGCTGGCGTAGGGAGACTCGGAAGCCGGTGGGAGCCCTTCGGCCGTGCGGTAGGCAGACACAGAGGAACTGGATACTGTGCGGTGTGGATTTGGAAGTCGTTCCGACGTGGTGCTGCCGTTGCTGTTTTGGCTACTGGGCAGGGACGCAGCCATGCTGGAAAGCGAAAAGTTGGGCAATTCGCTGCTGCTCACGGCCGCCGCGACTGCTGCCGCTGTCGCAGTTCCCCCTGCCGGTCGGTGGACGAGACTACCGTAGGGATAGGTAGATGCCGCCGCTGCTTCCGCCGGATCCACATACACAGACCCCGCTGCTGCCGCCGCCGCAGCTTTGCTGGAAGAGGTCGACGTATTGTAACGGTACAATGCCTCCACGGGGTCTCCCTGGCCCATGTGAGTAGGATAGGCCGGATAGCCGCCCAACCCGTAGTCTGCCGCTGCAGAGACGCTGCCATCATCGGCATATCCGCCGGCGCCCGTCCAGGCCGAGTAGTAGCCGCTCTTGCTACCTGCAGCACCGTAGGTGGGATACGAGTTTTGTCGGTAAGCTTCCGCGCCCATGACGGCTCCGTACGACGAAAGAGGCGACAGCCCGCCGGCGCTCGAGCGAGCGTGGTAGGCGCGGGCCGTCTCGACGTTGTAGCCGTAGTCCCCACTGCCGTCCCGCAGGTGTGTCTCGGTGGAGGAGACCTTCTCGTCGAAGTAGCAAAGTCAGTTTGATTTCTAGTGGGTGGCCAAGCAGAGGTGGGCTTATAGGAACAAAGAATAAGTAACTTACCCTTAGGAAGAGGCAAGGCTCATGACCGGCGTTCTTACAGTTGGAACATGGCCCGCCATTTCCTGGATCGCCACTACACCGGATCTTGCGTTTTCGACACCGACCGCACTGTTTGGAGAGAGCACATTGTCAGTTAGCATCATAATGTTGGGAATTGGAATTTCCTTCTCGAAAGGGCTGGTGGATATGGTTGCTGCTCAAGATCTCCCTTGTAGGGTGCGTCATCATGTGAGAGAGCAACTTGAGTCAAGGTGGTGAAAAGGGGTTAATGATGTTATCATTGTTGTCCTAAAACTTACCGCCACGGCGATCCTTTTGCGCGGGGCATCGTCTGTGTCTCGTTCGACCATGGTCTTGGAGAAGCGCGTCGTCTCGTGGTGGGAGGAAGGGAGATGGTGGTGGTGCGGGTAGCGCCTGTCAAGGTAGCCAAGGGGATACGGCGGGCAACCACGGCTGTATCGACGGCTCGTTTCACTCGACGTGTAGCATGCCGGAGTGACCATTGTGTCGAAGAGAAATAAATAAGAGAGGGGGGAAGGCGGAATCTCTTCCCTTCTTCTATTCTCTCTTTGTTGTTGTTGACTTCCGTGCTAGTAGTAAAGGGGGCCCGCCTTTATCGTTGCCCTGTGTGTATGTAGGTGGTTCGGTGATATAGATTGTGTAAGGAAGAGAGAGAGGAAAAAAGGGGGGGCGGATGAGTGAGCAAGCGAGTCGTATGGGTCGCTCTCTGCAGGAAAGAGAGACAAGCGCGTCACAGAGCCGACGAAAAAAGATAAAAATAAAATTTGCTAATAACAATTAAAAAAGGAAGATGAACAATGTAGCCGCCGGTGCTTGTGTTATGTTGATGCCCGTCGTCACTGGGGCTGATGTCGTTCCTAATCTGGGGCCACAGAGCGAGCGAGAGATGGAGGCGAGAGGCAAGAGAGGTGGAGTGGAAGAAACCAGGCGAGTAATTCTCAAGCAATGAGGTCGCTTCTTGCAAAGGGCCGAAGCAGCAGCAGCAGCGACAGGGGGTGGCGTGTTAGACCTGAGTTGATGTTTGACACACATACATACACAGGGCAGGCGGTTGCTGCACACAGGGTGTAGTAGTATGTAGTATGTAATGTTCGGCAGGTAGTCCTGAACTTGGGTCAGCTTGGGATTCAATACGTTCAAGCTTCTTGGCCAGATTGCCCTCTTGTTGTAAGACTCGAATGTTTCATCAAGATGTGCTGGTCAGACTTGGGGGGATGGCTGGAAGGCAAGTTTGCAGAAGCGCGGTTGAAGTTTCCTCTAATAGATAGTCTGGTGCACGGGGGGTTGGATTGTAGAGGGAAAAAAAAGAGGCAAAGATTCGCGGCAGAGTGGTAATGTTGGTGGTGGTTTGGAAAAGGGAAGATTAACGAGGCTGCAAGTTCCATACCTGTCTATGTTATACTTCGTGTCACTCGGGTTTTGATGGGGGAGTCAAGAGAGGCAGAGACCGAACCCGAGAAATAGTGAGAGAGAGTCAAAGTCCATGAAGCAGCTGTGTTTGCAATGCTTGACAAGAACCCTCCATCGGGCCATGGTAGTTAGTCTCTATCTAACTCGCACCAACAAAATTTTCGCAATATTTTAGGGGACGCTTCACAACATGCTGTCCAGTCATCATCCATCAGGTGTACTTTTTGGAATGATCGACATGCTCGACTGGAGGTACACCAGCTTTCGGATAGTGGCATCAGCCTGTACTGCTTTACTTGCAGGAGACCCACCCCCGTAGCCATGTGCCAGAGATTGGTATGTCTACGTTAGCTTACATGTCAATGTCTTGAAGAACGAATCTGGATCTCCGAAGGGACGTGCGGGCATGGGGTATGTAGATTACTGGGCAGCGGCAGAGTCAACTTAAAGTGTAAGAATGGGAGTGTGCCAGGGTCTGCCAGCCAGGGCGCGGAGGCGGCTGTTATAATCCCAGCAACAGATCCTGAGAATAGCCGCTCTGAGATTGGCCAGCCTCCTGTAAAGGTTCGTCTTGAGATTAAGTTAGGTAAGTTATCGAGCGGGTGAGCTGATCCGGTCTCACAACACACATACACGCCGGGGGCGGTCCAATGCTAGCTGGCGTCATCACCTGCCAGGTACAAGATGATGTGCAGAGTGTGGTGTATGTACCATACCTCGTGTAGTTGAGACAAGAAGGCCCTTGAGTGAGAGGGAAAGATAGATGTACAGAAGTAGAATAGGAGAGTGAAAAGAGAGGAGGCAGGAAATCGTACGCAATCTCGTGTAACATGATCCGAGAACCCACTGGCCCGTAAACTGAAACCAGACATCTCTCTCATCGAGAGACCCTGAAAGCTGGGAGGCAAGAGAGGATTTGAAATCACCGTCCAGATGTTCCCAGCAAGTCTCCTCCCTCTCCGCCCCGGCCTGGCCCATATGGCACACACACTGTATGATTGTATGTCATGTAATGTATGCATGCCTGTATGTACTTTTGGGCCGCGGAGGCGAGGCCGACCTGCCCGGCCTCTCAACAATATGAGATGTATGTGATTCACGGCGTAACGTGCTGTACGCCGCAATGATGAAGCCAAGCAGGTGACAGGCAACGAAATCATTGGGAGGTCTTGGGTGGGGGGAACCAAGGAGAAGGGCGAGGCAGAGAGCTCGGGCAAACATGGTGACGGAGGACTTTGATGATGATGTGATATCTTTCTGGCGATGACCGCACGTCTCTCCTCGTCTCACTGGAAGAGGCAAACGCACGGTAAGACAGAGTAACCTCTTTGGTGTCTCCCAGCTCTAGCTACTTGCCCTTCAGGTGCTGCTGTACTTACTCTACGAAGTGCTTGGCATACAACCAATAGAAAAAGATAGGCGTGTCTAACAAGGAGAAAAGTCGACGAAGGTTCCCAGCAAACGCGTGATGCAGACGCAAGACGTCGTCATCCTTCAAGCCTAGAAGATGAATGTAGCTTATTCCAAGAGAATAGTACAACCGCGCCCTCTTCTTCGCTTGGCTCAGTACGGCACACGTCTTCTAGACTTCTTGTACCAGGCAAGCAGGGTCCCTGTCTATTTCCGCCAAGGACATGGGAGGCAGGAGCGAATGGCAGGTATGTATGTACTTCTTCAGGGCAAACGGAGCTTCACCGGGGAAGCGTTCCTGTAATTCCTAGAGACATGGTGGTCATGCGGTGCAAAGGAAGCCGTTGAGCCAAATGGAGTGCTAGTTTTCTCTGCAACAGGGGGCAGGCGGGCTGCCTGGGGCGGCCGTGGCGATTGTTATTATGCGGAGGGTTGGGTTGGGGGAGGGGGGTAGAATAATAGTACGATAGCTGCTTCAAAAGAATGCAGCAGGGCAAGCAAACAAACAGAAAAGGGCCGCGCCGTTGAAGAAGAAGAGACTAGGTAGCAGCCAGCCTGCTGCTGCGTCTGTCATGTTTGCTTGCCTTTCTTTCCAAAAGAGGTAGATGGTGGTGTGGTGGTGGTGACGGTGACCATCATCATGGTGGGGTTACTCTTTTCTCTCTTCTTCTTCTTCGTCCCTCTCACTCGCTCGCTCTTGCAGCGGCAAGCTAGTAACCTGGTTCGACAGCACGCATGGGGCAAACGAGATGCCTGACAAGTGCCTTCTCTTACAGTTACACGACTCCACACCTGCAGGAAGAGGCGTAACGTCTTCTGTTGCTGGAATTGACAATAATCAACATGGAGACACTACCGCTGCTTTCCCTTGATTCCCTTGCGATGCGGTCACTAACCCACTCTCGGGGTAGATATATGAATCTTTCGCCGTGGGGGTCAACTGAGACAAGCGAAGCAGGGCAGTCGTTTGTTTTCGCCTTTGATATTGCCTTCATGGGTATGTTGAGGAAGGTCGAATCGAATACTGATGTGTAGCCGCCGCAGCCTCCGTCAAGTAGGGTGAGGCAAGAGACGCGGATGCGCATAGATATTACCAAGATGCATCGTTCGGCCGTTCGTCGTGTGGAAAGACGATGTTTCCTTCACGAGCGCATCTCGTGTTGGGAAAGGGGAAAGTTGTTGCATGTACACCAGAATATAAAAACGGCTGGTCACAACAGGTGATGATAGTCAGTTCGCTCAACTTCTGACATAGCTCGTGTTTCTTGACATGTCACTTATCAACCCTCAACATTTCAACTTTCTCATTCTCTCTCAAACAAGAACGAGTGAGAGAAACGGATAGGATCGAAAGATTGCCGGCAGGCCCATATCATCGAGCGATCCGATTCGTCGGACGAGAGTAACTGAGTTGGGGAAATCGGGTACTAGAGGAAGAGAGGGCCAGTCTTCCCGTTGTTCAGTTTGCATCCTAGCACGTGGGAAAGCTTTCACCTTGTGTCTTGCAGGAAAAGGACAGTTGACAGACGCATAAGCGTATGTCTCGATTGGTTGGTCCAATGGCATTTCCCCAAATGATACATCAAACCCATCCGGGTCCCTGCTACAAGGCTGCTAGCCCAAATCATATCATCTAGATTTTTCCAGATGGGCGCAGATAGGCGATACGAAGGGGTTGCCGAGAGGCGCCATTGACAGATTCAAGCAAGTAACGGGGACAAGGAAGAGCTGTTGACGCTGTTCCATCCCCCTGACGCCCATGTCGATACATCCAGGGACACCCGAAAGCCTCGAATGTAACCACTGCACCGAACTACTTGCCCGTTTCGACGTGGCTTAGACATACCGCTCTCCGCGAACCCGGTTCTGCGAGATAGTGATTGCTTGAGTTGCGTCGTTGCGGGGGGAAAGGCCAATCGAAAAAGTCCACGCTGATCTGCATCATCGCCCTCGTTCCGTCCCAACATGCGAGATAGATATCTTGGGCATGTAGATAGAGCATATACATATCCAACTCCGAAGAAGAGGATGGATGTATGATAGCCAGC
Organism: Apiospora malaysiana; assembly: GCA_006508115.1. Classification (NCBI taxonomy): domain Eukaryota; kingdom Fungi; phylum Ascomycota; class Sordariomycetes; order Amphisphaeriales; family Apiosporaceae; genus Apiospora; species Apiospora malaysiana. The sequence continues at coordinate 2,204,426 of QUSE01000031.1, forward strand.
TCTTGCGCAAGAGGGCTTTCACGTTTGATTGGCATGTACGCATAGGGTTCGGATTCGGGACCCGACGCGCACCCTCGAGGGCTGGGTCACTAGGCCACTTGCCAACTGGCAGAACGGGTTCAGACCCGGGATAGATGATTGCGAAGCCAAGCAAGCTGCATCATCTGGATCCACGCTGCACTTCAATGCCCATCGAGGACATGCGACTGGTACAAGCGACCGACCGGTCAGCCGGCCTTGGCCTTGGTGTTTTGAATCACCTGACTAAGCGAGTAGAGACTCGGCGTCGTTCCTCACCTTGTAGCAACTGCGACTGAAGGGGGGGGGGGGGGGGGGGGGGGGGGGGGGGGGGGGGGGGGGGGGGGGGGGGGGGGGGGGGGGGGGGGGGGGGGGGGGGGGNCCGCCCCCCCCCCCGCCCGCCGCCCCCCCCCCCCCCCCCCCCCCCCCCCCCCCCCCCGCCCCCCCCCCCCCCCACCCCCGGCACCCCCGGCCCCCCCCCACCCCCCCCCCCCCCCCGCGGCCCCCCCCCCCCCCCCCCCCCCCCGTGAATCCTGGGATATGGAATGGTGGTGCTGTCTGACATCTGAGCCCAGCAGTCATCGGCCGGTTCGTGAGGGTCATCGCCGAGAGACAAGAACTGACTGGCTGCTGCTGACTGATGCATAGGAGTATCTCGATAGCGGCGCAAATCCTTTGATCGATGGCTGGGAAAGCGCACAGCAGCAGATCACAGGCGCAAGTAGACCCGAGAGGGGACAGCGGAGATTTCGCTTCCTCCAGTCCTGTAGCGGAAGTCTGCAGTGGGCTGCCTTCGACGGTAACACTGGCCATGCAACTACCCGATCTAGTGTGGGACGAAGTCTAGGCTGATTGGCCGTGGGGAGGGAGTTGTCTCTGATCACTTTGTGGTGGCTTGAGCAGTCTTGAGGGGACTTGGCCAATGGGAACGGGGGCCAAAAAGCTGCTATATTGGGAAGACGAGTTGCCGTGACCAGGTATTTGCCCCAAGTAGAATGCATACATACAAATAACAGGAGATGGGTACGTACCTAACCACCGACTTACTGTATTGGAATCTTCTCCAGGGTCCTGGGAAACAAATTAACCCGTTGTCGGTGCTGGGGATATTCTACAGTAGTTCGGTGCGTTCGATCTTTGCATGAGTTGGCCCCCGGTCATCTCAATTGCCTATCTTCGCAGCTACATGTAATACACATAAGTCTGCCATCAATAGGCTGGGGGGCGCGATTGTTTCGGGAGATAGAATAGCATCTTGGTAATCCCCGTCGCCGACATGCTGGGAGTAGTCTTTTGAAACCAAGACATGTCTTTCTCGTCGTCGCAGACGTAGAGCTCAGCTTGGAGAAGACTCACCGCGAGGCCGTACCGAAGATGGCCCGGCTGCCATTTCCACGTCGATGCCTACATTACATATACTTGTAGGCAATCAGATACGAGGAAGTGGAACTGGCCAATCTCACCAGATATGGTCAAATAAACTGAGGGGAAATCGGCCCATGTCTAGAACTCGTTTGATTGTAAGGGGACGTCGGAGTGGGTTGTTGTAGGATCACGATAAGGCTTGTTGGAGGTGTTACTTGGTTGCTGAAGACGGCAACTAGACCGAGATCATTGCCACATAACATGGCGTGCGGGTTGTGCTGGCGGGTGCTGGGACGGACTCGTCTAACATTGCCTCTTCTCTCAATGCAGGTGCATCGAGCTGTTTAAAGGCTGCCAGCTGAAGATGATGGCGTGTGTACGGAGTATGCGTGTATGTATGTAGGTGGCGCGCCCGGGTGCATTCCCGACATTGCGTCGTCTGTTCTAGCAACAGCATGTGTGAGATATAGCAGGCCGAGCGATATTGCATTGGCCTGCTGCAGAATCTGACGATGATGTCTGAGGTTGGGAGAGATCTGAAAGAGTCAAGTCGGGGAAGGAACCGGATGTTGGTTGCCGGCCGCCACACCAGTCCCTGACATCTCAATTTCTGTTCTCCAAGCCTTCGATCGGCCTTCTACAACGTGTTACATGACCAACCAACAGGGACAGCAGCATATCCAGCCGTCAGAGTCCGCAAATGCGTGCCTAATGCAGGTAATCGGTGTCTGAGTGAGGTTTCCCCCCCCAGCAGGTATGTATGTGTCTGCGTGTCTGCGTGTCTGCGTGTCTGCGTGTCTGCGTGTCTGCGTGTGTTTATAGGTATTAGATATTTCTAAGACAAACAGAGTAGCAGAGTGGTGCCGAACGACGATGGCTGTTGGACGCAGTACCGCAGTGCAGAGTGCAGGAGTGCAGCAGTGCAGCAGTGCAGCAGCGCAACAGCAGGTTACATGCACCCAGGACGGTCACAAGGAGCGAGTCGGCGATGAGCGGGATAGCGAACATGCGGTTTTAGTACGGCGTCAGTCGTCTCCATGTCGTCTTATCTCGCCCTTCCCTGTTGGTAATCCAACTCATGCTGGATTTGGACGCGTTGATTCCCCCATCTTTCGCAATATCCGCGCGTGGCGCGATGGGGAGACTAGACTCCTAGAGCCTAGCAGAGACTGGGGACGGGAACATGGAGTCTGGAGAGTCTGGACTTCTCAATGGTCCGACGAGCATTTAAGGCATGATAATTTTATTTGACACTCGAGATGGACGAGAACGACGGCGGCCAGATCAATGGAATGGAGCCGAGATGGACGAGATGGAGATTTGGTCGTGAGGTGAACCCACTTTGGATCAATTGCCAGTAGGTAATGGCTGGTCAGCTCAATGTGTCAAGGCAATTGATTTGAGGCGGTCACTATCTCGCAGCTGCGACTTGGCAACTAGGTAGTTAGGTAGTTTCAAAATTGGCCAATTGGGAATGCGGTGTGCACCAATCGCAGCTGCCAAGTCACCATTGGAAGGTCACCCAATTCACCCAAGCAAGTCACCCAAAAAGTTGCTGACATCAGTCGCGGTCCGCTTATCGCCGGTTCAGGAGCCTCACTTCCCTGTTCTGCCGGAGCGCGATTAGGAGTACGATTAGGCCGAACCTCATTGGCTCGCCAGATCAGCGCTGCTCCGCGCCGCTCAATGACTGCTCAGCAAGGATGGGATGGTATGTTGTGACGTCGGTGTTCTTGATTCAGTAGATATCTCGCTGACCTAGGGTCCTTCCCCCATTCCAATAACATAACAAGAGGTCACGAGGTGCACCATGCGACCAGATTAGCAGTGTTGCAATGGCCAGTACGTCAATTCCAACCAAGATCTGCCTTTTCTTTTACGTAGGCCGAATTGGTCAACTGCCAGGCTCTCTCCACGCCCATGCTTTTAGGGCATCCACCCGAGGTTGGGGTGCATTGAAAAAGGTGGTTCTCTAGCGCCGAACCCCCTGAAGAGTGCCCCCGACCAGTACGATGGCCCCTGTGCTCACAGGGGACTTACAGGGGGTTCGAGGGTCTATCCGACTGTAGTCCGACCTGCTTATCGCGGCCTAAGCCCTTTAGGTCGCCAGTGGTTGCATGGTCGCAGGGTGGTGTTAAGCTTCAATGTTCTCTCTCTCTCTCTTTCCCCTGGGTGCCCACTCACCCTTCACACCCTGCCCTGTCACTGGCTCATGCCGTTCGCTGCCCTGACCTGTCTGGTCTGCCTGCCAGGCTCCTTGTCGCCCGAGGGCCGGTGGCAGGGTGCTTATCTTGACTGGCATGGGCAATTGGCGCTGGAGATTGGAGAACAGCGTCTCCAAGACCCCAAGATTGAAGGCCAAGGAGCCTCATTTCTTAGCCTCCATTCCTCCGAACACCTTGTCACCTTGACACCTAAGCACCTCCTTATCTTGGAAATGGTCGTCGTTCAATTGCTGGTCTTAGTGCTGCCGGGCCAGAAAGTTTATCCGTCTATCTCTGGGGTTCCGAGCGGTTCGGAGGCGTTGCGCTGGCCCAGCCAGCCAGCCGTTAGACCTTGGCCCTTGGCAAACATGACAGGCAGTACATATAGACAAGCCTCTCCGTCATCCCTCGCACACGACTTTCTGACTTTGCATGAACCAACTTCTCGGATCCCTCTGGACGACGATGCTTGAGATTGGGTTTCTGTCCTTCCCCCGCGTGCCCACATAATGCAAGCAGGAGCCGACAGATTAGACACTGGTGACGAACACGAACAATGACTCGCCCCCCCTTCGGAGCAAAGCCACTCTGTGGCCTCGCGGTGGAATTGGTGAGGTAACAGAAACCACTCGCCCCGCGTCACCAGGCCCACTCCTCATCAGCGAACACTGGTACGATTTTTTTTCTTCACTGGTGGTCACTCTGGGTTTCTTTGGCTGCTTGCTTGCTGGCTGGCTGGCACCTACCTGCTACCAGTACCAGTAGACACGCCCGCACAGGCTCAACCCGATGGATCATGGTCCGGTCGCGAGGAACAGCCTAGTATGGACAAGAGCCAGACAAAGGAAACGAAATCTCCCGTGCCAAATCTGGGAATTGAGATTGACTTGCAACGATCAGCCGGTCTAACGACAAATTTATGACTAACCAATAAGTCATATCCTGTCCCGAACAACCGGTTGGCTCCGTCTTCTCCGCGTCTGGCAAGCTGTTGCGAAGTTATTGGAACCTTCTTTGGCTTCCTGTACTGTACTGTATTGTACTGTTCCTGTCGCGGATGCGCAAGATGAGGACGACGACATGTTGAGGGAAATTCAATGGGGCCCAAAGAGGGTTTTCCCGCCACCGCTTTGTCGGCCCATTGATCGGTCAGGAGCCGACCGGACTGGAAGACTGGCAGCACGCATCAGCCTAGCAGCACTGTGACTGCGGCAATGCAATACAAACTTTTTTTGGTTGCTGACTGAGGGAGTCGAAGAAAAAAAACCGGAGCAGACGGGCAGTACTACTGGTAGTACTGGCAGACTGGGCAGGAGCTATCTCGCTCGCTCTCGTACCGTGGTCCCCGTCCGCGTTTCGCTTTCTCTCTCACCAAGAGCGGGCGGGCTGGCAGGCTGGGGCAGAGATAACAGTCGGCGGTACACTCCATCCTTGTTACAGGCCATGCCTGACTACCGACCCAGAACTTGAACGGCGCCCCCGGAGGGGAAGCGATATGCAGTAGTAATCCGACGACCCACCTAGGGCTCGTTTGGATCGTTACTACTTCGGCCGCATTTAAGAAAGCGCTGGAGTCTCTCGAATAAATTTTACGCCAGAGAATCTCAACCCCCGAGTTCCAACTCTCTCTGTCCGCGTGTGCCTCTGTGTCGCTGCTGCTTCTTCTTGCCCCCCTCCCCTCCTTCCGCGCTCTCTAATTGACCAGCCAGCCGTCTGAGTCGTTCTTGTCGCGTGCGTGCTCGCAATTGTCATATTTGTCACAGCACCAGATCCCGAGTCAAAACCTTGTTTCAACAACTCTTCCCCGTCCCCGTCCTCGTTCTCTGCCAGCAATACCGCCAAGATGCAGGAACGCAACCACGACGACGGCATCTTCAACGCCTCGGCCGACACCAAGACCAACGGCTCGACCGACATGAGCGAGAAGGACGGAGTCAAGATGTCAAACCCGCAGTCGCAGTCACAGAGCTCCGTTGACAACGGAGTCGGCCAGATCACAGAACTGGAGGCGCAAAAGGCCGCGCTCGGCGATGCCCACTTCCACCGTCTCGGCTGGAAGCGTCTCACGGTGGTCCTCATCGTTGAGGCCATCGCCCTGGGCAGTCTTAGTGTGCCGTCCGCCTTTGCCACGCTCGGCATGGTCGCCGGTGTCATCATGACCGTGGGAATCGGTCTGATCGCCATCTACACCTCTTATATCGTGGGCCAGGTCAAGATTGCCTTCCCCGAAGTCTCTCACTACGCCGATGCTGGACGGTTGATGATGGGCCGGTTCGGCTACGAAGTCATTGGCGCCATGTTTACCCTGCAATTGACTTTCCTGGTGGGCTCGCACACGCTCACCGGTACCATCGCTTTCCTGAACATCACCAACAACGGCACCTGCTCCGTCGTCTTTGGCGTTGTCTCCGCCATCATCCTGCTCGCGCTGGCCATCCCGCCTTCGTTTGCTGAAGTGGCCATTCTGGGTTACATCGATTTCGTCTCCATCATTGCCGCCATTCTCATCACCATTGTGGCCACTGGCGTCACCGGCAGCCAGGCTGAGGGTGGTCTTGCCCAGGCTGCTTGGTCCGCTTGGCCCAAGGAGAACGTCACCTTCTCCGAGGCTTTCGTCGCTGTCACCAACATCGTCTTTGCCTACAGCTTCGCCGTCTGCCAGTTCTCCTTCATGGACGAGATGCACACTCCCAAAGACTACGTCAAGTCCATCTGGGCCCTGGGTCTGATCGAGATCTTCATCTACACCGTCACCGGCGCCCTCATCTACGCCTTTGTCGGTGTTGACGTCAAGTCCCCCGCCCTGCTTTCCGGCGGCACCCTCATGTCCAAGGTCGCCTTCGGTGTCGCCCTGCCCGTCATCTTCATCTCGGGTTCCATCAACACCACCGTGGTCGGTCGCTACATCCACGGTCGCGTCTACAAGAACTCGGTCAAGCGTTTCATCAACACCAAGGACGGCTGGATCTCGTGGTTGGCCCTCATTACCTTCATCACCCTGATCGCCTGGGTCATCGCCGAAGCCATTCCCTTCTTCTCCGACCTGCTGGCCATCTGCTCCGCCCTCTTCATCTCGGGCTTCACCTTCTACTTCCCCGCCATGATGTGGTTCATGCTCATCAAGAAGGGCAAGTGGAACTCCAAGGAGAACCTCCTCAGCAGCATCACCAACGCCCTCGTCTTCATTATTGGAATCATCACTCTCGTCGCTGGTACCTACGCCGCGATTGTTGATATCGTAAGTTGCTACACTCGCTCTCCTTGCCTGAAAGTTCAAGTTGCTAACCCACTACTCTCACAGATCCAACAATACCACGATGGAACCGTCCGTGGAGCGTTCACTTGCGCTCCCATCTAAACAATGTCTTTTTTGGGTTCGGCATTATTCGGCCTGGTGGTGTGGGAATTTCGGTTATTTAAGGGGTCATGATTATAAGCGCGCACATTTGCTCGTGGGGATGAGATTATTTTAAACCATCCATTGTACAACATCCGCCATTATTTTTTGTGGCATGGGAGGCGCAACGGCGTTTAGCTCCTGTTTGTGGGCAAAGTCGTATTGCAGCCGGTTCCTCCAAAATGTCTAACGCATATATGCTTAGCACTTTCTTCTGTACAAGACGAGAGAAAGGTTCCAACGAATATTGATGAATATTTATGATAAATGATGATGATCGACTTTGATCAGTTTGGATGCGTGCCTGTGATATGTTTACTTGGTCATCTGGGCTGGCGGCTGCTGCCCGTCCTGACTGCTGCAACTGCTCAAGGCATCTGAGCAGCAACGATTTTACTCGTAGTAGTGCGATTGCTGTCTGCATGCCGGACTCGACACGAGGCCAGTCACCACCGCCACGGCAGTCGTACGATTGTCTGTCGACTTATTCGTCCTGGCACCTAGGCCAGTCTTATTCGCGCGTCACGGGGTTGATGATGCAAGCCAAGCAGTAGATTAGCCCAAACAGGAGCGTGTTCGGCGCGTGCTACTTCAAAGTCAAGCTTTAGTCCTTGGTACTGAGCAGTCGCAGAAAAGCCAATTTTCCCCGATCTTCGTCATTGAGCTCGGCGACGCAGACTTGAAGAAGTGCAGCCAGAAGGGGCGAATGCAGAAAATGGGGGGAAGAAGAAAAAAAGGAGGGAGGTGGGGAGTAGGAATGGTCGGGTCTGGAGAGAGGCACCGTATGCTCGCTCCCTTCCCTCTTAACTCTCCTCGTCTCGATTGTCGGTGCAAGCAAGCCTCTCCAGACCACTGGGGAAAAGGGAAAGACATTCTTCATGGAGGCGAAATAGGGATGGACGAGATGCTCGGCTCGACGTGCACATATCGTTTCCTACTTTGTGCGTTGGTTGTAGACGTCTGCCTAGACAGATGGCCAGAGAGTACGACATCTCCCCTGTGCCCTACCCCCTTTCTTTTGACTATTGGGTGGGGGGTCGAGGCACTATGTTGCTGCTGTCATGACCTTTACCCCCGGCGAGCAGCTTCGATTGTGCGATTACTTGTTTTCAGCGACCCAGAGTGAACTTCATCAACCAAGGGGAAGAAGCGAAGCAATCTGCTTGACCTGCTTGCAGCACACTTGCAACTTCCAGATCCGGAAGCAGACGGTTTTGGTCGCGACCGGGAGAAAACTTCCTTAACCCGAAAAAAGCTCTTGGCTTTCGATTTCATGGCCAGCTGCACCCGCCCGCTTCCAGAAAGCAGAGCGCAGAAGCCCGCGACTGCGAAACATGGATGAGGCAACGGGAGACACAACTACCCGACTCGAGTCATCCTTGTAGGCAGACGGCCCCATGATGCCGACGTCCTCCAGACACCAAGCAGACCTGCTCCGAGCCTAGGGAGGGGAAGATGAAGAAATGAAACTCCAGTGTATCGAGGGTCACACAGACTTGACGTCCCGATATTTTAACTCGGTAAGGGGAAGGTCTCGCAAGGTTCACTAATCTTGGAGGTTTCAAGAGGGCTAGACAACAACTTGGAAAGGAAGCAAAGAAGAATACTGCCAATGTGAAGAGTCGGCTAATTCCCCGTGGGCCGAGAAGGGAAGCTTCAGCGCCGCCTTCTGGTCCAGATAGATGTCTACCATCTGACGGATGCGACACAGGTGCCTGGCTGCTGGCTGTTGGATCTTCCCCCGAGTTCGAGAGCTGACGTAGCTAGAGATACTGTGAACGTGAAGTCAGAAGGGGTGGACGTACGAGCTGTGGCGATCAGGGACGTTGGTAGTTGGTCATTGTTCATGTCATTCTCCTCATCATGGTCATGGACAGAATGACGGACCGATTGGCACCAGTGGTCTTCTCTCCGACACTGCCTGTGCCGCATATCATATCACTTTTCGGTCTGCTCCCTTCTCGCCTTGCCGACGCATGATCGCTTGACTCTATGCATCCCGGGTCACTTCTCCCGGGAAACGAGGAGGAGAGGAAAGAGTGCTGGTAGTGTCGCGCTGAGGTTCTTTCCCATGGTTTCAGATGCCATCTTGACGTCCTCGATGGGAGACAGATAAGATATTGACTGTGGTAGGTTATCCGTCCGTCCATCCATTCATCCATCCAGATGAAGGGAAGGGTGCGTTTTCTCTCCTTGTTGGGCATTCTCTTGCGCCGATCATGTGTAAGCGACCAGTGAGCCTTCGGTGTGCGCACAGCAATACATGACAGCCGAAGCGAACAGTATACCAAGCGAAAAGAGGGCAAGAAGCTAGGGGATGGCTGTTCCCAGTGAAGTTGAGATGAGGAGAATGGGATGAAGATCGGCCCAGAAGCGAACAGAGATGCCGAGTCATTCACCATCGCCCTGTCGCTTCCGAGGTTGCCGGAAACTACGAAAAGGGGCTGCAAGGGAGTACACGGACCATATTATGTACAGGTTACCCCCTGAATTATTGTTATTTTCTGGATCCGATCATTACTTCACCAATAAGATTGTCGATATACCGATATCAGACGGACTTGTCGTCGGATCGTGGCTTCCATATCGATGCGGTTTTACCTCTTTAGCAAGCTTTTCTACGGTACCAGCTTCCGTTTCCAGTATATTCTGTATGGTGACTTGAAGAAAAGAAGGGACGGTGAATTAGAGGCTGTAATGCTACCAGGGGTCAAGCCTCCGTCTGACACGTGAACGTTTAGTGCGTTCCTCTCACAGAGTTTACGGTATATACGGAGACCTGTCAGAGACAATAATACAGGGGGGTAACGTGTATAACTTCACTTATACCCACGAATAAGGCCTGCACAACCACCCTAGCCCCGTGGGTCTAATACCGAGTGAAGGGCTAAAACTTACCCATACAACTAAGTAATGTGACTGTGCTGCCATCTCGATTCTGAGACCCAACAACAAGACAGAAAGCGGAACAAAAAGTGGTTTCACGTCTGTCGCGGCTGGAGTTGCCTTCATTTTGCCTATTACCTGTTTGCCATGCGATGCTTCCCGGTGGCTTCGTGCCGAACCTGGACAGATATCAAACAGCCAGGATCAGGATGGCGTCCCCGGACCAGGTTGTGTGGTTGGGCGCCGAGTACCAAAGAGGCAAGTGGTTATGGGTTTGTGGCTGGCTGGCTGGCCGGCCGGCTTGCTGCCAGTTGCCATCCTACCTTTTTTTCCCCTTTCTCTCTGCTTGGCATCATCCGAACAGAACATAAAAGTACAGATGATCCTCGTGAGGGATGGGTTGATGGGTTGACAGTTGGGGGGAGGGAGACAAGTGACGCTAAAACGAACATCAAACATGGCGAACGGACTTTTGAAACCAATAGTGGACCGAAACCGGGTGCTCAACCAGCATGTCGGTAGGGCTAGCCAGCCGAGTCCATGGTCAAGAAAGTTGCCGTCGGGTTTGAGGACTAGTCGTGGACAAAGTCTATTATACGGTCATAGTTGTAGACAGTAAAGAAAAATCCAGGATCAGAAACAGGAAAAACCCAGCAAGCTAGAAACAACTGCGAAATGAAGAAGGATCGTGAAGACGCAGCGGGAAGGAATTAGCTGAGCGCCTCGGGCGTTTTAGTTTCGTCGAGCTGACGGGAAAAGAAGAGCAGGCAGGCAGGCAGGCAGACTCACCACATAGCTAACAACCCCTCATCTCACTTCGGCCCCCCTGTCTGTCGTGGCTGCCAACGCCGTCGCATTCTCGCGCCTTACCAGGCAGTTTCACGATGAATGCGCGACCATTCTTGGGAGGTGCCCCGTGTGAGTGGACGACCGGCCGAACAGAACAGAGCGATGCGCAGGCACGCGCACGACCTGAGCGTTGTCTCCATTATAGTGATTGACATATCAAAATGGATTCCTAATAGAGAGGGCCGAGGGGCGCAAGCCAACGGGCTATCCGAGCAGCGGCAGCAGCGCATCGTTACCTCCACTCCATTCTCCTCGGCCCGGGAGGCTGTACGCACATGGGCCATAGGCGATGTGCAGACGGGATTTTCAGAGGTCGCATGAATGAGGCCCGGGTCTTTTGTTTTTTGAACAGGTATTGCAAAATAGCACGGCTTTCTTTTCTACCGAAGGAGGCGCATGCGATGGGCGCCTCTCGGGGGGCATCGAATCAAGTGCATCAAACTATTCCTGCGGGATTCCTTCTCCCGCGTGGCAACCGCACTATCGAGAATGAGGCTCCCCTTGCTTTCCCTCGTCCCGGTTGGCCACGAGGAGGCAGTGAAAATTCCCCGATTACTGGCTGCTCGGGTCGCGGTGAAACTTCATCACCAGGTTACATCTGGGAGGCATGCTAGTCATTGAAGTTGTTTTGTGTGTGTGCATCCTGAGCGAAACCTCGAACCAACAGCAAATCTTTGACTTCAAGGGGTGACAGTAGATTTGTTTGATCCTGCCCACCGGGAATTGCCAATACGACCTCGAGCCGGGGAGCGGGGACCCAGATCGTACCTAACGTAGATAGCATCGAGGGCCTTAACACAGCTGTACCTAGTCTTACGTCTTGCAAACCCCAGCAGGAACATTGGCACTTCCAAGGTGGGTGGTCGCTATCTATGAGCGGCCATGTCTTCAAGTGTAGCGACTGGCATGTATCCATGCCGTGTACGGAGGGGCCAGTTGCTGTGAGGTTGTCGCCCAAGATATAGCAATATGCTATAACATTGGGACTGACTAACTAGCCTAGGAGTCCAATATGTCTGTGGCAGCCCTGAGACTCAAGGCAGCTTGCCAATTGAGACCCTTATGCGGGGGTTTCCACCATCTCCGTCCATCATCGCTCGACCCCCGGCCTGAACAAAAAAGGCCGTCCGGTCCGTGCCATGTCAGGAGGATCTCTTGGAATCCCGATGTCTGGCTTGGCTGCTGTTATTTTCGCTCGAATCACAGCACTTCTGGATGATTATTTTGCATCCAGTCCCAAGCTCCATGATGGCGTGCGCGATATGGGCCGTCCCTTATGAACTCCAAGTTCGGCCCTTATACTCTGAAGTAGTAGTAGCAGCAGCAGTAGCAATATCTTGTCTTGTCTACTGCAGTTTGTCTAGGCTGGCCTGGTCTGACCCCGGTGTTAACTAGTATAACCAGGAACCCAGATTCGTGCAGATCTTGAAACTCCAAGGCTCGGGAGAATTGCATGTTCGTCCGACCTGAGCTAGGAACAAACGGCTGCAGATCGCGCACCACGAGAGGGGCTTTCCCTGTAAGGCTTTGCCAGGTCAGACTGCCAGATAATAGCTTAGCTGTGTTTCCCACTTACAGCACAGTGCAATCTGGAAACTATATCTCGTACGAGCTTGTTCAACCCATTTGCCCAATTGGCAACTCCAACGGTTGTTGGCTGGCCATTAAGCTTACCATAGATTAAGTAGCAAAGAAGCATTCTTCATCGCGTCCCTCCTGCAGTAGTCTTGCCAACCCCGATTAATTAAATCTGTCCGCTCGCTCGCTAATCCAACCCAGCTTTTTGCTGCAAGTCAACAAAGCCGGGCTCTCTCTCTCTCTCTCTCTCTCTCTCTCGACTTCTCTCTTCCAAGTCGGCATCCCTGCCCATGCGTGTGGAGACTGGGTTACTGTCAGGATCGGAATAGGCAGGAGCATCATTCATGAGAGGGAGGGCCCATGCGTCGCCTGTTTGCCCTGTCCGCCCTGTCCAAGGCTTGGTTGCTTGGTGTTGGTCTGGAGCGGCACAGGACACAGATGGGGGAATGCTACTCTGACGAAGAGGGAGCCGAGAATAGCTAGGCCCAACCATCCTGCTCCAGCGAACAAAGCAGGATGGAGAATGGATCGATGGCGACGGCGGGAGCGCCTACACACTAGGTACTGGAGCTATAGTAGTACTCATTATTCCTCGTTAGCCGCGCCGCCACCGTAAGCGGGGTGTATGTAAGTTGCATTTGCGGCGACATAGGTAAGACCTAGCTACCTATGTACATACATACATACCATGACACTCTTATCGGCTAGTCAGCTGCAGAGAGTAATGAATACTTGCAGGCCAAGCGAGAGAGAGAGTGTGTGTGTGAGACCTTCACATCAATTCGGCCGATTGCGACGGACCGCTCTTCTTGTTGCGGTGCCTTGCTCCGTGTGCCGCGAACCCGAAGGTTCAGATGCAAAGGTCCAGGTCCATGCCATCTAAAAACATCATCCAGACCAGACAGACTCTGACTCTGGTCCGATGTCAGATACCCTGTTGCTATAACGGGGGCCTGACATAATGGGTCTCTTTTAGCCCTGACTGATCGTGTGAGATCCCAACAACCACGCAACGTCTTGCTATGGACGGCATGCCAACGAACAAACAGCCAGACCAAGGTATTGGTATTGTAGGTACAGCAAGCAGTCAAGCCAAGCCCGTCGTTCTGACGAAACAGACAGACACACACACACACATACACATACAGCTGCCAGCCATCAAATTCAATACATGATACCGGAAACGCACTCTTCTGCAGATGCAAGGATAAATTCGTGCAAGTAGCAATGTATCTGTCGACAAGAGACACCAAGATCCCGGTCCACCCATCCCGGGAATCCATGCATCTTTTTAGCAACACAGTCCGCGGTCCCTTGCTCATTCCCATTCTCCCCATCCGGCTGCATATCAAGTTTATCTAGGGTTTTCTTCCCTGTCCTGACCTTTTCCAACTCACCACACACTGACACACACTGGACGGCACTCTGCTCTTGGTCTCACTCAGTTACTTACTCAGTCACTTACTCAGTCATTCTCACCTGAGTTTCCTAAAGCTGCAGGTAGCACCGGACCTGCATATGTATGCACGGCTGTAACCAGACCAAGGCTTACATACTGACCTGAGAACCCACCCAGCCACCCATGAAGACGTATCAGTAGCAGGCTTTGGCGAAGGAGGGGAAAGGCAGGCAGGCAGGCAGACAGACAGACAGAGATAGAGAGAGGTAAGTAGGGGAGGTTGTGTGTGTATGTGCATGTGCATGTGCGTACACATGTGCTAGGACCATGCTTTCTTCTTCCCTCGTCGTCTACCGTGATGCCTGCCTGCCCCCAGTCTGCCAGTCAGTAAGTACACTAACATCCATACCATACCATACCCTCCCCATTCCCACTTGGATCACCAACCTTAACAACATGACGGTTTCAATCTATCACCCAGGGGTTCAAGCGAAGGGGTAGTTCCTTCTTCCAACTCGGTTACTTGTAAACCTAGTGCTCGGTAGTTCGTAGTAAAGCAAAGCAAAGCAAAGCAAAGCAAAGCAAAGCAAATTAACGTGTAAGTGGTAACTATCCCAAAGGATATAAACACGACCGCCCTCCCCTCCCATCTTACCCTCTGTCCCAGAGAAGAAGGAAAGAAGACCAGCATCAGCAACAGTAACCGGGGTTCCCACATTGTTTTCCTCCGTCTCCGCGACTCTCCCTTTCGTTTATCATTTTTGGTTCTCTCTCTCTTGCTCTATTATAAACCAGAATACTACCACAATCGTTTGTGTGTGGGGGTGTAGATTCATCTCCGTTGTTACTGTACCATACACATTTTTTGCGTGCCTGCCACCCACCCAGTTTTTCTATTCTTGACCACTCTTAGCTCCGGAAGCTCACCCACCCGTTTCTATTCTTAAGCGCCCAACGGCCGCCCGAACCGGCTACACGCACACTCATCTTAAAAGGAAAGAGAGAAAGAAAAGAAGAAGAAAAAGATAAAGACTCAGCAGCCAGCCTGCAATTTTTCTATCGTTCCCTTGCTTGCATAAGTGGCGCGCGCTAGACAGCCTATTGCAGTTTCCAGAATTTCGTTGTTGGCTTGGTTCTTCGTTGTTATATCCCCCCTACTTCTCTATCGTCACTTCTTTCCGGGACTTACACACACCACCACTACCACAATCAACCGACACATTAATAATGTTGCCTCAAACTCTTTTTGTGTTTGCTTCGGCTCTGTCCGCTGTCACGGCCGGGCCTGTGAGGAAACGAGTAAGTTTTGGATTCTACGATTCTTTCTTTTTGCCGTTTCTGTTTCTCCCGGTCTCGCTGTCTCATTCACTGCTCGGGGAATGGAATACTCGCCATAGTAGAATATATACACCGGATACTAACCATATATTCAGTGTGGTGGCACACCCATCGCCTCGTCCAGTACGGTTCCTGAAGCCTCAACAACGGCATCCGCGTCAGTGTCTGCATCTGCATCAGCATCAGCTGCTCCCGCCGCTGGCCCTAAACTCCCTTCCACCGGTGGTAAGTCTTCTACGTACACATATTCATATACCTACCTATACAACAAGTCCCAGGAAACTAACACTCCACTCCCTTTCCGCAGCCGGCACTGAGCTCCCCGCCGCCCAAGGCCAACTCCAGCACATCGTCGTCGGCCACGGCATCCAGAACTACACGTGCAAAGCCGCCGACTCGGCCGCCGCGTCGTCCACGGGGGCCCTGGCCGTGCTCTACGACATCACCGCCCTAGCGCCGGGCGGCACCTCGCCCATGAGCGAGGCCGCCTGGTCCGCGCTGGCCGACACGGTGCTCCACCGGACGGAGCTGCCGCTCAACATCGTCGGCAACGCGCTGACCAAGTACGCCGCCGACGTGCTGGCGCCGTTCAAGGTGGCGGGGGACGCGGACCTCACCATGGACGGGCTCGCGGCGCCCCTAAAGGCGATCGGACACCACTACTTCGACGCGGCGGGCGTGCCGACGTTCGACCTGGCCGCGACGGGCGAGCGGCTGGTGGCCAAGAAGCTCAACGACACGGCGGCGCCCGCGGGGGCGGACCGCGGGCTGCTGGACACGGGCGCCGTCGCCTGGCTGCGGCTCGGCGACAACGGGGCCGGCGGGTCCAAGGGGCTGTCGCAGGTGTACCGCGTCTACACGTCGGGCGGGGCGTCGATTGCGTGCTCCGAGGCCAACACGACGATCAGCGTGCCGTACACGGCGCAGTACTGGTTCTACAACTAAGAAATCTAGGGGAGAATTAAGCCAGCAGCAGCAGCAGTCTGGACATGAGGTTGCAAGAGAAGGGGAAGACGATGGTAACTTAGCTTCGGCACGACGACGCGGAGCAAAAGGGATACGATACGAATGAACCCACAGAACAGCATGCATGAGTGCTGTGTGGGTAGGATCTAATCACGGGGTTTACAACTTTTTACATTTCTGCCTTTCACACATTTAAAGGGACAAGGAAGGCGTTGGCGGTCTTTTTGGCACGATTTTCCAAAACGGGAAACGGACGAGCTCGCGAGAATGGCTTTACGGGATGTCAGATTCCAGGAGACACTGATCGGAGACGAGAGAGCTGGTGGGCGGTTACGATTATCATAAAATATTTTGCTTCTTCTTCTTGTAATGGGGGTCTTATGTAGATGGAACCATCCACAGTCGAGTTTGGGCGGGCGGCGTCCCCCTTCTACTCCTCGCATATATATAGATCGTTTATTTATTCAAAAACATTCAACACAAACAAGACGTCGTTCATCGTGAACACATCTGTCACAGTACGTCTGCTCCCAAGTATCTTCTCGAAGTCAACATGACTTGGTATCTCCAGGTCTGTGTGTATGAAGCCATGTACGGATACTACACCCCAGGCCAAAAAAAACAAGTATACACGCCAACGTTGTATTCACGATACGAGACACCCTCCCCCCTCTTGAGCTGTTGACCGCATCCGCAACCCCCAAGTCGACCTGAACCAAGCGTCTTCCATATCCCTCTCCGCTGTCCATCATATGCAAGAAGCAATACTGTATGTAAAGCACCCGTTGCAGACGCCATGTCACGGCACCCAACGAAGCGACCTACCTACCTACCTAATACATACAGCACAGCACATCCACTCTCCAGCCCCATCATGCACCAATCAATAAAAACCTGCATCGCACATATCAATATGACAACCACATGCCACGCAGCCTGCTGCAGAATGATTATTAATGTAAGAAGAGTCTGCCTGCCTGCCTGACCTGACTTGATCCGACTCACTCTGTCTGCCCTGAGAGCCGCTCCCTCCACCGGCAAGCCAACCCGAATCCATCTATTTAGGCGCTGGGAGTGGCTTGGCCTGCCATGCTTGGCCTGGCGCAGGTTATTTCCGTCCGACCAATCAAGTAAGCCAAGGCAAATGGAGAGAGTTGCCATTCTCGGATATTATGATTACTTAGAATTGATTGACCTCCTAGATAGCTAAGGAAAGATAAGACTTTTTTGGTCTCTTTCTTCCTGTCACTCTCTTTCTCCCTCATATACAGAGTAAGGTTTCACCATCTTCCGATCAAAATAAAAAGAACTTGGAGTATAAGATTAACAACAAAGCCGCTTGCTCTTTCATGCTTTCTCTCTCTCGCCCCTATCTTTATTCGCGACATGATAATAAACCAAGATTGAGAATAGAATTCCTTTGAAATGTGGCACGCCCGTGTGGTGGCGCCCAGCGTTCCCCCGATTTGCTTTTTGGATAGTAATATACTTTGGCGCCCAAGTAGTTGGTTCGTATCCAAACATGAGGCACTTGGCGCCTGCCGCCCCCAAGGCCTGGCCCAAATTACACAGGGTGTCAATTAGAAACCCGACATCTGCCAATCAGCTCTTTCTTTCTCAGATCCCTCTTTATCTTCCCGCTAGATAGCCCTGTAACTATCTGGCCAGATCCTTAAACCCCTCCTAACCCACCAAGTCCACCACCAGTGCCTTGCTCGTAATTTCTTCATCGCCTATCCAGTCCACCCTGAAGCTCGGCTTCTAAGTTGCCGGCCTGGCCCCCGTACTCCTGCGGACGGGGGTCCTCGTGCGTCCACTGCCCCTGGCCGCTGGGCATGGGCACCTGGCCCGCGCCCGGCTGCTGTCCGGCCGCGCCCGGGGCGCCGCCGGCGGGTGCCGTCCGCACCTGCTGGCGGAAGCGGTAGACCTCCTCGAGGATCATCTTGCGCATCTCGCCAACGTCGTCGACCACCTCGAAGTCGAAGTTGAATGTGGTGGGGCAGTCGGGCTCGTCTGTCTCGTCGTGCCAGATCTTGAGGTAGGGGTGCTGCAGCGCCTCCTCCACCGAGATGCGCGACGAAGGGTCGAAGGCCAGCATGCGGTCAAGCAGGTCCAGGGCGTCGGGGTTGGCGTTGGGGAACAGTGTCGCGAAGGGCTTCTTGGCCATGTAGGGCAGGTTGCGGACGTACTCCTGCGCCCGCGACGAGCCGATGCGGGCCAGGGTCTCCTCGTTGGGGGTTCCCAGAATGTGCAGGATTTGGTTGAGCTGGTCGACGTAGTCACGGCCCTTGAAGAAGGGGCGTCCGCCAAGCAGCTCGGCCAGGATACAACCTACGGACCAGACGTCGACTGGAGGTTGGAAATCACATCAGTGCGAGTTCAATTATCAAGGGATACGTCAGACAATGTACTTACTGGCTTTAGTGTAGCTCTGGAAGCTCAGCATAATCTCGGGTGCGCGGTACCATCTCGTGGCGACGTATTCTGTCATGTAACCGGCATTCTCTTCGGGGTCGACCGAGAAGCCTCGGGCCAGACCGAAATCGCAAATCTTGAGCTCGCAGTCGGCGTTGACGAGCAGGTTACCGGGCTTCAGATCGCGATGCAGGACGTTTGCCGAGTGGATGTACTTGAGACCGCAGAGGATCTGGTAGATGAAGGATTGGAAGTGGGCGTCGGTGAGAGGCTGACCAGAACGGATAATGGCAGCCAGGTCGCATTCCATCAACTCTGTGAACCGAGGAGAGGAGTTAGTAAGGGGACTCAGACGGAACAGATGCGACCAGGAGTCGGAGTCGGGGAAGGCTTGCTTACCCTCGTAGAGGTATGTCTCGTTGAAGTTATCCGGGCGGGGGATGTCCATATCATAAAGGCATGTGATCTAAAGGATGCGCAAAACATGGTGTCAGCGGTCTTGTTGCACTTTTCATTCATTAGGTGCATTGTGTGCTGTGCTGTGCTGTGCTGGGGTGCTGGGGTGCTGGGGCTGGTTGGTGTATGCCATATATTTTGGATGTTGGGGATAGATGGTGTCGTCGATCCAATTGAGTCACGACTGCAGTTAGGCATGTCATGTCCATCCATGGTGGGGGAGGGGTCAATTCCAATCGTCGGTCGCGTTTCCGCAGCTGCATTTGCTGGAATGGGGATGGGGATTGAAATTGAAATTGCAATGGAGGGGTTGGCTGCTTCCTGGTTTCTTCTTCTTCTCCCACACACTTACATTGCGATGGCCTCGGAAATGCTGCAGCAGCTTGATTTCGCGCAGAGCACGCTTGGCTAGGATTTTCTTGCTGAAGACATTGGTGACCTTCTTGATGGCGACACCCTCGTTGGACTGGTTGTTGACGGCCGCGCTGCAATTCCACCATTGTGTGAGTATATACCCGTCGCCGAGTGAGAAGGAGGTAGTGGTAGGTAGTGAGTGCACACGGCACAGCGCAAGACCGCATAGTTGCAAGGGCTAGTACCCGTGCCAGTGCAAGTGCAGGTGCAAGTGGAAGTGGACTTACCAGACAATACCGTATGCTCCCTGGCCGAGCTCCTTGGTGACGGTGTAACGCTCGTCGACGATGAAGTCCTGGTTGAAGACCTTGAAGACCTTGCGTCCCTGTAAATCGGCCATGGTGTCTATTGTCTCTTTACCTGGAAAGAGAGATAGCGTGGTGGTGTGAGGGTTGAGAGTAGAGGGCGAAAGACGAAAGCAAGAAGCAGGAGCAAGAGAAACTCGAAACGTCCAGTCAATCCGAGGAGTAGCAAGGGTAGCTTCTCTGCCTTCCTTGTCTGTCACAGGCCGGAGGATAGCTGTTGGACAATGCAACGGGGTGGGCAAAACAATGCGATCCCGGTCTGGTCTGCCAATTAAGCGCTACCGTTGTGATTGTGGACCGAAACTGTATAGAGAGGGAGCGAAAGCGGGAGAGGAAGAAAGAGGTTCTTCCTTGTTGTAGGATTCGATGTCTGTTAGGTTTTGTCGTCCCGAGTTTGGACCCGCGTCTTTTTCTTCTTCGGTCTTCTCGATCCGATCCCACTTGAATATAGATTTGTATT
Organism: Apiospora malaysiana; assembly: GCA_006508115.1. Taxonomy (NCBI): domain Eukaryota; kingdom Fungi; phylum Ascomycota; class Sordariomycetes; order Amphisphaeriales; family Apiosporaceae; genus Apiospora; species Apiospora malaysiana. The sequence continues at coordinate 2,224,476 of QUSE01000031.1, forward strand.
GTATCGTCGTAGTCTATACCAATCCAAAAAAGGGAGAGGGAGAGGGGGGTGTTTTCTTCTCTCGTCTTGATCAGTCAGGATGCGACAGTGAAAGCGGGGAACCCGAAAGCTGCCTTTGGGAAAACGGGTACGGAGGAGGGGGGAAAGAGAGGGGAGGAAACCTCGTCCCGGTAAAGACCAATGAAACAGACAAAGATTGATATCTAGCTGATCGGCCCGTTCAAGTTCAAAATCCAGGTTTCGAGGCAAGACAAGACGAAATAACAAGACAAAATTCCCTCGAGCGAAACAATGGTTTCTTTGCTACTCTTTTGATTTATAGAGTGGGAAAGAGCTCGACTTAGTAGTAAGCGGGAAGTATGTAGGCAAGGAAGAAGAACAACAAGGGCTGACAGGAACCAGGGGAAACAGACATATACACACACGGAAAAGCAGGCAGGCAGGCAGGCAGGCAGGCAGTGCGCAGTGAGGGCCATCATCATCATCGGCACGGCACTGCAGAGAAGGGCACTGCAACGGGCGCTGCATACATACATAGGCTGATGAGGTGACAAGGAGCTGATCTACGCTGCATCTGGGGTCGTGATAGGTCAGATCGCGGGTTTGGGGGGCCCTACGTGCTCTCGTAAGGCTTGCAAATCGTGTGCCTGCCGAGAGACGCTCCATTCGTCCATTGACCGACCGAATTGTGAGGATGCAATTGTCGGCTACGTATAATTCCATGTAAATGGGTGGGTGCGCCGTCTGACGAGAGACTAACACATCTACTACTCCTTCCCACTTGGCAAGTCGTATAACCTACAAAGACAACCATGCATCGATTGAGTTTCTCGTAGATTGCAGAGCCGAAAACTATCGACCATTTCAAAGCATGGTATCAGACATCCGAGTCGATAGAATGAGTGATTAGCTGTATCGGATTCCTTGTGCTACGCTGCATTGAACCACTTGGGTGGAAGTTGACATAAAAGCTTGGGTGCTGGCAGGCAGTGAGACGGAGGCTTAGGGAGCGCTAACCGCTGGGAGACGCATCAAGGTCTGTGATTGGCTCGGACCTGGGGGCTTCACGATGGAGCAGAGCGGCTATGTAATAAGGCAAGACAAGACTCCAGTCCAATTCTTCCAGTCTTCCAGTCTTTCAGTCTCTAGTCTCTAGTCTCCAGTCCCCAACACAGTCAGATTTGGTTGGGGGTAGGTAGTATGCATGTTACAGTATTAATATTTATAGAATCGATGGTGATTAGCAACCTGTCAAAACCCAAAGGGGCAGGCACACTGGCGAAAGAATCTTCCAATTGTTCTAGATGCATAGAGCATGGCACAACCACTAGATTAGATAGATGCCCAAATCTACAAGATAGCACGAAAGCCTTATCGGAGTATTCCAAGCCAGCCTGTTTTGTCTGACGTACTGACGTAGGAGGTAAGCCATGCTAGCACTCATCAGAATACAGAGGTCCCTTTTCTTTTCTTTTCTTTTTTTTTCAACTTTCTTCAGTCAGATTGAACATCTCAAATACGTCACCTATCATGTACGGCTGAGCGGCATCAAGTTCTCGTGGCAGTAGCAGGCATTCATCAGATGGCAGGATCCCACCAAACGGACCCCGCCATCGCAACAAGCCACGCCCACGTCGTATCTAGTCTAGCAAGATTGAAGGAGACCCTCCTCTCCTCTACAAGTTGACTTCTTTCATGACCAAATCCCAAGAACCAAAGGGAATCCCCAGTCCAATGACTCAAGAAGTAAGGAAGGCGAGGGGGGGAGGGGAAAGAGAGGTTTCAAAACATTTTTATCTCATTCTGATCCGTAATCAATCATCAATACCAACTGGCAAACTGCTTCGAAACAAAGGGCGGGCGACCAATCCGTCCCAAAACTTGCCAGAGCTTCCCCACAACGGCGGCTCTTGGCGACCCCGTGGGAGGCCGACTGCTGGCCAGCCGTTTAGCAACCACCGCATTAGGCCGCGACAGTAGGCCGGCAGCTTTTTTCTGGGGACTTGCGACTTGCTTGCTAAAAGCTGCATCTTCGCGTCGCACGAAACACGCAGCAAGCCATTTCGCTACCTAGGGGGGGGGATACCTAACAGGAGTCATACCTGTGTAGTATCCTCTGAAAACCTGCCGGATGCACGCCCAGGTGGGTGATCTGATTGATGCTGATGCAATGCAATCTCTGCATTTCCATCACAGAAGACGAGAGCGAAAGAATCCAACGACGGGGGAGGGTTTTCCTTGCATAGCACGACCCCTTTAGACCTAACTTGCATACCGATCTGGCTCGTTGGAACATCCCGAGGGTGAGTGCCTAACGTATGTAGATATATGAGTAAGTCACCCGTTCAAACAGGGCTGCAATCGAATTGACTTTCTGTCACTTTCCGTTCCTACGACCTACTTACTCGCTTCTCTCTTTTTCTACGGAGTCCGTGACTCTTTGTTTCCATTTCTGCGCCTGATGTGTAGCGAGCGCCTGGTGCCTGCTGCTCTTGTTTCCCATCCTTACCCTTCAGGTCATCGTTGAGCGATCCCCTGCAAGACTTTTCTCTTTGATAATTATATCTCAATATATCCCGGGCGCGGTTTGGGCATCATCACTATAGCCATCTCATACCTTGTTGCTATCCTTCGGCTGTCACCGGGCTAGACTCTTCTCCGATCGGAAGACTCATCGACGCTCTCATTAGACAAGAGAGTATATCATACTTGCTCGATATAAGCAACCCATATACCTAGAGCCATGTTGTTCAAATCGATATCGTGGATGCAGATCCACGTACTCTGGCTCCTCATCACACTCCCCCTGATTCAGGGAAGCCCCGTCATCACATCACAACTCCTCGCCCAGCCGGCAACGACAACACCATCATCACCCTCGTCATCCTCATTCCTTGCAGCCTCGCCATCCCGGAGGCCAGCTGTCTCAGCCACCCCAACAACAGCATTAGATGCACACTGTTCTTCTTCCGCATCCTCCACATCAAGCGCATCCGTCGTGACAGCCGCCCCCTTGGTCGCTTCTTTGCGAGGCACCGGCGGGCTGATGCCGGGAAACATGACCCGCAACGGGACCTTCCACATGAAGTTCGTCCAGACCACGTACTGGAGCTGCGTGCAGTGGCCCACCACGATGCACTGCGGCTGGCACGAGCCGATCCTCGATGCCAGCAACGGGGCAGGCTTGCCAGGTCGCGGCCAGGAGGGACCGCATCGCGCCGTGGGAGCTGGGCTCGTGGCTGGCCTTGTCGGGTTCTTCCTGGCGGCAGTCTGATTGGCCAAGGGGCGAGCAGACAACCTCACCAAATTCTTGTATATATATATATATATATTTCAAAAGACACTGATTCGTTCAGCGGAACATATGAGGCAGTTCCTGCTGGAGGGACGACGTGCGCCTGTGGGTACAGGCCAACTACCCGACAGGCGTTGGGCACTGATTCACTTGGGAGACAATAGCGATGTGCAAATATAACGTCCGCTTCCAATCTATATGTTATCCTGGCACTCGGAAAGAAAACTGAGGGGGTTACCTGCTCATGATCTAGTGTTATCTATCCTCTGGATGCATGTGACTTCATCGCCTGTGAACTTTCTGGCCATGCAATTGGCTCTTGCTCCATGTTAGATCCAGACAGCACGATTACTGCAATATTCACTGTCAAGTTATATTTCCGCCAAGTTTGCCAGAGTGACTCTTTGAGCATGTTGAATGCTTAATACTCAGATGTTGTGCCGCCACTTGAACATCGGGCATGCCTGCGCCACAGGTTGTCTGCGCAAGCCACATCTGTTCAAGACATTTGGGTTCGGGCCTAAAGACACCCAAGACAAGACACGACACGACCTTGTCCAATTCATTTGCGACTGCACAATACTCATCCACGCTGATTAATCATTTACCGAAGTAACACGCATATCGATACCTGAACCAGTCAGCATCGGTACCATTGCACAAAAGTATTGCGTCCTCTCCGGCTACTTGCTTTCAAGTTGGACGCACATACAGGCCCCTGGTAGCGCCTCTCAAACGTGGATCAACCACCCGAGGAGATCTACATACGGCGCATACATCCAAAGAGAATCTCGCCGAGACCCCTAGCCTAGAGTACAGCAAACCCTGGTGCGACAGGCCACCAACCAGTTTTTCCGGTCGTGTAGAGCTGCAGTGCTGCTCTCTAATTCTGTCCCATAGCCGGGTCCCTCCTGAGTTTCTATGAGTCTCACGAATCCGCATTCTAGCTCCAGCGCACCGTCTTCGACGGCGCGGGTCCAAGGGATGAAGAGGAGTGTCCAGGCTGCGTTCGACGGTAAGTCTGCCTATCTCTGTGGTTTTGGTTCGCATATTCGGCTTCTCTTCCCCCGTCTCCCCCTTTCCCTCCGATCATCGCGGGCAGATCTACGGACCTGCATACTTTGTGTCTTGCTTATACATGCCTTCGCGGAGGAACTTCCCGATGATTGGTTCGAGTGAAGGCCGAAGGAGGCATCGGACATGGAAGCCGGCCAGTCACCAACTCCACCCCATGGATGACATATGCATCTTTTTCCCCACCGAACAGCCCAACCCTTGACCCACCGGCTACTCGCCTACCCCATGCTTACCTTACTTTCTGAAACCCATTCCGACCAACTACCTGTCTGTCTCTTGCTTGCTTCCGTCTCTTCCCTATGCCCGAGACGGAGAGACTAGACTTCCTTTCGTTCCTCCCTTCCATCCATTGTTTCCTCGACATGTTCACATGAAAAACCGAACAGTCCGCTGATGAGACGAACAGACCCCAGCGACCGCGGCCTCGGGTCCGGCTACCAATCCAAGGTACGCGTCGTGGACCGGTACAAGGTCATCGGTTTCATTAGCAGCGGCACCTATGGCCGCGTGTACAAGGCCGTGGGCCGGCAGGGCCAGCCGGGCGAGTTCGCCATCAAGAAGTTCAAGCCCGACAAGGAGGGCGAGCAGATCCAGTACACGGGCATCTCGCAGTCGGCCGTGCGCGAGATGGCGCTGTGCTCCGAGCTGAGCAACCTCAACGTGATCCGGCTGGTCGAGATCATCCTTGAGGACAAGTGCATCTTCATGGTGTTCGAGTACGCCGAGCACGACCTGCTGCAGATCATCCACCACCACACCCAGAACCCCCGCTGCCCCATCCCCGCCACCATGGTCAAGAGCATCATGTTCCAGCTGCTCAACGGCTGCCAGTACCTGCACGCCAACTGGGTCCTGCACCGCGACCTCAAGCCCGCCAACATTATGGTCACATCGTCCGGGCAGGTGAAGATCGGCGATTTGGGTCTGGCCCGGCTCTTCCACAAGCCGCTCCACTCGCTCTACGGCGGCGATAAGGTCGTCGTGACGATATGGTACCGAGCGCCCGAGCTGCTGCTGGGTAGTCGGCACTACACGCCCGCTATCGACATGTGGGCCGTGGGCTGCATCTTCGCTGAGCTCCTGTCGCTGCGGCCCATTTTCAAGGGCGAGGAGGCCAAGATGGACTCCAAGAAGATGGTGCCCTTCCAGCGCAACCAGATGCAGAAGATTGTCGACATCATGGGCATGCCCACGAAAGAGCGCTGGCCTTACCTCACCAGCATGCACGAGTACAGCTCGCTAGGCTTGCTGCAGACGCCCATGATGCACCACCAGCACTCGTCGCACCACTCGTCGCACCACCACTCCAGCAAGTCGTCGGCGTCGACGTCCCACCTGGAGGAGTGGTACTACCGCACCATCGGCGCGCACTCGGGCTCGAGCACGTCGAGCCCGGCCCACGGCAACAGCAACGGTCTCGCGTCGCTGGGTGCCGAGGGCTACAAGCTGCTCGCGGGCCTGCTCGAGTACGACCCGGAGAAGCGGCTGACGGCCCAGCAGGCGCTGCAGCACCCCTTCTTCAGCACCGGCGACAAGGTCAGCAACAACTGCTTCGAGGGGCTCAAGACGTCGTACCCGCAGCGCCGCGTCAGCCAGGACGACAACGATATCCGGACCTCGTCGCTGCCGGGTACCAAGCGCTCCGGGCTGCCGGATGATAGTCTGGCGCGGCCGGCGAAGAGGGTCAAGGAGGGTTAGGAGACTTGGTTGTTGGTTGGTGAAGGATAATATAATAGAGATGTATAGATATAATGCGATGGCCTCGGTGGGTGGGTGGAGAGAAGGGAGTTCCGGATCGGTGGACTTCTGGGTTCCTGAGCGACAGGTTGATAGCCATCCGAGATACGTTCGTTATACGACATTGTGCTCGAACGCCATGAAGGAGCCCTGGTAGGTCGACCAGCGACATTGCATCTCGAGATACCCGGTTTCGTTCGTTTCTCTACTGAAGAAGGTGGAGGGAAGGTAGCACGGGCTGGCTGAGGATATGTTTTGGCGGCATAGCCTACATGATATTGGGGAGCTATACTTCCCCTCTTCCTTCGTTACAAAGGAGAAAAGACGAGGAAGACGAAGCAGACAGCGGCCGTCTGCATCAGGGAAGCGGAGTGGCACCTAGCCATGGGACGAACTCGTCACTCGGGGGTTGCCTACAAGAATGGCACCGCCGACGCTGCTCACCACCACTACCATCACCATAATTAGGGCAGCTATGGGTAGGCGGCAAACCTCGTCGATGATAGGCCCAATGGCTGGCCGAGGAGTTTCGGACGGCCGCAAGTGAGAGCAATTTGATATCATATAGATTCAGCATATAGAGGTAATGCTACTACTATTACTGACTACGATGGGGTGTCTATTTCACATACCTTAATGCAATGTATATACTACACTTCAGACCAAGTACCCCCGCATCATGCACCTGGAACATTTTTCATTCTAAAAGACAGAGGCCATCAACATATATCTTTCGAGGCTGGAATTATGGCATGATGTGATGCCAATCCCTGGTTCACATGATTGGTGAACATTCACCACGTCTTCGACCGTTGCTTGTCAAGCACCTGTAACAAAGGCAGGGAACCAGGACCAGTGGACGAGATCGATTCGAGCCACGCAGACAAGACGCGAAGTAAGGCATCACATACACAGCATCCATTATTAAGTTAAGTACTTAGTCTACTACTTTCTCCCTTCTTTCCTTCTGCCGCTTTGGTAAAGTCGCCCATCCTCCTATCTTGAGCGCCACTATACTTCTCTCCTCTCCTCTCCTCTCTTTTCCCAGTGGCAAACCCAACGCCTTGCCAGGAACCCTTGGTTTGATATTCCTCGCTCCCGCCTTTGGAGAAGAAACCCGGTTAACCAGCGGGGCTGAGTATGAGAAAAGCGGCATATGTAGTTGTTGTTTATCTCTGGCATCTTCCCCAAGGTAGGAAGACTTTTGGTTTGGAAAAACAGACGTGTGCAATCAAAGCAGCATCGGCAACTCCTTTCTTTTTTTGAATCTTCCCCTGCCTTTTATGGCTGTACTCCCCTCCTGTGCGCCTCCCAGGAAAGCGCATCTTTACCGGTTCTTCTTCCGCTGTCTTGGTTGCTCAACACCCTTTTCCTCTTCTTCTGTAGACCGCTTTCCGCGGTCTCCTTCTCTTCTCCTCCAAAACACCTGATCCATAAGGTGACTGCCGAGATACTACAACAATCGAAGGCCAAAAAATAGTAAAAAAAAAAGTACAAAAACGGCAACTCGCGGTTCGGGGGAATACTAAACTAGAAAAACACGTGAAAGAAAAAAAGAGGAACCATGAGTCCGGGTCGAATGCCTCACGCGGAACCGTATATAAACAACGAAGTGTGGGGGGTTGACGACACCTCGAAAGAAAGGTGGGTAGCAGTTCGTTCCATCGGCCCAGTCTCTATGTCTTGACCCTATTGGACGTTTTGCTTTCGGTTTCGGCTTAATCGCCGCAGTCGAATGCACCGCGGGAGAAGTAAGCCGAAACAGAATATTGATAGAATGTCCGGAAATCGGGTTTCAGCGGTAGTATGGATGTGCATAAAAAACAAAGTTGGGGTCGCGGACGTGATCGTGTGTTGTGGTCTATCTGTCGGGCGAGACTGGAACAAGATAAAGGAGTGGTATGCGTGGTCGGGGGTCGGTGAAGGGCGGGCGCTCGGGGACATCGGCTGGTGGATGCTCACGATTGTTTGAAGTGAATCGAGTTGGTCGCGCTGGTCGAGGAATCTTACTTCTTGGCCGGCGCGGGCGGGGCCTTGACGTTGTTGGACAACCAGGCCAGGCCCTCGAGCAGGCCTTCTCCCGTGGTGGCACACGACGGCACGACGTACCAGACCTTGTCCTTGAGTTTGTTCAATTGCAGCGCGTCGGTCACTTCTTGTGGTTTCATGGCTATTATGGGCACAATTCATTAGCAGCGTCCTTCTGTGGTACTCCATCCAGGATACGGGATATTGGTACGCGGTGGGTTCTGGAGTGGGTTTCTGGGGAATTGGGAATTAAGTGGGAGAAAGGGGGCGCGCGGGATGACCTACCATCCTTGACATCCTGCTTGTTTGCGAAGACCAGCAGCAGACTGTCCTTCATTTCCCGGTCGTTAATGATGCGATGTAACTCTTGCTTGGCCTCGTCGATTCGCGCGCGGTCCGCAGAGTCAATAACGAAGATGAGACCTTGCGTGCCTGTAATGTGTAGAATAGATCATGTCAGCGGATGTTCATTTGAAACTGAAACTTATAATGGTCGTCCTGGCTCGCGTTGCAGCAGCCGCCTTTCCTCGTCGTTGCCGAGCGCACGCATGTGCGTGTATGCTTCTGTATGTGTGTGTGTATGTGCGCGCAGGCGCGCGCGACTCGTGTTCTCGTTCTCGTTCTCGTTCAACGGGGGCCATAGGCCAACTTACCGCTGAAGTAATGCCTCCACAGAGGCCGAATCTTATCCTGGCCACCAACATCCCAGACGTTGAACTTGACGTTCTTGTATGTGACGGTCTCGACGTTGAAGCCGACGGTGGGAATGGTGGTGACGTCCTGGCCGAGCTTGAGCTTGTAGAGGATGGTGGTCTTTCCGGCGGCGTCAAGACCCAGCATCAGCAGGCGCATCTCCTTGGATCCGAAGATCTTGCCCATCATTTTACTAAGCTGGCCACCCATTTTGGCGAAAAGCTCTCTTTTTTTCCTTTTCCTTTTCCTGGGTAGGGCTTGCTGGCGCTTGTTTGCTTTTAGCGATATTTCTTCTCTCTGGGTTATCGAGTTGGAAGTGGTTTGGGCGAGGGCGACTGTGGTTCGTGGAGCAGGCCCAGTCGGGAGTTCGGGTGGAATTAGTGTTGTTGTCGAGGTTCAAGGGGAGAAGGAAGGTGCAGGCAGGATGCGAAAGGTTGCCGAAAAGGGGAGACTGAGAGACCGCTCGAGCCCAACAAAATCCCAGATTCGCGCAAGTCCAAGTTTGGCAGGACGAGGATGGCAGGCACAGGCGGAGGCAGATGGACAAGACAACTAGACGAGACGAGACGAGTTTGGCAAAGGCGAGAAAAAGGAGGGAGAGGGAAAAAAGACACGAGCAGAAAATGGATTGATATTATCTGCGGAGAATTCTTGTGAGCAGGTTGTATTGTCGGACAGGTTCAGGTTAGGTCGGGTTCTCGGGTCTGATTAATTGATATGAAATGAACATGCAATCAGTTTTTGGTTGGGTGGTACCGGGTTTGGTGGTATTGGTAGTAGCCGTAGTAGCAGTAGTAGCAGTAGCTGGTAGGTAACCTACCTAAAGTGACAATAGGTGGTCCCCAGCACTAGAGCAGGTGGTCTGGTAGGTGGTCTGGTAGATGGTACCTGGCCTGGCTAGCAGCTAGGGATGTTTAGGATCTGGCGCTGGCATTGGCCTCTGCTAGTTAGGGGTTGGGGGGAAATCAAGCGCAAATGGGAATCATGGAGCGGGAGCCTAGGAGTCCAAGAGTTCGTCCGCCTACGCGCGCCCATGTCCGCCCTCTTCTTTTACGGGCACCGGGCATTTCCCAAAGCAGACTTACCTGGTCGGAGATCGGATCTGGCAGAGGCCCCTACACGTAGTAACTTGGACAGACAGACACAGACTCCAGAGGGCTCCAATTGAGTCGAATGAATTGAATTGAATGGAATTGAATTCGCTCATACGTGCGATGGATGCTTGCATAGAATCAAACATCAAACATACTAATTACTCACTACATACACTACATACATGCATGGTGTGCAAGCTCTTTCCAGCCTTGTTTTGTTTGGTATTGTCTCAGTCAATTACCTTACCTTAGCTATATGTAGGTAGCTATAAATATACTTAGGTATGTACCTACATCCAATGCGAAAAAGAAACAGTCATTCGCAATGTTTCGATCCTCTTCCCAGTTGCCCCTGGCATCGAATGCAACGATACAAGCGGCACCTGATCCAATCCAAAGCCGCCAGAAATGAGACCCCTACTGCAGCATGTAACGCTAATTACCTCCCTCGACTGCTTACAGAAAACGTACGCACATGCACGTAACTGCTGCACGTGGCACCAGCTCCAGGCATACGAAGTCCGGATTTCGTCACCAGCCCGCAACTCATTGAGGCTGAGGGCCAATGTTGGATATTGCCAATTCAACTCCCTTATGTAAGCCGTGCAACCCTCGCCGCCAATGGTCCATTATGGGAGCTCATTTGTGGCCGATCGGCATGTTCATCTCCATGGACACCTCATCGAGAAACATGACCGACAAAGATTTCCGCTCGTCGGAAGCCAACATACGATGCGGGTTTCTGAGGTCTCCCCCCCCCTCCATAAGTGCCATCATTCAAGGCATTGTTCTCAGGACATTGTGTGTAACATCATATAACTCATCGGCATGATGTCCTACTGTCCGTCTCGCATTTCCGAGACGGCTCTAGCCATCAGAAACGTTGCAGTACCCGTAGCACCACACCCTCGTCTGTTTGGTGCGGTACGGCTCATCTCCACTATGGGGGAGGCCTGATTCAGCTCAAAATACCCCGTAACCCTTTGGATATTTGCCCTATTTCCTATTTACCTTTTCAGGCCGATTGTTTCTGCCACCCGCTGGCTGAGACAACGAGCCGGTGCCGCCTAACGACTAAAAAGAAATGTTGCGCGGTCAACCCTCAACCCTTATGCACTGAATATCGAATGTATTAGCGCCTCGTACCCTGGCTATTACATAGTTTTCATTCGAGTGACCTGTAAGTATATCCCCAATGACACGTGTGAGCTCCGACCCAAGAACGTTTCTTTTGACAACCGTCGCCAAGTCATGGCAAATGGGCAAAGCACCTTTGACAAGTCAGTCTATTGACTAGTCATTTGGTCTACCCATCGTGCAGGCGAATGGCGTGTAAGCGCCTTGGACTTGCCGCGTCAGACCAGGGAATCCCGCTGCGGGTCGAGCCGAGTGCCTGGTTGATTCAGTGAGTTCGAATTATTGACGCAGCACTGCCACTTCCACCTCCTTCCTTGAACTACATGTGACAATAGCACTGATGAACTCTCCGCCTCGTGGCTCCATGGCCTCGTATGAATCACGGGCATTTGTCATGAGATGGCATTGCCACGAAGTACTACTAGCAAGTTCAATGCCATTATGCTGGGCTGGCTACGATATGTAGAGAAGCAGGGACCTATGGTGGTCGGGCATATATGCACCTCAACCGGCTTTAAGCTTCCATGTCAGAGACATACCCCGCATCTTCTTGATTTCCATCCTAGAGGCCATCGCATAGACGGCCTTCTTCACCACTTGGAGCTGAAGCCGACTCATTTGTTTATTTGACTGTTGCCCGGATATTCAAGTACGCAGGGGACCTCAAACTGGGAAGATGTAAAGACTTATCGATAGCTGTAGGTGGAGAGTCAATTGATCCTATCGATTGGCCAAATGCGTTTTAAGCTTTCGGTACGTACCGCTTTCTAGCGCTTCTGCAGCGTTGAAGTACCTGCGTACCTGCCGCACTATCTTATCAGCAACTCTTTATCCTCCAATTTTTTTTTCTGGCTGGTCGTCGCAGAGGTTCGAGTCTGAATTGCGAGTCTGACGATTCCCCACCAATCAAGCAAACCCGTTTCTTGAACAATTTCCTCGGAGACCCAAAGGCACAAAACACGGCCGTCGAACCCTCCCACCCCTGCCTTTTCTGTCTCGAGTGGCATACTTCTAGAGCACCGGACGGGTGCCGCCAACCAACAAAATGGCTGCCGATCAAGTCAAGACCAAGACGAAGCGCGAGCACAAGTCAAAAAAGCGGATACGAGAAGGTCAGGAGGACGTCGAAGGCGCAGAGGTCCAGCGCAAGCACAAACGCTCCAAGAGCGAAAAGCCCGAATCAGTAGCAGACGAGGACGAGGCCGTGCCCGCCCAGCAGAGCGAAGACGAGCCCGAAGTGCCAAAGAAGAAGCGAAGCAAGGAGGAAAAGGACAAGAAGAAAAAGAAGAAGAAGGACAAGCACAGCAAAGAAGATACCCCCTCGGAACCGAGTAAACCACAAGATGATGCCATGGACATCGACGAGCCCGCCGGCGTCTCGGCAACCGGCCGCATGAAACAAATACCCCAGAAACCGTTCCCCTTCTTCAAGCAGACCGTGTCGCGCTACCTGCCGCTCTTCCCCGCCGGTATGGTCGAGCCCGTCGAAGGCTATGCCGAGCAGCACCTGAAGCCGCTGCTGAACCGCTACGTGCGCGAGTTCAAGGGCGTCCTATTGGGTTACCGCAACGTCCGCCTGGGCGAGGCTCCCAACCGGGGCTCGCTCACTGAGGCGAGCGAGATGGGCGAAGACGCCGATGAGGCGCTGCTCGAGACCATCGACGAGTACGCCGCCGGTTTTGGTTGGCTGACGGCCGAAGTTGACCTGTTCAAGCCGGCCCGCGGCGCCCCGCTCGAGGGCGTCCTCAACATGGCCACCGAGGGCCATCTGGGTGTCGTCTGCTGGGGCATGTTCAACGCCGCCATCGAGTCCTCGCGCCTGCCCAAGGGCTGGACATGGGTCAGCACGCTGAGCAACAGCCGATACAAGGATTTCAGGCTCCCCACTCCCGAGCCGACGGAAGAGGGCCAAGAGGAACAGGAGGGCGCCGAAGCCGAGGGCGAAGGTGAGGGCGCGGCGGCGGAGAAGGCAAAGGAGGGAGACGACGTCACACAATTATACAGCACGGGCTACTGGGCTGACGAGAACGGACAGAAGGTCGAGGGCACGGTCCAGTTCCGCATCAAGAACTTCGATGTCGGTCAGAGCGGCGAGTACGGCTACCTGAGCATCGAGGGCACCATGCTGGACGCCGACGCGGAGCACAAGCTGGTGGTCGAGGAGCTCGAGCGCAAGCGACGGCGCGACCTGCGGGGCGGGCCCGGCGGTGTCTGGCGCAAGACGCGCTTCCTGCCCGACTTCAGCGTGACCAAGTTCGGCGCCGACGAGGAGGAGGAAGACCAGGGCAAGCGCGCCGAGGTCTGGAAGGGGAGCCGGCCTGCTAGCGTGACGGCCGAGTAGAGATGATGACTAGATTATTAATGTGCACTGTACACACTCATTTGACGGCGATTATGCTTCTTTTTTCTCGATTTTCATGGGAGCAAGTGATATGTATAGTATAATAACCAATTTCTGGGCAACGTGCAGGTATTGTCAATCAGAAAGTGACTCGATAGAGTGAGCATTGGGATCCAACCATACGTGGAGGGAGGTCTTGGGAGCCAATACACTACGATCCACGGAAGATGGGCGGCCATGCTCACGGCATGACTCTTATGGGTTGGAACCTGCGGGTGAACGATCGAATTTTGGTTGGCTTGGACGTGCGATACCGATCACTTTTCAGATTGCCCGGATAGCTCTTTAGGCTTCGGTAGCAGGATATGGGAGAGTTACATAATAGAGGAGAGAACACAGTATTTGTTGGACGCGAGTGACCCAATATCCATGGAAGCGTAGCTGCCCTGGTAGTTCAGAGGCCCCCTATACAGATCCCGCACATGTGTGTGGCTGGCCAACAAATTTCATCGGCTAACAACACCGGATTTGGGGTGCGGAGTACGAAATGAGAAAGAAATCTTTCAAGGGGAGGTATCTTGTCTCGTATCATTCCTCCAACGCTCTTTTCCTTGTCTTTCTCCCTCCTTTGTCTTCCTCCGTAGCCAGATGGGTAGGGACAGAACCGAGTCAACCTAGTCAGTCAAAACAAGCATTCCGGTCGATATCAGGGCCGCAGACTCGACTTACGCTTGGTTTCTCGGCTTTTGTCCACTTCCTGCTGGGATTCCTTCTCGGTGGGCTTTGACGTGGTGTTCACGCCAAAGAAAAGGGGTGGCTTTGTCGATAGAGGTGCTGGTACAAGGAGACAACAAAACAGATACCGTTCACTCTTATTACCCGATAAGAATGTAGTTATTCCGGTTTTCCCATGGCTTTTCTATATCGTGCGGGGTTTTGTTCAAAAGAGAGAAAGAAAGAACTTGTTTTGTAGTGGAGGAAAGGCTGTCGAGGATGCAGTGTCCTATAAGAGAGGAGTCGAGACCCACGCCACCGTCTTGGAGCACTCGACAGATCAATAGCAAAAAGAACGTTCACCTTGTTCTAAGACCACATCCTTTGGCCAGAATTATTATCTTGCGACACTTGCCAACATAATCTCATCAAGTCTTGCCCTTACAACTTCCCTAATCGCCGACTTGCATTGGCTGAAAAGCAGGTAGTTCACAATGGCGGATAACGAAAGAACCGTAACTGAGAGTACTGGGAAGGATATTCTACAGGAGATCAGGAAACTTAGACTGAGCCAAGAATTGTCGACCCGCAGTGGTGCCAATATAGTCATCAGAGTTGCGCGCGAAACTCTAGAAGGCGAACAAGAAGACCCGTTTTACGAGGATTACCTCGGCCAAATCGTGGGTACTTCCTATACAGAGCCGGGCAACTTGGACTGGAAAAAGCTCAGCCGATGGGTTGCCGTGTCGATACGCCGCGCCGTCGGACAACTTCCCGAGCCTGATGAAGAGGATTTTCTCGAGTTCTACGTGCTTAATTTGGACCAGCACACTCCAAGAACGCTCATGAGCAAGGTCGGCTTCATCAGACTCCTAGTCGATTGGAGAGAGGGCAGGCAGGCACTTCCCTATACCCCGGACGGGCAGGCCATATGCATCGAGTTTGAGAGCAGGATACTCGAGGAGACCAGGAGGTATAATCGCGACTGGCCAGTGGACGCTCCCATCCCGTCCATTGAAGATGACGAAGAAAATATCACCACCGACGATCCGCGTAACCCCCTCGACGATCCGGGAAGGCGGCCGCTGCCGAGGGGATCGATCCCTCCCCCGGAACCAGAAGTGCGACGATCCAAACGCCTTAGGGAGGAGCGTGAGCGGAACGCTAGTGGGTCGTCCTCGTCCTCGCCCGGCGAGGGTTCAAGCCGCAGCAAGAGCAAAAGTCGTAGCAGAACGCAAGAATCGGACACTAGGTTTGGCCCCCAAGACGACTTCGGTCCGAGTCCCGACCCGCTCGATGACGATGGGTACGACCCTAACCTGGGCAACGAAGAAGAAGAAGAAGATGATGATGATAATGTACCCGATGACCAGGGCAAGGGCAAGGGTAGAGCACAGGGAGGCATAAACAATGAACAGTCACCCGACCTGGAGCACGCGGAAGCGGTAAGGCGTAACGCATTGTTCGACGAGTTAGGAAAGGACGTAACCGTAGACCTCAAGCGCGAAGGCCCCGATCACTGGGTCAAGGTCAGCAGGTACTTTCTGATGAAGGACAGAAAGACCGGAAAGTTCATGCTTCCCGGGCTCACCTCTGCGCTAGAGGACTATCAGGCAGCTGCCGTCGTGTGGCTGTTGACCAGAATCCACGAGGACAAGGTAGCGGGGCCTATGCTCGCCGACGACATGGGCCTGGGCAAGACTTTCACCATAATAGCGAGTATCATGGCGTTCTACTATACTCAGGCGGCCTGGGCCGATGTGCAGGAGTTTTGGAAGTGGAATGATCTCGGCGTTCCGCGCAATGGGAGGCTCCACAACACCAGGACTGCCCGACACGGGATCGCTTGCCCCTCGCAGGGACAGAGTCCTTACGGGCTGCAGTGCCCATGTGTGGCTGGTTCGACGGCGAGAAGCATTGTAGAGAGCATGTCTGACATGCCCAGCATCATTATAAGCCCATCGAAAGGAGCCACACTCTGGATCAGCGAATGGGACAAGTTTGTGAGCAGTGAACCCAACAGCCCTTCGAGACATATGCAACTATATGTCGGTATATCTGATTACAAAGCACCCAAGCCGCTATTGGCCGGCTTCTGCGAAGACATGAAGGAGGAACGAGTAATAGACGATTTCCTATATGCGGTTGAAAATGGTGAGCTGTATCAGACTCGCAGTGGCTTCCCAGGGGGTAGCGGGAACGTTTTGCTGATAACACAGGAGTCTGTTTCCCGTTTGATAAACAGTGGCCCCTTATACGAGGAGGATAGTTACGAAGGCGCTTGGGATCTGCGGCCAAACCACTACAGATGTGGGAAGATATTGCCAGTCGTCGGCTGCGCTATCATGGCCATGGACGAAGTGCATGAATACAAGGGTAGCAGCAAAATCACCGCCCCATTTAGGTTTTTGGATACGTTCAAATACCAAGACAATCCCACGTTGGCCGTAGGAATTTCTGGGAATGCTTTATCGATCGGGCCGGACGGGTGGACTCGGTTGGTCGAACATACGCGAAAGTGCATAGCCAGACACAGTATGGCGCCGGTCAATCTGGGCAGACTCCTAGAACAGCGGGCGTTCCGCGATTTGGCTAGCGATTGGGACTGGGTGCAGGCCAACATAGATGACAGTTGGCGTACCCCGGAGGATCGGGCCAAGATTCAGGGGGAAGTGATGGACCGCAAATTCGTAATCGCGGCTGATTTCCATGTAGCCATCAGCAAGATGATCATTCGTCGCACCAAGCAGGACACTTTCCGCAGGCAAAAGATTATGGATCTCGCAAACCCCGATATCCAGGAGATAAAGCTAGCAATCCCACAAGGAAGTGCGCTCAATCAACTGAAGCGTTACTTCGGGCAAATCCGACAGTGGACAGTCACCGAGCACAAGCAGAAGATGCGGGCGTGGAGGAACGGCGGTCAGCAGGGGCCCAGGCCAACGATAGCCAAGGCGACACACGCATTCATGGCAGAGGCCGGAGGAGAAGGTCAAAACGCCCCCAAGAAGGGCAAAAAGTCTGGGCTCGACGGGGCCGGCCGCGAGGCGTTTAACCACTCCGTACGGGCCTTGACCTTCCCGGAAATAGCCCGCATCGGCCGCTCAAAGAAGGCGCAAGGTGTGAAAGTATATTTAGAAAGCGGTCAACCTCATCTGGGAAGACTCGGGGGCGTGTACACGAAAGCAACTCTCGACCCGGCCAAAACAAATGATACTGTTTTGGAGATGCTGACTACCTCCCCATTCAATAAGTACCGCTCAGCGTTGAAGGGAAGCTCGCCGAAATATCGCAGACTTGTTGAACTAGTACAGACTCAGCTTATTGATACTAGAAGTGCGCAGGTTCCCGGTGCGCCGAAGACCAGAAGAAGGCGCAGGGTTTTGGACCCGAAAGATGCACCACGGGACGGGAGCCAAGTTCGGCACATGGTCGTCTTCACCGACTCCCCCCTGACAGCGTGCCTGACAGCTTTACTACTCCAAGGCGATTTTTTTCGAACTTGCGAGGTGTTTTTGATCAACGCGGATCTTAAAACCAGAAGCTCTTCACCCAAAATAGGTTGGCATTGCAGAGATTCCGCCTTCAACCGGCTGGCCGAGGATTGTACTCCAACGTCCAAAAACATAATTGTTGTGGGCACCTACCAACTCATTGCGACCATGTACAACTTCCAGCGAGCCTCGAGCGCCGTGTTGTTGGACGTGGGCACGTCGGTCTTGAGACAGCAGGCCCAAGACCGCATCTACCGACGAGGCCAGGCTTGTACCGTCCGGACCACCGAGATGTGGTACGAGAATCACGTCTACGAGTGGAGTCGGTGGATGAGGAATAAGGGCAACCAGCAAATGAATGCAATCAACTGGGATGATTTTGCCGGCGATAATCAGGGCGCAGGTCAGGGCGCAGGTCAGGGTGCAGGAGAAGGCGAATCTGAGATACACGAGGATACCACCGGACTATAACAAGCAACGACAGACCTCTTGGAGTACGTTTTCGTTCTACTAACAGATTGGCGACATACCATATCACTTATAGAGTGCTAGCCTATCTCTTTGCTTCTACAACCAAGGAAAGCGTATCCAGCCACAGTCTCACACCGAAAAGGTAGGCAGCTACGGTCATGATCTTGTGTTTTTATCTTATTTTTGTTGGATCTAATCACTCTTCTATAGTTCTGCTTGTAGTCGCAGGAATAAATTGTTACACGGTCATTCGTAGATTTATCATTTAAACATGTGAAGTCAGCACAGCGTCGGCAAACCATTTCAAAGGAGTGGGCGATGATTGGGTGTCAACAGATTATCCAAGGGGTATAACCCATTGAATTACTACTACGAACCGTAAACTTGGACCAAGACAAATAAATTGAGTGAAGGTAGCTTAAGTAGACTCTGATACTCCTAGACAACTCGAGGAATCAAGCCAGTCACCTAGGTGCGTAATAGGATAGTAACATTTGCAACTGGGAAGGGAAGACGCCAAGCCACCATGGGCTGATAGGGGTTTGCGACGTTTGGCATTCACACCCAGGAGGAAAGGCATATGTACGGGCTCCGAATGATACCACACAAATCTCCTCATATGCACTTGTCCGTCATTCTTAACACGTGCGCAGTCTCTTTGAACGACTCAGCTCTATCGTACGAACACTGCCCAGTTCCCCTCATAGCTTCCTCCTCCAGCAAAGCGATGGTGAAGCATCACGCCAGGCCTGGACCGTATCCATTCGAGGATGCGAGTAGAAGCTCGGCTCGAGAACATACACTGTAGCCAAGAGAGCAAGGGCAGGTGAAACAAGTAGATAAAAGTGAGGAAGGTTACCATTATCTGGAATTGAACTGCATGCCGAAGCCTGGATTTTATGTGGAAGGCGAGATGGAGGGAGATGGAAGTTCAAACACTATGGATAGTCGATGACGAAATCCTTCCATATACCAATAGTCCATGTATCCAGGCTCTTTCACCTCATCGAACCAAGGTACGTCAACACTGTTGACAGAGTTGAACGGAAGCTTCCCTTGGAAATGATAATTAAGACGAGAGGAGATGTGTCCCGGCGGCGCGACGCGAAACGAACACGGATAGATGGCTTCAAAAAGATTTCATTACGTCTTTGTTGGCAAGGCTCTTACTACGCTGGTCTAGCAGTAGCACGGGATCACATGTAGCGGCGGCTGGAATCAAAGAGCTTGCTTGGGTACTTAAAACATGTTTTCAGAACCGGAAAACCCTTTATTGTATGCTACCGTGAATGGGGAAGAAATTCGTCTCATTCATGTCCAGCCGTTGCCTCGAAACAAAGTCCACCAGGCCAAATATCAATAGGCCGGTGCGAGACCGAGACCGAGACCAGTATACGTTCGTATCAGATGTATTTCACATCTGGATATCGTTGATCTGTATAATGCACACAATAGATGCACCCGTAAGCCAGCCGATGCCGAGAGCCAAACCCACCCGGCCAAAGACAAGAACTCCTGAATCAGACCGTCTATTTCTCCTTCTTGGCCTTGGCGCCCTTGACCTTGGCCGTGCCACGCAGAGTCTTTTGACGGTTCTTGCGTTGCTTGCCTGTTCACCGAATACGTTAGTACTGCTATTGCTGGACCAGAGAAGATTTGTGGTTGGAGAAACGTACGCTGCTGTCGGGATGCGCGCTCGGGCTTGACGGCGAGGCCAACACGGACCAGTCTGTACTGAGGCTCGAACTTCTTCATGGCCTCGGGGGAATCGTAGACGAGGGCAAAGCCAGTGGTCTTGCCACCACCGAACTGGGTGCGCAGGCCGAAGACGGAGACCTGATCCTTCTGGGCCTTGTACATGCCGGAGATCTTCTCACGGAGCTGCTCCTTGGAGATGTTGGGGCGGCCGGGGTGCAGAATGTCACTGAAGAAAAAAAAAAGGCCAGGTCAGTTTCCATCATTCAAATCAATGATCATATGTCCCCGTGGTAGCCTGCACCGCCAGAATGCAAGATGCCAAATGCCGAGTGCCAAATGTCGTTTGCGAATTGCGCCAACAGCCAAAAATAAGTGCCTGCCATCATTTTCATCCCAAATAGCCAGGCAAAGAATCATTCAATTCAATGATTCAGGGTTTGAGTTTCGACTTCTTCTGCCTTTTTGCTTGCCACAATTGTTGCTGGTCGGATCGGGGTTTCCAAGATGATAGCTTGGTGGCTTTGATGGCTCTGCCGACGCAATTTGACGTCGCTCTGTGCGAATCGATTGACGAGGCGGGCTGGCGGATGGCATCGCAGGGCGGCGGGCGGTTGATTTTGGATCTTGGCCATCAGGGCTTGGGGAGGAGGAATTGTACTCACACGACCATCTGCTTGCGTCCCAGAAGAGGGTTGCGGATGAACTTGCGAGTTCGCAGGGTGACGGGGGTCTCGGAGTCAGCCATGTTGACGATCGGGCGCGATGTCTCTGCTGATCGAAGTTGTCGTGGATGGGTTGAGAGAGATGGCGTTTTGGGAGGGGTGGGAAGGAAATGTCGACTTTCGCCCTTATTTTTTCTTTCTGACCTTAGTGGTTCAGTATCCGCTCTGGGCTCTGGGTTTGGTGTCAAGAGTGTGCGTTGCTTTCTTTGCTTAGGCTAGCCCAGGGTGTTGCAATGGTCCGTGCTTTCTTTTGGCCTGGTGGATTGGTGCACCTTTTTTTGTTCAAGAAGCCCTACCCTAATCAATTGAAAAGTGTGGCTTGTGCTTTTCTGACGGTCTCTCAATTCTCAACCTTTGCCCTACTCAAGCCACAGCCACACCTTGTCAGCCTTCACGCCTCAACTCTGTCTGTCTGTCCGCTCTTGCCTGCTTGCCTTCCACACTACCTCTCAGAACTTCTCAGGACTCCACAATTCCCGAGTTCCTATTCCTTGTCACCCACCCATCTGCCCATCAATCAACCAATTGATCCATGGAGTCGAAAGAGCCGCGATGGATGACCTCAATTGCTACATGCATTCCACTCCGCCTTTCCTCAACTTGAATTCAAATGGATGAAGCCAGCGTCAATCGATTCTGCAGCCAGTACCTGCAGCTGGAAAGAGACCTCGACTTCCCCAATGGCCAGCTGTTGCGGGAGGCTCAAGTCCAAGACGCTTTGCACCGTCGGCTCTTTGCGGATGATGCGCTTGCTCACCCACCCCCTGCAAGATATCAGATTCGGGTACTGAAAGAACTGGTCTCGAGGATTGAAGCAAGTATCGATGACTGGGAAGAACATGTAAGGTGTATATCTACTCTATATACATACCTATCTACCTACAAAGCACAATTCAAAATCAATGAGCACCATTCCAATTTTCTCATCGCCCTTGCGCGTCATGTTTCCTACCTGTATTTCCATATTGCGCTATTCCCCTATCCCATCTGAATATCCCAGCCTGACTCCATTTCCTAGGGAGTGTCCGACGACCTGATGTCTCAGCTCTCCGAGCTTCTCGCGTCACCTTTGCCCGAGGAGCTCATAGCTGTACAGCAGAAGTCCTATGTCACATATTCACAATCGTTGCTCAGTGGTGACTCCGGCTCTGAAGCAGGCGCAGACCCCTATCCTCATGTTACCCTCCTCGAGTCGCGCCATCTCATCTCGGCCGGTGGAACTACAGGGCTTCGCACCTGGGAAGCTGCTCTCCATCTAGGCCAATACCTTTGCACACACCAATCCCTGGTACAAAACAAGCGAGTGCTCGAGTTGGGCGCCGGAACCGGCTACGTCTCTATTCTGTGCGCCAAACATCTGGCTCCTGCCCAAGTCATCGCCTCGGACGGGTCCGACGATGTCGTGGCTAACCTCCCCGAGAACTTCTACTTGAACGGGCTGCAAGATTCTCGGGCCATCTCGGCCATGGACTTGAAGTGGGGCCACGCTCTTGTAGGCACTGAGGAGGCCGAATGGAACGGGGGTCAGCCTATCGATCTCGTGTTTGGCGCCGATGTGACCTATGACGAGAGCGTTATCCCATCGCTTGTCGCCACCATAGACGATTTGTTCGACATGTTCCCACGCGTTCTCGTGATCATCACTGCAACGGAGAGAAACCGCCAGACCTTTGATGCTTTCATCAACGTCTGTCAAAAAAGAGCCCTCAACATCGAGGAGGTCAAGTTCGACATCACCCCTAAAGACGCACAGACTGGCCCCTTCTACAGTGACCAAGTACCTATCCGGATCTGCAGGATCACGCGAGGGTCATAGGGCGGATGCTTGGCGGTACATGTCCCCTGTTGGGTTGCTATGTGTGTTACTTGGATGAGTCACTGGCCGACGAGTCTGAGTAGAGGCGAGCATAAGCTTAAAACTTGGCAGTCGTTTCCCAAGGCAGCCACATGGTTGCCGTTTCCTTCCGAAACAGGAAATCTTAGTCCAGGTTAGTATTGCACATGGCAACTCACCGAGGCCAGCCATGAACTGCCCACCCAGATAGGACGTGCCTGATGACTCAGGTGATGCATATACATGTGCCATGGTATATTCAGCGACGGCAAGGCTTCCGACCAATCCACAATGCTATAAAGCTTTCAGATCGGAGAGTGGGTCGCGTGATGGCAAGATCGACGTGGATTTCTGATTTGGTCCTCTGGCGGGATGCACTAGATAGTCTACAAAGCAGGGACGACAGTCATAGTTTGATACGATGAATGCATTCGTGAGGCGCAGAAATCGACGTACATTCCTATCGGGTTCACAAGGGGAGGAGGAGCAACATCCCAGACTGAAGAACGGCGATAAAGCCTGTCGTCTCTTTGGTGACGATATGTTAGTCATGCTTACCTCGCTCCTACGAACTGAGCAAAGCTTAGGATGGGGATATACAACAGCGCTCAGATGTGGTTGGTATAGTATATGTTCTTGGTCACCAAATTGACGAATTGACGAACTGCCGAGTTGCCATGCTAAGGAACTGACCGACGCGAATGGCATGAGATACTGAAACGAATGTGCAACTTTTTCTGGCATAAACTCAACTATCGTGGTTACCCGGCGCTATGTACGGCGGCGCCGTCCCGTAGGTGTTGATAATTTCGGTGGGTGGAACCGACTGGGAGTGATTGGCCAGGTTCCATTTTCGGAGGTGCAATACGATGGGCGGGAACATGTGTCCAGCAAGATCTTAGCTCACACACCCTCTGCCTCTGGAAACCACCTCAATAGGGACAGATGGATGGTTGTCTACCTGCTCCCACTGGCGGCGACGACTCATCTTTCAATCTGAAGGATGGGGATGCCTGCCAGGCCGCTCGGAGACGGAAATCGACTTGATTCCGTTTTGTTGGTCGAGTCCATTTCTCCGAACACTTGCTTTGAAATCACCTGGGGGCCGTCGTTGCCTGCCAGCACATCTGGCCTGGCCTGGTCTGGTTTTCCCCTCTTGGCGGCTTAACACGTTAGCGGAGAGACTAATAGCTCCGCCTTTTTTTCTTCTTTTCGGTGGACAGGGTTACAAACCTATTCAGTGTTAAGAAGTAACAATGCGTGAATGACTGATGATAGGTATACTACAAGTAGCAGTAGAAAACGTGGGAAAGCCAAGTGTATTCGTGGATTGGGGGACTATTCCTAGGTTGGGGGTTGTCTCCGGGCGCTGGCTAGCTTCAACTACGGGGCCGCGGTACAGCCTGCTTACACACCGGCAGAGGCGAACAGGGATCGTACGTACCTGCGGTCTGCTCACTGCCTACTGACATGAAGCGGCCAGCCAGCAGACGCATGGAGGGTCTGGCAAACGGCCCGAGGTGTCTGTGGGAGATCTGGCGACCACCATGGGGATTAGTTAGCAAGCCTTTCCGCGGTGTGTTTGTTGTTCCGACTGCATATCTATAAAGCGGACCACGGACTGCCCGTATTCTATCGAATGTTCGGCTGAGTAGCAGCATACTCATATAATTCCAACCCTTACTATAACTACTACTACTGGACTCACCTTTACAAAGAGTCCGTTTGCACTTTGTCCGACTTGGATACTTGGAATAATACACTGCTGTCTCTAAAGAAAAACAGTATTTAGACTGCCCATCATGTCGCCCGAACAGACAGTTGAGCCCCCTCGGTTCGAGTCGGAGCCTACGGACCTGGCGCCGCTGAGGCAGCCGATCGAGTTCCCCTTCTCCGGCCGGGTCGCCCCTAATCCACTCAGTGAGTATCTACTAACATGACTTTTTCTCCTACGGATTTTCAACGGGTAATACCGGCCACGTACGGGGATACGGCATCCCTTGCTGGTCTATATCACGTAGTCGGCTACCTTTTAAAAAATCGAGATGTAACGAAGAGCTGATGAACGCCCCCTCTACGCAGTGAACGCCGCCATGAGCGAGCGCTTGTCCACATATTCTGAGACGGACCGTGAAGCAAGCGGTATCCCCATGCCGGAGCTGATAGCCCTGTACAAGCGGTGGGGCGCCGGCGGTTGGGGTCAGGTGGTGACGGGCAACGTGATGATCGACCATGAGCATCTCGAGTCGCCGGGAAACCCCATCATCCCTGTGGATGCACCCTTCTCCGGCGCGCGCTTCGAGGCATTCCAGCAGCTCGCGGCGGGCGCCAAGGAGCACGGCAGCCTGATCGTGGCGCAGGTCGGCCACGCGGGCCGCCAGACCACGGTCACGCCCACGCCCATCAGCGCCAGCGACGTCCAGGTGCACGCGCCCGCCATGGGCAAGACGTTCGGCGTGCCCCGGCCCGCGACCAAGGAGGACATCGCCAACATCATCGCCGCCTTCGCCCATGCCGCCGAGTACCTCGAGAAGGCCGGCTTCGACGGCATCCAGCTGCACGGCGCCCACGGCTACCTGCTCGCCCAGTTTTTGAGCTTGACCAGCAACCGCCGCACCGACGAGTACGGCGGCAGCCTCGAGAACCGCATGCGCCTCATCCTCGAGGTGACGGCGGCCATCAAGGAGAAAGTCTCCCCCAAATTCATCCTGGGCATCAAGATCAACTCGGTCGAGTTCCAGGAGCGCGGGTTCACGTCCGAGGAGGCGACGATCCTCTGCGAGGCCCTCGAGAAGGCCGGGTTCGACTACGTGGAGACGAGCGGCGGCACGTACGAGGCCATCGGGCAGATCTACCGGCGCGAGAGCACGCGGAAGCGCGAGGCGTACTTTGCCG
Organism: Apiospora malaysiana; assembly: GCA_006508115.1. Classification (NCBI taxonomy): domain Eukaryota; kingdom Fungi; phylum Ascomycota; class Sordariomycetes; order Amphisphaeriales; family Apiosporaceae; genus Apiospora; species Apiospora malaysiana. Next base: position 2,249,706 of record QUSE01000031.1, read on the forward strand.
AGTTCTCGGAGCAGATCGCTAAGCGCGTGACCAAGACCAAGATCTACACGACGGGCGGGCTCAAGACGGCGGCAGGCATGGTGGCGGTGCTGCGCAGCGGCGTGGACGGGCTGGGCATCGGGCGCGCCGCGTGCCAGGAGCCCGACCTGCCGCTCAAGCTGCTGTCGGGCCAGGCCTCGGGCATCATGAAGTACGCCATGGGCGAGGACGATGCGTGGGCTCGCATCGGGTCCGCCGTGGTGCAGATCCAGCAGATGGGCCGCGGCGAGGAGCCGGTCGACCTGACCAACGCCGAGAACGCGCAGAAGATCATGGCTATGTTGGCCGCGAAGAGACAAGAATCGCTGTAGATGGGGACTTTGTTTTGTGATTATGATTACTATTATGGTTTGCCGGGTCAAACAAGTCACATCGTGACAAGATGCCCAGAATTGGTTGGCAGATGTGATCTACCGAGTCAAACGGCCGAAGCCGAGACAGTCGTGGTACCAGCCAAGGTGTTCAGTTTTGGGGGGTCGTTGATTCCCTCATCGTCGGTAATACCGAGAGACTGTATCTAAACAAGATCAGATTTCTAAACAGAACAAGAGATATAGATACATATATACTTAGAGATAGAAACTGGCACCATTCGCATAAATCCACTTGGCAATCCAGGAACTCGGTCATGATATGTGTAAGCTGACTAATGGCGGGCCTATACTGACATGTGTGATGAGCTAATGATCAATCACGCTCAAAAAACGGGGGGACCCTTCGTCCCCTGGAAGGGAGACAAGCACCAGGAAAAAGAGGCTAAGGTTAGATCATCATCAAGCGAATCTTCCTTGCCCTTCCATGACTACTGTATACACTGAAGTTGACTGGAATCCTGTACATATGGTCCCTTTATTGTTATCATTGCCACTTGTCTACCCTCTAATAGTATCCTCTCTATCTCACTCACCTATAACCAATGCCCCGGATATGAGAGTTTCTAGATCAGTCTCTTACCTACCCCACTAACTTCACAAGGCCACTTACTCCCCCCAAAAAGAACCCCGCCATTGCCGAAGCCGAGTGCCCGCCGCCTGCCGGGACAATCCAACAAACTTGCCCCAGCGCACATAATCCTCCTCTGTGCCATCGCAAGACCCCGTCGCATGCGAACCGGAAACCAATTGACGGACCAATGGATTCAGGGAACGATGCTGGCCAGGCTGGGCAGCAGGAGGAACAGCAACAGTCGCAACATGTACCCGTAGCCACCCCGACAGAACAACTCCCATCCTTCTACTCGCCACGGACGCAGCCCGTCGTCCCGGACCATGAGGGCGACCACAACCTGAGGAGCGACCTGCTCAACATCTCAGCCCTGGCCGCGACAGCGCGCGCCGCCCCGACCTCGGCGCCCTCCTCGATGCACGCCCCGACGACGGGCGCCACGACGCCCAGCAACGAGCATCCGCCGCCACCCCCCTCGCTGCTCTCGCCGCAGTTCACCCCGCCCGCGACGCCCGGGTTCGCGACCCCGACGTCGGAGAGCCAGCCGCCGCGCGGCGTCCCCGTCGACACGGCCCGCGACGGCGGCACGAAGAAGCGGCCCCGCCTGCTCGAGACCCTGCCCGAGGTGCAGTGCGTCGTGCGCGCCCGCATCCCGACCGTCGCCGGCACCGAGATGTTCCTGCATCTGTACACCAACAACGTCGACAGCAAGGAGCACCTCGCCATCGTCTTCGGGCCCCACATCCGCAGCCGCTCGCTCGACGCGCCCCGCGAGGGCGAGACCGAGATGGACCGCATGGTGCGCGGCGCCTACACGGGGCGCCTGTTCCCGGGGCGGACGCAGAGCGGGATGATGTCGTCCGGGGGTGGTGGTGGCAGTAGCAGTAGCAGTGGACACGTAGTAAAGGAGCAACAACAAAAAGAGGGCTCAACATCATCACAACCACCACAGCACCAGTCACATAATGCGCCGCTGGTGCGCATACACTCCGAGTGCTACACGGGCGAGACGGCGTGGTCCGCGCGCTGCGACTGCGGCGAGCAGCTCGACGAGGCGGCGCGGCTGATGTCGCTGCCCGCGCAGGCGCAGCACGGGGGCATCATCATCTACCTGCGGCAGGAGGGGCGGGGGATCGGGCTGGGCGAGAAGCTCAAGGCGTACAACCTGCAGGATCTGGGCAGCGACACAGTCGAGGCTAACTTACTCCTAAGACACCCGGCCGACGCCCGTTCGTACGGCCTGGCCACGGCCATGCTCCGCGACCTGGGCCAGGACGAGGTCCGCCTACTCACCAACAACCCGGACAAGATCCGCGCCGTCGAGGGGCCGAACCGCGAGGTCCGCGTCGTGGAGCGCGTGGCCATGGTCCCGCTCAGCTGGAAGGGGAAGAAGGGGGAGGGGTTCCGGAGTCAGGAGGTCGAGGGCTATCTACGGACAAAGGTGAGTGAAGAAGTCGACTGCAGTGGCCGCGGAGTCTATTATGCTAATAACAAATCCCAATCAGATCGAGAAAATGGGACACATGTTGGACATGGGCGGTATGCCCCCGTAAGTGGTCACCAAAGAAGCAATTACCACCTTACTGCCTACAGAGTGTATCAATGCGATGCCGGGTGGAAAAGGTCATCACCTAGACATCTACTGTGAATAGTATATGCTATATCACGGAGACATATATATTTATGGATACCACTAGAGCATCTGTACCATGCCCAGCGCTGTAGAAATGAAAGCAATACATCAAACCTCGATTGCTGTGTCGCACCTCCCCGTGATCAAAGATAATTGTTGTTGCCCGTTGGAGCCGATCAGGTATCCAGGTTAGGCCTTGATGACCGACCAGCCGCTACAACATCATATGGTCGGATCGCATCTACTCTGGTGGCACCAGGGGCCTTGTCTTCGCGCGACACAGAGGTCTACCTCGGACAAGTACCAACGTGGAACTTGGCACTTTCTGGGGAATCCTTCGGGTGGGAGCCGCCACGTCGGGAAGGATGAAAACTGGAGAATATGGGGATGGGAATATAGATACTAGCTTGCTTTCTTTTTCATCGGGATGGTCACTTGACTCTGCCCGCCTGCCGGCACGCTGCCTGTCAAACAGTGACTTGGCCCCAATGACAGCGAGCTTGTAAGACATCATTTCAGCCCAATGGGTGAAGAAGATGGAGTTCACTACCTGCAACTGGACCGGTGGGTTGGCTGGCAGCTTGGCGGTAATCGGGGGTGAGGGAGGAAAGCTCTCTCCGGCGACCGACAAACGAAACGATCGATCTCCCATCCTCCTCCTGTTGCTGGGGAATGAGGGAGTGCACGGCCGCCGCATGAGGAAGGTATGGAAGATGGCAGGTGGTAGGGGGTGAAGATATCACCACCCACGCACCACCACACGCACCTACCACCGACCATGATATCATACCCATACGTGCTGGCTGGTACATGTGTAAGCAGGAAACGAAAAGCCTCGCAGGGCTGTGAGTTCGACAGGAGCTGAAGCTCCTACCGCCATGTGCATCGGCCACGAGTGATCTACACGTACCTAGTCATACGTACGGACAGCTCAGAGAGACTTCATGCGAAAATAACAGATTGTGACCTAGGCTCGATGCCGCTACCTACGAGCTTGCTGCTTTGCCTGGTTGCCATTGGAGGGGGCGATAAGAGATGCGATCAGAAGGGCTTCGACGCATATATGCAGCCAAGGAAGAAGACTAGATTTCAGGATTCAGGTATGTGTGTATGTTGTGTGTGAAGTATGTAGCCTAACCTACGGCACCTGCATTCCCGAGTTTGGTCCCGGTTGGGTGTTGGTGTTGTTGCTTTCTGTGATGACGATGGTGCCAGCAGTTTTCTCATGGGATGGTATCAGGACATTCATTATTGCGCAATTCTGCCGCAGATAGTTCGGATTGGTCGAGGTGTGGTTTCAATAATATCCCGGGATGATACTGTGCCTTCGACCTGCATGATGGCTGCTGGAGCCAGAGGTCCGGGAGAGGGTAAAGGTGGCGTTATATGATCGGCAGGATACATACATGCACGAAGACTTGCTGGCCATCTACAGTTCTGTCCAATAACGGCTATCACCTCTGTTCTCTTAGGTATTTCCCTCGGCCGATGATGAGTGTGTAACGCATCGATTGCCGTTGTGTCTACATACTCGCTTGTCGCCTGAAATGCAAAATTGAATGAATGCAACAGACCAATTTCCCCTGAAATGGGTGGTCGTTTAGGTGTTATTGAGTATGACGATGATCCATGCATCAGGTAAAGAAGTTCAGTCGTCGTCCCTTGTTGGCGCTCAGGGATCATCCCCAGGGCGGCTTCTCTCCCCCCACCAGCCACATCTTCCAACAACAAGCCAGCATGCATCAGCACAAGGTATGGAATGTACATGGACTACCTACTACTATATACCAGGAATCTCGATATGGAAATCCAGCAAGATGTAACAACAAACATACATTTTCATCAAACACCTAACTTTGACAAGCAGACGAGTGAGGCTATGCATCATTACAAATTCCTCCAGGATTTGGGGGTTATCGTGGCACATTACGCTTACTACTTGACATCATCATGTCTTATTCTAGAAGATGTGTCAGTCCCTGAGCGAAGGGTTTCAACAAGCACCCATGCCTCACCTTACCTTGCCTTCGGGACCACCGTACATATACTTACACATACAGTACATGTGTATGTCTCAACGCTTATTTCTTGAAACACAATCGTCGTAGAAACCTTCCGAGAGCTTGATTTTCTGCCCTCGATCCAGCGCAGGGAACGATAACCACATGGATTGCTAAAAATATTCCCGTTGTTGGCTATCTAGCTTTCTGACCTACATCCCAACCTACGTCAACAGTGACCAGAAAACAAACCCCCATGACCATTCAACCCCCATGCTGCTCGGTGCCCAGGAAACCAAGATCCAAGGGGGGCCTAAGGGTAACTTAGTAAGGAGTAGTACAGTTATGATGTAGTGTCGCTGTCTGTCCCTCGTGTGGCTTGGGAGCTGAAGGTCCGTCCATCCGTCTGTGGCAGCCTGGCAGCCTGGTTGTATGTGTATGTAACAAGAAAAAATCACCAAACCAACATCATCGCATCGAGAGTGATCGCGATTGAGTATGGCAATTCGGCACAGTCCGACATCCACAGGAAAAACGGACGGTGTCGATCTTTTTTTCCCTCTTCGTAAAATGTGCCCGTGTGGCGTAATTTTTGCTGAAGCTGTCTTTAGCTTGGATAATTCCCGACGACCGTTGGTCAACTAGCTGCAGATCGTCTAGAGCGACTACGTCGGATGAGGAACAGAGTAGCATCCCGGGGAGAGTTCAGATCAGATGGATATAGTAGGAACATTGAATGATTTTTTTTGTCAAGTGGGATTTGTTTGTGATATTAAGAAGTATGTAGTGGTATCTCAGTTTGCCCGTGGGCCTGTCTCCAATGCAGCGGGCTGTGGTGTCGCCATCAAGCCTCTTCTTCTCTCTTCTTCGCTCTCTTCTCTCAACTCAACTTATCTCGCTCGCTCGCCTGCTCTATGCTTTTTTGCTCTCCATCCCATAGTTGTGATATCATATCGTAAAAGATACATGTTTCCTGTTGTGAAAATGACAAAAATAAAAATGAAAGATGCTAGTCCACCGAAAAGCGCCCGGTAAAACGCCACGCCAAAACAAACAGTCCCATGCGCTTTCGATGAAGAGAGTGCGACCGGTAAAAAGTAGTGGTATGTGTGGTCCTCTCCCCCCAAACCAGGGGAAGAGGCGCAAATCAACGCCAGCCAGAGCCAGCCAAGAAGTGTAGTCAACCTTCTTCTCCGTCGTAAATGCCGCCAATGCGCTATCTATCAGAAAAGATAGAAGGCGTGCCCGTATTTTTTTTCTCTGTCCCGAATCCACCCGTTATGCTGCCAGATATCCCTTGTTGACCATGCAGTCTGTTTTTTCCCATTCCCTAAGATCCCCTGTCTGGTTCCTTCGTGACCGACCAAGAAAGAAATACGGTGAGGAAGCAATCGTGCGTCTTGCGTCGTCGTCGTCGTTCCCCCCCTCTTTGATAGATTAAATTATGTCACTGGGGAGGCCCAAGGTGGATTGGATCGTCGTCATTATTCGACGACCCAACCACTTTTTTTCCTTGGTGATCGCCCAGGCGGGCCCCAAAATTATTCCCAGATGTGGAAAGAATAGAACAAAAGAACAGAAAAGGGATCAACCCAATTCAATTCAATAGTCGGAGGACCCGCCGTTGCTTCTCCGGCGTCGTCCAGTGCGCAGCTCGCGCTCCGTGTCCATGAGGCGGGTCTGGACCCAGGACCGCATGGCGCGGTCCTGGCGCACCTTTTCGCAGTTGAGGAGCTCGGTGAGGGCGCGCTTGATGCCCTCGTTGACGTCGCAGAGCATCTGCTCGTCGGCCGCCATCTCGTGCATGACCTCCTCGTCGAGCACGGGCGCCAGCTGGGAGTACATGCTGCTGCCGTTGTTGCCGCTGGCGGGCGGGATCGACGAGCGACGGCGGTGCTGGCGGCTGCGGGGCGGCGACAGAGAACCGGCGCTGCTGTTGCTGCTGATGGACGAGCTCGAGGACCGCGGGTTCAGCATGCGCGTCGGCGACACCGAGGGCGAGGTCGCGGCCGTCGAGGTCGTGTACATGGGGCACAGTTCGTGCATGTGCTGTTGCAGCTCGTCATGCTGGTTCTGGAGGAGGAGGTACTTCTGCATGACGAAGTCGCCATTGTGGTGGTGTTGTCGTTGCTGCTCCTGGGCAACTCGGCCCAGTTGCTGTTCAAGCGTGCCGCTATACATTGTGGTTGACGTTGTTGTGAGGTGTTATGGTTGTGGTAGTGGTGGTAGAGGTGATTGAAGAAGTGGTTGCTATTGAAGCGGACGTTGTAGTAGTTACAAGATATTCTAGTCTGCTGCGAGGTCCTAAGAATGGTAATAGCGAGCGCATCGGAGTAGATGTGGTCGTCGTTATGAGGTGGTGACAATGGGTTGGTATGTGGCTGAAGAGAGGAATGTGTCTTGTTGCCGTGGTATGAGGTGGTAGTAGTTGGGATGGGTGTATGTCATGAAACGACTTGGTCAAAAGGTAGTAATTCCTAATTTTCCTGGGAGCGAGGAACACGATAATAATAAAGAATAATCAATGTTCAGCGCTCGGCGGTGACGTGATAGCCCTGGGCCTGGGGGTAGGTCTAACAGGTAGGAGTGTGGTGTGTGTACAGAGACAGAGTATATGTGTGGCCTTGTGGCACGGGGGGCGGGCTGAAAGGTCCTTTGGGCAGGTTAAGTACTTCTTTTTCCTCTTGCTCGCTTGTCTCCCTATTATTCTTCTGGGTGTACTAGAACCAGTACCAGTCGTGAGTTGATTGCTCTGATTGCTCTCTGCCCTGTCGATCCCTTATTGGAGTGGAGGGTGGACGAGGGTGGGCATTCGGATATGGGCCAGTTTCAGAGGGAATCAAGTCGTTACCGCACGTGGCAGGGAGTGGTAGCAGGAGGTGACGCGGCCGCAATCACGATTTGATGTAGATCTCCACACCGACAAATAAGGCCAAATCGGGTAGGGAGAGAGATTGTGATGCAAAGCCAGACGATGAACTGGTTGGTGTATCAATTGTACAGAGTATGTAACAATCACCTAATCCATCGGCCCTTTGCAGGAGGAGAAAAGAGGAGGGGGTGTTGATTGTTGATGGGATATATGGATATATGGAGATGGGATGGTGGTTGGATGGCACAACTTATCAAGGACAAGCAAGCACACACTTCTGGATATTTGAATTTTGAATAATCTCGGTTGAGCAAGCAATTGATTGACAATCGGCAGGCAGTGGATACGGAGTAGGTATAGGCAATCGATCGAAAATATAAAGGAGGCAAGGAAGGACGCGGCGGGAGGAGGATGGGTGGATGGCGGTGGTTTTTATCTATCAGCCCAACTGGGTTGCTGCAGAGCGACGCGGAGCTAATGTAGGCTTGATGAAAGTTGAAGGTCTGCCAACCGGCTAGGCTTGTCCCAGTCGAGAGAGTTGAACCTATGATATCCGTTTCCAAAATAACGTTTCCCTCTGGATTGGTGTGCTGGTTGCTGGTTGCTGGTTGAGATGAGAGTATGTATGGTATGGGTGTGTGTGTGTGTGTGTGTGTGTGGCTACCCAGCTATCTGCTAGGTTCGCAAGTTAGGTACCCAAGTACAGTAACCCAACGGTGTGGCAGTTTGGATTTATTTCCCTGATAGTCGTACTGATAGCAGCCAGCCAGCCCGCAGCTTGCAGTTGCAGTTGCAGTAGTAGCAGGAGTAGCCGCAGCAGTAGTAGTGTAGCAAGCAGGCAAGTAGCAACGATGTCCAAGTTTGTCCAAGCGGCCCAATCTTTTTGGTGCGGCGGGCGTGCGTGTGAGAGATGCTAGAAAAATGCTAGAGACTAGAGATGATGGTTCAGGTTCGCAGCAACTGCAACTTCTTTTACTAGCTCGAGAGTCAGGTTAGCTGGCAACCGACTACAGAGTTGGACCCGGCTTGATCTTTGGTTCTTATACACACTACCGCTACCCACTACTCTCCCCGAAACCCCCCGCTAGATCCGATGCAGAGGTGTTGCCGCTTCTAGAGCGATATAGTCAGAGACGGGTCAGGACCCGGGTCAGGAGGTTTGACGCTGCGAGCCTGCGACAGCAATTGGGTTTGATGCCGGTGATGTGGTACGATGATAACCTGAACGCCTATCTGCCTATCTTACTATTTTGTGCCGTATCGCCCCGATACCTGCCACCTAGCCACCTCCAGTATTACTGTGATATGCAGGCGCAGCAGCGGGGGAACCCCATGGATGGAGGGATGGATGGATAGCTGAATGGCTGAATGGCTGAATGAGGTGCATGGCACAATGGGAAATGGACGGATGGCATTTCTTTATTAATGAAAACCGATGGAGCTCACCGGTGGGGGGTAATGGTAATAGCACCGTACGATGCTTTCCAATTGGGTGTTCATTATGTTTGTATTACCTTACCAAGTCCTCCTCCCCGAGTCTCCCCCCCTCATTTACCCCTTGGCTGAGTTTTGTCACCTTCGATCATAGAACGCTCCAGGCCCGATGGGGCAACATCCTGTTCGATAGCTCCCCAAGCTACTGGCTGGCTGAGCTTTGGTAAACGCGGACGTTCTAACGTTGGGTACGAAATAGTGGGAGAGGAGGGGGAAAATAAAGACAAAACCACCAAAAAAGAAACGGCGTCCGTTAGCACCAGCGGTAGATTTATCCCAACGTCCCGGCTTCAGCTTGGCTGAGAGCAGGCTGAGCTACCACTGACGTGAGGGCCACGAAATTATCGTGCAAATTACCAACTTAATTCTTCTGTTATCGCGACACTAAAGAGCCTAGGCTGGATGAGAGAAAGAGCGAGAGAAAGGTCGAAGAATCCAATCCAATCCAACTCAATCCATTTGCCTATTCATGCTTCCGGCGTCACGATCAGTGGCATCATTTTGACCATGGGCAATACCGTAGCAGGCGAAAACGCGCGGCTTGCATCGCCGAATTATTCCATTTCCCAATTTTTTTTTTTACTATTCTGTGACAAACAAACGGGTGGACAATTCTCGGGCTCGCCATGGGAATGTGGAATGTCACCATGTAGGTAGTACTCCGTATCATATGCAGAACCAAGGGGGGGCGACACGAGGGGGGTGAGGGGGAAGCACACAGGGTCCTCTCGCAAGCCAATGCGATCTCTCTGCAACTCTGCTGTCTGCCCTTTTCCCCAAGATGCCAAGTTGGCAAACATCCGAGTGCAGTTCGTGCGGGGTGCTAGCTGCATACAGTAGATAGCAACAATAATCCGTACCGTTTTCCTTCGCGATACGGTGGCAGTGTTGTGGTGGCCCAGAGTTCTAACTTTCCAGCACGGCAGGACTTGCAGGGCCAAGCCAAGCTGTCAGAGCGGACCAATGCAGCTGACAACGCTGAACAACGCTGACAACGCAGTGCAGCGGCCATCGGGCGGACAATGGAGCGGCATCCTCCTTTGGGTGCCTTTGCAGCGACCCTCGAACACAAGTCGAACCACCATGCCGGCGCTTACCTACAGAATCACAAATAGCAAAACCTTTTTCGTCCAATGCTGATGCTGATGATATTCGACGAAGAATATTGCTGCTGTTTACAAAAAGCCGCATACTCAATCTGGGACCGACTCTGTTTCCTTCCATGTCTCTGTTTTGAATAAGCCAAGCTCTCTCGTCGTAGGATATTGCCTGGTACACATTTCCAGATCTTCAGATTCCCAGGGTCCTCCTCACCCCCATGGGAAAGAGAGAAGAAGCAGCCGATTTCTTTTGTCAGACGTTCTTGGCATCATTTCACCAACTCTAAAAAAAGGCGACCAATGAGGCGATTGTCCAGTAAAAAGGCTCGCTTCGCTTGCCATGCCTGCAGGTGAGTTGTGTTATCGCGGCTATTGACTGAGCTCGTCCATGAGTCGTCACGACGGTGAAACCCGTACCCGCTCATCTACAGTAGTAATAATAATAATCATCAGACGGCTGAAGCGACGATGCACCAAGGAAGTGCCGTCCTGCTCTCTAGTAAGACCACCACCGTTCATTTGTCGTTCTGTACTCATGAATCTTGCGTGTTTCTTAAAATACCTATGTACAATATACTGGGGACGGACGGACGGACGGACAAGCAGAGAAGAAGAAAAATGCGGGTGTCAGGTGAAATCATAACTCACGCTCTGGTCATGATAAAAGTGTATCCGGCTTGACAAGGACTGCTCCTATCCCGCCCGGGCATACAAGCCGTCGGTCGACAGCTCAGGGGCACCAGCGACTACTACGTCACGAATTGGCGCCGGAGGGACGGCTAGCGAGGGAAGGTCCAGCCCTACTACTACCACTACCACTCAGCCGTCGCCAGAACGGCGCGAGACGAAGGCTTTCCCGGCGCTCTACTTTCTCGATCCCGAGAACAACGTCCCACGGCTGGCATCGTCATCCACCGTGTGCCTCCAGTATGATTCGTCAGACCGTCTGCTGGACGGGCTGTGGGACAGCTTGGTTGATGGTGATGGGCTGCCGAGTTTCTTGGTGTTAGTCGATCGATATTTCGCAACCGTCCACGGCTGGCTACCCATCCTCAGCAAGAAGCAGCTTTATCGGACTCTCGCTCAACAGCAGACCCAGAGAACAGACAACAACTTTGCCGTGCTGTTGATCTGCATGCGACTGCTCGCAACACGTCCTCCGTCTCCTCCTGACCACGAGCAGCAGCAGCAACCGGGGCCCGCGTTGACCTGTCCGCGGTACCTGTTCGCCAAGGAGAGCCTGACGAAAGCCGAGACGAGATGCCTCCCATCCCTCTCCCTGCTCCAGGCCACCATCCTCGTGGCCACGTACGAGCTCGCCCACGGCATCTACCCGGCGGCCTATCTCAGCGCTGGGCACGCGGCGCGTCTGGGCATCATGATGGGGTTCCATGACCGCGAGCACTGCCCCCAGATGTTCCACAGCCCCGTGACCTGGACCGGGCGGGAGGAGGAGCGAAGGGCATGGTGGGCAGTTGTCATTCTGGATCGGTATGTAGAAGCAATATTACCAACAATTACTACTGATTTGCATAAAATCTTTGTCAATTGTATGAAAGTGAAACAAATACTTACTGAAACCAAAACCGTCAACCTGCAGTCTGGCCCATCAAGGCATCCATGGCATGCCACTGGCAGCCCCGGAACCCCATCCGGGGGAGCTGCTCCCCGCATCCGACGACTCGTGGGATCTGGGGGCCATCGGGGTGAACGACGCCCTGTTCGTCATGTCTTCGACATCATCATCGTCGAATGCGACAGAAGCCATGAGAACCACAGGCTCGTTCGCGAACCTGTGCCAATCAGCCCACCTCCTCGGGCTCGTCCTGCGGCATCGCGAGGAGCTGGCCACGAGACTACCGAAACAGCCGCAGCAACAGCCCACAGTGGCGAGTCTGGATGGTACTGTCTCTGACGATGCGGGGATTAGCTTTCACATCCGCGAGGCGCGTCAGCTGCATCACGCCACATCTGCCTTTACCCGGCACTTGTGCAGTGGCAGCGGGACTCGCCAAGCGGAGTCCGGGGACCCCGGACTCCTTGACATTGGGGTAGTAGAGGAAGTTGGGGGAGGTGGGCCCTCGAAGGCCTCGGCAGCCATGGCGGTGGTTTTCTCGGCCCGCATCGTTTTGTACGGGCTGTACGCGTGCAACGAGCGCTGGGAAGGCACGACTCGCTCGGCTGAGGAGACGGAGCTGCAGCAGTTGGCCCTGGGCGGCATCTACGAGGTGGCTCGCGAAGTCGCCCGGATGGCCAGGAGGCAGCTCCAGCTCCTTCTCTTTCCCGCCGAGATGCCAACGATGATGGGCATGGAGGACGACAGGCTGCACGAAGAAGAGGCAGACGAGGAGGTCCAACGTGAGTGTATCAGCATCAGTCCGCTCATCTGCCACTGCCTGTACCAGGTCGCCGGGGAATGTGAGTGGCTCGTCCTCGAGGATGAGAATAGCGAGGCGGCGGGCTGGATGCGGGACGTCGTGGAGCTGCTAGGGAATCTGGCGCAGAGGTGGCAGGTGGCCGGCGCCTACTTGGCCGACATCACGAGCTGGCCGGGCTACAAACAGGTCTTGGATGCGCGGCTTGAAGGTATGGACGTTGCGGTATAGGTGTTTGCATGCCTACCTCTTTGCCAACATCAGCTTATGCATTTGATATAAGTCTGTATGGTAATAGTATCAAAGTGAGGAGTTTGGTACACTACCCTTCAGTCTCTTCGCCGAATGGGTTGATAACGGTTTTGAAATACCGAAAAAGTAAATCGGCCAAAGAATAGAAAACTCTATCTGTATTCCAAAGTGCGAAACTGAGTTGGTAACCGGCTTTGTTGGTTTGCTGGCAACCAAAACTGCTGCCTACTGTATGTGGCGGCCACGTTGGCATAGCTCGGAAACCAGATCCCTAAAATCAGAACCTCCAGGCATCTCCGAAGACAACATCAAACTTTCGCCGATTCTCAAGTACTTACGCATCCGCTCTTCTTTTCTAGAAATGCCTTGAAAGCAGTGTTACAACGTGGGGTTTTGTGAAGCAAATTCTGTCGAGAAGCAATCGCACAGTCCAGGCATTCTCCCCTAAACTCGACAAGAAAAGAAACGATGTCTGAGCTCGAGTCCCTCCTTCACCGGCCGCGCCCCTCGGCCTGGGAAATCTTCTTACGAAACCCCTGCCTCTTTCTCGCCGAGAAGCTCTACGCTCGGCACCGCCGTCATCTCAAAACCCCACCCTCATTGCCTTCGGATGCTGGGGCAGCAGCAGACGTCGTAGCGCAACAGCCGCGCCGCCAAATGGACGGCGAGGAGGACGAAGAGGAAGAGGACCCCCTATCCGTCGTCTGCATCTCGGACACCCACAATAACAACGCCCGGTGCGACCCGCTGCCGCCCGGCAACATCCTCATCCACGCGGGCGACCTGACGCAGTCCGGCTCGCGCGCCGAGCTGCAGGCCGCCGTCGACTGGCTGCGCGCGCAGCCGCACCGGCACAAGATCGTGGTCGCGGGCAACCACGACGTCTTTCTCGACCCGCAGCGCAGCGACAAGGACGGGAACGATGTCAGTCACCTTCACAAAACCAACCCCTGTTTGTCGTATCTTCGTCGTCGTAAGGATGAGGAGGAGCGGGCGAAGCTCATCGACTGGGGCGACGTCAAGTATCTCTGCGACAGCGGCGTCTGGGTCACCCTCAACGGCCGCCACGGCTACGTCCGGCTCAAGGTGTGGGGGAGCCCGCGGTCGCCGCGCAACGGGAACTGGGGGTTCCAGTACGCGCGGGAGGACGCAGAAAAAGTCTGGGACCGCGCCGTGCCCGACGACGTCGACATCCTTGTGACGCATGGGCCGCCGCGGGCGCACCTGGATGCTGGAGGGCTCGGCTGCGATGGGCTGTTGCGCGAAGTGTGGCGCGTCCGTCCGCGCCTGCGGTTGCACGTCTTCGGACACGTCCACGCGGGCCACGGGCACGAATGGGTCCAGTTTGATGCCGTGCAGCGGGCATACGAGCGGACCGTCTCGGCCCCGGGGGGCGTGTGGAATCTCTGTAAGGTGGTTTGGGCTTTCGGGACAGCGTCACTCTTGCGCTGCTTCTCGACGTCGGACGAGGCGAAGTGCCAGATGGTTAACGCTGCCATGGTCGGTGGGTTACGGGACGAGGTTCGGCACCGTCCAATCAAAGTCTATATATGAGATCCGGGTCTCTGTTCCTAAACATATCCAGTTGAAGTTACTTCCAAGACCCAGCTAGGTCAGGTAGCCCAGAGAGGTGATATTATTGCTTGCTTCGCGGTATTTCTGCGCATCCAACGTCGTCAGGGGCTACAAGCGCCCCCGATACTCGAATGGAGGCATATCTTCTGGCTGAGGTTTCTTCTCTAAGACCATTGGACTTCTCACCAGGTAGCCATCAGCCTATGCGACAAGCCAGTCCCATTGCAATTGCCCTGTTCCTCTATCAAGATGATACAGTAGCGCAAGCACTGTGAGGGGCAAAACGGCGATGCCTCTTTTCTGGCCCAGAGCAGAAATACACGTTAGTGAAGTATATAGATATGAATGAAATTTAGACCAAAAAAAGAACAATGCAAAATGGTTCGTCAGCTCATTTGCCGTTCGATAACCCCCCTTGTGGAACTATACTCGATTGTGGGGAGCTTGAGTTTGAGTCCCGAGGAAAATATCAAGAGGCAGATGGAGATGCCTGACAGTGCTGACAGCCGAAAAGCACTGTCGCGTGATGATCCGAGTCGCTCAATAAAGAGAACGTTTCTAACACCCCGCCCGCGATATTAGGCAAACCAAAGCAGGCTTCAATCACATTTTCATATAGCCCAATCCTGCAGAATTGCATACCACTTTATTCGAGAAGCTACTTGGACTTATCACAGTCAAATCGACGAGTCCGAAAATGTCTATCCAACTGGTGCGACCTAGACCCACTCGGATCCTCGTCTTGAATCCAAACTCCTCCCAGTCCATGACCGATGGCCTTTTACCCGTCATCAACTCTGTAGACCTCGGCTCTGTAAGTGTCCTCACTACTATTTCATTTCATAAGCCCATCAGATTAGCAATCATGTTCTGGTTGTATGCGTTGCCCCTCTTACTGACTTGATTCCCCAGACGGTCGAGGTCCACACCATGACGGCCCCCGGGGGGTCGCCGGCCAGCATTAACAACGACGAAGATCTCCGTCTCAGCACCACAGTCGCTTGGGACTACCTGATAGAAAACAACCCTGGGCAGTGGGACGGCGTCCTCGTGGCGTGCTTCAGCGTCCACCCGCTGTTAGGCAATATCTCCAACCGCATGCCTGCGACGGGCATCTTTGAGGCCAGCGTTCTAGCCGCCATGTCACTGACCAACCGCAACCGTAAAGAGAGGTGGGGCATCGTGACGACAGGCAAGTTCTGGGAAGAGCACCTGAGCCAGGGAGTGGCCATGGAACTCACCGGCGACTCTTCAACGCCCTTCGGCCCCCATAGCCCCTTTGCAGGCGTCGAGTCGACTGGTCTCAATGCTTCCGACTTCCATCACGGGGTTGATCCTGCGGTCGTCACCAAGAAGATCAAGGAGGCGACCAAAAGACTGCTGGCAAAGGGAACAGAACAGAGCAGAGTGACGTGCGTCGTCATGGGCTGCGCAGGAATGGCCGGTCTGGAAGAGACCATTCGTAGTGCCGCATCTGAGGATATTGGCGAGAAGTTTGCCTACCAGGAACTTCACGTCGTCGATGGTGTTCGAGCAGGTCTTATGCAAATTGACCAGATGATCAAGAACGGGAGATTACGCCCGCGGCAGTCTATTGCTTAGTCTATTCTTAGAAATGAATAGTAATCTTAAGAGTCTTGGTGCCCTACTGAAATGGGCTATTCTAATCGATGTGTTCTGCCCCAAACCTCATCCGCGTTCGCCTTCCCCTTGGTTTCCGGCACTCTCCACAATACGAACAGCGCGCAGCCGGCCGCCAGCGCCGCGAAGATAAAGTAAACCCATCCCGCGCCCCCAAACTGGCTGTTCAGGGCCTTGTTGATGAGCGGGAAGAACTGCGCCACCAAGAAGGTAGCGACCCAGTTGGCGCCTAGGGCCCAGCTCTGCGCCGCACCCACGGCATCCTGTCCCACCATTTCGCTGGCCATCATAAATGGCACGGGGCCCAGGCCTACGGCAAACGAAGCCACAAAGCACAGTACAAGGACGGCGCTCAAGATCTTGATCTCGAACATGATGGACAGCGCGAGGCAGAGGGCGCTGGTGCCCTGCCCGACGATGGACAGAAGCAGACACGTCTTGCGACCTAGCTTGTCCGGCAAAGGGGAGCACGCCACCGTAGTGACGAGGTTGATGAGGGAGATGATAATGGTCAGCAGCGCTGAGCTGATGGGCAGCAAGTCGGCGAGCAGCGACACCGAGTACATGATGATGGAGTTAATGCCGCAGAGCTGCTGGGACAACATGATGCCCACGACGGCGATGATGGCCGGGCGGGTGAGCGGGTCGCGGATCACTTCGACGAAGCTCTTGTGCGAGCCCGACTCGCCAGGAGCCTTGCGACCGTTGATGGCGCCAAGAGCTGCTGCCGCCGGAGAAATGGAAGGAGCTACTCCAACTTCTCCGTCCAACAGACCTGCTTCCTCCTCTGGAACGGCCAAATCAGGCCCCCACGAAATGGTCTCCTCGTTGATGTCGTAGCCGGACCCTCGGATACGCTGCAGCGTCTTCTTGGCCTTGGTGACGTTCTTGTTGGCTGCCATCCAGGCCGGGCTCTCGGGGACCATCAGGAGCCCCGACGCGTGGACGGCGCCGACCACAACGCCTGTGCCGAGGACCCAGCGCCAGGCCGAGCCATAGCTGAAAAAGTAGCCGAGGGTCTGCGTGAGCAGGATGCCGACGTTGATGCTGATCTGGGTCATGACGCCGAAGAAGCCGCGCTCCCTGGGGGGCGCGACCTCGCTGATGTATAAGGGGACGATGACCGTGGCGGCGCCCGCGGCGACGCCCGCGAGCAGGCGGCCGATCGCGATGACGGGCACGACCGAGGCGAGGGTCTCGACGGCGGACCCCACGACGAAAAACAGACTCGTGAGACGCATGGCGAACAGCCGGCCTTTCGCTGAGGACGTGGGCCCGGCACCCAGAGAACCGATCAGGCCGCCGATGGTGAAGACGCTCTGGACGGCGGCGAAGGCGGCGTTGTCCATGGGGATACAGTCCGGCAGGGATCGGGTCGAGATGGACTTCTTTCGGCAGGTGATGACATCTTCGGGGGCGTTGAGCTCGGCCTACGGGAAGTAAACATGGTGTCAGTCAGTCAACACTTCTTTTATCCAACTGGGCCTGCAAAGAGCAACGACTGATATCATGGGGGTTGTCACGTACCAAGTGGATGCCGAATTGCAGCGATCCCAGCGTGCTAACGGCAATGAGGAAGATCAGGTAGGGAGAGACATCGTGCGTCCATTGCCGCAGCCCCGACGACATGGTGTTGCGCGGGTCGAGATAACAGCGGATGTATTGCAATACTGAGAAGAGAAGTGAAGATCGAATATCAAAGACTTCTAGAAGTATGGATTATTCTCTAGGTAGGTAGGTACCTAGGTGTTGGAAAAGTTAGGATGTATTCAGGTTGCATGAGGTTGGAAGCATGGGATGTATCAGATGCATGTGGACTGTCGCTGTCGATCCCGAAGTCAGGGCGACGGGAGGTTGAGATTAGCACTTGGGTACCTGGCCTAGGGTCATCTTAGGTAAGCTCTACCCCGCGGTTTCGCTAACCCGCATCCACTGTAACCCCCTGGAGCCCCTATTTCATGTGGGCTTTCAGGCCTAAGCTCCTCCTAGCAAATTGCCTTAACCTCAATTGCTTGTTGCTTGTTCCTCGTTCTTGACGCCGCTCAGCCCGACAACCAATATGCCCCAAGGAAGGCACCGTAACGAGATGAAGACTTCCAGATCCAAGAAATCTTTGGCTGGTATGATCGGAGAAACCCAGACTCCAAGACACCCTGGATCTTTTCAAGCTTCTTCTTTGGCTCGAAGAGGTGCAGGTGCACGTCAAGACTTATACAACCGCCGACCGTAATGATGATAGCATATACGATGTTGTAGACGGGCGATCTATCATAAGAACACAACAGAGGTGCATAATCGACAACTGGGAGTAGACAGCGAAGGCACTGCGTCCACGATTTGGATATATCAACCTGTACTGTGCCGCCAACTCCAGCTATCAGGAAGCAGTCACACAAACCACCATGTGTCCGTTCTCATCCTGAACCTTCATCGTATTCACCTCGACGCCACTTTCCACGATATACTCAACGTCAGCTGGTCCTACGGCGATATCTATCCCCTCATTCTTTCTCTGGGATTCATCCTCTTCATGCAGGAATGCTGCCGCATGCTCCAAGATGTCGACCTCAACCGACTCCTTGTCCTTCCGCCCCCTGAGTCGAATCACGCTCAGCTCGTAGGCGAAGATAACGTCCTCCTCGCCACTGCGAAAAGAGCGTAACTCCTCATCCCTCCACTCTGCACCGAGCTCCCCGCCTGCGCTGGCAAGCACTCCATCCGGCAGCACCGGCACATCCGCCGAGACGCCGCCCCCGACCGTGCGGCTCTTCCCATTAATGACACGCAGCCCGCGCGCAATCTTGAGGCCGCTGATCACGTATACCGGGGCCCGGCGCCCGAGGACGTGGGAGGAGTTAACCACGGCGCGGACCCGGGGCTCGTCCAGCCTCGCGCGAAGCTCTTCCTCGGACGGCAGGTCGCGCAAATACCGCGTCTCGAGCCGGTCGATGTGGTATGTCGAAGATACGTCTGCGTCGCGGTTCGCGTTCACCCCGCCACCCACCACGTTTTGGAGGAAGTGTGCCCAGAGGCCTGCGCGCACGGAGTGGCCTTTACCCTGCGAGAGCTCGTGGTCGTATTCAACCACTGTCTCTATCGCCGCGTCAGGGCCGGTCTCGGTAGCACCGATGGACTTCAAGGTGGAGAGCGTTTTTGCGGGCCGGAGCGGGTTGGCGATGATGCTGCCCAGTTGGATGGGGCCTGACGGCTTGTAAGTAAAATTGGGCGCCAGCAGGTACGTTTTGATTTGAGCCATCTTTTCTTCCCTGGTGAGGTGAACTGCCGTTATTTGAGGAAGTTGTTTCCTATTCTCATGACATCATCTATGAGGACTCAGAGTCTTGATCGGTTTCAGGTGCGTGCCCAGCGCGGCCCAAGGAGCACGTGATGTAGGCTGCAATGTGTGCTTTTTGGCTGACATGCATATCCGCAATAGTCTCCTATTCTATCACTGGCCCAGTGAGCTCCAACCAGGCACGAGGCTTGTAGGCGAAGAGCACAGCTCCAAGTTCTTCTAAACAGTCGCTTCTGCTCAGCCAAAGACTTTACTACTTAGGTTATGTGTGACTACTCCTGCTATCTCCCCCTTGACCTGTTGAAATGACACCAGAGTGTTCACATCAGCGATTGGTTTCGAGTTAACTTTTTACATAGGTAGGTCTACACCGAGTAGTTTACCACCGACAGGCATCAACTATTCCGGCCCAAAACCCATCAGGTGACCTTGCCCCTTCTGTAAAGAAATTCAATGGGGTCAAGAACAGACACCTAGCATGTCCCGTATCTACAGACATCTTGGCAAACATGGAGATCATGCCTCGGCGCGTCCAGAGCCTTGCCACTTCTGGCGGTAATCGCTTTTGCGACTGGGCAAGTCCAATATTGGCACAAGTCAGCATCATTGCGGCCAGCCCAGCTGCAATAGCAGTGGCTACAGAAGAGCCGGACTTGGCGACCTCCCCGTCGACATTGCCCAGCCAGGCAGACGGCACGTTGGACCCAAGTGTGCCAAAGACCGCCGGGCCATAGGGGTCCGCGGGCGGGTTAGTGTCTGAAAACGACCCATGGGCATTCGTTTGGCGTATGGAAATGACGGCGTCATGGCAAGCGGGGAACATTTCTCTCTTGTTGCCTCCTGAGTTAGACGCGGCGGCAAAGAACAGAAGTTTGTCTTTCTTACGCAACTCGGCCTCGCGGATGGCGATACTGATCTCGGGTATCTCGGACTCGAACCCGAAAGACATGGATACTATATCGACCTCGCACTCCTCCGTAGCCCATTTGATCGCCTGGCATATAGCATGAGGTGCTTGACCCATGGAGCCTCGATCTCGCGCGATCCTCGCGACATAAACCTCGGCACTGGGAGCCATCTTCATCACGAGGGCGACGGTGTGCGTTCCGTGCCCATTTTCGTCCACTGGGTCAGCTGAGTCGCCAACGAAATCCCTCCAGCCTTTCACCTTCCGGCTGCGCACTGGTGCCTGGAAGAATGACGAGTCTTCATCATAACCGGAATCTAGAACGGCAACCCTAATAGGTCGTATATGCGAATTGAGCGCTGTCGGCATAACAGAGTTACATACGTGAGTGTTTAGCTGCCCGATTCTTCCGATCCAGTCGTTGGCAGCTTCTGTCTCCTTCGCCTCCACGCTGGTTGCTGAAGCAGATTGTATTGGAATTCGAGGAACACGAGGCGAATCAGGGATGAAGCGGCCGAGTTCGTTAGGGCCCATAGGCTCAATGCGATCCAAGGCATCTTCAAATCCTAAGAGACTCAAGAGTCCGCGTAAAGGCTCTATGAGAACATCGAACAGAATCTTTCTTCTGTGGTCAAGATCGTGCTTGAGATCATTCCACCCCGATCCAGTCCTGGTTGACGCTTCGTCAAATGTCTTACTCATGAGCGATTTCCGTAAAGCGGATCGAAAATCGGTGTACTCGAAATTAGTCCATTGACTTGAGTCTTCGACAGTGCGCAATGCCAAATCCCATCTTGCGTTGATACCTGCTTCGACTGTGTCATAATCATCCAGTTCAAAGGCCCGTCCGCGCATGATTTCCAACATCACCAAGCATAGCGCGAGAATACGCGGATACCGAAATATCACGGAGTAGGAATCGCAGTATTCTTGAGGGCAATCACCGCCATTCTCAAACGCGAGTGCAAAGTAGGGCTTGGAAGCATACAGGCAACTTTCTGATGGGCTCGCCGTCGACGGCTCGAAAAGAAAATGGATTGATTCGTTAGACCACCAAGTGTCTGCCCAAGGGGAGTCGTAATACTGCCAGAAAGAACGTGCGATTATGTAACACAAGACCAGTTTCATCTTGTTGGAGAGGCGGTAGGTGTCCAAGACACGCCTCAGTGGCAGGCTGGGGTCAGGTCTGATGCGCTGCTGGATCGGAATCCCTTCGTACAGCTGATATAGCTGGGAGTTTTGAATCTGGAGGTTCAGACGCGATTCGAGTCTGGAGTTTACTAGATTGCAAAGCGATCCCGGCTCAAGCAGTCTTGAGGGTTCTCCATCATGCATTTTCATCGCGTCGCCATCGTATCGAACACTCTTCTGACTTTTTCTATTCGCGGGGCATTAGCTAACCCAGTTGAAGTCGTCGCAAAATCCCACGCAAAACTTACAGCTTGACGCGTAGCTGGACATCCTGCCAATGGCCATTTGTTATTGGGAATGAACGTATTAGTATTTCAAACCCGAAACCCTCATCCAGGCGGACAATATCGGCTTTGAGCCGTAGTCTAGCGGCGTGCCTGCTATGCTTGCGGCTGGGCTGCAGGGCTGCAGTACAAACGCAGGCAGAGTGGTAGCGCAAGACATTGTATAACGCCGTGTTCACATCGCGCGGGTATTCATTGGGTGCCATCTTGATAACTTGCTTAGCATTTCTGTCGTTCGTGTCAGCTCGAGTCTGCGAGTCTTTCGAGAAGCGTTCCAGCTGCCTGAACCAATCTTGCTTGACGAAGTCGGGCCCATGCAAGAACTTGGTGAGGCCAAGCCGAGCACGAGCTTCCGCTTGATGGGCTTCACGTTGGGTATTAGGTCGAACGAGATTGCGGAGGATCGACTGGCGTCCATAAGCCGGGGCATTTGGCCACTGTGTCAAAGAAGAGCCAATTATCAGCGAGTGTAATTATTCAGAGGCATTATACGTACACAGCAGACGCGCTCCAAATGTCTCATTAGCTTGAGCGATCTTCTCTCGAGCTTAGAGGAGTGCGCCTCGTCCACCGACTCAATCGTCTTCTTTGCAATCCACAGCTCGGCCGCGAGACAGCCAGCCGTTACCGATCTTTCCTTGAAACCAATGTCGGCAGCTAACATGGAGATCCTGCCGAGAGCGTCCTGGGCAAATTCGAGGGGCTCCTCGCCTACAGGGGCGATGCTTTCATCAGCAGAAGTTGGAGCCATATTGCGATGGAATTGTCTTGCCACCTGGCGATGGTTTCGTCCATGAAGAAAACATCAAAAATAAGCAGTCTTCAGCGTTATGAAAAAAGCGAATGTCGCAGGTAAGGCTGAGCCGTAGGCATTAAACCCGGCTTATCATGTACCAAGCTTTCTTTTGCCACATATCAACCCCGCCGTCGGCGCGAAGGGCAGCCAAAGAGAAGCTTGCTTTTCCCCCAGCCTTAGAGAAAACTCGTTCCCCGGTCAGAAAGGATGTTGATTTTCTTCAATTTTACAAGCCTGGCCCTCGAATTCTCTCTACGTTGGCTCTAGATACCAAGACAAGCCATGTAGGACGAGAACAGTGTATCGCGTCCACATCGCGTCCATCGCATACACTTGCAACTGTCACCGGTGCCCATAGATATTTGAAGCTGTCACCATGAGCTTATCAACTGCGCAAACCGAAACCCTTTCCATCTACAAAGCTGCTACGAGATGTCGAGACTCGTTTCTGCCATGTCTCATGATTGATGGTCTAATGGAGATGGAGTGGGCTGAGAATCGACTTGCCGACTTCAATCTCTGGGCCAATGGCATTGGCGCCTTTGCAGAAAACCGTGCCTCACTAGATGAGAGGCTCAGCCGTGATCCCGATACCCGGAGCATCGTTATTCACGTTCTCGAGCTACTTCAAAGCTGCGTCGAGCAGTGTCAAAGTTTAGGTGTGATGACCGGCCGATGCCCAAACACGGTATACGAAATAGGCTTTGATGGCTGATATACTCAACAGAGAACACGTCTACGAGAGACTCATTAGTAAAGCCTTCACCCGACCACCAGTCAGGCAGTCTGTCGCCACCGGATACAGTAACTAGATCGTTCAGCCCTTTTTCCGACGAATCGTCAGACTCAGAGCCGGCGTTGCGCCCAGATACTGACTCTGACGGTTCTACGGCTCTAACCACAATGATGCGTGACGTGGAGCAGTTGACCAACCAACTAGTCAGGCTTTCTATCGCTATAAGGAACGCTGGGACGTCCTCGAGGTTTCGCAAGGCTGATAAGCTCTTCAACCCCGATGACCACGGAGAATTACATGCGTATCTGGAAAACATTGTCAAAGCTCGTCCTCCGGGGCCAGATGGAGTAGGGCTCAACATTTTCAAAAAAGATATAACGCCTGCACAGAAACGCTTGATCGAGGCGAACCTGAGAAGGAGAAATCGTTTTGTGTACGCTATGCGCCACGCGCAGAAGCTCGCCATGGAAGCCCCTAAACGTCCTGAGAAAGTTGCACTTGCCCCGGATTGGCCGAATGCAGAGCTTGCCAGGCCGAAACCTCTCCGGCCCTCAGATATAAAGCCCCCCGAAGTTGGTAGCCTTGGACCTAATTTGACCGACACCAACGCTTCCTCTCTAGGCACGCTTCCACTTCTGCTTTCTGTTAGAGCGCCTCCTTCCCAAGCCACCATGACCCAAATCACATCGACGGCGGCCAAGGTGGTTTATCCAAAGCCGCCGAAGGTCAAGGCAGGCATGCAACAGTTCAAGTGTCCTTGCTGCTGCCAGACTCTTCCACTGCTATACCAAGAGAGTACCCAATGGAAGTAAGTGGCAGTTCCCTGCTAAGAAACTTAGGTATTATATACCACTAAGTATTGACTATTGAGAATCGAAGAAAACATCTCATGGGCGACATCAGGCCATATACATGCATTTTGGACGATTGCCCATCTCCCGAAACATTATACATGCTGCGTTCAGACTGGACCAAGCACATTGAGAATGATCATAGAAAGGCGTGGCAGTGCTTGCACTGCAGTACGCCTGGAATAGTGCCCCGCCTCTTTACCACTGTCGAAATGCTAACCCAGCATATCCGAGCTTCCCATTCCGATACCGTCTTGGAAGAGCATATTGCTGCCGCCGTGAGTGCCGCTTTGCGACCCGCCCCTTTTGGCGTTAGCCGATGTCCTCTGTGTGATACCACAGGCACACCCGATTCAGAAATATTATTTGATCACATTGCCGAACATATCCATTCCTTCGCCCTACAATCACTTCCCTGGCCCGACGAAATTAGAGGCATAGAACACTTTTCTCAGGACGAATACTTTGACAACGAGTCAACCAATTTCTCACAACATTACAACATCTCGAACATGTCTGACAGAGACTCCGAAGGTCTCCCTCCACTCCAAGACATCTATTACGATAGTGACCGAGACGAGTTGCCTTCACAATCCCATATCCCCAATATGAGCCAACAATTCGAACATACAGGGACAGACATACGACGAATATGGAATGATCGCACTATGAGCTGGCAAGAGTCACCGATTCCTGAACCACTAAGTCGACCACCGGGGCCTAAACGTCGGTTTTTCGAAGAAAAGATACCTGAGGCCCCAAAGAGATTTTATATTTCTAATGACAGCGTCTCACAAAGTCCTACATTACCTCTTGAACTCTTTCAAGATGTCCCCAAATCTGCAGAAGCACTCCGTGACGAAGTTAGCATGGACATCGGACTGCCTTGGATAGAGAGTAAAGTCGAAAGGGTGCTCCGTTTAGTGGCCGCTCCTGGATCTAGCGGCACGACACTCCAGAGACTCCATGAGATAGAAGTAAGTGAGATGTTCATGCAGCGCGAGAATTGGGCTTACGCACACGGCAGAAAGAATTTGACTATCTGTCAAGAATCAGACCAAAACTATCCAGGCTCTCATACGCATACACTAGCCGCGAGGGTACGACAACCACTAGCCCCCACCCACTTGAAGATTGATAAGCAGACTGATCTCTCCAACAGCGAAATATACGGAGTTTCTGGAAACGTGTGATCATGCCATTCAAGGCTATAGACTTAGAGAATATATACAGGCTCCAGCGAATGATTCAGTGGAGGGTTTGACTGAAGCACCTTTCGGCACACATTGGGATCTTGGCGATGCGAGTCAAACGAATGACTTATAGGGAAGAGTTTGGAAAGCAGGGACTCACTTATTTATATCTGAATTGACGTACGTCTAATACTAACGGAACTGCACTCGCACACATGATTGAACCTCGATAAGATACAGTCACTGTCCCAATTCTTCATACACGCATCCGCTGGACGAGACATCGCTTGCCCTTAGGAGTCAGCACAAAGTACCACTGGGGCTCCATGTCCGCATCGCTCATTCCCTCCAGGTTTGAGATCTCCACATTGGGAAACCTGTGGAAGAACCGGGCGGCTGCGAGCCGTATCTCTAGCCGCGCAAGGTGCAAGCCCAAACAGACTGCCAATAGTGTCAGGTATCCGTCATCATTCGGTATAACTAAAAGTCGCAAGAGAATAGCAAAACCCGCGAGCACTTACCTCGACTCCCGCCCCCAAACGGTAAGAACGCGTCTTTCATACTATTCGTTGGGTTCTGCCAGCGCTCCGGCCAGAACCGCTCCGGGTCCGGGAATGCCTTGGGGTCGCGATGCAAACAGTACGCCGACGTAGTGACAATAGTGCCAGCAGGGAGGCGCTGACCGCACAGCTCAGGCGAATCGGGCGGCACTACGCGCGGCAGACCCGCGGGGACTGCAGGATAGAGTCGCAGCGTCTCCTCGATAACCATGGCCAGGTAGGGCAGTTCGCGGACCTGTGCATCGGTAAAGCTCGTCTGACCAGGTAAAGGCAGGCGCTGCTGGATCTCGCGCACCAGCTTCTGCTGCACGCCGGGGGTGCGGCACACGGCCCACACCAAGTAGCTCAGCGTCTTGGACAGAGTGTCACTACCGCCGATGATGTAAGCCTGGGCGTCGACGGTGAGCTCGAGGGGCGAGAGGGCGCTTTCGTTGCCACCCGTAGTGGGACCCCGATAGTGTTTGTCGAAGAGCGTATGTATGGCCGTGTCGGGACTGTCCAGCATATGGCGTTGGTGGCGCTGCAGGCAATCGTGCGCGTACTGCATCGTGCGATCCTCGACCTCGTTGGCTGTCTTGAGGCTCTTGGGGCAGAGGGCCGAGGGCAACTTCCGAAGCCACGGTGTCAAGGACGGGAAGGCGGTGCGCACCATGAAGGTGTCCCCAGTGGCTTCGATGTCCATAATGTACTGGTTCTTCTTTTGATTGGCAAGTCAGTCAAGTCCTGAGTTCCGTTTAGCAATGGGGTTGCAGCAGCATATTTGGAGAATGAGGTTGATATAAAAAGTACAAGATGTTGCTTACCTCCCCCCTTTCTAGCATCTCGAAAGAATCACCGAAGCTCAAGAGGCTAATGATGTCTGTCGCCATGAAAAGCCACCACTTGTATATGTCAGCTGCGCCTCTATCGTTCATCTCGAAGGCCATTCTTTCGATGGCTAATTGAACCTTCCTATCGATCAGTGGCACTACCGACCGTAGTCCAGACTCCGATAATGGCTGGGACAGATGGCGTCTGCGGTGTCGGTGGACACGCGGATCGGTTGTATTGAATATGTTAGGCGTTCCTAGAACCAACGTCTTGTACCAAGGAGATTTGAGAAACTCCCCTTTGATTCGATAGATGGCCTGCGCAGCCGCTGGATCGGATATATCGACTTCATGGGGTGCGGTGCGCACGATGGGCCCTGGCCAGCGTGGTCAGCATCGACCAGCAAGAAATTCCCAGTGAGACATCTCACTGACCGTATTTTGCATGAAGGGACTGGACATATACCGGCGCTTGACCCCGAATCTCATGGTAGGTGTACAATGCCGAAGTGAATTTGGTGTGCCACGGGCCAGGAAGTCTTGCCAAAGAACCATGCGAGGCAATGCCGGACAACTACATAATCAGTTAGCTCCTCTCTTACACCGGGATATACTGCTGCTATTCAAAGACGCTACTTACTTTCACTGCCAAGACCAGAAAGATGATAGCAACCCAGGTGAGGTAGCTGTCTGGGAAGACTGAGCCCTTGACACTGGATTTGTCGATAACCATGGTTACATTTCTTTGTATCTTTCTCTCTTGATGAGTTTGATGGAAATGAGAGAGGTTTAGGGACGAGTTGACCCATCTCTTATCCTGGGACCCGTCCCATATAAGTCGAGCGTCTCTGAATCGTGATCGCGAGACAAGGTCGAAATCCCTTGTCAGTGTATTCTGTTACCCCTACTCTCGCAGTCTCGCAGCTTGCAGGACCCCGTCTGTGATCCATCATAGTCGAACCTTGGAGTGTCCACGAACATCTTGGTCCCGCATGTCAATCACAAGACTGTTAATAGCCGGAGGTCCCCTAACCCCACACAAAAAAAACATGGGATGGTGCTTGAAAGAGGATAGACTTGCGACCGAGCCCTTTTGGTTCCATTCGTATCGTTGCTCATTGGCCATAAGTGGTAACTCTCGCCATGCATATGGTTTCCGCGAACAGATAATTGATGCCAGAATAAGCTCCCGTCTCAAGTAGACAAGCTTTGGCATCCTTTATCTATTGGTCAGTAGGGGGTGCCTCCGCTCGTTCCGACGGTCTCTTGATCGGTAGAAGCTCCTGCGTTTGTTGACTAGAGATTCTCATGACTCGTATGTGTTCATCAAGACATATCTCAGACTCCGAGTGACCTATTTGACGACGTACGGACAAGGTCCAGACTCGGGCACAACCTGCATGCTTCGGCATTGGATATGACTGATGGGAGCTAGTCTTATCTTGTCGCTCGTGGAAGCTACTATCAAGCTCGGGCGGCCTCTTTAATCGTCTACCTGCGTCGGAGCTTTTCAAATAACGGGCGAATACTCAGTAAGGGGCGTACTGTAAACCTAGATGTTCGCCTTGGCTCTGGGATATATCGCACTCTTGAAACCACAGGGGAAGTGGCAGAGGATATCAAGACGAGCGAGTAGTTGAAATATATATCTACCTACACTGGCATAGCCTACTGATTCTCGAAAAAAGAGAAAGAAAAGAAAAAACCCAAACCTCAGTAGTGATAAGCACGGTATTGAGCAAAAGTTCTAGAGTCGATGCGCCAAGAAGTGTTGGAAGACCAGTCACTCTATTCTTGCAAGAGTCGATTTGACAGACAATTTAAAATGTAGAGTAAAGAATCCAGCAAAAAACTACCACCAGCTCACAGAAAACAGCCTGGCTCCAATCTTGGAGGAAATCGTAACACGCAGTCCCGACCCCGCCACTTCCAAGTCCGTCGTCCCAGGCAATTCTGGATACAGCAGCGAGATCGAGACATCCTTAAAGCCCTCGATGGCGGAAAACGATAGCTCACACGATTCCTCCTCGCCCCCGCGACGCCATAACGCTAGGTAACACTTCCCCCCGGGTTTTCCTGTATCACTGCGTCCGCTCCCACTGCCATCGTCGACGCGCAGACCAACCGCCAACCAATCATCGTGCCACTTCGCGAGCCCCAGCGGCCAGAAGGGTACGGCCGTAGCAATGTCCCCGCGAATCTCCTTGTACACCGCCATGCCGCGGTACACGAGGTCGAGCTGGCTGGGCGCCAGCAGGTCGAGGCGGCCGCTGAGGTGGACGCGCCCGCTGACTAGGCTGTTCACGACGGTGAGCGCGTTGGTCTCATCGTCCCACCCCGGCTGCGGGTAGGCCCAGGTCGCGGCCTGCTCGGGCACCACGGCGGTGTGGATCGCGGCGACGATGGCGGCGTACCGCACGGGGTCCTGCTGGTCGCTCGTCGACTGCAGCGTGTGCACGGAATTCATGGCGTCGTCCATGCGCTGCGCCCCGCTGCTGCAGTTCTCGATCACCAGGCCTGGGTACCGGTCCAGCAGCCCGGAAACCCAGCGCAGGTACGCGCGGTTGTGCGCCAGTTGGCCCGCACCCGCGCTGCTGCTGGTCACGTCGGTGCCCTGCGTCACCTCGATGTTGTAGTCGAACTTAAAGTACTCGACCCCGTACGTCGTCACGAGCCGGTCGATGACCCCGTCCATCCGTGCAATGACGGCGGGGTGTCGGAAATCTAGCTGGTACCGGTTCTTCTCGAGGATGCGTTCGCCGTCGCGCTGGAAGTAGGCCTCGGGCGGCAGGTCGTTGGCGACGGGACTGCGCACCCCGATCACTTCGGCTTCGACCCAGAGCCCTGGCTTCAGCCCGGCCTCGCGGATCTTGTCCAGGAGGTTCTTGAACCCCATAGGAAAACGCTTCGCTGAGGGCTCCCAGGCGCCGACATCGTCCCACCAGTCGTTGTCATCGGCGTACCAGCCTGCATCGATAACAAAGTACTCAGCGCCCGACCGGGCCACGGGCTCGATGAGGGCGAGGATCTTCTCGTCGGTGGGGTCGCCCATCAGACAGTTCATGTAGTCGTTGAAAATGATAGGGAGATGCTCGTGATCCGGATGCTCTCGGCGAATGCGGCGTCGGTACTGCGTGAGAGCTCCGAACGCAGCGTCTGCATCGCCAAAGACGTGACACACTGCCGCCGTGGCGCTGGTGAAGGACTCCCCTGGGACCAGTTTCTGTCGCCAGTCATGGTCGTTGGAGTCTGGCCCAGTGGCTGCGAGATAGATGTCGTCCTTCCAGTCGCCAAGCTCCCATTTCCAAGAACCGTTATTCTCGACCTGCCATAGCCAAGTCTCGGCATTGTCTCGGCGCCTGAGCATGCCGATCGGCAGATGACCCTGCGTGGAAAAAGTACCCCTATTCGACACGTTGAAGATGGTCATAGGGGCTAGATGCCCCTGGTTGAGTTGGTAGACTCCAACGTCATCCAGGCCTACATCAGGAAGCGACATCTCAAGCCATTGGGTTTCCCGGAACCAAGTATTGGTCGCAGAGGATACGGTAAACTCCGCCCACCACTCCTTGCATCGGGTGAGGCCTCCTATGACAAGAGAAGAGATTTGCGTCACGACCACGTCTTGCTTCCCCTCGTTACAGACTGTCGTGCTCGACCGCAAGATAGGCAGACCAGGAAAAAGGTCTAGATGGCAGATGACTGTGATGCTGGTCTGGTCGTCGTGAAGGGTCACGTTGAGTGTCTTGTACGTCTCGACGCCGCTGGTCTTGTCGATGTGGTGAGATACATGCTTTGTCTTGTACTTCAGTCGTGTCCCGACGTAGCTCCCCACAAGCGCCTTGGACGTTTTGCTCTGCGAATTGCCCTCGCCGCTGAGGCGGACTTCACAGAGAGGGGTTGCTGAGCTCTCGAAATGGGGGGTACCCTGAGCTCGAGGAGGTGCACCCGCCGGTAGTATGTCCTGGAAATACACCCTCCCATCTGGGTCAAGGCGAAGAGTGACTTCCACTACCTCATTACTGAACTTGATTTTGGTTGGCGTCTCGGCGGTGTCCATGGTGTTGATCAGGGTTATGTATCTGTCTGGGTATTGGGCGGAGAGGATGAAACGAGCCTGAGCTGTGCTCCGTAAACGACCTCTGATATTGAAAGTTCGTCCTGCTCATGACTTCATATGGCAGTGGATGTCAAATCGATGACCCTATCTGATTGGACCGGCTATACCACTCCTCACCCCTGGAGTTATACTGCTTGCCTGGCAATGCCAATTCCCCCGCAACCCAAGAAGGCTCTCCGCACCCCACCCCGGGTGGTTCGCAAACACGGCCGAGACCGTACTGCATGGCAGGGGGTCATTTCAGGTAATTCTCTAAAGCGGCACTGTATTCTCAAATGACCAATCTTAGGATTTGCATGTATTGAGAAAAAAGTTCACAAGACAGGATCTATGTGTATCACCATTCTAATCGCTGGCACTGGTGGAGCCCCTTTCCGGGTCGTTTCTCTGCAGCCGTCGCGCCACGTTTCCGGTGAGATATTTCTCCATATTCGGAACGAAGAAAGCAAACACCACCAACAGGAACCCGAATGGGATGGTCGCCAAGAATACCACCTTGAAGCTCTCCACATAACTGTTCCGGACCCCCCGCTCCACCACGTCGAGGACCTTGCCCGTGACGCCCGGAACCGCGGAGAAGTCGTCGATCTTGATCGCCGTAAACAGATCCGCCAAAGACGACTCGGGAAGCCCCGCCCGGACTGCGGCGGGTCCCACATCCGACTCGAGGTGCCCAGCCAACCGGGTATTGAGGATCGAGACGTAGAGCGCCTGCGCCACGGCGCCGCCCATGGAACGGATGGAAGCCAGCGCACCCGCGGCGAGACCGATGTCGCACGCGTCAAAGAGGAGCGTGACGCCCGGGAACGCGATGTTCTCGTTGAAGCCCACGGCGACGGTGGCGAAGACGCCCAACGTGATGACGCCCGTGTGGTTGGTCAGGAGGCCGGCGAGCCCCGCGATGAAGGCCGCGGCGCAGAGCGAGGCGCAGATGGACTGGATCTTGGTGCGCGGCACGTACGATATGGCGAACCCCCCGAGACACTGGCCCAGCAGCACGCCGCCGCCCACGACGCTGGACTGCCATCCCACGGCGAGGACCCCCTCGTTGAAGACGCGCCCGATCAGAGTGGGCCACAGCACCGTCAGGGAGAAGTAGACCATGGAAGCCAATGTCGCGATCATGATGATGGCCACGTACTCGATGCTCCGAAAGATGCGCGGCGGCATGATGCCGTGGTTGTGCATGACGAACTGCTCGTACAGGCCGAAGGCCAGGAGCGTCGCGATGCCCACGATCAGCGTGCCGAGCACGTGCGCGCTGCGCCAGGGGTACGCGGTCCCGCCCCACGACAGCCCGACGAGGAACAGCGTCATGCCCGCGCAGAAGAGGAACAGGCCCCCGAAGTCCAGGGCGCGCACCTGCTGCCACTTGCTCCGGCCCTGGACGTGCAGCTGCTCGTAGCGCGGCGGGTGGTAGAAGACGGCGTAGAGCATGACCGTGACCACGGAGAACATGATGCCCAGGTAGAAGGACCAGCGCCAGCCGCCGACGCGACTAGGCCCCGCGCCCGGGCCCGACGAAGTAGACGTGTTCAGGATGAAGAGGCGCGCGATAGCGGGGCCGAAGACGGCGAAGGGCAGCGAGGACAGGAAGACGAGGGTGACGATGGGCCCGCGCAGGCGGTTGGGTACGAGCTCGCCGAGGACGACCTGGTGCGAGAGCTGGCCCGCGGCGGCGAAGCCATTGAGCAGGGTGGCGGCGATGAGGGCGCCCACGGTCGGGGCCGTTGCGCCCACGACGCAGCCCACGGTACTCAGGCTATTGCATGTCAGGACCATCCAGCGCCGGCCGAAGATGTCGCTCAGCCGGCCCACGAGCAGGAAGCCGATGCCGTTGCCTAGCAGGTACGACGTGCCAACCCAGCCGATATCGGGCGACGGGCCTAGGTCTGCGTCGATCAGGCTCAGCGTGTTGGCGGGCATGACCCAGGCTAGGTAGGCGCAGATGCTGGCTGTACATGTTGCCTGTGGCGTGGCGATCATTAGTAGATGAAGTCTTCCATGGGTTTGGTTTGGCTCCGATGACGACGACAAAACTGAATGCATTCGAGTATATCACCATTATGTGATGGAAGATATTGCGCAAGTAGGGAGTGTGTGTTTGACTTACCACAACTGTGCCAATGAACTGCGCGCCGCGAAAGTAGCCCGCGGGCATCTCGTCTACCTCACCTCCGATGACTTTGGCCGAGACCAGGTCAACAGTGCCATCAATGTGCCTCTTCTCGACGACGCGCTCGACCTTTTCGGCCCTGTGGTCCTTCTGGTCGCCCATTTTGAGACGGTGTTATTCTAACTTGTGCGAGGCGAGGTGTCACAAGTCTGATTACATCTGGCATTGATATCATATCCCCTTTAAATATATGGACGTGCATAGATACCGACAGATCTGTGCTCCGCGGGTATCTTGCCGTTGCATCTGGAGGGTGTGTATACGTCGCCGAGGTCAGACCGCCCTATATGCGAGTCGGACGATCTTTCGCCGTGTTTGGGATGGAGTCGACTTGGGCCTTACGCCAACACAGAACTCTTCGTCACCAAAAGCACGTATACTCACTTTGCCAATGCATCGGGAGTGACACTCCTCGTAGGGAAACCCTTGGGGTTTCATGCGGGGCGACGCGAGGTTACCGCGGATTCGTTGCTTTTGTTTTAATGATCACAGCTATACCTGGGCTGCATTAGCCCCTCCACAACCCCAACATGCCGTGTAAGTCTTTTAGCTCTATGCGGTAATCATGTATGTCTCGTCTATGCATGGAGACCAATCGTGGGTGCAACAACTCCCGAGATAATGCAACCTTGAGGTTGCAGTCGATTGCACACGGCGTATACTAGTCTACGAGTTCTTGGCTAGCCTGCATGGTAATCTGGGCGAGTGAGCGGATGATAGATGTTTGTTGGAGTCAACACGTGGGAAGAGCAGCATCGCCAAGTCACGGGGAGTCTCCTGGTTGTTTGGACAAGAATACCCTGGAGCTGTTGGCATATACAGACCAGGGTACATGAGAACTCTAGCGGAACCATGGCGTCTTTAACGAGAAGTGAATTGCGAGACATTGCCCAAAAAGGGAAGAAGTACAGGATCATGTAAGAGCTTGTCGAAAAGTAAGTTCACGCATTTTAAACCCAGGGGTCCGGCCCGCCCGACACTTATTGTGAATCCACTAATCCCTTGACAGCCAAAGCCTAGCGACACTGGGAATAGTCTTGCAGAAAGAATGAGTCAGTGATGGTATTCCAGAAGCCGCGCTGGAAGAAAGGTTCAAGGCGAATCCACTCACATTCGTTAGAAGCCTGGCAAGTTCCTTGGGAACAGCAAGTCGCGCCGCTGCCGAGAAGCATCAGAACCATTCTGTAATTCAGAGGTACCGGGGGGTGGGAGAAGAAGAGAAAACAAACTACTTACGACCACCCTTGGCCTCCGCATTGAGCCCACATAGCTCCACACTGTACCGACAGGTTAGCCAAGGCGGAAAGGGGGATCCGGGGCAATGGGGTAAGCACTCACATTGCCGCTGGGCGGGCTAGTCGGCTCGGAGGTTCCCGGCTGGGTAGTGGGGTCAGGACTGGGGCTGGAGCCGCCGTCGCCTCCACCCCCGGAGCTGCCGCCGGCGCTGAGGGTGATGTCGGAGGAGCCGGAGCTCTGGTAGCCCTCGGTGGCGAGGATCTGGTAGTCGTGGGAGCCCAGGTTCATCCCCTGCTTGGCCCAGGCGGCGAAGTGGTTGGCGATGGTGATGGTGCCGCTGGTGCGCTTGCTTGAGCGGATGGACCAGTACTGGTTGAAGGTCGAGGTGCCCTCGATGCTGGGCTGGTTGACGCGCTGGCTCTCGTAGATGTCGTACGTCGCGCCGTCCGACGTGAAGCTGCCCTTGTGCTGCCCGCCGCTCCCCGGGTTGTAGGGCCCGAAGTTCTCGAGCACGTAGTACTCGACCAGCGGGTTCTTGGTCCACCCGTACAGCGACAGGTACCCGTTGGACCCCGGGTTGAAGGAGCCCGAGTAGCTGATGGTGTGGCTGCTGCCCGGGTTCCAACCCTTGCCGCCCACGAAGTTGTTGCAGTTCTGCCACGACACGCTGTACTCGCCGCCGGCCTTATTGGTGTACTGCACGTTGCCGCCGCCCGCATTCCTGCACAAGTGGGGGAAGACGCCCGTTAGCAAATCGTCTTCGCCTGTGATTGACCGAAGCCAGTTGAGTCGTGACACAGAGATCGGGTCTTACCAGAAAGAGTAGTAGTATCCGTTATTGGTACCCGTCTGGCTGTTGCTGATGGACTGCCGTGCGACCAGATCGCCAGACATCTCGGTGACGTTGAAGGGGAAGGCAGCAGCCCCGGCAGCCAAGAGGCTGAGGAGCGCGGTGTGGGACAACATGATGGGTCGCGAAAGCTTGGATCTTGGTGATCTGCAGCGATATAGTGATTTACCGTCTTGGCTGTTGCTTGTCTTCCCTATATCCAGAGTACCAAGCATCGGCGAGGGACGTCAATTGTTATATATTCTCACTTGGCATGTGCTTGGCTACCAGAATGGCAGCCATTGATGGCTAGTTTGGCGTTCACATCTTGCTGTCTACTCGATCTGGCCCGGAAGTTGAACGGCCGTTATTGTATCCACTAAACCGGAATCCCAGAACCGGGCGCCGCCAGGTTTGGCATCCAATGTCTTGATTGACGGACCTTTGGAGTCTCAGCGACCTAAATCTTATTGTGCTGTACTGTCTTGAGCTGAAGTGCTGAGAGTATTTTCAGGTGCCCAGGGCAGTGATGATGGACTTCCATGTCACGAGCGTACGAGGCCACGACATACGTCGTAGATTGGTCGCGTAGCATCCATGCTATCCCGCTACAGGGAAGTGCGCAATTCAGGCTAAACTGGGAGAGATGAGTCTAGTACT
Source organism: Apiospora malaysiana (assembly GCA_006508115.1). Lineage (NCBI taxonomy): Eukaryota > Fungi > Ascomycota > Sordariomycetes > Amphisphaeriales > Apiosporaceae > Apiospora > Apiospora malaysiana. Next base: position 2,285,275 of record QUSE01000031.1, read on the forward strand.
CATCCGTTGCGGATATCTGGGTTGAATCCCGGAGCTCCTGTGTGGTTTCTATAATTTCTTGGTCAGAGTTGTTGATGATGGATGGTTCTTCGCACAAGCAGCCCAGAGTGAGAGGAACCCCACGCAACTCCGCACCACCGCCTCGGAGGGAAATGCTCCATCATCACGGATCTGGGCCTCGGTCGCGAATGAGCATGCAACCTACCTTAGAGTCTAGACAGGTTTCTTGACGGGTGACATCTAAGTTTAGATGCCTGAGAATATTGCACAATATCTACTAATAACTTAATTCCCATCGTGCATGATAAGTAAAGTGCGTGGCTCCTTGTCTCTTGGGATCTGACTTATACCTCGGGGCTCAAGAACAAGCGTTGCATTTTCAGATGCCAAGAAGAAGGAAAGTTAGCAACGAACAGACAAGACAGAGGGAATCATCGATAAGTTTATAGAAAATGACATTTGCGAGGAGGCATTTCTTGTCGCGGCAGACGCTGTGAGGCCTAACCTACAACGCCGCGTCCTATTTTACTTCAGGCCAAGACCAGCAACTAACAACGCGGCCAGACATTTTCGCAGCCAAAACCTCGATTTGCGTAGGAACCTTCGCAACGTGAGTCGCAATGCACTTCAAGTAACTTATTCAATCGGTTACAAACCTACAGCTCTTTTTTCCCCCCACATGTGTATACTAAGAATTTTCGTCATGACCGAACTCAATGGCCATCAATCGGTGCGCTCTGTCGTGGCGTCTAAACGAGGACAGTGCTTCCTCCGTTAATCGACAGCCCCTGAACGAGATCGCATCCACCGAGACCAGTTCACATGCATTGGAGACGTCAGTGATCGTACTCTGCAGCAGTATTTTCATGGAAATTTTGAGCTCCGCTCTTCCAGAGAGATTGTGAGCTTGAAGATGATGTGACTCAATGATATCATAGAACTCGAGGTGTGTAGACTGCAGATACGAACGAGATGCAGGTCAAGATTCGCCTGGTGGGGGTTTGGAGATAGGCGATTATGACCTTTTATGCCCCAAAGATCTGCAGCGATGCGGCCGGACCAAGCTGACAACGAAGGACAGATGGGGGAATCGGATACGATTGTCGCTTTCTGATCGGCCGCATCACAGAGAAGTCCGCACCTCTGACACCCACGAACTCCGATACGATACGCTGCCCGATAAGGCGGGCACGGGGTAGGCTATCTAGGATTTGGCTGTCTGTGCCAGCTCAGGAAACATACTGGTCAACGAATACTACTCGTACGGCTGCTTGACTTTGCAGCCGATGATTTGGACTAAGCCGGCCGTCCGATACGTCACACAACCTTCATGCGTCAAGAGCATAAATAAATACCCCGCCGTAGCATTGCAAGTCTCCAACTGCGAGTGGTAGGGACATCTTTTAGATGCGGAAAAAGCACGCCCTTCTTGAAGCCGAGGACTGCAATATGTCAAAAGGAAGGCGCGACTTCTACAGTAATCGTATTTGCCAATAAAGGGAGCTCTAGCTCAGCTCAGCTTCGGAACGATCATCGAAAGATTTCTCTATATATTCCAACCTGCACCACTATCAGATATCCCGAAGTCTGATCCCGAAAACTCAAACGCGAAGATGAGTAAGCCCAACAGCGAAAACAGCCGGCTAAGGGTGCTCATCGTCGGTTCCGGCCTCGCGGGCCTGACCGCGGCGCGCGTCCTGCGCGAGCACCACGCCGTGACCGTGTACGAGCGGGGCGACGCCGACGTCGCGACGGGCGGGCAGGGCATCGTGATCGGCTGCAACGGGACCAAGGTGCTGGACACGCTGGGGTATGACGGGGCGCGCGTGGGCGCGGTACCGCTGCGCCGGTTCAGCGTCTGGGACTGCCGCAACCGCATAGCCGAGGAGACGGACCTGCAGCTGCGCGCGCGCTACGGCGTCGACATGTTCGGGCAGAAGCGCTCCGACTTCCGCGACGAGCTGCTGCGACTGGCGACGGCGCCGTCGGCGGAATTGGGCATCGAGGGGGACCCGGCGGTCATGGTGTACAATACGGCGGTCGTGGGGTTGGACCCCGAAGAGGGCGTCGTTACGCTGAGCGATGGGTCGACGGCGGCGGGCGATGTGGTTATAGGCAAGTGAAAAGATAATAAAGTTCTCTCACTCTCTCCCGCTATTCTACTTTGTTTCAAAAATCATTTTTCATGACGACAAGACAAGAGAGCAGAATCATCATCATCTAACGCGCCCCAACCCCCACAGTCGCCGACGGAGTCCACTCGCGCCTCCGCCGCACCATTGTCGGCGAAGAGTGTCCGCAGGCCCAGAAGACGGGCCTGTCCGTGTATCGGGTGGCCGTCTCGCTGGACGAGGCCAACCGGGCCCTCGAGGACCTGCCCCCACCGCCCTGGTGGCAGCCGGCCGCACACCGGAACGCGCAGATCTTCCTCTACGGGCCCGAGGGCAGCCGCCGCTTCGTAACGTTTTACCCGCTGCGCAACCACGCTTATTTCAACATGTCGTGCATCATGAAGACCGAAGTGTCCAGCTGGAGCACCACCGAGTCGTGGAACGCGGACGGGGACCGCGGCAAGATGCTCGAGTACTTCGGGTGGGACGAGGGGCTGAAGCGGATTCTTGGGTACGTACAAGGCAGGCCAACAACAAGCACCTTCGCCCACATATCATCGCGTGACAAGTAGCTAACGGGGGAAATATTCGTCATGATCCAGCGCCGCGGCCGAAGTCAAGACCTGGGAGTTGCAAGACCTCGAGACCCTGCCCACGTGGACGCGGGGCCGGGCGCTGTTGATCGGCGACGCCGCGCACGCCATGACGCCGCTGCAGGGCCAAGGGGCCAACATGAGCATTGAGGACGCCGAGGGCCTGCGGCTGCTGATTGCGGCGGCACCGGGGGAGACGGCCGTGCGCCGCGAAGACGTGCCCGCCATCCTGCGGCGGATCGAGAGCGTTCGTAAACCACGGACGGCCAGTGCCGTGGCACGGACGCGCGTCATGAACGCCAGTCTCTCGATATCCGAGGGGTTTCGCAACAATAACGACTTCTTCATGAGCTATAATGGCATACGCGCTGCGTTGGCGGATCGGGAGGCCCGTGAGACAGAGGAGCGACAGAAAGATGACCTGCGAGGATAACTTGAGTGTACAAGTACTTGCGAGGATGATCACAATTGTCCATCAAATAGTCCTCGCTGTCAATATATGACAGACACGATACCATAGATATACTCAAAGTAGCATTGCCAATGCCAAAGTCGTCGAAGTGTAATATCTCTCGTTGTATGTAACAACTACTGGCTCAATAGAATATGTCCCGAAACTGGTGTCATGCACGTAACTTCGGGATGATAGCGATGGGACACCTCCTTTCGTTGCATGGCCCTCACCAAACAGGCTGGAAATAATAGTTCGGGGAGATCGCAAAGACCCCATTCAACGGGTCATCGCGAGCCGGCAAATGGTGAGGCACGGCCACGTTGCTCGGCACCTTCGGGTTCCCCTCCTCGTCGACGCGGACCAAGACCCCCTCGCATTCGGCCCTCCAGCCCGTGTTCTCGCTCATGTACGCGTCCGCCAGCCCCCAGACCTCTTTGTCCTCGGCCTCTCCAATCTCCAGCACGTTCAGTGTGTCCCAATTGCTGCTGATTCCCGGACCACCGGCCCCGATCGTCACTTCGGGCCGGAAGATCTTGTCGAGCAGGTGGCGGAATGCGCTGGTGCGCTCCATCCAGAGGTCGGCCATGTCGACGTGTTGCAAGGCGCGGCGGTCCTCAAGGATGCGGTTGTTGGGCCGCGGGGTGAAGCGGACGAAGAAGCGGTCCACCTTGGGCAAGCTGTGGAGGAGCACGCTGACGTGTGTAGATAAGGGGAAGATGGCGATGTAGTTGAAGTCGACCACGGTCGCAGGCAACAAAGGGGTGTTGTTGGGGTACTCGCCTGTGCCCAGCAGGGCGCTTAGCATGGAGGGCGGTGAGCGCAGGAAGAACTCGTACGTCGAGTAGGCGCGGATGGACGAGCCTTCGTTCAGGAGGAGCGAGGTCCAGGGGCGCAGGGTCAGGAAAGGGCACGGGGGCGCGGGCATGGCGCCTTTGAAGTAGTGCGGCCTACTGGCGCCAGCGGCCGCGGTTTCCGGTGGTGGATGATGGCTACTCGAACCGAAGGAACTTGATAATACATATGAGTTGGCGTCTTCACCATCTGACGGGGGATCTCGATGAGAGCGCGCGAGCGAGAGTATGTGATACGGGATGTTGAAGGACCAGGCATCGTCTAGGAACAGCATGCGGCTCAGCAGCGCAGCCAGGGTCGCCGGCGGGGCTATGATGGTGAACCTCAGCGGATCAACGACGGCGAACAATTGATCCCACAGCGTTTCCAGGTCCGACGGATGGATCTGGTAGGCGACTCGAGATGGCTCTATCATCTGGTCGGCAAAGTCCACGAGCAATGTGAAGGTCAGCACTTGGCGCTGGAGTCCGCGGTCCAGCAGAAAGCGCAGCAAGGGGGCAGGATGCAGGCCATCTGGGGGACTCAACGAAGAGAGGCGGGGACGCCACAGGACATTGCGAAAAAGGATGGGCAGCGCGAGGGCGCGCCACAGTTTGTTGATGCACGAGGCGGATTTGACGTCTACCACGTCGCTCTCGAGCAGGTCGTCGCTGGGTTGCTCGTGGAGTCGGCGTTCGGATGGGGCCGGGCCAGCCAAGAACTCGAGCACTTCGGCCAGGATCTCGCGTGGAAGGCGGTCCATTGCTGACAGCTACCCCGGTTGGGTTCAAATCGAGAATCAACTTCTTTCCTGTAAGAACTGATGCGACGAATCTTGGAATGGTTCTACGCGATGCAGCAATGAAATCCGGGCAATTGAGGTAAAGAGCACTGTTAGGTCAGTGAGGCGACTAATAAGTTAATGATGCACGCAGCACGTGGTTTTAGCCTGTCCTACCTCTCTCCTACCTCAGCTCTCATGTCTATTGGGGCGGAATGGAACATGCGACCAATTCTATCTTGTTCTGTCAAAGCGCCATAAACTTAGAACCAACACCTACTTCCCTGCTGGGAAGCACTCAGTCGCGAATTCGAAATGAAAAACAATGCTCATTCCCATCATCGTATAGATATGTCGTACTCGGGATCTCGTTGCATTTTGTGCATTGACAAAGAGCCAGCAATAATGACGTCAGAGGTGGGCTAAGAGAAGGACTCGGCTTTTGAGACATCGAGGTCGAGGGTCGAGGTATACCTGCCGACAGACAGCATCTCGAGAACATCGCCGGGAGAATATCCCGCCCGCTGCCACTGCCCAGTGCCGCTCTTGCTTGTCAGTCGTAAATTCCCCAAACTCAATATCGGAAACCATAGGCCGAGAATGAGAACTCTCAAACTTTCCAATAAATGACTCTCGATGGACTGGTGATTGCACCAATGACCCCTCCAAAAGCCAGTTACCATGCTTGCCATGTCATTCCTCAGCGTCCCGGCCCTCAATGCAACTACGTATGTACAGCCACATATAGCAGGTACACCCACATGGAGACTATGCACGACAAGATGAGAATGACCTATTATACCCAGTGCTGGCAGCCTTCGGCGTCGAGAGTCCTATACAGTGCTATGAGATTCTGCCGTAGACGAGCCCAGTCAGCCGTTGGTAATAGTCTAGGCGTGCGGGGTGTTGGCACTAGTCCGGTATGAACAGAGAGTTGGAGCCAAAGAATTGGAGCTTCTGCATTAACTAAGCGACGACTAAAGAGCAAGTAGAGTGAGTAGGTGGCATTTTCCCAGGGACTGGAGACTGGCCCATCTTCCCCGAAGGAACGATGCGACCCTGGAGATCCATACATCATTCATCTGGGCAAGCCAAATTTTGGCTGAGGTATCATGAAGACTCGCCTGCTGCTAAGGACGGCGTACCTACAATCCTAAAGGCTTGCAACCTACCCCTCAAGTCAAGCCTTCTTGCCCCCACCGCCGGCTACTGCAAGCTGATCGTCTCAAAATGAAGGGACTTTCCAAGACGTGTCAGGGTCGGTCATGATGCTAGGGAAAATGTGGCAACCCCCCACTTGTTGAATCGTGGTGCGGAGAGAGAGGCACAGCGAGTGCAGTGATGTGCATTTGCGAGATCTAAGTGATAAGAACGTGGTGTCCTTGAATATTTAGCATGCCTTGTTTCGAGTCCTCCCTCCATCTTCTCGACACCACGCCACACGCCAGGAAAGAACTAGCCAGCTGCACTGCTAGATACCTCCCTAGAAAATACCATCTACCTTCACTTCTCGCGGTAATTTGTTAGCATCCTCCTCCCCACAGCCCATACCATGGCAACCAACAAGCAGCGCCCTCCCTTCCGAGCGGAGCACCTGGGCTCCCTGCTCCGACCCAAGGAGATCACGGACAAGCGTATTGCGCTGGATAACGCCAAAGCCCTCGAGATCGTCCAGGACAAGGAGCTTCACACCCTCGAGGACAATGCCATCAATGAGATCGTCAAGGTGCAACTGGACCTCGGCTTCCATGCCATCGGCGACGGAGAGTACCGCCGCCATCAGTTCTGGGGCACCTTCTTCCCCAACCTGGAGGGCTTTGAGGAGATCCCCAACCCCGACTGGGACATGTTCCGTCTCTACGTACCGGACACGGCAGCTTTCAGTAAGTTGAGCCGATACTATCCCATGGGGGCAGTATGAAGTAGTGATGACGATGGGGTGCCCGGAAACATTATTCTAACCATTACCGATAGCTGAGACGGGCCACAAGCCCGGTGAGACCATTGTGTGCACGGGCAAGATCAAGCATGTCGGCTCCTCGTACATGAACGACTGGGAGTACCTGAAGAAGCTGGTGCCCGCCGACCGGGTCAAGGAGCTCAAGATCACCCTGGCCGCGCCCGAATGGTACCACCTGCGATACAAGAAGGGCAAGGCGTACCCCAAGGAGGTGTATGCCAACGACGCCGAGTACTTTGCCGACATTGCGAAGGCCTACCAGGCCGAGCTCAAGACGCTGTATGACGCCGGATGCCGCAACGTGACCATCGACGACCCCAACCTGGCCTGTGAGTACTTTAATTTACCCACCTAAGTGTGCTGAAGGACAATGGCTGACTGAGACCTCGCACTCTAAAGACTTCTGCTCCGAGAAGATGCTGGCTGGGTTCAAGGAGGACGGCGAGGACGCCGAGGCGCTGCTGGATTCGTACGTCAAGTTGTACAACGACTGCCTCAGCGAGCGGCCATCGGACATGCACGTGGGTATCCACCTGTGCCGAGGCAACTTCGCGTACAGCAAGCACTTCAGCGAGGGCGGGTACGACCGGATCGCGACTAAGCTCTTCAACGGCATCAGCGCCGACACGTACTTCCTCGAGTACGACACGGAGCGGGCGGGCACGTTTGAGCCGCTCAAGGCCCTGCCCAAGCACAAGAACGTCATCTTGGGGGTCATCACCAGCAAGTTCCCGGAGCTCGAGGACATCTCCAAGATGAAGGAGCGCGTGTACGAGGCGGCCGATGTGGTGGCGGGCGGCGCGGGCCAGACGCGTGAGGAGGCGCTCCAGCGGCTCGGCGTCAGCCCGCAGTGCGGCTTCGCTAGTCATCATCTGGGCAACTCGGTCACGCGCGAGGACATGATTGCCAAGCTCAAGCTGGTGCGGGAGCTGGCCGACTCCATCTGGCCCGGCGAGCCTTGATTTATTTAATTTTGCTTCATGCTTATGCGTATTAGTTCTGGTTGACGGGCTTATGGATGGTGGACTTTTGAAGTGTATTGCGCACTATTCCCAGCTACTGTGACGTTCTAGTTCTTTACCCCACTATAGCACTTGAGCAATTGTAGCGTTCAAAAGTCGGTCAGGTCATTTGTTATTCGCCAGGCAGTCATTCTGTACATATTTGGGTCTGTCTTTTCCGTGTATCCTCCCATCTGCTCGCGTGTCTCATCTATGCAAAACATAACACTGTCGACAGTTGGGAGCTATGGTTGGTCGATGGTCCCGATGGATGCATTGATGAGCTGTCCTACAGCTGTCCTGGCGCGATGGGACGTTCTGCTCTTCTGGACGTAACCCCCACTGCATCTGCTTCTACTTACCTTGCTTGCTTGTGTGATTCCCATTGATCACTTTTGTCTCGGCGTATGCATTGGCTTGCTTAGGTACACGAAAGGTCTGTTTCTTCGATCAGCTTGATGGCCTGCATATTGGACCCTACCCTGGTGTTTTTCCAAGATTCTGTCCGTCCTGGCGTGTTGTTTGTTCCAATGCGAGTGAGATGAGAGAGAGCGAAGCCAGAGAAACATTGAAGCCAGCAAGCACTGCCCCGCCATCAATCAATCAATCTCATAATCTCTCATGCCCCTCCACCAAACAGCCACCCCCTGTCCCCCTGTTGGCCAGCCATGCCAGCGTTCCTAGGCCCTCGATTTGGCGGGGCAGTTCAGCTCACTTCCCCGATTGATCGACTGCCGTTCACTCACTCACTGTCCGCCAACTCCTGAACACTCATTACACATCCGAACCTGTATTCTTACCCTTGACATTCATTGGAAACTCCCCTTCACGATGCGCGAAAAGGCAGAACTCCCACCCAACGAGTCGCAGACGTACAGCTCGGGCAACTCCAACGGGCCCCCGGATCTGAGGCTGGTGCACTACAACGATGTCTACCACATCGATGCCTCCTCGGCCGAGCCCGTGGGCGGCGCCGCTCGCTTCATATCCCTGATGGAGCACTACCGCCACGACGACAAATTCAAGGGACAGTCAGACTTGATCACTCTGTTTTCCGGTGATGCATTCAACCCGAGTCTCGAGAGTTCTATCACAAAAGGTCCGTCCAAACTCAGCTCATGGTTTCCCCCTGCATCGCCTGCATTCCCTGCAAACGCGGCCCACCGCTACTTGGAACCTTCCCCTTATGGCGGCCAGCCCGACGCTTATACTAACCAACAACTCGCAGGAACTCACATGGTGCCGATTCTGAACAATATTGGAACGGACGCTGCATCTATTGGAGTATGTTATTACATGGTACCCGTTTCTTAGCGGTTTTGAGGCAGGTTTTGCTAATCGTCGTAGAATCACGACCTTGACTTTGGAGTGCGGCAGTTCCGCTACCTGGCGTCCAAGTGCAAGTTCCCATGGCTGGTCGCCAACATCCTCGACCCAGCCCTGGGCGAGAACGTGCCCATTGGCAACTGCAAGCGGACGCACATGCTCACCTCGTCCAACGGCATCAAGATCGGCCTCATCGGCCTGGGTGAGCGCGAGTGGCTTGAGACGATTAACAGCCTGCCGCCCAACCTCATCTACAAGTCCGCCTCCGAGACGGCCAAGGAGCTGGTCCCGAAGCTGCGCGAGGAGGGCGCCGAGATCGTTATTGCCATCACGCACATGCGCGAGCCCAACGACAACAAGCTGGCCGAGCAGACGGACGGCATCATCGACATTATTCTCGGCGGCCACGACCACTACTACAGTCACAGCCTCATCAAGGGCACCCATGTCCTTCGCTCCGGCACCGACTTCAAGCAACTGTCCTACCTGGAGGCCCGCCGCCGGCCCGACGACTCCAAGCGCTGGGATGTCGACATTATTCGACGAGATGTCACTTCAGCCATCCCCAAGCACGAGGAGACGGTGAAACTGGTCGAGAAGCTGACGTCCAGCCTCAACGCCACCCTCCAGAAGCCCGTGGGCTACACCGCGGCACCGCTCGACGCCCGCTTTAGGACGGTGCGGCTGCGCGAGAGCAACCTGGGCAACTTCGTCTGCGACATCATGCGCCACTACTACTCGGGCGACTGCTGCATCATGGCTTCGGGCACCATCCGCGGCGACCAAGTCTACGTCCCGGGCCCGCTACTTATGAAGGACATAATGAACTGCTTCCCCTTCGAGGACCCCGTCGTCGTCATCAAGGCATCGGGGCGCAACATCTGGCTCGCGCTCGAGAACAGCGTGTCGCAGTTCCCCGCGCTCGAGGGCCGGTTCCCCCAGGTCTCCAACATCGAGTTCTCGTTCGACTCGAGCAAGCCCGCGGGCGAGCGCATCGTCGCGGCCACCATCGGCGGCGAAGCCATCGACATGGACCGCAAGTACGTCCTCGTCACCCGGGGGTACATGGGCCGCGGCAAGGACGGCTACGACAGCCTGCTGATCGAGTCCGAGGGCGGCGAGTGCGAGGAGGTCGTCTCCGAGGAGAACGGCATCCTCATCTCCATGATGCTGCGGCAGTACTTCCTGTCGCTCCGCGTCATGGGCAAGTGGAAGAACTGGGGCAACGCCATCCACCGCCACTGGGACAACGTGTCGCGCAAGGTCAGCACGTCGCACCCGCACATCGCCCCCGGCCCCCAGAGCCCGAGCTCGGGCGTGGGTAATAACCGGCGCGGTGGGTGGGACAACTGGACGCCCGAGAAGCTGCGGTCGCGGCGCGCCAGTGTGGGGATGCGCGAGGAGTCGGACGACGAGAGCGACGATGATGAGGGCGACAAGAACAACGATCACGAGGCGGAGCACGTGGTCGAGGACCTGGACAAGGAGCTGCAGATCATGCGCCGCGTGGTCCGGAAATGGAGCCGCATCGCCGGGGTCCAGTGCCGCTGCGGCGACGAGCTGAAGGAGGGCGAGTTTGAGATTGACTGGACCAAGGCCATTGCGCCCCGTATCGAGGGCCGCATCGTCATGGTTGGCGGGGAGATGCCTAAATGAAATGATGAAAAGAAAAAGGGGTAAGGGCACGGGAAAAGATGGTGATAGACGGGGTACATTCGTAGAACAATCCACAAAAGAAAATCGAAAAAACACTAGGTCTCTCTCTCTTCTTTCTAGTTGCAAGGATCGAGTAGGTTGTTGCGAATCCATCGTTTGTTGTTTGTGTCGTCGGGGACGTCGGTGACTGGGTACTCCATATTGGAAGCGTTGTCGCGAAGGTAGCCAGCCGCTCGCACGCACTCGGTTACCAACAAACAAGCCAAACATGAAAAATAGGTTGTTTTTAGACTTAAGCGCTCTTGTGATACATTCCCACACGCGAGTTGAGTCCTGACTGATTGCCTTTCAGTGACGGGGACGGCGCGCATTCATTCGAATGTCGAATCGAGTCGAGTCGAGTCGAGTCTACCTTTTCTTCACCGCCGCCCACCTTCCTCGTACTACGGGCGGCCCCTGAAACAAACTTGGGGGAGGGGGAGGGAACCCCCCAAGTAAAGACGAGCCGCATCATCTTACATTCCACAGGTGTGACGGGACGGATCCACGGACTCCAAATCTTGAGGACGGTCGCACGAGCAAACGGAGGGGGGCTTACATCACGGGAGGGTGCATTTGCTGCTGTTGCTGCTGGGGGGTGGGGCGGCCACGTTCTGCCTTGAGCTTCTGCTTCTTGTGTTTGGTGTATGTGGATGTACGGACTGAGCGACTTCTTCCACGTAATCGAGGCTGTGAAGAGTTGGTTTCTTCCTTATATATGTATGTATGTCTCGGGTAGGAGATGTTTGAGGTTTACTTTTTTGTGTTCTGGTTACCATTTGGCTCCTCTCCTTCCTCCCTCCTTTTTTTCCTTTTCTTTCTTTCCCTGATCCTCGTTTGAGCCGACATCTATCGTTTAGTCAATTCTGTCTCGGATGATGAGAAGAAGAAGCGACGGCGATTCTTTGATCATTCATTCAATGTCCTGCGTTTGAGTAGTGGAAAGAAACCAAACGTCGAAACCTCTGCGACGACGAACATGGCAGAGCAAGCATCGCCTATCTATAGTATTGATACCGGAGACAGGCATCATACAGCAACCGAGAGACAAGAAGAGGATACAGCCACGAACGCTCCAGCTGCGATCAAACCAAAGAATGAGGATTTACTGCTGCAGGTGAGGCAGCTTCCCGTCGGAAAAGACAATAACATGGTGAGTGGGCAGAACGTCCCGGTCGGACTCCTTTCTCTCTCTCCTTCTGCCCCTTGCTACTTCCCCACGTAGGAAAGGGAATCCCCGCATGTACTTACAAGTATGCAAATCCAGCAGCTTACCTCCGAAATCACCTCGCCCTCGCCATTTCCGTCCGGGACCCCAGCTACGCTCATGACAGCACCTCCCCCGCCCTCAACCCAGACAAAAGTAGCAATCCCGACTTTTTCCACGACCTCCATCGCCTTCAGAAGTCTCCCCTCGCCGCTACCCCCCAGCGATCACCAACACAGTGAAACCGCTGACCCTTTCGTGACCTTGGCAGCGGCTACTGCTGCGGCGTCAACGGCTGGCCTAGACGGGGACAATAGCAGCGGCGACGGTTCCGACGGCGATATCTCCTCATCCCCCAACAGCGGCCTCAGCACGGCCGCCGCCGCGGGCATCGGCGTGGGATCCACGGTCGGCGGTGTCCTGCTGCTGATCCTGGTTGGGTGGTTCGTGCAGCGGCGCAAGCGGCTGGCGCCGACGGCCAGTCGGGCCTACGACCGGCCCCTGAAGGACTCGGCCGCGGTGTCGACAGAGGGGCCGGCGGACGCGGCGGACGCTGGGGCTAACAGTGGAGGGGGGATCGAGATGTCGTCGTCGAGTCATCACCCCGCTCTCCGCAATTCTGGCGGTGGTGGAGGGGCGGCTGTTATGGCGGATGGTCGGGTTTGAGATACACCTTTCGGGGTGAAAAAGGGGGTGCGAGATTGGGCAAAGGAGTTATGTGAGTGATGATAGTACCCGCATTTTCCCGGGAATGGGTAGACGGTTCATTTACAAGACCTCCAATATGCCACTAGACCACTCAAGACCGAAATCTAGATTCCATGTTTGCTTCCAGGCAAGGCTCTCCCAGTCTTGCGCATGCAATGGAGGATAAAGCGATTTGTAGAACAGCCACCAAGCCAATAGACTTTCGATATCGAATTGCCGGTCCTAAGGCTGAAGGAATGTACATTTCCCCTCATTACATCTCTCTGTTATGGGATACCTACCATCAGGGCTGACGTGAAAGTAGCGTTGGACCGATGCAGCAACTCTTTACCGACCGCAAGATCGACAAGTAGATTCAACAACAAATGCATCCGGCACTCGGGCTATCTTCCTACTGCTTATTTGACTGCGGAGCACACACTACTGCCCATGATCTATATTGGTGCCTTTGTTAGTACATCTAACCCCTTTTTGTGTGGGGGACCACCCCCACCTTGTCGAAAATCGCCGTACTCAGGCCATCTGCTATTTCTACTAAGGATAATCAAACATATTAAAACCATCTAGGGCCCTCATGGCAACCAGAACCCCCAGTTAGAAATTGCAGGTCCTCGTCTCGGGTGCTGACAAATTCATTGAGCGCAATAAGCGCTAAGAATATACGTGGGCTGCATAGGTTAGTTGGTAATCTACATGATTATGTACGGGATGACTGCATCGACTTCTCTGTGGGCCCGATGTAAGCTTCTCCAACGAAGAGTACATATAAACCGAGAAAGCCGCGATCCATTATGAGAGGTTTGCCCCCCTCGTCGTCTGGGCGACACTTCAAGTGACTCTGGGAGTTTGTTGGTCCTTCTTAGTCCACAACCAACCATTACTTGACCCTTTGTTCCTTCTCACCAACGAGTGCCGGCTTGAGCCAGAATGAAAGGCGGGGGGTATCTCACCGTCGCAGACGGCACTAGAATTTTCTACACCTCGGAGGGGTCGGGCGAGGGGATACCGGTCCTGTTGCTACACGGATGGGTCTGCGACCACAATGACTACGCGTTCCAGATCCCCCTTCTGCTGTCCCTCGGCTTCCGGGTCATCGGTATGGACTTCCGCGGCCACGGCCACAGCTCCGTCGCGACGGACGCCGCTACCACCAAGCTCGACCCCGAGACCCTGACCGCCGACGCCGGCGCCCTGCTCGCCCACCTCGGAGTCCAACCGGCCAACAAGGCCATCGTCATGGGCCACAGCCTGGGCGGTCTGGTTGCGCGCGAGCTGGCCCTTCGGCATGGACCCCTGGTCCGCGGAGTCGTCATGGTGGACGCGGCGCACTCCCTGGCGCCCGACGCGATGGCCAAGATCCTCTCCATGGTCGAGGCCGCGGAGCCGGGCTACGAAGGCGTGGCCGCGACCGATTTCTTCGCCGCGGCGGGCCTGTACCCGGCCGACACGACGCCGGCGTGGCTGCTGCCGTGGCAGCGGCGGCGGGCGTGGGCGATGGCGGGGCGCGTCGTGGTAGGCACGTTCAAGCAGATGCGGGACTACCTGGGCGAGTCGGGGGTCGTCTACCTGAACCGGACCCGGCCATCAAACCCCGACGAAGACAGGATCCCTCGGCTCATCACGTGTGCGGCGGAATCCAGCGTGGAGATGGAGCGGGAGGGGGGATTGGACGAGAAGTGGGATAGGTTGGAGTTGATTCCGGCGGGCCATTTCCATCACCTCGTTGACCCGGAATCGTTTAACAGAGTGTTGAAGAGCTGGTTGGTGGAAAGGAAATGGGCTGCAGAATATTGAGAACGCCAGCAGCGGCAACATGGTTGAGGAAAGAATCGGGATTCCATAAGAGGTTTTCCGTACGAGAAGATTTATGATAATCCATCATATAAGAAACAATTCGTGATCCCTTTCTGAGATTGTTATTTCTACCAAACCTAAGTATCTAGGATATATAACAGCATCAACACTTATTTCTCTTCAGCGATCTATTCCCAACCACCACAACGACACATTAAATCTACATGGTTCCGATGAGTGCGCCAAATGTTGACTGAACTAGCAACCCTCTTCAAGTAGAAGAAACATTGTATGGTGGTTAGCCCTTGATCATTCATCGTTGCCCAAGTCGGTCGTAAGGATGCTGGCCCTATATTTTTACATTTGCAGACCAGATCCGTTGTTATTTGCCGGAATGCAGATAGTATCCTTGATTCTGGAATCTCAGACTTTCACAAATCAAGCAGAGGCTAGCTCATCTATTTCATGTTTCCACCAATGTCAGAGACTTGCCTTGAACGCTATTGGCAGCACGAAGCATGTGGGCAGCGGCTAAATACCATATGCCCCTATCCCATCTAAGTATGGTACCTGGAGTACCTGGATGTAATTATGAATTCAAGAAGTCATTCTTTGAGAACTATTTATATGACACTGCCATCGATGACTTCGTCATATTTTCCTACCCCACAAGATGTTATTGGCCACACCTCAAAAGGGGGAGGGGATCACACTCAATTTTAGATTGCCCCCATGCTCCGAGCCCAGGAATATGTCTGGTAGGAATACATTGCATGGGCACTCGGCAATGCTTGCAACCATATTGATAGATGCCGTGAGCTAAATCTCACGGCTAAATTGAACGCCAAGATCCGGGGTACTTCCACACGGCCGTAGTGGCGAGCATGTATATAAGTGAGATATCAAGGGATGGGAACAATATGCAGACCCAGAAGACATCATCCGCAGACAAAATCCAAACTCATTTACAGTCCTACGTCAATCCACCACAAAGATCAACCATGAAGATCACCTCTCTAGTAGCCGCGACTACTTCGCTGGCGCTGGGCGTCCTCGGCGCCCCAGCAAGCCTTGATCACATCAGCGATGTGATGGCACGCCAGGGCTACACCTTCTCATCTTGGTCGGAGGGAGGCATCAACTACCGGTGCAACAACGGTCCCGGCGGATCCTACACGGTAGACTGGTCCGGGCCGGGTGGGTTCGTTTGCGGGAAAGGCTGGGGCCGAGGTGGAGCCAGGTAGGTTGACCACTCCGATCTTCATTTCAATAATGCCCAAGTCTTGCTACGACAGTCTCTTCAAGGAGCTGCACCTGAATTCCATCCCCGCTGTGACTGACCATCGATCGCGCCGTCGTTGCCGGTAATCAGAGCTGTCAAATACAGCGGCACGTACAAGCCGCAAGGCCCGGGCTACCTGGCGCTGTACGGCTGGACGCGCAACCCGCTGATCGAGTACTACGTGGTGGACGCGCACGGGGACCTGTCGCCCAACGAGGTGTGGACGGAGAAGGGCAACTTCACGTCGGACGACGGGACGTACACCATCTACACGTCGACGCGGGTGAACCAGCCGAGCATCGTGGGGACGGCGACGTTCCAGCAGTTCTGGTCGGTACGGACCGAGCAGCGCGTCGGCGGCACCATCACTACCGGCAACCACTACGACGAGTGGCGCCGCCACGGCATGAACCTCGGCCAGCACGACTACATGATCCTCGCCACCGAGGGGTACACTAGCAAGGGCAAGCAGAGCAGCGGGTCGTCCAGCATTACCGTGTCGTAAGAGCGAAAGGCCGGTTCCCGAAACATGCGCAGGCAGGTAAGGGATGTTCGGTGGAACATCAATCGGGCTCGGAAGGTTTGCAATTGAGGGGAAGTTGAAAAAGAAAAGGGGGCGATACGGGATAAGCCAAGGGATGAAAGAGGAAGTTGCAATGGGCTTTCTGTTCGGGTACTGCTGATCAATTGTCGTTCTTGTACATGCAACGTTTAGGTACTGCGGCGTATGCTATCTCCGACTGCCACTGCTTTCATTCGGGTATTGTTTGTCTTTTGATGATAGGTGCAATGCTACTACACAAGCAGTAGCTTGGCGTGTAAGCTCGCTAAACCCCGCGTCGTCAGCACCATTGAAGCGGTCAACTCTTGTATCTACATTAGCCTCCTTTATTTGGAGGGAAACGCATTCTTCGTATGGACTCGGCTCTTAATTTACCAACTGGCATTTCATTGATCATGGTTCTTACGCCAAGAGAGATATGCAGTTGAGAAGAAGCTAATGCACATTCTGCTCGCCAAAAGCAAAGAAGGGGTCTGCTTTTCCCCAGTCACACCTGTATCTTATTGCGTCAACTCACTGTATCTTATATCGGAGGTCTCCCCGCTGTCTTACAAACACTTTTCAGCCTGCCTTTCCGAGCTGCCCGGTAAAAGGTGCCCACCCAAGCTTACTTCAAGCCTTCTTCGGCCGTCAATAAATAAAGCAAAAGAGTTCTTATTTGTCTTTGTCAGATTGCCAGAACTCTTAGCCAACGATCTAGACGATAGCTCAGGCAAGAAAGCCACACAGTCGGTATTGTTGGTCTCATCCTTGGCAGAACTACATCATCTGAAAGGGGGGTTTGGGACACACCATATCATTCACCATGGACCTCCAGGCACTGCGCACGGCCATCCGCACCACGCCCATCGTGGACAACCATGCCCACCCGCTCCTCAAGAACCACAGGTCTACAGACAAGTCATTCTTATCCATAGCCACCGAAGCGCATGGGGATGCCCTGAATGACACCTGGTCCAGTCTGGCCCACATCCGCGCCGTGAAGCAACTGGCCGGGCAGCTGGACTGCGAGCCGACATGGGATGCTGTGGAGACGGCCATGAAGGCGAAGCGCTCCCTACAAGGTCAGGGGGCAGATGTCTGGTCCGACTGGTACCGACGCTGCATGGAGGGCATCGAGACCATTCTACTGGACGACGGCCTGGACAGCGGCGACGAGACGCACGACTACGACTGGCACAACCAGTTCGTCACGGGCGAGTGCAAGCGCATCGTGCGGATCGAGGCCCTTGCTGCGGACATGATTCGGCGTCGCGTCGCCAAACTGACGGGAGAAACACCCCGTACCATCCTGGTCGCCATCTTGGACGACTTTGTGCGTGAGATTGAGCGGTGCCTGGCCGATCCCGAGGTCGTGGGCTTCAAGTCCATCATCTGCTACCGCGGCGGCCTCGACCTGCCCGGCATCAAGCAGGTGCGGATGGACGAAGCCGAAGCGGAGCTGGGTGGCATCGCCCGGGCGGGCGCGGACAAGTTTACGCGGCTCCAGCACCGGGCGCTGAACCACGTACTCGTCCACGCCACCGCGAGGCTCATCGCCGAAAATGGCGGGGATGGTTCGGAGAAGCAGCACAACAAGCCGATCCAGTTCCACACGGGTCTGGGTGACAACGACATCACCCTGACCAAGTCGTCGCCGTCCCACATGCAAGCCTTCATCGCCGACTACCCCACCGTCCCCATCGTGATCCTGCACGCCAGCTACCCCTGGACGAGGGAGGCCGGCTATCTGGCCGCCATGTACCCCAACGTATACGCTGACTTTGGCGAGGTGTTTCCCTTCGTTAGTCGCCAGGGCCAGGAGTCCGTTCTGAAGCAGATCCTCGAGCTGTGTCCCTGGTCCAAGATCCTGTGGAGTACCGATGGGCACTGGTTCCCTGAAACATACCTATTGGCCATCGTGCAGATGAGAGAGGTTCTTGAGACTGTAAGAATCCAAATGCACTCCGAATTTACGCAATGTGATATAGCTAATGAAGAACAGACGCTCTGTGACATGGTACGACAAGGCGACCTGACCGAACAGCAAGCTATCCGATTGGTGCAGGGCGTTTTATTTACCAACTCCAAGAAGCTTTACAACCTGCAGACCAAGACCACACTGCCCAGCCCAGAATCACTGATCGACGCGCGGTCTTTATCCAAAGGCGGCGCATTGGCTTCATCATCATCGACCTCATCCAAGGGTGCTGCTGCACTGACGGCAATCCAGCGCGCCGTCGCCAGCAAACTGCGCGACCCCGAGAACAAATGGCTGCGCCTGGTCTGGGTCGACTACACGGCCAGCACGCGCTGCCGCGTCGTCCCCGCCCGGAAGGTCCTCGCGGCGCTCGAGACGGGCGGGTCCTGGACTAACACCATGGCCGCCTTCGGTCTGCTCCAGAACGACATGCCGATCCCGCAGATCACGGCGACGGGCATGTACACGCTCGATGTGGACTGGTCCTCTCTCCGGTCCGGCCCCGCGCCAGGCCACCTGAGCTGCTTCAGCGAGTTCCGCGAGCCCGACGGGGCCGAGACGTTGCTGTGCCCGCGCACCTTGCTGCGCAACGTGCTCGCCAAGGCGAAAGCCACGCAGGGGCTGGAGTTCTTGATGGGCTTCGAGATCGAATTCGTTGTCTTGGAGCGCAATACCGAGCCCGGCGCCAAGGAGAAGTACCGCACCATGCAGACCGACGGGCACGCCTGGGCCGTGGCGCGCGTACTGGCGGGCATGACCCCGATCCTCGATGAGATGGCCGACAGCCTGGAAGAAGCGGGCATCTCCATCGAGCAGTACCACGCCGAGAGCGCCCCCGGCCAATACGAGATCGTCCTGTCCGCCTTGCCGCCGCTCGAGGCCTGCGACTCTCTGGTCCACGCCCGCCAAATCATCGACTCCATCGCCGCGCGCCACGGATACCGCGTCACGCTGCACCCGAAGCCCTTCAAGCAGCTCGTCGGGACGGCCTCGCACGTGCACCTCTCCGTCGCCTCCCCCGGCGGCGACACCCCGGAAGTCTACGAGCCCTTTTACGCGGGCATCCTGCGGCACTTCCCCGCCCTAATCGCGTTTACGTACAGCAACCCGACCAGCTACGAGCGCATGGTCGACAGCTACTGGGCCGGCGGGCGCTGGATCATGTGGGGCCGGCAGAACAAGGAGGCGCCGCTGCGGCAGTGCGGCGACTCGGGCAGCCACTGGGAGATGAAGTGCCTCGACGGGCTGGCCAACCCGTACTTTGCCGTCGCGGCCATCCTGTCGGCAGGCGTCCTCGGGGTGGCTAACAGCGAGCCCATGGTCTGGAAGGACTGCGCGTCGGATGCGGCGAAGCTTAGCCCGGAGCAGCGCCTCGCATTGGGGATTACGGACATGTTCCCCGCGAGCCTCGAAGAGGCCCTCGCGGCGCTGCAGGCGGACAAGGCGCTGGTCGCGCAGCTGGGCTCGGCCGAGTTTGTGCAGCGCTACGTCGACGTCAAGAAGGCCGAGATCGGATTCCTGAGTCAGTTGGGCGAGAGCGAACGTCGGCAATGGATCATGGAGAGATACTAGGCAGAGAGCACGTGTTTGCAGTACAGAAAGACAGACAGAGAGCGAGTGTGTGGGGATGGACAGACAAGATGAGACGAAAAGAATCTCAGGTCAGTTGCCAAGGCCTTATTCCACGGAAACCTGCAATTACACGCATACTACAAGAGCGCGATCCCAGTCCGGCCTCTGATAAGTTCATCGGCGAAATGAATGAGGACCGTTGCCGGCATAAGCAGGCGTGACCTTTTGCTCCGAGTGGCTGTGCAAACAACGGGATGATTCATGAAAGCAGGAAAGAAAAAACTAGATGTAAACGCGTTCGAACGCCCCTCGTTTCACTTGCCTCTCCCGCACCTTTCAGTTGGGCAGAGTTATGGTTCCCTTTTCGTTCCGTAGTCTATCCGTTGCTTGTCGTGGCGACTGAGTGGTTGCAGTAGCGCAGCGGAATACAACACTTGGGGCCATACCATCCCATGGCATCCTGGATCGATGAGTTCATAGAAAAAAACTTGTGTAACATCGTAATGATGATGATTCTTTCAGTCACAAGCACTTGGTCGCGGAAAATGGTTGTAACGCTCGGCATATTTTACAGCAAGTCCACAATAGTCTAAGAAACAAAATATACATACATGCATACAGACGAGTACACCCCAAGACTCAATCTCATCTTCCTACCGACAGGCGGCGAGTCAAGGATCCTTTTCCTTCTCTTACCGCCTCTCTTCCCACTTACTCAGCTCGGACTCCCATGCTGCGCACATCATCTCAACCCCCCAGGGAAACCTAAGACCAGATAAACGCCTAGAAACAAGCTTTTGGATTCGTCCAACCTGACGATGCCCAGAAATATCAGGGCCCCCTTCATCCTGAGTTCATCCGAAGATAATCGGCAAGTCGAAAACTTCACATTTCGTGTTTGCAACCCGCACAATACGCTTTCGCGGACCTCAGATCAAGTGCCGTGCTCCCCGTGCGCGAAAAAGCGAAAGGCGAGAGAGCTGAGGCTCTCTGAGCTGAGCCTAACCTAGCCTCTCTCTCTCTCTCTCTCTCCACCTATGACTTCCAGGACTTGCCCGTGGTGGGGTTCCGGTACCAATTCTCGACGGGGTCGCCGAGGCACGCGCCCATGGTGACGAGCTGGTAGCCCATCTCGCGGGCCGTGTCGATGAGGTACTGCGCGAGCTCGTTGACGGTGCGCGCGTGAATGTCGTGCTCGAGGCTGATGAAGGAGGCTGTCTTGGGGTCCGCGCCGCTCAGCGCGCTCGAGTAGATCTGGCGCGAGCGGTCGTAGTCGCCCTGCCAGTCGAGCGTGTCGACGTTGTAGTTGGCGACGTGGTAGCCGAAGCTGCCCAGGTCGGCCATGCAGCCCGCGTCGCACGACGTGTAAGGGGGCCGCAGGTACGTGGGCACGAAGCCCAGGACCTGCGCGAGCGCGGCCTCGTTGTTCTCTACCTCGGCGCGGCGCTGCTCTGTCGTCAGCGTCATGAGGTCCGCGTGCGTGAAGGTGTGGGAGCCGATGTGGTGGCCCGCGGCGTGCATGCGGCGCAGGGTGGCGGGCATGCCCGTGGACTCGTCGGTGATAAGGCCGTTGCCGTTCTTGCCCACGATGAAGAAGGTGGCGGGCACCTTGTTCCTGTCCAGGATGTCGAGCAGCGTTGGCGTGTAGGGGCTGGGCCCGTCGTCGAATGTGATGGCCACCATGTTGGGCAGGTTGCACGTCCTGATGTCGACGCCGTAGGGCAGGCTGCCGAGCGCCGGCCGCGGCATCGTTCTGGTGTTGGCCCTGGGCGTGAACCCAGGCGAGCAGGAGGATGGTGTTTTGGGGGACTGCGGGAGTGCCAGTCCGCTGGCGTGCGGGACGGCTGCCGCTAAGAGTAGGGGGCAGAGGAAGGACGGAAGAGAATACATGGTTTATGGGAGCTTCCGTAGCTTATTTACGATACTTATAATGAACAACGGATACACAGAGACTTGGGATGCTCTCGGGTAGTGAGGAAAACCAAGGGTAAAGCTTGACAGGAAGACAAGGGGGCTTGTGAGGACTCTGGTGGTGATAGGAGCTGCTTGATATAGTGAAAGGTAGGAGAACTTCAAGGATATTTATACAAACTCGTATAAGGCTTTCATCGTAGATCCCGTGTCAGCCAGCCCGACTTGAGAAGTACATCTAAGCCGCTTGCACTTGCGAAGATGGGTTGGTGGTGATGGTTGTGGTGTTAGTGGTGACATGGGGGAAGTTGACTCTCTGTCAACGACTTATACAAGACCCTGCATATTGGCCCATCCGCGCAGCACAGAAATGCAATGGCGAGTCGCATTCGGTATCCGACCATGACAAAAGCCTCCTATGGGCATCCGGCTGCCAATCACGACATAGTTCAACTGATGTCTGGGGGAGATAGGACTAATAGCGCAGGTCCGATATAAGGGTCTGACGTAGACCAAGTCTGTGTTGAGCTGAGGGCATCTTACGCCCAGATCAGCTTAGCTGACCAAAGTTACGCGGGGAAAAGAAGAAGAAGAAGCAAGCAATGTCTTTGTTGACTGCCTAGAGCCGGAGAGCGTGGGAAGGGGGTGCGAGTGAGATGTGAAAGGATTGGATTCCCAGGGATACGATACGAGTAAGAACAATGTTTCCCGCATCGTAGCTAGGCACCCATGCAGCGCATCCAGCCAGTTCAGCCCGGTAAGCGATCTGGGCGTCAGTATCCATGGCGAAATCATGCGGATCAATTCCCGCTGTGGAAGATACGGCTGGAGCTACCGGCCAGGTGGATCATCCGTCCGTCTTGGAAGATGTGCCGAGTCGGGACGGTGCGAAACCCAACATGCAGACAAAAGAAACACTACTCCGTTGGCTGCAGGACTTTTGCAGCCTCTCCTTCCGATAGTGGTAGTTGCTAGGCAAGCAAGTCGAGCAAATGTCGAACAACTTGACCCATGCCATAGGTAAGTTTCTGGTAACTCGGTAACTCAGGATTAATCTCCCACACCTTAATTTCATGGCTTGACGCCTGACTCAATAATTTGCTGTGCGGAGGTGCGGGGCGGGGTTCACCATGAACGCCAACCAGTTCGTATAATTTCTTCTCTGGCTGCAGGTTATGCTCGCGACCCTGTTTGTTTGTCGTACAGCCCGAGATGAGGCTGCGCCATGATCGGCCGTTGGGTTGGTTGAGTGGGGGGGAAGAAGAATTCCTCGGCGGACGCTGCGAGTAATCGCGAGGAGCTTAGACTAGCTAGGCCGCGCTGCAACGTCGTGAGCGCAAAGGCCAGACTCAGAATCAGACTCAGTACACAATAAAAGAGCGCAAGGTTCGGAGATTACAAGAAGCGGTCTGCGATTTTGAAATTCGCAACAGCTGTAAGCCGTATCATCACCCATGTTCGGCGAGTTGCTTGTCGTTAGTCGCTAGGTTAAGGCAATGCAACAACATCCTTCCTTCGCCAATCTGCATAGCTTGGGGGAAAGCTGCAAGGTGACGCCCGCAATCTACGCTGTCCAACAATCCGGGTTTCTCCATTGTTCGCCGACTACGGTACTCGAACTACAGCGCATCTGGCCTGGTGGTCGGAGCCTGGCGTTGTTGAGTGTTTGCCCAGAAATGTGGCTGCAGGCAGTATCTCTAAGACGGGCAATGATATGATGGTATGGACGTCTTGGCAGCGGATGGGGCTGATAGCGACCACAGAGATAACATGCCATCTTACTACACAAAACTGACAGCTGATGACGTAGAGTAAGTGAGGAACCTCTTTGCCTCTTATGAATGGTCAGAGGAACGCACACTGACAGGGTCAAGTCCGACGATGCAGCAGCCGCTCGGGTGTAATCCAGCCGGCTCGATAGACGAGCATGAGGAGGTCAGTCAGCTGAGTCGATGAAAACCAGGCCATTTTCTCGGGGTTTGAACCGAGTCAGGTTGGCATGCAACCTGCCATGGTTCTGCGGCGTATAGATTGGGCACGATGCGGCACAAAAAAAATGATGTGAGATAAATTGAAGTAGAGGGCACTCGATGCCATTGGCCAAGCAAGGATCGGCATCTTGTTTTGATATTTGGTTCTGGTTGCCCATGAGATGAACTTGTACATAGACGCGGGTAGTTTAATCGAAAGTGGTCTTCTTTCCCTCAGCCTTGACCATACCACCAGTAAGGTAGCTCGCAACCTGTTCATCGCCGTAGACGGGCTTCTTGGGCACTCTCGCCGGCTCTCTCCTGGGCGGCCTCGTGTCTCCCTCGCCGGGTTCCGGCCTCTTGCCTCGGGGTACTTGCCCGTCCCTCGGCCTGTCCTTTCCGTACCGCTTCTTGTATCTCACCTGATCATCCTCGGCAAACTCGACCTTCAGCTGCCGTCCGTGGAGCCTGTTGACCCACCATTTGCGAGTCTTGAACTTCTTCTCCTCGGGCGCAGCCGCGTCATCCTCTCCTTTGGACTCTTTGAAGTCGTCCTCTGTCTCGATTTCCTCCTTGATCCTCACGAAGCCCTTGACACCCCAATCGGCAGCCTCGGGCTCCTTGAACTTGACCCAACCGTAGCCCTTGCATTTGCCCGTGTCCTCGAAAGTAGCCACCTTAACCCAGTCGATCTCGCCGCACTTGTCAAAGTTGTGTCGGAGGTCGTCCTCTGTCGTCTGGAATCCGAGGTTGCCCACGTAGATCTTGCGGCTCGGGGCGCTTTTCTTGGTCGCGGCCGCATCGCCATTAGCAGCCGCGCCTTCTGCGTCCCCATTGGCGGGGGCGTCCTCGGCCTTCTTGTCGGGTCGTCCCTCGAAACTGGTCGCGCTCTTGATCAGGACATTGCGCCCGTTCAGCTCCGTCTCGGTAAGCGACAGCGCGGCCATGGCAGCCGCCTCGGTGTCGAAGTCGACGTAGGCGAAACCTCTGTTCTGAGGGCCGGAGGGCTTCGGGCCTCGGGGAGGAGGCGCGTTCTTGCTCGTCGGCAGGTTGACTCGTGTGATGTTCTCCTCCTTGATGGCACCGCCGGAGTTGTCGACTATCCACTTGAAGAGTTCGGGCCTCGTCATGGAGAAGGCCAGGTTTCCTATCCAGACACCCCATTCGGAGCGGTTTGACTTCTTCTCTCCCTTGGCGCCCTTGGCGCCCTTGCCGGAGGGGACCTCGAGGCCATCGTTGGCCTCTGCTTCATCGTCGCTGTTCGGCTTGACGGGTAGGGGCTTGCCTTTCTTGAGGAGACGCTTCGCTCGCTTGGAGGGCGGCTCGGGAAGTTCCAAGTCGACCTCGATCTGGTCGACCTGAGACTTGCGCTTCTTGTTCGGAGATGTGGGGGCAGCCGAGTCGGGCTCTGGTGACGAAGAGTCTGAAGAAGAATCTCTGGGCGCCATATTGAGAGATTTCAGCGAATTCTGCAGGGAGAATTCAATTGAAGAATGCGACTGTTTTGCCTGATGGGTGCTGCCGGTTACAATGTACTAGACCAGCAAGTTGCAGGAAGTTTGGGCGCTTTCCAAAATTTCACTGGGGCTGATTAGATAACGACCAAAGAGCACTTATGCAGCATCCGGGGCTCGGTTCGGCGCTCCACCACCAAGCCAATCAGCAAGGGGGTGGCTCATCCCCCGACTCCCTAACGGTTATATCCCATGAGGGTTGATTTCTTGTAAAACTCCACGGAGACATGCACCAAGATTTCATGCAGGTCTAGCTGTTGCTTCGTGAATATTGTACCTTGGCAGTCAGTCCGTATTCGATAACCAAAAAACCCTCTGGTCTGCTCGTTCATAACGCGGACCCCTTTCGTGACCGTAAAATCATCCCTCATGAATTGGCCCCTTTCCTCGTACATCGTGATATGTATACAGTATCTTCCAAAATTTCCAAAATCCATCTGCCCAGTGTCTCTACTTTAGGCCCTCTCTTACTTCTGCTGCTCCCAACCCTGGTCTTCCCGGCTCACCACAATCTCATCCACCGTCCCCACCCGCTCCCGCACGATCTGCTCCCCGTTGACCAAGTCATTCTCATCCGCCCGCTTGCCTGCCTCGACCTCGTCGCGGGCGATGCCCGCCGCCACGTGCCGCCGCACCAGCCGTTTCCGCGCGACGGCGAAGTCGACCTCGACGAACCAGCGCTGGTCCATGAGCGCCGCGGCCTCGCGCCAGGGGTCGCGGTCGAGCGTGAGGTAGTTGCCCTCGAACACGACGATGCGGTGGCCCGGCAGGATGGTGATGTCGTCCGCCTTGGGGTCCTTCACCGCGTGGTCGAACGAGGGCGCGTGGATGGGCCCCGGGGCGGGCGTCTCCCGGAGCGACCGGATCAGCTTCAGGTAAGACGCGCCGTCGAAGGTGAACTCGGCGCCCCGCCGCGCGTGGGCCTGCGCCGGGTCCGGCATCGACGACAGCTGCGCCCGCGTCAGGTGGTAGCCGTCCATGGGCACGAATGCGGCCACGGGGACCGACTCGAACAGCTCCGGGTGAAGGGTCGCGTGCCGTGCGTTGAGGCGCGAGGCGACGATCTGGGAGAGGGTAGTTTTGCCTGCATCAGGTGGATGTGGGTAAGCAAGTAGAATAGAGTAGAGGTAAAGATTGATAAGTAAGTAGCCCCGAACCATGCGCTACGTGCACATAGTCTCCTCATGTGAAGATACCCCCTCGTCGGCTCTGTTGAGGGGCGCGGAGATGGGTCGTGGCTCGGAAGGACAGAGGCCAGGGGCCGGAGCTGAAGTACGTCACATACCTGAGCCAGGGATGCCAGCTATGGCGATTACTGTAATACCGTGTTAGTTACCTTTCTGCCATCTTGGAAACCGAGCGCTACAGCCTCCTTATCACATTATTTTGTGATGGATTGGAAAAATGAATCGTCAAAAGAGAGAGTTGTTGGCATCAGGGGTGGCCTGCCATGTGCCGGGCAGTACTCACAATAGCGGCGGTCATTGGGAGTCTTCTGGAAACCCTCCCAGGCCTTGTCCACCAAACGAGTGACCTGCTCCTCCATCCTGGGCGATCTAGATCTAGCGACCAAGACGTTACAGCAAGAATGGTCAAGAGACTAGGTTATGAATGGATGACAGTAGAGCTCGATGGAAAAGAATGCTCTTCTTGGTGTTAGTTGATAGTTTCTGTTCTGCCTCGACCTTCACTGCCTAATTGCAACAGACAGTTCACTGAGCGCGGGTGCTAACGCCTCGTCTGTTGCCCCTCACCTCAACGTCAATTGCAACCAACCCCACCACTCTGGCGCGGTGATGTCAATTCCGTCGCCATCTAATCAGCATCGTCTCCTATGAGCTGGTTTTACCCACAATCACGCGACAATAGTCCATTTATTTCCCGCTCCTCTCTCTCTCTTTTCTCCATGCGAACGAAAGACCGGACGACAGGATTCCATTTCCAATTGATGTGACCTTACCTACATCATCGAGCTCCACTTGCAGCAGCGCGCCAATTGACCAACCACAACCCTCCAAAAAGGGAAGAGAGAAGAAAAAAATCATGTCGGACATGGAATCGGACCTGTTCGCCATCACGTTAGAGGACGAACACGACCCCGAAGCCGGCGCCAGTGCCACGGCTACGGACCCGACGCCCGTAGCTGACCGGACGGGCCAGACCGAGGAGGAGTTCCAGGCGGTACGGAGGGATTACAGGGTCAAGGTCGAAAACGGCGATGTGAGTCTCTTCTTCCTTGGTTTTTCTGCCCACCCACCCCTCACGATACAACCACACAACCCCCGCGCCGCACGCATTGCCCAGAATGATGCTAGCCAACGCATCAATTTCCCATTACAACCCCCCTGCTCACAACCACACCGATCGATATACACATGCACATTTCTTCTCCCCCCGACAACCGCAATCAAGTGACTCATCGGGCCTGACAACGAGTACCTTGCTTACCTATGCATTGACTCTTTACAGATCTGGAAATCCATACAGTTGCCGTTGACGCAGCAGCCTACCAAGCTTGAATCACAGGCGTTGCTGCACGCCGTCGAAGAGCTGTATTACTTCCGCCGTTTTGAGGAAGGCGCCGACTTCGCGCGCAGGGCTCTTGGCGACGAGGGAGAAGTCGAGGAGGGGCCGAGGTTAGATGCCGACACGCGCAAGTTGCTCAAACATTACGAATCCAGGTGTAGACAGAGGTCAGCAGCGGTCAAGAGCAGTGATAACAACTAGAAATAAAAGAAAATTGGCGCTTGGCAGATTTGTTTGACACATGGACACATTCGGCACATCATGCACAGTTGAAGATTACACAGCACGGCAATAGTCGGTCGCACTTGAGTCGTATCTTGGCAGAGTTGAGTAGAGTCAACATTACTGAGTGTCTAATTCTAAATGTATATCTAATTGCCGTGTAAAGATCAGAACCTGGTGGTGTGTTCAAGGACAGTGACCCCAATATATCGCTTTCCACCGCAAACCGTATGAACGGTGGGTATTTGTAAACCATGTAACGCCAAACTTTTCTTTCGTGGAATCAGACCCTCTGAAACGCCTTCGCCAAATGCACAGTCGTCTATCGTGGTATTCTTTTGAGGAGGGGTACGGCCGTGGGTGCGCGCAGGTGAGAGGTGTTCTCACAAGTCGACCCGGATAGCCAATCGCGTGAATGTAGCTGCTGTTGAGGATGATGATAAAGAGCGGACGAGAGCCCAATTCTTACGCCATCATCAACTGGCCGCTCTGCTCGCGCTCGCGCTCCTCGGCAAAAGCCCGTCGGCTCATGGCCAGGACGCACTCAAACCCCTCCTTGCCCTTGACAGCGTTCTCGCGGAAGCGGGTGACAAGTGCATCCTCGATGTTGTTCTTGATGCGCTGCCAGCCGCCGCAGAGAGCCGTTATGCGGGCGTCCTGGCTAAACTGGGTCTGCTTGCCGTTGAGGGGCTTGTAGACGCACGTCTCCTGGACTTGGATGAGGTGGTTCAGGGTCAGGTTGTGCGAGACCATGGTGACGGTCTTCTCAGCCGGGTTGACGTACGACGTCTCGAAGACTTGGCTGGTGTCGGTGCTGCCCAACAAAGAGGCGAGCCATTTGGGGGCGGATTGTTGGCACGTGATCAGACGTTCGGTGCGCAGAATACCGGTTTCGGGGTCGACGGTGCGGTTGAGGGTGTCGACGGCGATGACGTGCGCCGACTTGTCGTTCCAGGGACCGTACTTTTGCCAGTTGGCGATGGACACCTCCTCCCACGAGTAGTTGTAGGTGACCGAGTTGGAAAAGACCTTCATCTTGGCGACTGTGAAGTAGGTGGGTTTGGGTGTTCGATTGAATGATCCGAGATGAACTCGAAAAGAGCTCGAGTGAAGAAAACAAAACCGATCAGGCAAGAGTCTAAGCGACTCTGTTGATGGGCTGTGAATTTGTTTGGGTGAGGTGGTTTGCAAATGCGGTCTTTCGGGGGTCCGGAAGACGCGGTGTTGCTTTGCTTTGCTTTCGCTTTTCGCTTTCTTGCGCTGAAGATTCAATGCAGAGAGAAAGTGAGTCAAGATGGGAGAGAGAGAGAGACCCGATTCTTGTCTATTGCCGAAAATAGAAATAGTGAAAAACAACGGGAGATGATATGAAAAGTATCAGGAAAAACCCGTCGTTCCGTCGCCTGGTGTTTATTTGTTGGTATAATGAACGTGGTATGGGCGAGGAGGAGAGAAAAAAAGTTCCAAATCCAATTTGAGGGTTAATGGAAAGAATGGAAGCGAACAGGGGGGGTGTGCCTTGGGGAGACTGGTGGGCTGGGTGCTAATAAGAGGCTAGACTGTAGAAATTTCGAAGGCCTTTGCGGGTTTTGCGGGCTTTATCTCGCAGAGCGATAACGCTGGACGGGCTTTTGGCTGCTGGCTGCTGGCTGCCCAGCGGTCTGGTAGCAGCACTGGTAGCAGGGTACCGGTAGCAGACAGGGTAGAACCATCACCATCACTTTACTTTACCCGAAAAAATTCAGTTGGAGCAAAAGTCAACGGTGGGTGGGGGACATGGCACAGCCCGTCATTGGCTCGCCTGCGGTAAAAACCGGGACGCTGAGACGGGCTCAGGCTCAGCTGGGCCTAGCTTGCCACTCTCCAGTGCCTCCTCCTTCTCTGCTCCTCTATTCTTCACTGCTGCTGGGCCCAGCCAGCAGCACATTCGGGGAGGCCAGTAGGGAACAGCAGCCCAGACGAGGCCCTGGGACTCTTTCCCTTGGCTTGTGATTCGCCGCCCATCCGGTTTCCCCGTGCCACCGAGCAATTCTCGACCCGGCCGATGACGGAAATCTGGAGCAACCATCCCAAGAGATCTCCTCGGCTTCTCCTCAGACTCCTCTCGCCCTGCAAACCCATTGAACCGCCGCATCTGATAATCGTCAGCCTTGCCCGATTGGATCATCAGGGTCTTCTGAAATCGTTGTCCGATTACTCGCTCACTAGCCGTCTTTCTCCAGTAATCACCACTAGTAGACGAGAGATGATGGCGTATGACACATACACACGCGAAGTTGAAGCTTTACAGCTAGACAGCTAGACAGCTACCTCTAGGACAACTACCTCCACGCCCGTAGCTTTTGACTTTCCACAAATTCGCTCTGCTCGCGTGACCATTCGCCAAAACGTTGGTCAAACGGTGACGTTGGCTGTAATACCAAGACGTCCATCTCTATCATCTTATTTGGGTTTCTCTGGATTACGATTGCCAACTTCCACCATCATCCTCGATCAGTACGACCGTTGAGTAATGCGAAGCGTACTTGGCACTTGAAAGCGACCTGTAGCTACAGGTGCCTGCTACGTTTACCGCGGCCTCGGACGCGTGCATGAGTCGCTGAAGCATTCATGTGCTTCTATTCCCGGTATCTTCTCAGGATTGACTGTTTTTGTCATGGCCCATGATGCATGGGCTTCTTTCAACTGCTAGAGCATATTGGAAATAGCTTTATCTGCAATAAGTGCGCCATAAGAAGACACGAGTTGAATATTATCTCAAATGGAATCGTACTAAGATTCTCTGTGCATATCGTGGGATGCGTCGCGGCAGCTTCTCGTACAGCTTAGAGGTAGCTGCTGGTCACAAAACTTCGGGTTCACATCTACTGAAATGACCAAAAGTCGTATCTTGCTAGGTCTTCGCGTTAAACACACGATCATAACCTTCTCATGTTACAGTAGAGATACGTGCATCTTTCTGAATAATCCCAGTGGCATTCTCCTAAAGATAATTCGCGGTCGCACATATTGCAAAAGAAACAAAAAAGAATTGCCCACTACTGGAATCGAACCAGTGATCTCATCATGTCGTCGGACATATCTCGGAGGAGAATAGTCCAACTACTAGTGATGCGCTTTACCACTAAGCCAAGCGGGCTGCTGAGGACAGGTTGAGAGACTGGGCATTATTGGATCCTATGTTAGACCCAAGTAGAGAAGTGGAGTTGGTAAGCTGAATCATCTCTTTCTACGGAGTACCCCTGTCCGCTTCACCATTGGAATCAATGTTCGTGGCTCTGGCATTTCTCACTATTCCATTCCTAATCTTTTTTTACCCTTCCGGAACATCTGGATATCATGTTTCCAATGTATCGCCGTCAATTGGCTGACTGTGAAGTGATTGCCAACACATCCAAAGGCCACTAGCGTCCCATGATCTTTTGCAAACACGTCTAATCAGGGCGGAATCATGGGATGTGCAGTTCATTCGATCTTCTCTGGGTCCCGCTCTCTATATTGTCTACAGCACGAGCTACGGAGAAGATCTCCCGTCACTAATATATCAAAAGATAGCTGAAGCTTTCCCATTGACAGCACTGGTGATGTGGGATGTGGACTGGGTCAGAGATGGTTTCCATGGACTGTTCACTCAGAAATATCCCAACAGTCTTCTGATTGCATCATTACCATAGTCATATCAAACACGCTCCTATCCTACTGAGTCCACAACGTGGTCGCTGAATGTCTCCAAACTTTCATGTACCCTGGCACCGTCTTTTCTGTTCTAAGAGAATGCGAATCGCGGGTCAGGAAGTTGGAGGCGATCTCATTCGAATGCTCGAACATATTCACCATTAGCATAGTATTCAAAGAGCGTGTGTAGAAAGCACCCCCCTGGAACGACGGAGGTACGACATAGTCAGTGGTTGGAAAAGGAGTAAAGCCTTCACCTACAGAACCTTGATTAGTCTGTGAAGGCTGTAATGCAAGCCTAGCTGCGTGTCTGAATTCACTGCTCAACTAGAGAACTCAGCAACACCAGGCTGTTCTCGCGAAATTCAAGGCAAGAGCCCGAATCGGGATCGCGATATCTTGTCATTCTCCCCTACCACGACGGCTGCTGTGCTGTGCTAACTCCTTGGCCTACATCCAAATCGTATATGACGGGCTTTTCAGGCATGAGCTATTCTAGGATATGTTCTAAGTTATCTATAATGGCTAGCACTTAGATGGCGATTTGAGAGCATGGGAAGGCCAGAGTACGACAAAAGTTGGATTCTCAACACCAGACGTTACCGGTCCATTGGGAATTGAAAGTATACTCGGGTTGGTGTTATGGTTTTAGACCACTCCAGTATTACCATGTGATTCATAAAGTTAATTCGGAACAGATAGGATCAAAACTCTCGTGGTACAATAGAGCTAGCTTGAAACTCTTCGTTTTCGTTGTGAAAATTCGTCATTTAGACCGCCATCCTTGCTCAACTAGACCCTGCATAGGTAGAGGTCCCTGTCGTCATAAAAATATACCAACTCTCCAGAGTCATGGATTCGCTGCACTGGGATACCTTTGGCCAGGAGGATAGCAAAGATGAAACCGCACCGAACGACGACAGCGACACAGACAGCAGCAGTGAGCAGGGCAACTCTGGACCCCAAACACAGACGGAGCATTCCAAGCAACAAAAGGATTGCAGAGACCTGCTACTTCTTATGGGAGTTTCAGCCGGACAATCGTATCTCGAGGAGCGTGCGTGTCGCCGACTCTATCTCGAAGAGCGAGCAAGCCGACGCGAGCAAGCAGAACGCGAGCGAGCAGAACGTGAGAGAGCAGAACGTGAGCGCGCCCGTGCGTTGGATACTCGAGCGAAAGTTGAATCGCTGTGTTGGTGGTGTGGTTCCGTACTAAAGCCGTCCGCAGAACGCGGCCACGCTCGGGCGTCGAATGCTCAAGCGGAAGTGGAATCGCCGTGTTGGTGGTGTAGTCTAGTACGGAAGCCGCTCGCAGAACGGACTGATGCGCGAGAACGCCATTACCAATACATTCCAGTAAGGTGTGACTGCAGCTACTGCACCAGAGAAACACCAAGACAGCCCGTCGTCCACGAGTCTCGGGCTGCTACCACACGGCTTGAGAAAGAAGAAATTGTTACATGCAGTCGCAGGAATGCCCCTGAACGCAGCAGAAATACAGAGCATCCGAGGAGAGTCGCCCAAACTTCACGGCCCCTTTCGGCGCCTCCGATCACCCGCAAAACACCAGCTGCCGTCGAACCCCTCGATGCAGAAGGAAAGGATACAGTCACCAATGCTTCTGTCGCCCAAGAGCTCCCTCAGGCAGAAAGAGAGGAGAAGCTAACCAACGAAACCCTCTCTCCATCGTCAGACAAAGACAAGGTCCCAGTCACAGCGAAACCCCTTTCTACACCCAAAAAGGAGGTGGAACTACAAGTCTCGCCCAGGGGGCAATGGCGAGGATTCAGTCATGAATTCGCTAGAAAACAAGGTGTGCAACACAGAGTCGACTTAAATTGAGAAACAATGGATCCGAATGCCAAAGCGCACTCAACTTGGGATACACCTCTTGATATACCTTTTCCCATCTCCTATTCATGGGATTTCTTGTACCTATACTAAATATACGCCGAAGTATACGAACACATGCTATGCTCCTCTACTCTATACCTAACTTCTACATGGCTACAAGCGATCTTTGGGATGGGAGGCTTCATGGCAATATCGTCTCGCGAGACGAGGTCATGCCGTCTTGCAAAACTACTCTTTCCTTCAGCCAGAGCTCGTCGCCAACCTCGATGCCTCTAGCAATACCCTAGCTTTCACCCACCGGGCCCCTTGATATGTAGCCAAGACGTGCAAGCAAACCCTAAGTATGCCCAACGTCACCCACCATGGATAAGCGATGCCGCCGCGAACTATACTTGTTGACACCCACTGCTGACTGCATTCAATTTGTAATTCTTTCTGTCGCTGCCCTTGGCGACATAACAAAGCATAAGTCGCCGACTTTGCATCAACTAAAGTGGCAAGCCCCGTCATTCCAGGTGACATAGTATAGTGGTCAGTACAACACGTTGTGGTCTAGCACCCCAACTGTTCCGTGTAGACCCCGGTTCGATTCCGGGTGTCGCCATTCTTTTTGCCCTTTTTTTCCCATTTTACATGGGTTATCGTTGCATATTGGCAATTGGGCGCTTCGCTATGCACATCGATTCACGTTTGCACCGAAGCTCTTCATTGTCTTGATGGTGTCATTGGTCAGGGCTGCCGTTCGGCATGACTCACAAAGCACGTCACCTATACTTTTACATGCGACATGTGATTATTGAACATGGGCAATGAAACAGAGAAAAAAGTATCGGAACTTCTGTTGTTCACTCCCCTTGGCATTGTACAAGACCCTAAGTCGAGATACCTTCCTCCTTCTCAATCTCCTCCAGCCTAGGACACCACTTATCCTGCAGCTCCTTGTCCAGACTCAGCCCATAGACGTCGGTAGGCCACCACTCGCCCCAGCTCGTCAAGAAGAGCTGCTCCGGGTTCTTGGGGAGGTCCTCGTCGCGCACGGTGAGTGCGGCCAGGATGCTGCGGGCGCCCGTCGGCACGTCCTTGGCGTCCGGGTGCTTGGGGTCGGGCCGCGGCTGGCCCGTCCCCGGGATCATGCCGGGGGACACGGCGACGACGGTACACTGGGTGGACGGGCGGAGGGCGCGTTGCCACCAGTGCGCGCCCAGGAGCTGGGTGAACTTGGTCGCGGAGTAGACGCTGCGCTCGGTTTCGGGGTGGCGCTTGTTGTCTTGGTCAAGGTGGCCTGGGTTTTTGCATTAGTAAGAGGAGGATGATTCGATAAAGTGCACCGTGGAGTACATCGCGGCCAATTAACCTGGATGGTAGGTC
The DNA here is from genome assembly GCA_006508115.1 of Apiospora malaysiana. Taxonomy (NCBI): domain Eukaryota; kingdom Fungi; phylum Ascomycota; class Sordariomycetes; order Amphisphaeriales; family Apiosporaceae; genus Apiospora; species Apiospora malaysiana. The sequence continues at coordinate 2,320,152 of QUSE01000031.1, forward strand.
TCTGGGGACAGGAAGAGAGAGAGGGTGGCTTACTTGTATCCGTGACGCCCCTTATCGCGCCGGAAGACACGACCACGACGCGCGACCCGGAAGCCTCAAGCTTGGGCCGCAGCAAGTGTGTCAAATAATGTTGAGCTGAACAGGGAAACTCAGTCAGTCGAAATACACACACGGTCACATTGCGACACCAAGCGGTTGGTTCGACTCGTCAAACCGGTCGTCGCTCATTTTTTTTGTCACTCACATAGATGGTTGACCAGGTACGAGTCGCTCCATTTCGAGGGCCCCGGGCCGGGCGCATCCTCCTGGCGCGCCATGCCGGCATTGAGCAGCAGGTAGTCGATGGGCGCCTCATTGTCCTGCCGGAGCTTCTGGAGGGTCTGCTGGGCGAAGGTCTTGACCGTGGACAGGTCGGCCAGCTCCAGGGGCAGCACAGTCAGGCTGTGGCGGCCGCTATCGAACTGGAGCGCGTCATAGGCGGCCTGGGCGCGCTGCGTGTCCCGGGCCCCAAGAATGAACTTGTAGGGCTGCGTCTGGGCGAGGAGCTGCTTGACTAGCTCAAAGCCCTGCGGATGGAGGCACACGCGAAGCGGTCAGTTTCTCTCTTCCTTATTGTATATATAGGTTGGATGTTCGTTCAGGGTGAGTGACGGCAAAGCTTACCAGGCCAGATGTGGCGCCGGTCGCGACAATCGTCTTTGCCAAGTTCGCCATGTTTTGTCTGGGTTTATGTATGAGTCGTCTAGGCTCTCTTGACGATATTTCAAATGGACCGGGCGATTGTTGACTTTATACCCTTTTACATGTGCATTCCATCATAGATATCGAGCCAAACCACGATTACCAAGACTCACTACTGTGTGACATTTGTAAGCGGCATGCCCAGACGGAGATAGCACTTCCTAGCGGAATTAATGGTGGATTTGTAGGAGGCGGCGCGCAGCTAACTGTTGCCTGTTAGCCTCCTGGTCTCCCAGATGGCTTTGCGGAATGAAGTGTTGCCAAATGCGCTGTTCATACAAAGCGTGAAATATACGCAGATGTGCAGACGTGATTCTGGAGAGGTTCAGGGCTTCTGCCTTCTAAATAGCTTCGGCGGTTCAGAGCCCTCGAGTCGATCAACATCCCCACCTACCAACCGTGTCGATTCAAGTAACAAATTGCTTCGCGACTTTCATATCACCTGCGAGAATAGGTCTGACGAGTAGAAGTCTATTCGCATATACACTTAAGTGAATACAAATTCATTGGCTAGTTGATCTTCTGTTTCTCTATCCTCGAGTAGAGGAAGAGATCTGACGGCACCTTGTTGTGGTCGCCATCCCACTTCCCGATCGCCAAGACTTGTTGTCAGCGGGGTGTTGGCGGGGTTGACCGCGCCCAGCAATACAGCAAATGGGGGACAGCAAGCCACTCTGCCACTTGGACTCAGAACTCGCCCATTGTGTAATCTACCACGATGGCCTTTTCAATCAATGGGCCATTGGTTTTGATGAAGTTTTGATGAGCCGGGTCAGTCTTGGTGTAATAGTCCCTGTCCTCAATCGTCGCGAAATGGACGACGAACGCGTATTGAATGCCTTCCTATATACCGTCGGTAGATGATAGATCAGCAACGGAAGGAGAGCTGCGATCAAGAAAGAAAGGCCCAGGGGGCAGGGGCTGAGGGGACACCAACCTGTCGACCCTCAGGGGAATGGTCTTTACCACCAGTCAAGGAGGTGATATAGGGCTTATTAGACTCGGGATGCACGCATGTCTCTTTCAGCGAACACATGTGCGCGCAAGCCTGTGTGTGATTACCTGTTAGCCCAGCCATGGAAACGAGACCAACGGGGGACGGGCAACGCTAGGCCACTGACCTGGGACACAGCCTCCGCACTTGCGCCATCCTTGAAGCGAAACTGCACGATGTGCACTACCGTCATTTTATTAATATTATTCGTGTGTGGTGTGTGGTGTATGGTGGTTTTGATGAGATATCTCTCAATTGGTTCGTACCATTGGCCTAGCAGATTGTGCTGATGTTGGAGCTTTGTTCATTGCAAGCGCGAGCGCAGCTGTTGGTCTATAAGTACGTAATTGAATTGGCTGTTCGGGTCGGCCCACCCTGTCCTTCCCGCGAACATGGAGTGCTCGGCATTTCGATCTACAGCAGCCTGTCTACCTGTGGCATGTCACTTTTCCTAGATACGATAGCCAAGGCAAGACAGAGATTACCGAAGACTATTCACAGAAGTGGTTGGTGGGAATCACACTTTTCGTCCGAAATGTTTGCTTTGCAGCTGAATCTTCCCTCGTTGAGGCGGATGCACGTCAGCCGCGGTATCTGCAAACTGGGCTCCAGATACGAGAACTGTGGCCTGCTGTTTGCAGAAGTCTGGAGCACACCGCGGAGCTTTTCATCTCGCGATGGCGAAGGGACTGACTGGCTGGCTGGGTTATCCTCGCGACCTGCTGCGGTGCCCAACTCCGCCCACCTCTAATAACCTCCCAATCCCAGCAGCGTACATCTTTTACCGTTTTCCATGCAATGCTGCCCATTATCCCAGATGCTTCTCCCATCCTCTGCCGGTTTTCCCGTAAGATAGAAAATGGTGAACTGTTAACGGTTAGTGTAGGTAGATGATGCTGAACGGATGGGTGGATGGGCGGGACGACTTGCTGGGATGCTGTGCCACAATGGGTTACGTATGGTCGTACTGCATTTCATTTCCCTGTCGCGATTCCCCAGGGCCAAGCCGGGCACTAGTCGATGTCGTGGGAAAACAAGCCTTTTTTTCTGGGCCACATGGGCACCGCTTACCTGGGGACTTGGGGGACTAACTGGTTCGCTTACGGAACCTCGAGTCCTCCTGGACATGGGGGTGTCTCCTCTTGGGGGGCCCTGCAATGCCTGGAATGTTGATTGATACGATAGCAACGAAAAGCGAAGACCCGAAGACCCAACGACCCCACGTCAAAAAGCTTGACCGTCTTGGAGTGATTCCCATCTACCTAGGTACTGTACGGCAAGCATGCGGATGATTGCTACAACTACCGACCCCTTTCCTTTGGTTTTATTTTCTTCTCTTTCGGTTTTAAGTTTCCCATCACCGTGATGCCAATGTAAAATGAGACGGCGATCAAAGTCCCCAGGTGTCCAAGTCAGTCCAACCTGATCGGCCACGGCTTGGCCCAGATTGTCGCATGTATTGAAACAAGTGCCCTCTTAGCTCCGTGTACCCGCGTCTTGTGTTGGCTGTTTGTTGTCTTCCCACCACTGATGGCCCCGGTAGTTGGAGGCCAACTAGAAAGCAGGAAGCAAGAATCAAGAACCAAGAACCTATCCTTTCCCCGATACTCCTCGCTCCTCGCTCCTCGCTGGTTCCCCTCCCCTTCTCTCTATACCCCGGCAAGCAGTCTAAGCATCAGTTCCCATCTAGCCTAGTCCAGTCGGCCTGTCGGCCTGTCGTAATCTATAATAATATTGATAACATTGGTCCAAGAAGCCAGAAGCCTGTCATCCACCGGTATCCTCACGCCCTCTGGCGATGCCGCTTTGCCGCCAGCATCACCTGTTACGCTTCCCGCTGACGTCTCCTCGCCCTCCCGTTAGTCAAGACTAGGGGCCCAATTGCAGCCACCCTGTGCCGGTCCCGATTTCTGGTATCTCCGCTACATCCAATGTAACCGACGCAAGATAGTTTATATGTGCATGTGCCTATCTGCAGCTCTTGATTCAAGTTCCCGCCTCTTCCTGAGCTAATTTCGCTGCCCCAAAGCAACCAACCATCAGACCACCCATCTTTCGGTCTACTTGACTGCTTGGCATTGTTATTTCGCGACCTCCTGTTTGGCAATTACTGCTGCTTCTTCAGCGTTTTCTTGGAGTCAGAACGCCAACCACAATCTTGGCCTTTGGAGAGCTCTTTCTCTCTCGCGCACAGGAGACCGCATCTCGGCTCCGACTCATGTGCAACGAGACACGCGGAACAAGTTGACCCTACCACGCATCACACCTGCCGCTCTTTTCTACACACATCTATATTTTTTGTTGTTCTCTCGCTTTCTTGTCACTCGTTAAGTTCCCTGATTGAACTCCACTCCATCTCCATCTCGTCATGGCTTCGTTTGCCCAGCGCGCGGTCGGGGCTCTTGTTCTTGGCATCGCCGCCGTATCAGCTGCGACTACTTACTCCATTGATAGCGATGGTAAGCACCCCCATTCCTTCCATTCCGTCCATCTGCCGGCGCATGTGCTCCCCCGGCGCCCTGATACCCCCACTTGTAGACGGACTGCGGTGTATATTGGCATTGCTGATTCGTCCCAGATGCTATCAAACAGACATCCAAGTCGATTGCCTACGACTTGATGACTTACTACAAAGGGAATCAGTCTGGGCAAACACCCGGTATTCTTCCTGGGCCTCCTCCCGCTGGTGACTATTACTGGTGGGAAGGAGGCGCAATGTGGGGCGCTATGATTGATTACTGGCATCTCACGGGCGATACCACCTACAACGATGTCGTCACGCAGTCCCTCCTATGGCAGGTCGGACCCAACCGGGACTACATGCCCCCGAACGTGACCGTGTCTCTGGGCAACGACGACCAGGGCTTCTGGGGCATGACGGCGATGCAGGCGGCCGAGGAGAACTTCCCCAACCCACCCGCGGACCAGCCGCAGTGGCTGGCGCTCGCGCAGGCCGTCTTCAACACGCAGGCCAACCCGGACCGGCACGACAAGACGTGCAACGGCGGGCTGCGGTGGCAGATCCCCTTTTCCAACAACGGCTACGACTACAAGAACAGCATCGCCAACGGATGCTTTTTCAATTTGGGCGCTCGCCTCGCGCGCTACACCAATAACCAGACCTACGCCGACTGGGCCGACAAGACGTGGGATTGGATGCAGAGCGTCGGCTTCATGGACAAAGACTACAACATCTACGACGGCGCGCACGTCGAGACCAACTGCACCGACATCAACCGCGCGCAGTTCTCCTACAACAACGGCGTCTTCCTGTTGGGCGCGGCCCACATGTACAATTATGTAAGTGGCAAGAGAAAGCCCAAACGCAGCTTGTTACTCCAAGTCAACTCTTATGGTTTGCTGACATGATGTTCTCCTGCCCGCAGACCAACGGCAGCGCCGTCTGGAAGGCGCGGGTGGAAGGCCTGCTGAACGCCACCATCCACACCTTCTTCCAAAACGGCATCGCGTTTGAGATCGCGTGCGAGGCGCACATGACGTGCACGACGGACATGCTGAGCTTCAAGGGCTACGTGGCGCGGTGGATGGCGACCATGACCAAGATCGCGCCCTTCACGACGGACCTGGTCATGGACACGCTCAAGACGTCGGCCGCGGCGGCCATCAAGACATGCACGGGGGGGCCCACGGGGCGGGCGTGCGGCTTCGGCTGGACGACGGGCGCGTTCGACGGGAGCATGGGGGCCGGGCAGCAGATGGACGTCTTGGGCACCGTCTCTTCGCTGCTGATCAAAGAGGCCAACGCCCCGCTCACCAACAAGACGGGCGGCACCAGTACCGGGGACTACAATGCCGGTATCGGCGGGGACGACTTCATGGCGCATACGGCGCCTATCACGACGGGCGACAAGGCGGGCGCGGCCATCTTGACGATATTGCTGCTCGGTGGGGCGGGCGGCTTGTTTGGGTGGATGAGCGGTGGCCTGTAATGGAAATGACTGTGTGGTGGTCAGGACTGGATTGGAGGGCCATTGACTGTGACAGATTGGGGATATTCGTAAATTTTTCATTTCTATTGTTCATATTAAGGTTTGTTGCGTTCAGGCCTGCTTGTATATTTGTGTTAGGGGGGCGTTCACAGCGACGAAGGGCAAATGCGGCGTCAGTGGATCGGGCAACAGCGACGGTCAAGGGCGTCTAGGAATGGGGTTGGACTTGGTAGACAGCTTTACATATTCTTTTCGTCGATGATATTGAACATGGTTACTTTTGAAGAGTATTTGCGCTGCGAGCGTGATGATTGGATTGGTGTTGCAGTATGAGTTGGACATTCTGTGATGACTCCTTGAGGGATCGCTGGTAGGGGCGACTTACAACGGGAGTCATGTGGAGCAAGCTGGGCTGCTGATCTTAGTAATATGAAGTCCGCTAAGAGCAAAGTTTCTCAAGCAATTAGCAAAGCCACTCGATCAATAGATCGAATCATCCTCCGTGGCGCAATTGGCTAGCGCGTTCGACTGTTATCCATAATCCGGATTATGCAATCGAGAGGTTCACAGTTCAAGCCTGTGCGGGGGAGAGATTACCTTTTTGCGATTTATGCAGACTCTGCTTGCTACGAGGATTGCATCCTTTTTGATGTCCCTGGTCTGTTCCTTGAGCTTCCTGTTCTAGGCAAATGCATGCATGGTAGGTAGGCTGTCACCATTGGGTTGGCTATTTTGGGCAACTGGTTGGTTGGTTGGTTGGTTGGATTGGAAGCTGGCGTGCATATCTGTATTGCGAATCGCCGTCTCCCTGATCTCCAATTTTCGGGTTTGCCAGACTATGTTACTCATGGATGCTGCTTGTATTTGCCATTAGAATCGAAAATCTAGCAGTAGTCAAAGGATCATATTGGTTCATTGTTTCTCCTCAACCTGTCAGTGTCACGTTTCGCATCCAAATCTCTTATTGGTGTTGCATTGATGGAGCTGGATGTTCGGCAGGCATATCTTCTGGCAGCGGTAAGTACGGAACCTTAGACCATCATCCTTGAGGCGCATGGTCCAAACAAGCACCCGCCAAGGGTGATCTAACACGATCACTGACTGTAACTTGCATGCTTCTTGTCAGCTGGGAGTGTATCGTGCGATACGTCAATTGTCCTGTCCCCTGCTAGGTGGAGCCACTCAGTTGCTTGTGGGCTCGCTCACACATATGGGACTGGCGATGCTTCATTACTGGCCGCCTCTGAGAGTTGCCGGCGCTGCAAAGTAACCAGAACAAAGTTACGTGGATTGCTTCAACTTCCCTCAGAAGCGGCTTGTTGAGAGAAGATTACATGTTGCGATGCGACCACGTGGGGGATGAGCCTCGACTCAAACAGCTCATCATCGTCCGAGTGGCTGGCTGTCTGTCTGTCTTCATTTGACGATTGAAACTCGGCCGGTAACCTGTCCATCCCCTTACTCTTTGCTCCCCAGTCTCGAAGGCCTGGATACATGCGGTCCTTCTCCAGGTTTCTTTGGCGGCAGTGCACATTCAAGCACAGTGAGGTATTTGCCTACGGTACGAATTGACTCGGTCATGTTGTTTGATATGGGTATGGGCTGCAGCCCGTGTAGGATCGCCGCAGCGTCCTGGAGAGCACCAGGGGAGCTTGCGCTCATACACTCTGAAGATGACGCGTAGGTATATTCAGAAAGGCACTCCATGCCTGGCCCCAGAGCACTTCGAACTATGCGGGCACATCTGCCATCATGCCGTCGAACGTAATCCTCGGTACCGGCGGCAACTTGGAAGCTAGTCGCAACACACCCAGGGTATACACCACGTTGCGACTAACACCCCTTGCCATGGAAGCGAAACATTACACTCCGATTGACTTGTTTATTGCAGGCAGGCATACTCGTCCTTTGCCGAATATCCGTTCCTAGCTGGGTAAGCAAGCCGCCATTTACCCACCAGCATCAAGTCTAGGCCCGCATCGTCCGGCAGCCCAGAGCCTCATCCGTGAGTGACTGGGTAGAACGAATGACCATCCGACTGTCCTGAGGCTCGAAAAGGCAAGACAAGGTGCCGGCCTAGGCCGCTTGGAGCCTCCTCCGGATAGCCTACGAAATGGGTACCCTGCACCGCTGCCGGTGACTTTCATGAAGCTACCCATTCCTGGCCAGGCGAGGCGTTCCTCATTCGTACTTATCCATCAATGACGCAGGGTGGGTTATCACACCTTATAATTAACCAGCATGTTTAGGGCGGCAGCCTTGTAGGTAGCGGATGCCAAGTTTCAACTGCCATGTTCCTTTCAAAAGGCAAACGGGTTCTAGCGGCTCGTCGCCTGATGAAACAAGGACTCTACTGTAGAACTCTTCATCGCGATGTCTCGTGAGGTCATACAGCAATTCACCACCACCACTAACACCCCCACGATGTTGCATTCTGGCAGAGCAGACTTTTGTTATGGGGCAGGAAGTACGGCTTTTTCGATTCACCAATCGCCCGCCAAGTATGCTGTGGAACGGGATGTGCAGTGCCGTCGTCTCCAGGCTCCATCCAGTGGGGGGCCCATCCGGCTGGATGGTACCAGAAGCCCGTTGAAACTATAAATGCCCACCAAGGGTACTGCTCAGGGGTGTTCATGATAGAAGCCTCCACAAAGTGCCGACTGCTCTTTTTTTTCTTCTCTCTTCTCTCGGACCGAGGTTCTTTCTTGGCCTTCCTTTTAGATGGAGGAAGAAAAGCAAAAACCCCCCCAAAAAACCGCATCACCGCACAGTTCGTGTGCCTCCGTTCTATCGCGGAGAAGACGGGCCACCTCACCTCATGGCGCTAGCCCCTCGTGTCAAGCTCTTTCGCTAGTCTTTAGCCCATACCACTACGGGGCAAGGGAGTGAAGGTGTCGCGGTGACACAAGCTCGGTGATGGTTCTCGGTGTTTGAAGAAATCAATGCATTGCGTCGCCATTACCAGACGTCGTAGAGTGTATGCAGTCCTGTCATTGATTACGTGAGAGGGTCAATAGTTTGAAGCCAATAGTGCGTATTGTACGACTACTCCATAGAAACAGGTGGTTTCTGCAAATGCCGATCTTCAACGGCCATAGGGCTGCGACCGTGAAACTAGTAGTAGGAGGACTGTGACGGTGTGTGTGAGAAGGATTCGACATTTCCTCGGTCGTTTGAAATTTGGTTGCTGACAGGCCAGCAATGCCATAACCACGCCTCTGTACCCTTTGGGGAGTAATAGTGTACATGCATGGAAGTTTAGGCAAGCTTCGAACTCTGTTAGATGCGCTGCATTTCGTTTAGGGGTTCCTATTATAATAAGTAGGGACGAAGAGTGGTTACACCGGGTATGCCACCCATCCCAAGCCTGCGGGACGTGCCCCCTTGTCTGGAAAGGGTAGTTCAGAGGCAAGAGATGGTGATGAAACGCCAGAGCCATGTCGCTAAGTGGGACACGATCGCCTCTGGGCGTGAGTCAGGAAAAGTCGGCGGCTCGGGGCCCGAGGATAAGTGGGCGGCGAGCCGTGAGTCTGGGTGACTTTGGCGGGCTTTTGCTTAGCATGCATAAGCCATGCACAGGCCATGCGCGTGTGTCGGAGGCTCGCAACTCTCGGGCTGCGGCGCGACCAACATCGTGCCTGTTACCTATTGCTGGAGGATCCCATCTTATGAGTTGCGGCCCTTTCGCACTCCAACCATCCCGACGCGAGGCTTCTCTACTGTTCACAATTCACGAGTCTTGTTATCTTTGTTAATGATCTGGTCTGGTCTTCGGTAGACCCCGTTACACCCAGCAACTCCCCCGGCCGAGATAAGCATAACTACTCAATTCTCAATCTTAATTTGCCCGTCCAATACAAGTACATCTGAGATCCGTCCAGGCCCGAGCCGGCCCCGAGCGGCATCGAAATTCCTTCTTCGGCTCCATCATCCACCACGGCGGCATCGGAGATAGCAGCCCTACGAGATTTGTTCACCCCCTGGATTGGTTTTCGGCACGTCCAATCCATTCATCGGCCAGCATCGTTCCACTCGCCCCTTGGCATTGTGCTTAATGCATTGGCAGTTGGCTCTGTCTTCCACCCAATATTACCACAAGACGTAATACTATTGACACAAGCAACCAAAAAGAAAAAAGCACACTGGCCCGCCGGCCCCCCACGCTATCATGGACATGCAGGATCATCAGGATGAGGAGATGATCAACGAGGAAGGCGACACTGGGGACGAGTGCTCGAATAAGGACCAGTCCCAGGACCAGCCCGTCCCGCGCAGAGCCGTAAGTACCACCGGAGCCCCGGTAGCCACCCCATCGGTGCCCCCGCATATCCCCGGTGGCGCACACCTATACACAAAGTCTAGAGCTGTGCAACCCTTTTTTTTCTTTTTTCTTTTTGTTTCGCATGACCGCCCTATATCCTGTGAGCCTGACTGACCTATCGGACAATCTAGTGTGACCCATGTCGCGCAAGAAAGGTATGTATACTCAGCACATGACACCCCTTTCCGGTCTTCGTCTCACGTGAAGTCGGACACACCCAAGACCCCATTGCTAACCACCCACCAGGTTGGTTGTGATCGGGAAGAGCCATGTTCAAGCTGTGTCCGGTCGAGGACAAAATGTACCTATACGGCGTCACAAAGTATCAGACACAAGCGACAACGTGTTTTGATATCGACCCAATAGTAAGCCAGCCAGCTACACACACCCAATAGTCGGGTGGGTGGTCACACAAGTCATGTGACCAACTTTACCCCTGTAATACGTACTATCGAGGATGCACCAAGGTACTAATATACTTGACCCCGATCAGTGAGAGGAAGATTGACCGGATAGAGGAGCGCCTATCGGAGGTCGTCAGCGAGCTGAGGAATCTCGCGTTGGCCCAGAACAGTTCATCGTCCTCCAACCACGCCGGCCGGCCCAATGACCGGTCCGCCTCGCAACCCGCCGACAAGGTCGGGTTTTGCATGTCGACGCCGACCTCGAACTCGGGCGTGAGCTACTACAACACCACCAACAACCCCGAGCGCCCCGAGCCTAAGTTCGAGGGCGGCTCGTCCATGACGGCCCACACCAACTTCGCCCGCACCTTCCTCGACGAGGCCGTAAGGGCAGGTCCCCTCAGGGACTTCCGCCTCGAGCTCGATGACACCCTCAGCTCGCTGCAGGAGCTCGTAAAAGCCCAGCAGACCCAGCTCAACGTGCCCGCGTCGCCCGTCGAGGCCAGTGCCACCTCGCTTACCACGGCCCCGACGCGCGAGCGACCGCTGCCGGATGTGCAGCTGACCATGACGTGTCTGCGCATCTCGAAAGGTCAGTGCTTTGGTTGACTACTCCTGTCTATCGCATAGGTTTTGTACGCTAACAACCCCGGGGCGCTATAGAGGGGTTCTCCGTGAGCTACTTGTCCCTGTGCGGTATGATCTCGCCCTCGGTGTATACAGACTACGTCCTCCGGGTCATGTTCTCGCCCAAATTCTCCGACGCCGAGTACATCATTGTGCTCTGGGGCCTCACGTGGCTCTTCAAGGAGATGAGCCTCGAGGTGGACAAGCTCGAGCACGGTCTCCGGCCCGAAGACCTGGACCGGGAGGCCACGAATTGTCGAAATTACCTCGAGGCCGCCCTGGCCGCGCTTCCGTTCCACATGCCGGCGTCTATCGATAACGTGATAGCGTTGGGACTTGCGGTATGCTTGCCACCTTCCTCTGACCAAATTTTAATTTGCCAGAGTATTTGATTTGGACCATGCACTGACACCGGCTTACTAGGCGGACTACTCAATAGCACGGTCCAAACCGTCGCAGGCCTGGTCCTTCATATCCGTGGCGGCCCAGATGTGTCTCAACCTCGGCCTCCACCGCGGCGCGACGTGGCGCGACGAGTCTCCCACCGCGCGGAACCAGAACGCCTGGCTGTTCTGGAACGTGTACGTCCTGGACAAGGGGCTCTCGCTCCGGCTGGGTAGGCCGTCCGTGATCCAGGACTACGACATCACGGTGCCGATACCGACGTCGAGCATCGACCGCCACCCGGCCATCGAGCACTGCCTCCTGACCTGGATCAAGGTCTCGCGCTGTCAGGGTCGCGTATACGAGCTCCTCTACAGCCCTGCAGCGTTGGCGCAGGACGACGGGATCCGGACGGCGAGGGCGCAGGGGCTGGCGGACGAGATGCTTTCCATCATGAAAGAGAAGAAGAAGATCGAGGTTTGTGCCTTTTTCCCCTCTCTAACTACCGCTGACCAACCCCCTATTTCCATGTGCTCATCTAACTCGTCGTGATATTCTAGGAACAAAATCTCCCGACGTGGGCGAAAACCATTGCCACGGAAGACATACAGTACATCGCCGACTCGGACGAAGTGCTCCACCACTCCATCCTCACGCTAATCTACCGCGCCGTGCCGGTGCCGCGGGGCGCGAGCTCGACCTTCACCCAGGCCTGCATCGCCTCGGCCCGGCAGGCCCTGGGGAAGCACGACAGCTGCATGGCGATCCTGACGCCCTACGGCTCCCCCTTTATCGACATCTACTTCCAGTGGACCATCTTCTACACCCCCTTCATCCCTTTTATTGTCATCTTTTGCCACGTCATCGAGACGACGGACCAGACCGACCTCGACCGCCTGCACAGCTTCGTCGCCTCGCTCGAGCCCGTCTCGCAGCTCTCGGAGCCCGCGGCCCGCATGCAGCGCCTCTTCCAGGTTTTGTATAATGTCGCGCTCAAGTACGTCGAGGTCAAGACGAGCCGCGAGCAGCAGTCGGTCGGCCGCGAGCTCGACACGTACCTCAACGCCCTGGGCTACGGGCCCGCGCCCACGTACGGGCTGGGCATCCAGGGTGGTGCCAATGGTGGAGGACCCAACAATGGTGGCGGCGGTGGTAATGGTGCCGGATTCCGCAGCGACATGTCCGATGCCGGGAGCAGCGGCCATCATGCGGCGGCGGCGCAGGCTCAGGCCCATCAGCGCGCGAGGAGCGTGAGCAGCGCGAGGATGAGCACGCCGGTCATCAACACGCAGCCGCACGCCATGTCGGTGCCGCCGCCGTGGGCTGGGTACCAGGCCATGGACGGCGTGAATCTGCCGCAGCAGGGGATGCTGCTCGGCGGGTGGTTCAATAGTAGTCAGCAGATGATGGGCCTGCTCGAGGACGAGACCTTGTAGTATGGGCAGGAAGTAATAATTGACATGACAAAAAGGAATTATGATGAAAGAACCTGACTTGTATACCAATTTTGTGCGCAACCTGATGACCTGTTTGTACGGTATCAGAGTTTTGGGCGGGGATGTTTGGGTTTGGAAAGATGGCGGATTGGGGCGTGGGTGCGTCTCTGGATATTAGGCTTCGTGGTGTTCCTGGGTGTATGGGGATGTTTGAAGGTTCTGGTGTCTTTGTTCTTATTGATCTTGGGTTATATTTGTGGTAGATGTAGGATTACTTGGGTTTTCCCTTTTCTTCGATCCATACCCTGCAGCTTCACTGGTATAAATCAGACATCAAGATCAGAAGGCGTCCAAATCTATCAAGATTCATTCGGACTGCTGCCATGGCTAGTGTTGCGCCAAGTCCCTTGCCGCCTCCCAATGACCTCCTCTAAGAGATGCCCCTGGAGGTGTTTGAACTTATCATCTACGAGATCCCTACCCCATCTCTCTTCCTCGCTGGCAGCGCAGAATCGAACTCTATCCCCTGGTGGACAGGGGGAAGCGGAAAGCCGACCACCTCACCCCCTGGGTCATGCGCCTGCACCACTAGCTCGTGATGCCCCGCGGGACGACGACGGAGTTGGTGCGGCAGTACCTCGATACCACGCCCTACTGGATTTGTCCGCACGTGCATACGCACGCCATCCCCTCCGACATCGCCGCCATCTATGGTAGAAGCGAAGAAATCCCAGAAAGAACCAGCTTCCTCCAGGCGAGGCGCGAGTACGGCCCTGGCTGGCGCCTCTACGGCCCCTCCTCCAAGTCGGTGAACATCATGACGTTGTGGGTGTGTGAGTATCAGCGACAACCCCAGTCAGGTTCGCAGCCGAGACGAAGGCGGACACCGCTGGAATATAACCCCTGGCGCATTCCCGGCATCGAGCTGGCAACCGTCCGGGCCGAGGAGCTGGCTGCCCCGGGGAGACCGCCGCCCTTCGACCCAGTCTTTGGCAGGGAGGTCAAGAGGTGGGTGGAGTGCGACCATTGCCAGTTGGACATTTGCGAAGAGGCTGTCTGGGACATGGAGTCGAGATGGCACGCAGGGCAGCTAGCTAATGACGGCGGGGAAGATATCGTGTGCTTCGCCCTGTCTAGACAACATCGGGTTTACTAGTATTAGTCTTATCTCCCTTCCGAGAGCTAGATCGTTCCTAGGTTTGCATCTAACAAAGGATCAACCCTATTCAGATGATGATAGTTCACTGCTTGCCTTTCATACATGTGCTACCCCTCAAGCCAGCGCCACCTACGCATACCCGTATACTTCCCCCACATCACCACGAGCGGCCCCTTGCATGCATGCAACTCAATCGACAGTCAGTCGCCATCCCATTGTGTCATCCATAATCTTATGAAGCAGGATCGGTTTCCCGCAAGTGTGCTGGACTGTTCTTGGCGTGTTACTTCTGGTAACCAGAAACAGCTTTGGATCCGATGAGGGAGAATAGGAAAAAAGGAAAAGATGTAGGAGGAGGGAGCTATAGCGCAAAAACGCAAAAAAGGCAAAAGGAGAAGAAGATGAGAAGAACAAGGCGGGCTTTCAGCTAGCTAGCTAGCTCGTTCGGCCGTATCTCCTAGCTCTGACAAATTTCGGCTGATGTTTTGAGACTGTATTGAGGTCATGGTGCGTTGCGGCTCTTGTTGCGGCTCTGTCTGTCTTTTCTTTTGGTCTGCTTTTCAATGACACGTTTATGGGCGGCGCACGACCAAAGATGAAACTCAAGAGCTTGGGAAGCTTGACGCCTTCGAGTCTTGACCGTTTCAGCGGGTAGGACAAGTGGCGAGCACAACTAGCAATGGTTACTCGATATAGCTGTTGGTGTCTATTTATTTGTTATGCGTCAATCGATCAAATTATCAATCGTGTTGAGCTTCTTTTTGGTTTTCAGATTTCTCAAGTCCAACCAACATCACCTCTCGTTCAAGATGTTAGCGTCGCCGGCAGAGACTAGAAAACTACAGCAGCAGCCGCTGCCCCAGCACTGCATTGTCTGCGGCACGAACGAGCGCCACTATGACGGGATGTGCTCTTCCTGTGGCGGTGAGTTACTAGTGCTTGATCCCCTATTATTTCCCACGATGGTCTAAACCTGCTCTACCTGATCTCAAGAAAGCTGACCCCTAGTACTCGTGCAGGAGGCGACGCCCAGATGCTAGATCGGCCAGACCACCCAAATCACCTACCACAGGAGGACGAGGGCAGCACTTCTATCGCCACCGCCATCGACACCCCAGGGCAGCAGTATAATCAGTGGTTCGACAAGCACCGCAAGTGCGACGACGGCTCCGTCCACTTCGGCGAGCTCGAGCTCATCACCTGGGGCGGCGAGGAGGCCGGGTGGGAGCTCGGCTGGGGTCGCGCACAGGTTTCCGAGGTCAACTTCATGAAGAAGAAGTACGAACAGGAGTTTGGCGGCGACGACGAGAAGCTCTATGGGTACTGGCCACAGGGATTCCGGTAAGAAGGACGTCTTGTCCGGCAACCTCCCAGAGCCGTTGCTGACACTTGTGATTGACACACAGATGGACTTGCTGCGGTACGACGGGTGACATGTCGTACGGTTGCGACCACCACGGAACTGGCCCTCAACCGTGCGGATGCGACTACTGCGGGTAGGTTTCCATCTGGCGTCCCTTCTACCCCTAGCTTGATGCAATCCATATGTACCAGAAGCTGACGGATTGATTTCTATTCGGCCCACAGATCTGGAATGTCCCTCCCCGAGGACCTCTACCACAGCAAGCTCCCCGAACGCCAGGGCCTGCACCTGTCGCGCGGTCCAGACCCCCGATCGTACGGGTTCCACTCGATGATGAACATGCACAACTACAACAACTACGAAATCGCCATGTAAGCTCTCTCTCTCTCTCTCTTTCAGCTTTCCTCCAATCCAAGCATCGTTCGTTCGTTTATTCGTTCGCTCTATGTACGGAGTGGAGGCTGAGACAAGCCCCTATATTAGGATCGTATTTGGCGGCCTATGATACTATGATACATGATGGATGGACGAGGCGGACTACTCGTTCCAGATTTGAGGGTTCTGGAATACTTGTAGCTCTTCGTTCTTGAGAGAGACTTGTACTCATCCCGAGTCAGTCCGGTCTCAGCCCCTTTCGGGAACTAGTATAGTGTCTGCATTAGACCGTGTCTCGTCTCATGGTCGCCGGACGCATCGTGTCGGAGTTAGGTTAGTGATGTTATTAATTGCTATGTGACTTCACAGTTGCATCCAAAGCAATGCTCAGCTTGTAGTAGCAGCTTTGTCGGTGGGTGGGAAAACAATGGAACAAGACATGTTCCCAAGGTAGCAACCGATATCGCAATGATAATTATTGGGGCCAAACTCATAAGCCTGACCCTCCATTCGCCGTGAGTTCAAGGCTATTCTGAGAATAAAAATATGCAATGTGTATTGCACTTTAGAGCAAGTATCGTGAACCCTAAAGCCAGATCTCGCAGGGGTAACAAATATCTGATGGGCGTGCCAGTCACTTACCTAGATAATAAACCAATCACTCCGTATTCTTCTGCGCCCTTGCAAGATACGTTACTGATTGGACGAGTGTTCAGTCAAGCGAGTTTGAAACTTGTTGGTGGTGAAGACCAGTTCATGATACTTTTTCGGATAATCTAACTTCGCTCGCCCTTTGGAAGTGGCCTGTGAGCGAGTTCTTCCCAACAGGGTCGGAGAAAGATCTTTTTATAAACCACCGAACCTTCTCGAGGGGGCAAGAAACACTAATAACGAAAATAATTTTCTTTCCTAAAAAAAAAAGCTTCGACAGACAGTTACTTTGGTGCTTTCGACTTTTCGGGGATGTCTCAGCTCAGCCCAGGAGATATATTTCAGAGTAAAATCAGTCCTTGTCCTTGTCTTTGGTTCACTATAGAGCGACTATGAGAAGTACTCTGCAATAACACAATAGCTTTGCCCTTAGATGGATGTGGATATGCGCAGTTAAAGAGGATTATCCAATAGATTTGCATGGATGTGGCAAGGAAGAAAACCAGAACGAAGAAGTGCTGGAAAATCACCAGGAAAGCTACCATCGCGAACCACGTCGGCGACGGTGGGGTTAAGCTGCACCCCACCGCATTGTCGTCGGCGACAACCAACAAGTCAGCTGCTACGGGCAGGGGGTCACTTCTTTTCCGTGCCAGGAAGAAGCTTCGGAAAGTTGTCACGTCGTTGTGCGCCCGCCTTGAGATTCTTCCTCACACGACTGTTACCGCCGCCCCACGCAAGATGAACGAACCGGCGCCTTCACTTGCGGGTAGCACGACAAACACGGCGCCTTCCCTTTCGGGTAGCAATACACACGCCCCGTCCTCTCCTGCATCTCCACCGCTATCGCCGTCTTCCCCTCCGCCGCGTCCGGCCATTAGCCTTCGTATAAAAGTTCCAAACATGTCTCTTCCAACTCTACGATCCCCGGACAAGCCCTTTGCCCGCAGCGGCCGGATCATCAACGCCCCTGACATCCCAACCGTCCAGCAATGCAAGCAGGTCATCACCGTCGAGCCCAACAGCACCCTGTTCCACTCGGGGGGCATGGCCAGCAGCGGGTTCCTCGATCAGGTGCTGGATGAGAACCGCCCCTACTTGCGCGGCTACTCGCCGCTCTCCCGAAAACACACATCCCACGATTTCAGCGCGCAGTACAAGGGCTGCTACCAGGCCTGGCGCAACCTCTCGTGCGCCCTGGCCGAGGAGAGCTCCGGCACCGCCTACGTCCTGCTCCCGCACGGCAAGGGCTGGGACAAGGTCCCCCAGGGTGGCCACTTCTACAGGGACGAGCTGCCCAACCTGGGCACGCGCCTGGAGCGGCTCATCCGCATCAGCCCCGTCGACCGCGACTACCAGGAGGTCATCTGGACGCGCCCTCCACTGCCGATACCTGACCACGGTCGGGAAGCCGCGCCCTTCCCTGAGCTCCGGAATCCTGCTGGCGGCTACAACGCGCAGAGTGAGTTGCGAAGGACACTTGTTCAGTGGCGGGACCAAAGTACTGACATATTTCGAAGCAGGCAATGGCGGGTCGTCAATGATAACTACAACTACGGCTACTTCCATGGATAACCTGCCCCTTCAGCAGAGCGGGACTCTCCAAGCTGCTCGCTAGAAGCGCTCGGCTGCGCCTAGCCCCGAGAACGAAGAAGAAAAGACCAAGAGAGCTCGCAAGATGTGACGAAAGAGCATTTGCCGACAACAAGCACTTTGATGATAAATACAATGATACAACTTCCTGCATCGTTGCATCCTAAACGATCATAGATACTTTGTTTTTCTTTGCGATCGTTGTATACGCCTGTGACTTCCATTCTCCACGTTTTGCCTCTTGTTATGGGTACGGTCAATATTGCTGTTGTTGGTATAGGTAGGTGCGGTATTACCATTATGAGATGGAATAACCATCATGGGATGGGATGATCCCGTCCACTTAGACAGGGTATAATCAACTATTGTTCCAGAAGTCAAGTGCAATTCCATCTAAATCAATATTGTTGCCCGTACTCATGCCGGCTATTTGGGATAAACACGTTTTGGATTCTAGGCTGTGGGTAGAGGGCTTGGAAAGAGACTTGCAAGCGTTTAGGAAGTTAGTTATATTGTCACTATCACAGCGTGGAATACCTTAGTTTACGATAAAACATTTGCTACCTAACGACTATCGTCATATATTACAGTACAAGGATGTTGAAGAGTACAAACGTTATGCGAGAAAGAACCGAGTTCCCAATATAATATTATGAAGAAGAGACCACCTTGGGTGCTGGGATAAGGGATCTAGTTTGCATGACTTGATACGCTATGCCATAGATGTGCCTGCCAAAGTTTGCGAGCAAGTTTTGTTTGTGTTTGGGCCTTATTCTTGTGTTGTTGAGATTACAACAAATATGCATTGTACGCATCTATTACTGTATGGTACGCCCACGAACTTCAATGATATCATTCATATTATATCCATTTGAGGAATAGAAGCTAGGGAAGCTAGAGAGGAGCCAAGCGTGGTGCGTGTGGCAGTTTCAGTTGCTTGGCATCGTGACACACCAAGACCCCTGAAAGCATCTTCTGGATGGCTTACCTAAACATGACAGATATCGTGAGATCTTGCATATGGGGGGGGGGGGGGGGGGGGGGGGGGGGGGGGGGGGGGGGGGGGGGGGGGGGGGGGGGCGGGGGGGGCGGGGGGGGGGGGGGGGGGGGGGGGGGGGGGGGGGGGGGGGGGGGGGGGGGGGGGGGGGGGGGGGGGGGGGGGGGGGGGGGGGGGGGGGGGGGGGGGGGGGGGGGGGGGGGGGGGGGGGGGGGGGGGGGGGGGGGGGGGGGGGGGGGGGGGGGGGGGGGGGGGGGGGGGGGGGGGGGGGGGGGGGGGGGGGGGGGGGGGGGGGGGGGGGGGGGGGGGGGGGGGGGGGGGGGGGGGGGGGGGGGGGGGGGGGGGGGGGGGGGGGGGGGGGGGGGGGGGGGGGGGGGGGGGNCATTCCCCACGCCCCCCCCCCCCCCCCCCCTTTGGATCCGGCGCCCCATCCACGATCCGGCAGATGAACCTGCTCCATGACAGACTGAGAGGGTCCCTGATGGGGTGTCCAGTCTGCGGCTTAAGGCTGAGTGTCAACTTTCACGATCTTGGAATGTGTGACCCCCACGCCGTACCTGGCAGCTCCGGGATGAGTCAGATGTAACGTCGATCGTGAACTTGGTCACCTCGTGGCCCCGGACGGAGCAACGTGGCAACTCTGCCAAGGCGGTCCCCATGGGCTCGGGGATGGGGTTGTGTGCCCCATGTTATTGGCATCGTGGGGTATGTGCCAGACCCCGCTGCCAGGGCTCGTATCGTGAGGCGATGACTGCCCAGAACAAGAGGTGGCCCTCACTGTTATCCATGCATAGCGTACCTACACACGTTACACAGAGAGACAGCTACTGGTGTATATACTTGAGTAGCCACGACAGAGAACTATTTGGATGTAGACATTATACTTTGGTGTCTTGGTGATCACACAATAGTCAGTGGTGATTTAAGGAGAGATTTGAGGTAGCCCATATTGTTACGTTTTGTCCGGGAAAGCAGTGTAACGGCTAAACAAGACCCCTGTCAAGGTGTCGAGGGTATCTGATCAGGCTCTGGCGGGTGCAGCTGTCAGCACACCCCACCAAAGTCGGAATGCTCGGGGATTGGAGGGCAATCCGGGGGCAGATTCTACTTTGGGAATACAGAGATAGAGGGATCAAGCCGCAGGCCAAATAGGTTGACGAGAAAACACACAAGAAGAGACACATTCGGACGGCAGACGACGAGTGATCAACGATAGGTCCTGTTGGAGGAACAGAGACGATCGGATGATCCAAGGCCAATGTAGTAATTCTAAACGCCTTCTACCAAAATCTAGTGCTGGATTTTCTTGTTACAGCTTGGATAAGTGTGTATCCGGCTTCCACGATTATGTAGACTAGCAATAGCGAAAAGAGCAGCCACCCGGGATGCAGCGATTCGTGTGGCAGGCTAGTGTTGTTGCTACAGGCGCCGTCCGTCGTTAGCCGTATCATGACTTTGCATTCTAACTAAAGCCCTGCAATTCAGCAGGTTGAAATGTGATCTAATTGGTTCATGTGAGACGCAGGGTTTGGATGCTTACTGCAACCAGAGAGCGAATCGCTGTAATATCCGCCATAGTTGGCATAGAAAGCCAGGATGGGCGGGAGCTCTAGGGGGTTTGGGGGTTACGTGTGACGAAAGGAGATTTTCTCCGAAAAGCATTTACTACTACCATCATCAAGGAGAGACGACCCACAGCAGATAAAAACCATTTGCAATACCAATTAGCAGATTGACTAAAGATGCTACATGTTCAGTTGAAAAGACGTCATCCCGTCATTGACTTGCCAAGGCGCCTCCTATTGCCGCTAGAATACTTTTCTCAATGACGGGAGAGGCGTATTTGGCATATGCTCTAACCTAGGGCTTAGTGAGGGAATAAGTGAGCGAGCGAGAAAATGCAGACAAGCCTAGGAATTGGGGGCACCAGGTTGCTTCAGATTCAGATCTGGACATTGCCTCGCCTACCCCTGCCCCGAATATGCCTCAAATATCGGCAAGAAACGGCGCAAGGAAATGCATGGCATGCACATGATGCAATACATTGCTGGAATTCACCCTTAGAATCCAGCCAAGTTGTTCGTGTTGATACGTGTACGGGGATTCCGAGCTCAGCGGATGTCGAACGTTCTGGGGAGAGGAGCAGAAGATGGAGGTCGGGCCGGGGGTTTGGGGGTTGCAAGAAACTGGGGGCTAGACCTGGAGAAGTTAGTGTTCCCTCCTACAGGGACTGTTAGCGCCAGCCTGGGAAATTTTCAGCTAGAAAACTAGGCACTAGGAAAAGTTGGGGGGCGTTTAGTGGAGGTTCAGTGGGGTTAGCCCACTAACCATCCCACGCCGGAGAAAGCAGCTAGAAAACGATCGGTTTCGAGTTCTTTTCTTCATTCTGTCCCATTCGCTCCTTTCCCCATGCATTGCATGCTGTTGTCCCCATGCGTCGTCACCCACTTCTTTTTTTCATCACCACCACCACCACCAAACTCCAGACACTCCGCATGCAATTCGGGCACACTCGGTGAATTCCCCAAAATCTCCCCTCACAATACCCCAATGCCCCAAACTGTTGCGTTTCCAAGCCCATGGTCGGGCGAAAACCGAACTGATCAGCATTTGTCTGCTCGTCTGCTCGTGGCAGCTGTCGTCTTATCACAACACAACAGCATCTGCCGCCTGCACCTGCACCTACAATGACGTTCTGCACGATGGACCAAAAATCCCAGCAGTGGGGTCGATGCAATATAATGTGAAAATTGGACTTCCGTCAGAAATTGTGCTCCAAAGTGCTACCTGTACCAACATGTTTGTTACCTAATAGTCCATAGTTCCCCTGCCAAGATGCGACACGGCCGACGCGGTGAGGAGAGCACGGCAATCAATCGGAATCGCCAGGAGAGAAACGACCTGTCGCCAGGTAATCGAAACCACGGCCCGTACACGTACCTGACCATCGAAAGTTGTGCTGCTCAATCCGTCGTCCGTCGAACTTCGAAGCCTGTCTGTCTGTCTGTCTGCCTGTCTCGGATCAAGTCGTCTGACTTAGTACCGGGCTCTTTTCGGCCAGAACGTGGGCTTGCTGTGGGCCGTCACTGTAAGCAGTCCCCGCGCCGGCGAGTCAGCACACTGTAAGGACGGCTCAGTCATCACTCAACGACTTACAGGGGGTTGCAAGTTGGCTTGGCTTGCACTTGCGCTACGACATCCCATCAATCCCAACTTGGGCAAAATGGCCGCCCCCTACCCTCCCTTCCAGCCTTCACCGCAAACCTTTTACTAGTACTCGACTTGCAAGAAAAAAAAATGTTTCCGCTACCGCTACAGGGCAGTTCAAAGCCAATACTTGATAAGCTTCCGCCGGGAGCCAAGGCAATCGACATCCCTTAGCTAGCCTCGACAGAAGCTTTTAGCGACGATCAATTGCCGTCCTTGGCTTTGCTTTACTGGACTAGGCGATGAACGGCCGCTACGTATACATTACATTATGGTAGGGCAGGGCCGGTTCAAGATCAAGTCAGTCAAGTCAGGCACAGAAGCCCGGTCTCGCTGGGTGTGGGTCGTCGATTTGTTTTCTTCCATGCGCTGATACCGTATCTTGGTCATGGGCGAGATCCGATTTTGCCTTGGGCCGGGGAAGGAAAAATCTGTCCATCCGCATATCTCACCACGGTAACCATACGACGGCCCAGTTATGTGTGTCGACTCTCCTTTGGGCCAAGTTCTAGGCTCTAGGCGTTGGTGTGTGTGGTCCGACCTGTTTGTGAGTGCATGTGTGTGTGTGTGTGCCCCAGTCCCTCCAGAGTAACCCCCGGGTCTCCTCGACTCCAGGAAAACTGCAGAGGGCAAAAGCTGGAGAGTGGTTGCTTCGTCGGAGGGATCCGCTGGGGCCCCAGTGGAAATAATCGCTGGTACTTCGGCCTTACTCCTCCGGGGCACCAGTGTGCAAGACGGCTTCTCCACCATGACGGCGTCGCGTCTCGAGCAATCTCGTGACGGTGGAGGCCATTGCTACTTGCAACGATGAGGCCTTGAGGCTGCTATACGCCAACGCTGCGAATATAGTTCACCAGGATATTAAAAGGGCAAGGCAACTGCCGCTCGAATTTGCTGGCGATCTGCAGTGCTCTACTCGATCCATCCGCCTCAAAAGGGTTCCCAAGCCCGCCTTCAACTTCCCTGACATCTCTCTCTTGCTTCCCCTTTCCCTCTCCATCCCGCGTGTGTCGCTTCTCTCGATCATAGCCCCAGTTCAGACACAGCACACACTTGCACGCTCCAACATGGCTGCCGAAGCATCACAAGTGCCCTCGGGCAGTGGTGGCAAGCCTCGCACCGATCAGGTCGAGTATCCTCACGAGGGTCTCCCCGCCCTGAACGAGAAGGACGCCCTGGCCGTCGCCCAAGCCGGCGGCGCCGTTGTCGACTCCTTGATCAACGAGATGGAGCAGAAGCTGACGGCGGAGGGTGGTCTCCGCAACGGCTTCTTCGACCTCCAATTCAAGGACCCCCGTCACTTCACCTGGGTCATCGTCGCCTTTGCCTCCATGGGAGGTCTCCTCTCCGGTCTCGACCAGTCTCTCATCTCCGGCGCCAACCTGTACCTGCCCAAGGACCTGGGCCTCGACACCCGCCAGAACAGTTTGGTCAACTCGGGCATGCCGCTCGGCGCCGTCGGCGGTGCCCTGCTGTTGGGTCCTTGTAACGAAGCTTTCGGCCGTCGCTGGTCCATCATCATCTCCTGTATCCTGTACACCATTGGTGCCGCCGTCGAGGCCGGCTCCATGAACTTCGGTAAGCTGCCCAACAGACCCATTCATGTTTTGATCTGCCTGAACATGTCGCTAATCTGTGCTCTTCCTCGCCCACAGGTATGATCGTCGCCTCTCGTGTTATCCTCGGTCTGGGTGTCGGTCTGGAGGGTGGTACCGTCCCCGTCTACGTCGCCGAGACTGTCGAGCGGAGAGTCCGCGGTAACCTCGTCTCGCTGTACCAGTTCAACATTGCCCTCGGTGAGGTGCTCGGCTACGCCGTCGCCGCCATGTTCCTGCACGTGCCCGGCAACTGGCGCTACATTCTCGGATCTTCCCTCGTCTTCTCCACCATCATGCTCATCGGTATGCTGTACCTGCCCGAGTCGCCCCGTTTCCTCATGCACAAGGGCAAAACCTTCGAGGCCTTCAAGGTCTGGAAGCGCATCCGCGGCACCGAGACTGAGGCGTCGCGCGAGGAGTTCTTCGTCATGAAGGTGTCGGTGCTCGACGAGCAGCAGTCGGTTGCCGAGGGCGCCACCAACAAGCGCTTCCCCTGGCTCGACTTCTTCACCGTGCCCCGCGCCCGCCGCGCTCTCGTCTACGCCAACATCATGATCCTGCTGGGCCAGCTGACCGGTGTCAACGCCATCATGTACTACATGTCGGTTCTCATGAGCCAGATCGGCTTCGACGACGAGAAGGCCAACTACATGTCCCTCGTCGGCGGCGGCTCCCTGCTCCTCGGCACCCTGCCCGCCATCTTCTACATGGAAAAGTTCGGCCGCCGCTTCTGGGCCAACATGATGTTGCCCGGCTTCTTCGTCGGCTTGGTGCTCATCGCCATGAGCCACCAGATCCCCATCACGACCAACCTGACCGGCTCCACTGCCATGTACATGATCGGTCTCATCCTCTACATGGGCTTCTTCGGCTGCTACGCCTGCCTGACCTGGGTCATCCCCTCGGAGGTGTACCCGACCTACCTGCGATCCTACGGCATGACGACGTCGGACGCGCTGCTGTTCCTGGCCTCGTTCATCGTGACGTACAACTTCTCGGCCATGCAGGAGGCCATGCGGCCCGAGGGTCTCATGCTCGGCTTCTACGGCGGCATCGCCGTGCTCGGCTGGTTCTACCAGCTCATCTTCATGCCCGAGACCAAGAACAAGACCCTCGAGGAGATCGACCAGCTCTTCGAGCGCCCCACCCGCGAGGTCGTCGCCGAGAACCTCCGCAACACCTCCAAGGGCCTCAGTGACTTCTTCCACGGCCGCTGGTCCCAAATCAGCACGGCCGCGCCCCACCCGGACGCCGTCCAGGCGGACCTCGAGAAGAAGCAGAAGACGGACGAGATCTAAAGGATTATTTCATCATTCCTGCTACTGTACTGTAGTACTGACCCCTACATTGATGAGTTGGGTCGAAGATAATCCATGGTGATTGAGGGGAAGGAAGAGAAGTGCTGTTTACGTGTATATATGAGCTCAGATACCCTGATTCCTTTTGGCTTTCAAGCCGTGTATGGCAAATAAGTAAAATACAAGAACTCAAAAACAACAAACTTCTTGATCTGTAATCGTGTAACAAAAGTGATATTGTATCGATGTGCACATGTATGCATGTGAGGTTGAAATCCTCGCCGTGCCTCAACAACCTCTGGGTCCACACAAGGGCCACGCCTTTGGGGGACAACTGGCTCTGTTCTACTTCCTACAATACTTCCGGCACATCAGGCACTCCAAAATAAACATCTTTGGTCACAGCTCTGGTCATGAACGTTGTGAGTGTGTTCTGATAGTCAGGGGCTCAGGGGCTCAGGGGCCCAGCAGAGTCGGTTGGTTCTTGGACTTCTATTAGCGAAAGTTTTGGATTGGGGTCACTGAGAACACAGCACCCCTTGCTGCTTTTCTGCTCTTTGATGTGAAGTTGATGCGACGATTTCGTGACAGTTTGTGTCAGTCCATACTGGGCTCCTCAGTTTCGCCGTCGTCTCTTGAGCTAGTTCATCGCAACCGCAAGACCCTTTCAGCGAGGGAAAAGATCATCGAGCCACCCACGGAAAGAAACAAGACAAGTATTGGAAATTCTTGTATTTAAGTATCTATTCATTCGTCTTGGTAGCGTCGAGGCCGCTGGGGATTTCCCCTATCTTCGTTCCATAATGCCTTCATTGTTGCATCAGCGAGTCGACCTCGATATTCCTCTGGCGCTTTTCCCTCCGCCTCAGCACGCTCTCGAACCCGCTATCCTCCGTACCCCTAGCTTGGGGCCATTCGAACCGGACCTGGAGCGTTTTCGCGACCTGGCCCATCTCGTAGGTCTCAAGTAGCCTCGAGTCGTCCGCAGCTGGCGTCAACGGGGAGCCCCCACCATTGCCGCTACTATTATGTATGGGTCTTGAGTAGTACCCTCCGTTACCACCGCCACCACCACCATAGACAGCCCCTGGTGACTCGTTGTTCCCCCCCTCATCGTGGGTCTTGAAGCGGTGGCTGTACAGCATCAGCGGCAACAGGCTATCCTTCCACACCGGCCGCTCCCCGCGCCGCACCCAGGCCTCCGCCATGGTCCACAGCAGGATCGCCGCCGTGACGGCCGTGAGCGTCGCGGGAAACGCCAGCCACGCCAGGTGCACCACGTTGCACGCCGTGGTCTGCAGGACGGTGCCGCGGACCTGCCCGCGGTCTGGGTTCGCGGCGGCGGCCGCCGACGGCTCGCGGTTGGCCGGGTCAGGCGCCGGGGACCCGCCGAAGCTCATGCGGTACCGGTTGGAGATGGTGCGGGCGAACGCATCGACGCGCGCTTCGATGCGCTCCGTCGTGACATTGTTGTTGAACAGCTCCTCGGCCCACGCGCCCCGCCCGTCCAGGTCCGCCGTCCGCTCGTAGCAGTTCAGCGCCCCGCTGCGCTTGAAGCAGTCCAGGTTGAAGTGGTAGTCCAGCGCCCCCGTCATGCCCGCCGCGTGCAGGTTGTCCTGGCGGTAGTAGCACTGCCGGGTCTCGGCGGCGTCGGTCCCGCAGTCCTCGGCGCCGCCGGGTCCGTTGTCCCTTTCCTTTCGTGTCTGGGTGCCACGCGTGCACGTCCACGTGTCCTGCGCCGTCAGCTCGTACGTCTTGTTGCCCACCCAGCAGGGGCTCCGGACCGCGACGAAGTCGCCCGTCGACGGGAACTTGCCGGCTTTGGTCGGCGCTGTGCGCGCGGGCGTCGTCGCGAGCGGCGTCTCGCGCAGCTGGCCGTTGGTCACGGCCACGCTGTAGGTCCGGATGCAGGCGTACAGGACGCAGGCCTGCGCGATGCCGAGGCGCTGCCGCTGGGCGGGGTCGAGGTCGCTGTCCCCGTGCTCGTTGGCGTACGTCAGGACCGTCACGTTGGCAAGCGCCATGGCCGCCATGTGCCGCGTCGCGGCGTCCATGCTCGCCTCGGCCCACGACAGGCTGCCCGTCTTGGCCCCGAACTTGTTGGGGCCCCATGCGATCCCCACCGTCGTCGGGCCCCCGACCTGCAGCTTCTGCCCGTTGGGCAGCTCGCCCGCCGTCGTGATGGGCAGGGGGTTCGTCCAGTTCACGAAGTCGGCGACGCTGAAGCACTTGTGGCACATGGCCATGGTGGAGAAGACGGACGAGCCGTCGGGGCCGTCGTCGTCGTTGTTGTTGGGGTCTTTCACCCCCTTGTCGTTCTCCTTGTCCTTGAAGCCGTTGCTGTTGGGCGGGGTCCCGTTGTCAAAGGTGCAGTTGCCCGTCGTGCACTGGTAGCGGATCTCGTTGCCCGGGTCCAGCACCCCCGTCAGGCTCGCGTACACCATGGCCTGGATGTTGGACTGGTTGCCGGCCGTCTGGCGGGGCACAAAGTAGGGGCTGCTGACGTAGTGGGTGTAGGGGACCATGGCGACGGCGTCCTTGGCCGCGGCGTTCTCGACGCGCCGCACGCACGTCTGGGTGCCGACGGCCTGCTGCACGAAGGGGCCGATGCCCAGCGAGATGACGGACAGCGCGACGGCGACGAGCGTGGGGACGCTGGCGCGCGCGGCGAGCGGCACCAGCGAAATGGCGCCCAGCATGCTGCGGCTGCCGGCGTCGATGTCCTGCAGGTCCTGGAGGGGCCGCGGCTCATCGCCGAACCAGCGCCACTTGGCCTGCGAGATGACCGAGGTGATGGGCACGAACAGGGCGGCGCGCAGCACGGTGGCCAGCAGGGCCAGCAGCGTCGTCAGGTTGATAGGGAACCGCCAGTCGGCCACCAGCTTGTCGTTGAACTCGACCAGCAGCACGAACATGGCGACGAGGATGGCGATGGACAGCAGCAGCGAGAGGATTTCCCACTTCCAGTGGGTGAAGACGCGGTACTGGATCTTGTCTGGGGTGACGGCGGCGGTGGAGGAGGAGGCCTGGTGTTGGTTGCCTTCCTTGGCCGAAGAGTAGTAGTTCCCGTGCTGTGTATGGTGTTGATGTTGATATTGATCCGGTAATGACTCCAAGACATCGGCCACGGGAGTGTTCGATAGCCTGGACACTGGACGCGGGGCTCTGGTTGAGCCTGAATCCAGAGAGACTTGCTCAAACACTGTTGAGCCAAGGCCTGGATTTGGGTGCAGCTTTGCATTCACTGCGTCGTACGCCATCCTTGGCTATTTTGTACTGGGATAAACGAAACCTTCGAAATGAGACCTTCAGTGGCCTAGAGAATCTAGGCGGGGGGAAGTTCGAATCATGCGATCGGCCTGGAAAGAGAGGACAAGAAAGCACCCAAGTACTCGGAGCCGGGATACTGGAGCTGGGGGCGGCAGTTTCCAAGCCCTCGGGATTGAAAGTTATAACACGACCAACGAGGTCTGTCCAGGCATGATGGAAAAAGGCCCCCAAATCAAGTCACACGGGGGCGGCACAGCTTTTGGGGGGTCGCGTCTTGAGCGTGGAAGCCAAAGAATTAGGCGCGGCGATCGCTATACCCTGTCTATACCCTGTCGATATCTCCACCGCGGGTGGAGGGGCGCAAGACCAGCACCCCGATGATTGATGGGATCCCCAGCGATCGTCGGTATGTCAATTGGAAGTTCCACATGGTGGATGTTGTTTGAGTTTACAACTGCAGCAAACGGTGGGGGCGGACTGGCTGCAATTGGACAAGATAGGCGGCGTTTATGTGGCAGGCCTGAGGATATTCAGCAGATATTCCGAAGCTATCGGGGGATCGAATCAACGTTGATGACAATATCTATCTATAGACATATATGAACCAACACCACCATCCCACGTGGCACAAAAAGCATGGTGTATACAGAGTATTTGAGACGTTCTAGCTGACTGATCCAATTCTCCGATTCCCGATCGCTTGTTGAGCCAACTAACCAATGGCTCATGTGTTCACAGCGATAGCGAAAGAATCGATCCAATACCAATAGCATCCGCTTATATCAACAAACACATTGTGAAGTTGGCTTTCCAGGGGACGTATTGTTCGTCTAGCTATATATTACACTCGTACTCGTAATGGAGGAAAAGCATGTATAACCCAACGGAAGCAGGAGCGAAATATGCCTTTTTGCACGTCATGTCGCTTCGAAGGACCGCCAACATGAGGTACTGGATCAAATGCTTATTTGACATAGTCCGACTGTACGATGAAGATGGTGGATACCTCAGTAGCACGGCTAACCATCGGGAAGACAGGCGTCTTGAGAAGATGCCGCCGCTTCTTTGGGTCGTGGTAGGCCGCTCAGCTCATCATAGGTATTGGCTTTCCTTTGCACTGTCCAACGTCCCACCTGGTCGTTGGAGAGACGGCGCGGCGTCCCCGGTGACCGATACAGCTGCTCCTTCCCTCTCACAACCATTTCTTCCCCCATGTACCCGCCACGAACCCGAGGGGCGCTGAAGCCACACTCGAAGCCGATTGAACCAGAGTCGAAGGTCTCTAGTGGCCTTTCAAAGGCCAAACAATGTGGAAGTTTTCCAAGTGCAAAGGATTAGCCCGTAATCGAAGGATCGCTAAATGCTTTCGTAGATGAAAAGAGAAGGGCGCCCTGACATGTCAACGTGCTGCCAAGGAAGATGATGTGCGAGTGGCTCAATGGAAGGCATCTTTTTATATCTCTGTATCTTTTTTTTCGTGAAAAGTTTTGCTGGAAGGAGAGTTTGCGGCGCTGCAGTAGAGTTGAGGACCATGTCGGCGCTCGAGTGTGAGTACGACGGCACCGTGGCTTAATGGTAGTGAAGACAACAATTTTGGCCAATTGACTTTCCAAGTTTTCAGGTATATCAAAAACCTTCACAGGGTTCTCCTCGGTCTCCTGAATCTGGCAACCTATTTTGGAACATCGGAAATGGACGATGTTGTCTCGGGGGTCGATCTTCAGGACTGCACGCAGACAGCGAGATTCGAACTGATTCCCTTAGCTTTCTCGCAAGTATCTTGTACTATAATTGGGAAAAAGAATGGTCTTGGTTCCATGTTTTTTCCACTTTGCTTCCATTTTGCTTCTATGTTATTTCCATAGAGTGCGTCCGGCCTCTACGTCAATGGGATAGCTGTTGTAGTAACCAGACTTCCTAGCTCACCCAAGACGGGCGGGAGGCTCCACCTACAGACCTGTAGGAACCAAGGAAGTGAACAGGTTGCTCAGGGAATTTGTAAATTCAAAATGCCATGGCTGAAAAGCAACAGGGAGCGTCAATTCAAACCAGCTAGAGAGCAAGGAATCCTGTTGAATGAGAACCGTTTCTACCTTGAGCTTGAGTAAGGGCTGTGCCATACGATGGATACAAGCTGGGCGGGGCAGTTCTCCCCTATGGAAAGTTCAACGGCAACTCGGCTCAATGATTCAAGAGAGCAATCTGGTCGTGGCGAGTCTTGGTTTCTGCTCTCGCAGTATTGGGCTAGAGGAAAGGTATTGAGGGTGTGAGAAAGGAAGCAGAAGCTAGGAGGCAGAGATTCATCCATGGGACGCTCTTCTGGATTGTATTCGAGGGGCGTCAGCTCGTGGGATGTCAGAAGACCACTGATGTTCCTCATAAGTCATCAAAATCTGCAGTGAGCTCCAAGGCAGCATCGGCGGAGATTGTGGTCGTAGCATATTCCAGAGTAAAGTCTACGATGGACTGGAGCCAGACCACTCCAGTCCATTGTGCTCAGAAAATGCGAATTTGCTCTGAAGAGATGCACCTGAATCCAAAATGGCTGTGCCACGCAGAGGACATGCAATTCAAATTCATGCAGTTTGACTCCTCCATGACTAAGATCATCCGGGGTTGAAGTAAGCTTAACTCTTAACTCCCGCGAAAGCTAATCCGCAAGAAGTGGAGAAGACGAGAGAGCGTCTTGGGTCCTTGGAAATCTGGAGTTAGGCGATCATCGCAATGTCGGAGTGTACATCTGTATTCAAGTTAGAGGATGCCCTGTTCGAGAGCGACATGGTCGCACTTGACCTGTCGCGGCCCGGAAGATGGGCAGAGGTGGCTCGATTCCAGCGTATGATGTGCTGACTTGTAACCCTCAAAAGTGATAATTGATAGCATTCGCAGAGAGGTGGCCCTTGGCTATCACAAACGGTCGGTCAATCAATCACCGTATATATTACTGGTTGAGGGCGGGATTGCTGTTTCCTGTGTGACATGCTGGCAGGGCAATATCGATAGGTGTTGCTGATTTGATCGGACCGATGCAGCACAGATCCACCGCGTTGAGATCTCGCAGATGTGATCGTAAGATGCGTGGTCTGATGCGGCGATTCGTGCGTGGGCTTGCTGCAGTGTCGTTGCCCCGGCATGTGAAACATAATCGACAGCTGGTGATGCGAGGTAGAAGCAGTACATACTCGATTATGCAAATCAATGGCTTTCAGTGTCCTGAATGTACGTCTGTCTACTCCAAGACAGTTGCAAAGATATATGAAGTCTGCTTCTAGTAGTGCATCTAGGAAATTACATCATTCTCCGCCGTTGAGCAATTGAGCCGCACGAGGCCTGTTCCGGACCAAATCTGGGGAAAATTGCCACTGCCTGCCGGGATCGAGCTTTGGCTTGGTGTTCTGGACTGGCAGAAAGAAGAGCAGGAGCAGGAGCATGAGCATGACTGGAGCAATTGCAATTGGCTGACTGGAGGACCAAAGATTGAAGTGCATGCAAAGCATTGACCGGCAGAATGCATTGTACAAAAGTACCTCCAAAAAGCAGAAGCCATTGGAAGATGGAAATCGATAGATTCCCCGCATCGCGTGACCAAAGGACGACCTGGGCCAATTGAATGGCTTGGATTTGGGCTACTGCGGGGCAGAAGCGGAGCTCCAGCCAATCGGGGAGACTGGATTAACCCGTCAAAAATTGCCTGATGCTGATGCCGAGAGAGGGACTGGGCTGGGTTGCTTTTGCTTTTGCTTTCCTCACCACCTAACCCTTTCGTCTAGGCCCAACTTTCTCACAAGGGGGGGCGTTGTTCGACATCATTCGAGTCTGGGAGCCATTGGAGCCACACACTACCACCACCACCACACTGACGCTTCGTTCTCTTTTTGCGAGGGCTGTGGTTTGGTAGGAAAGTGGTGACACCCGTCTGCATACATACAATATCCCATCTAATACTACCACTGCCACACCTTCCCCCGCTCTCTTCCTCTTCTTGACTGGTTATAATATCTCGACTTCCATCAGCCATCGTCGTCTGTCATGTCAAGGCAAAATTTGACTGCCTTGGACTGCGACTGACGAGATACCCTCACCCCATCCACCAAACCACCACACCACCCACGACCCGACCAATCCAGTCTAGCGAGAATAACAAGAAAACATTCACCACCCGATTCCATCCTTCTCGAATCCGATTCCGATTGTGACGAGTCCGACCGACGGAATCAAGTGCTTCCGCCCAAACCGTCACCATGGTCCTCACACACACCACCAACCATAGCTACACCCACCCGTTCCCGACCGTCACCCTCGCCTTCTTCCTCCGATACTACTCTCCTCAACTCAATCCCTTCTCCGCCCATGTCCTCTCCACCGACACCATCGACTCCCACGTCGACCCGGAGACAGGCCGCCTCTACACCACCCGCATCCATCTGAAGAAGTCGCGCATGCCCTCGGCCATTATCAAGCTGCTGCCCACGAGTGTCACGGGCGGTGCCGGTGAGAAGTCGAGCTATGTCCTGGAGAACAGCATCGTCGATATCAAGGAGGGGTGGATGAAGACCGAGAGCCGCAACCTGAACTTTACCGGTGTCCTGAGCGTCACCGAGTCCCAGCACTACTCGGCCACACCCCCAGACCACGTCGAGACCCTGGCCCTCTCCACCGCCGTCGCCAGGCCCATGTCTGCTAACACCTGGGTTTCCACCACCTTCTCCTACCGCTCCACCCTCGGCAGCCGCAAGACCGACAAGTCCGCGGCCGCCAACGAGGAGAACACCCGCGGCCGCTTCGGATGGATCTCGGGCTGGGGCGCCAAGCGCATCCAGAGCAGCATCGAATCCATTGCCTCGAACAAGACCGACGACCAGATCATCAAGTCCCGCGACGGTATGAAGATGGTCCTCGAGCGCCTGCGCTCTAATGGGGTCGTGGCCGTGCTCCGAGAGCTCAATCGCCGCGAGGGCAAGAGTGTTTTCGAGGCCTGAGGTCCCAGCGAGACACGAACGAGCCCTGTTTGTACAAACTATGTCTTATTATCAGCTTCGAATTTTCTTCAGCATGGCGTTGGCGGGTGGTATACCCATGGAGCCTTTGGGCTTCCGAGGTTTCGTCTTTTTGATGACGATGGGGATGGGGATGGGGGCAGGGGTCAGCCCAAAACAAAAAAAACACAACACACATAGGATATCTGGAAAATTGTGATAACACGGCCGGGTCAGGCACTATAGGGGACGTTGGAGGCCAGAGTCAACCTTCATTAGTCTCCACTCATGTACATTTTGCATAGCGCCTATCCCTTTTGGCAGGCAAGCCGGGTCTGCGGACACGAATTATTGACTTGTATGACCTTTCTCTCTCGCTCCTAGCTCTCTACCTGCCTGGCCACGTTCGGGTTGGAAAGCATCTCGTTCTGCCCTTGCTGTTGTCGGAATGTATATGTGTTTGTGTTACTTCCCCCGTGCGTCGGGATTACGTGTGATATCCTTTATTCATCGTGAAGACAGGTTTGGCTTCTTCTCCGATGTTGGCTCGATGAACATATCACTTCTATCGATCAAACCTGCCAGCATTTTCCGCCATCAAAGCAGGAATTAGATTCAACCTCTCAGAGCTCGCTCAGTAAGGCTCAGATGGAAAAGAGTAGATGGCGGCCCATCCCAGCGACACGCGTTTGTAGAATTGCAAGTTCTGACAGTCTCTTGCCAGGAATCTCGGCTAAAAAGCTGGTTGGATCAAAACTGAAGGAGTGGCCTGCTCGTTGGTCAACCACCGGGATTCCAGCGCAATATCAACTCCCGGACAACTGCTCAGTTACAAGGACGTGGTATCGCCACTGTCCCTGGAGTCAGGGTCAAGTCTTGCGCCATCTCTCGGGAATTTTTAACCGCTGATGTAGAGTCATCGTGGCCACATGTTGTTCAGGAACGAAAGCCTATGTCGTATACCAAGTAGGTGATTGACTAGTATGTATCATCTATAAAGGGTGTGCCATTCCAGTGTTTTCGTGTAGTATGTTATCTGAAATTCTTACTCACGTCAAAGTTAGTGAGGTTAGAGCATTGATTCCTAGTGCAGACTATTTGAGTAGCAGACATGGTGAAAAGGATGTATAGTTGTGCATGCAATTCCACCGGATGTTCGATCACCTGTCATGGGCATCTCGTCAAGATGGTTCAACACTGGCCAAGCCTCAGATTTTGTTCATGGGCAGGCGATATGGGAGGTCATTAACGGAGTTAAGCTGCTAGTTATGCTTGTGTGTAAGGTGGGACATAAGAAAGTATTTGGCCTTGGTTGATGCGGCTGTGGAGGGATTGAAAATCCTCCGAGTCGCTGGGAGACCGACATACCAACGTCATGGGGAGTCTCCAATGTCCATATGCCAACAATGCGTTATGAAGGAGTTATTCGCCTTGATATTGGCACTGGCGGCTTGGTGACTGCAGCCTCGAATGTACTGTAAGATGAATGGGGCCCTCCATAGAAAGATAGGGGTGATGGTCCCCCTGATCCTCGCCTATCTAAGGCTGGTGAGGGCTCATCGAGATAGAAAGATGGACAAGGAAGGGTACCTAAGGTAGGTACTCATATACAACAGTGACCGCAGCGTGAGGCATAACAGGTTCTCTGGCTGAATGGATAAAAGTACTCGCCAGGATACCCGTCTACTGGGTTAGATTCCGAGAGGCATGTATTTCGAATTCGCCTCGAGCCCCCCTCTTCTTATTGCCAGTTCTGTCAACTTCTTTTGATCACAACAATTCCAACCTCGACCTCTCACGTCCATTCCATTTACATGTCGTTTCTATCTTTCTATTTGCTTCCATTTCGTATTGGCCTTCCAAAAACTGAAAAGATTATCTATCTACACTGACGATGTCGGCGTTGCCTCCGTCCTTGTTCACGCATTTGATTTCATGAACCCCTTCTCCCACTCCCACTCAATTTCTGTCCACGTTTTCATCACACGCCACTTTGCTACGCAGGTTTGATGACCAGAATCAATGATGACTGCAAGCAAATACAAGTCCATATGAGCAGCCATGAAGCATCATGCCATCCATATTAAGCTCTCACTTCCAAAGCAGGATGAACACAGCAGCGCGTCGTAGCCAAGATCTTTCTCCCCACCAACATAGCAGTTTTCCATACACGTCCTCTGAGAGTGTCCCGGTTTGTTCTGTTCACCCTCTCCCTCGGTCCTGGTAGATCATACACTACCAGCCACCCTTGCTGACTGTTGCGTTCGTTCTCAACAATTACTAGTGCGGAGGCTTCTTACACTTCAGTTGACCCCTCCCTCACTTGGTTGAGCAAATCACTTATGCACATTTCTAGTATGGATTTTCTATATATAAATACGATGGCGCACATGAAAAAGTTGCCCAGGCCCTCTCTCGGGATGAGGAGAGGGAGCATTTAGCCCCACGTTATTACAGATATTACTTATCGGGGCCCATTGGCGACCAGCCCATGGTTGTGGAAAGCACCTCAAAGAGCGTAATCGGATTTGGACGCGTTGGAACGAGTAAGACCAGTTAGTTTCTATCGCATTTTTTTCGGCATTCGCTGACAGCGCAAGCTTCCAACGCCCGCAAAATACAGGCTCAGTCCTAAGGAGTACAAATGGAAACGGACCTTGTCTTCCGCCTTTTCTCCGATGAAGGAGGTATGGCGAAGACTCGCTCATCGAGGCAGACGAATATCATGTAATATGGGAGTAGAGGAAAGCTTTCCATCCGAAGCAGGGGTGCATGGGCCTGCCGATGGATCAGTACGGATGAGGGTGCAAGGGAAGAACCTGCCCTATGTTGATTTTGTTTTGGAGGTCATTGGAGTAACCAAGCTGAAAAGATGTAGGCAATTGCACGCTATACAATGGAATGAGGAGGGTGAGTTTTATATATTAGAACCTAGGCCATGGCATGATATATTTGCTGGTCTCGGCGACTAGTATGATGGATACCCTGCGGACAACTACCTCATTGGAGATTCCCCTTCACGGCGGCCTTCACAACCCGATCCACATTCTCGTGCCGCGGCTTCATGCGGATCCGGAAGGGCAGGGGCGACCGGCCCGACAGGCCATCGTACTCCTTCAGGTCGACCGGCACGCCGGGCGTCTCCGTCTCCATGTCGAACGCCCAGAGGAGGCGAGAGATGGCGAGCCAGGTCTCGCGCTCCGCGACGCTGATGGCTGGGCAGATGCGCCGCCCCGCCCCGAAGATCCAGTGGTCGCGCTGCGTGGCGTCGGACAGGTTGGCGCTCTGTGCGGACGTCAGGGTGTCGTGCAGGTAGCGATCGGGCTATCATTCATATCCTGTAAGCGAGCCGAACGGGACAGGACAGTGCATCTTCGGCGTGTGATGGATCATAGTAACGTGCAGCAGACTTACATTGAACGTGTCTGGGTCCGGGTATCGCTTTTCGTCGTGGTGGATCGTCCAGGTGTTCAGGACCACCATGGTCCCCTTGGGGATGCGCTGCCCCTTGTAGACAAATTCCTCGGTGGAGTAGTGGGGTGTGCTCAGCCAGAACGGGTTGTAGCACCGCTCGACTTCCTTGATGAGAGCACGGCAATACGGAAGGTTCTTCTCGTCCTCGATGCCGGGTAGGCGGTCTCTCCCGACGACACGGTCGATCTCGGCCTGCGCGCGGCGCTGGATCTCCGGGTACGACGGGATCAGCGCTTGGAACCATTGCATGATAGATGCCGCCTGGTTGCAGATTACGTGTTAGTTTGCACAACCCAAAGTAATGGAATAGTGAAAAGGGGTAATTCAGCATGAACCGTACCGTCTCAACGCCTCCAATCATAAAGGCTGAGGCCATCATGGACACGTCCAGATCATTCAGCTGTTCCGTCTCTTTCACCAGAAGTAGTGTCTTTGCTAGGCAGTCCGGGACCTGTTCTCCGCGCTTCATACGCTCCTGTATGTCTTGGATCATGCCTCCATAGATCTCGACCAGGTCGCGGTGCAACTTGGTAGCACGGGAGCGCATCTCGGAGGGGAAAATCCGCAGTATGGGCATGAAGTCGATAATGTTGGACATGGGCCCTGTGCAGTTCCTATGTAAAACACGTGAGATCCCGGCTTATTCATATCCCAACGAGAAGTCTTTGGACATACATGAACTCTCGACTCAGGCGTAATGCCGTCGCTACGAGCGGATCTTCTACTGATGCCGTCCTTATGCCAAACAAAATGGTCAACATGTTGTTAAGGGAGCAGCGTCCAGCAAACGGCTGAGGATTGACCAGTGCGGTACCGCCTTGGCTCGCCTCCAGGAGGCAGTTGATCATGTCGTTGGCCTCTCTGTCGAAGACATCAGTGAACTTGCTGACGGCCCTTTGCTGCAGCCACGCGTTCGCGATACGGCGATGCTTCCGCCTGTGTGTTGTTTCTTTTGTCAGTTCTTCCACCGTGTCTTGCCTCCTACGTTCAGAAAAGGAGATGGGGTTGGGGGCGGGTGCCTACCATGTATCATTGTATGGCGTCGAAGTAATTCCCCGGCCGGCCAGAATGTGCCGGCTCTTGATATACATGTCCTTGCGGGACGAAAATATGGATCCATTCGTTACCAGTAGGTCCTTGGCGACCTCCGAGCTGGAGATGACGACAACAAGTTGATTACCCAGCCGCATGGAGTAGAGGGAACCGAACTTTTCCGCCCATCGACTCAGGGTGAGCTCAGGGTAATGCGTCAAAAATGGGAATGAACCTGCGCATGATGATGGGTTAATTACGCTTCGTGTTGATTCGATGTCAAAGTAACGTATATGGTCCGGGATAATAGAGGTGGGCCATACCAATAATCGGGAGGCCCCTTGGCCCTCTGGGGACCGGATACGCCGACTTGCCTGAGTGGCTTTGCAATAGGAAATATATGGACAGCAACAGAACGCAGGATAATACAGAGCCCGTCCACAGGGCCGCTGCAGACCAAGATTGGGCATCGTGATATCCCCGTGTTAGATTGGCTGTGGAGACAGCGAAGACGTTTTCGAACTTCTCCATCGGGTGTGATATGGATGAGGATGCTTGCATATAAGCAGTGTGGTATACCGTCAACGGATCAGACTAGAAGGATGTGCTGTATCATGATACTTATACCTAACAAACATTTGCAGCCAGGCAGGAAAGGGGGGCAGCCGGCAGTGTTTCCCTGCCTTGTCCCATCTGCCGGGTTCCCCTTGCCGAACGGGCTTACTTCACGACGTCTTTGGTTAGGTCCTGAGTTTGAGATATCGCGATCGTTCCACGTCAAGTCACTTGATATTCCGAATTACTTATCCCTTGCGGGCAAACGCAACGAACTGCTCTCCCAGCATTCACCGCCCGCGTCTTTGTCAAACGCACCTCGACTCAGGGAGTCCGCCTTGGGCCAATAGGGCCGCCTAGATCAGCATGTGTGCATTATTTCAGTACCCGTCAAGTACGAAACGAGCAGGACTCCCCACTTGGACTATCTCGAAAGACGACGTCGACAGGGGTGCACGGGCATACGGAAGAGGGATGCGTGCTACCAAGAGGGTCAGGGCCTGCGCAACTAGTGAACGGGGCCAAATGGACGGATGTTGACTCACGTTCTTCATCAACTAACGCTTTCAATGGCACTTATATGCCGGTCCCTAGTCTGTATATCAACTGGCCGTTGCGGGCTCATTCCCGACAAAAGCTGGTTTCTATACCCCCCCGCTTAAGTTGGTGTATATCCGTGTCGCTTCCGAGGTCCTGTCTCTTCACGACTCCCCCGAGCCGTCATCGAACCCAGGAAAATTTGACCAGGCTGCCAAAGAGTCTCGGGGACTCCCTGCAAGAGTTTCGGGGACTCCCTGCAAGAGTCTCGGGGACTTCCTGCAAGAGTCTCGGGGACTCTCTGCAAGGAAACGCCGATGTAAGCAGCTCTAAGAAGACGCCATCTCCGGCCAGAGCTGGAGTACTGCTCCGGTGATCGCCATGTACACGTTTACCCTTGAATGTTTGTAAAAGACAGGGGGTGTATCAGAGTTCAGATGAAGTATTTACAGGCCATAATGCTGTAGGCAGTACAACGACGTCCCATTCGAAACATAAAATAAAGAGTAAATACTAGGGAAAACGTATGCTGCCAATGGGCAGCCACCGTATACGTTTCAAGTCTCAGAGGTATCGCAGACGCATGAAATACCCGTACAAGGGCGGTTAACGCTAGACAAGCATTCAAGGGTAAACGTGTACGGGTCGAGAAAGCGTATGCTGTCGAAAAAGAAAGTTTTTGCCGAGCCGCAAGCACCATGTTATCGGATGAGGATTTGACGTGCAGCCAAGGAGCTGGGATTGAAACGGGAAGTCACGCCAGGGAAAAAAAAGGGACAGCGTCGTTTTCGGAATGGTCTTCCCAAATCCGGAAACAAGCCGAGACGCAGGCCTGGGCGTCGTTACACTTGGGATCTTCTATAGTTGGTGTAGAATTGCCCGCCCCCTCCTTCAATACTGGGGAACGGGCCGGCTGTGGCTCAAACCCAAAATCGACTGATTTGCCCACGATATGTAAGTGATAACAATTAGAGGCCGATACGATGATTTCTCATTACTTCCTTACTTGGCACCCATGGCAGGCCCAGGGCGGTATCCAGGGTAGGCCTAGGGGCGTAGAAAGGTTCCGGGCTCCCCGGATGCTTGGTTCAGCGTCCTGGCCGAGTCATGCCAGGATCCACCGTGGCATATTGACCACTCTGAGGCCCCGGTCAAGATCCTGTCTACATATCATCGTCCTTGCTGTGCCCTGTACCAAACCAGGTTCGTGTATGCTACATGGAATGTTTGCAGGGGTTTTCAGTGTTATATGGATCCTTCGTACTTTTTGTACATGGGCTCTCCATATGTCTCGATGGATCCTCCGTAGCTTCCAGGTTTGTATGGATCCGCCACGTCTTTCTATATGGATCCATACATCCTTCTTATACCTCTTATACAGTAAAAATATACTACTACTTGAGTACTAGTATCTCCAGTCGGGCTTGACCCGCATGACCCGGGCCATCCCGCCGCAAACAGCCCCGAACGGTGAATCCCCAACATACCGTTTCAGGCACCACTTCGCGCGATGCTGGTCTTGCTGCCGGGCGATCAACAGCCTCATTAGACTACTGTGCCGAATAGGGCACGCTGTGTATTCTGTGAGATCATGTATTCATCGAAAATCACTGCTCCGCCAAGCCACACCCCCTTCTTCTCCCCTGCGAAACTTCCATACCCCTGGTTGTGGATCTGGGTTCCTGCAGGACCGTTGTGTGCATGTGTCAGGAAATAGGAATGCCTATCTGCCCACCCTAGGCTTTATTCTCTAAAAGTATTAGTATTTCTTTTCATACTGGACCGTGTCTTCCATTCGTCCCTTTATACCGGAGTTCCTTGTTCTTTCGCTGGAATCAGTCCTCCCCACCGATTACACCACGACAATCAACACAGCATTCGCCATGGACGCGGACGCGGCAGCAAAAGCTGCAGCAGCCATGCAGGCGGCCATGATGGCTGCCGTACACGCCGCCATCACCGAAATCTGGGCCCTTTACGCCGTAGGTAGCACCCTGATAGCCTGTCGCCTATTCGTCCGCATCAAGATGGTGGGATTCCGAGGTCTCCAGCCAGACGACTTCAT
The DNA here is from genome assembly GCA_006508115.1 of Apiospora malaysiana. Taxonomy (NCBI): domain Eukaryota; kingdom Fungi; phylum Ascomycota; class Sordariomycetes; order Amphisphaeriales; family Apiosporaceae; genus Apiospora; species Apiospora malaysiana. The sequence continues at coordinate 2,361,159 of QUSE01000031.1, forward strand.
CGCGCTCTGGGTATTTGTAAGTGCTCGAAACATCGACCAACATGCCATGCATTCATGTCGACTTACACCGATAATGTTGTGATTATTAGATGGTCTACACGTCCGTGTCAGTCATCGGTCATGTCCTGATCCTCGACGCCGGCGGCCGTCATACGTCGCAACTCACTCCGCAGGATCGCATCAACCTGCCCAAGTCCGATTACGCATTGTTCGAGTATGGCACGAAACTATTCCTGGTGGGAGAGACGTTGTATATGGGCGTGGTCTGGTCGCTGAAGATGTGCATGGCTTTCTTCTACCGGCGTCTTGTACGGGGCCTGTGGTCGGAGAAGCTGATCTTGCCGCTCATGGCTGGAATCATGGCGACAGGCACAGCCGGCATCATCACCATCTACACCACGTGTGTGCCTGTCAGCAAGCAGTGGCAGATCCTACCAGATCCAGGACGTTCGTATTCAATTCTTCGCAGTGTTCGTTTGTACCTCTAGCTGACAACATTTTATCTAGCCCTCTGTGTGCCACAGAACCCTTGGGTCATGATCACTATCCTGTGTCTCAACCTGGCGACGGATATGTGTATCTTGAGCTTGCCTATTCCGGTATGTGTTGGGGGGGGGGGGGGGGGGGGGGGGGGGGGGGGGGGGGGGGGGGGGGGGGGGGGGGGGGGGGGGGGGGGGGGGGGGGGGGGGGGGGGGGGGGGGGGGGGGGGGGGGGGGGGGGGGGGGGGGGGGGGGGGGGGGGGGGGGGGGGGGGGGGGGGGGGGGGGGGGGGGGGGGGGGGGGGGGGGGGGGGGGGGGGGGGGGGGGGGGGGGGGGGGGGGGGGGGGGGGGGGGGGGGGGGGGGGGGGGGGGGGGGGGGGGGGGGGGGGGGGGGGGGGGGGGGGGGGGGGGGGGGGGGGGGGGNTCGTGGTGGTTGTGACCCCCCCCCCCCCCCCCCCCGGTTTTCGAATATGAAGCGCTGACGTGTAACCTAGGTCTTGTCCAAGATGCAAACAAACGCAGTCCGCAAAGTCGGTCTGGTTTTCCTCTTTGGTCTTGGCGCATTCACCATGATTGCTGCCGTTCTTCGTATCGTCTCTATCTTCGTCGTAAGTTTTCCACGCTACGAGAGGCACGCGACGTGAAATTTGCTAATGACAACGGTACAGCTCAAGCAAGAAAGCGCTGGTGCGATGTGGTCCATTCGTGAGGACTTTATCGCGGTGGTCGTGACGCAGGCGCCGATGGTGTACCCCCTGTTCGGGCGCAGATTCTGGACGTCGGCGTACGGCAGCGGCAGCGCCAGCAAGGGGGAGTCCTACTACAAGAACAAGAGCGGGCCCAGCGAGAACCACGAGCTTCGGTCGGGCACGCAGTCCAAGAAGTCCAAGGACCCCTACAGCCTAACGCAGCTGGGCATCACTCGGGTCGGTAGCTCCGAGAGTCAAGAGGAGATGATCGAGCCTCCGAACCAGAAGAATGCCCCAGCGGCTCCGGCCACTGCCGCCGACGATGTCAATGCGCACAATCACCGGAACCCGAGCCAAAACTTCTCCCGGACCCTATCCGCCCCCAAGATGGGGGTGCCTCCGGCAAGGCGCGTAGTGGTGCAGCAGACGGTCACGACGTCGGTCTCGGACCGGCAACAGCAGCTGGATGCCGAAGACCGGCGCAGGATGCATCAACCTTGGGAGATATAGAATAGGATGTAATGTAGGATATTTCTGACCGTACTGGTCTCTTTTGGGTATTACAGGAGTGGTTGTAATTGGATCGATGTGTACAATATACTTAATTACGAATCAATATTAGCATGTAGATAACTTTTGGCTCTTAACCACCCATTTTTGTTTGATGGGTATCCTTTGTTCTCGTGGGCCCTGAATCCTCTCTTTTCTTTTGGGGGATCTCTGTCTCAACTGTGGCACGACCATTAGCAACCAGAGCGAGACCCCCACGACCCCTAGTCGCTTTAGCGGATCGTCAAGGGTGAAGGAACTTCCCCCACAACCCTTGTAAATAGCCAAATTACGCGAGTCGTGCGGCCCCTGAATCCATGCCGCCTCCAAATCCGTACCGCCCCCAAAACTGTGCCGCATCGACATCTGCTGACGATTGACAACGGTTAACCTGATGAGACGTTGGCCCCTGTGCCCAGCCCTGCACCTGGCAATCCACTTCTTTTTCGAAGCGCTCCAACAAGTGTCCAGAGCACTTTTGGTAGGACTCGCGATTCACCAAGTGCAACGATGTAGGAAAGAGAGCCAGACGGCAAATTACGGGAAGACGGCAAAACACGATAGCGAGGACGGAATGATAAGCTTGCATGCGAAAGCGAAATGGCCTGTTGAGTTGATGGTCAATATTCACTCCAACTCGGTGTAGCTACAGTAACCCCAGCCCATCCAGAGGCAGATTTCTAATTACAGCACCAAGTTCATTTGCCCTTGACGTGTGTCTTCATGTCCTTGTCAACGCCCAGCCACAGCAAATCGGGTCGGCTGTAATGCCCGCAAAGGTCCAGGAACGACTTGGCCCCGATGATCTGGTCGAGGTCCAAATCGGCGTATACAATGCCCTCTTCCGACGCAGGAATATCCTCCGACAGCTTACGGCCATCAGGTCCAAAGACGGCGGAGCAGCCACCGCCGGGTGTTGACATAAGCAAGCCGGTCGACGTCTTCATTCTCTCGATACCCTTGTTGGTGAGCACGGTCGACGTGTGCAAGACGAAAGTCTGGGACTCGATGGCATATGTCCTGGACAGGGTTTCAATGCCTACAGAACAATTAGATCTCATAGTTTCAGATGTCTCGACGACGGGGGAAGAGGACACGTACCCTCGCGCGACATGGAGTAGAGTTCCGGACCCTGGTGGGGGTAGACCGGGGGCCAGGCCGCCACATGAATCTGCTCGCGCTGCGAGCAAGTGTAGTACTTGAGCAGCGGCTGGCAGTGCTCCCAGCACGACAGGGCGCCGACGCGGCCGACCGAGGTGTCGGCGACGCTGTCAAGGCACTCGGCCGAGGCGTCGCCAAAGACGCTGCGCTCGGCGTGGGTGGCCTTGATCTTGGAGCGGGCGCTGAGAATCTCGCCGTCCTCGGCGCCGATGATGGCCTGCGAGATGTAAAGCGAGTTGTTCCGGTTCTCACTGAAACCCAGGACCACGACGATGTTGTTCTGGGCCGCGCAGGCGCGGATACGGTCCATCTGAGCCGACGAGAGGACGAGCGAGTTCTGCGTGTAGGGCACGATCATGGTCGGGTCCACTGGCCGATCCCTGGAGCCACCTTGTGTTAGCAAATGACTAGCTCCCCAAGACGTGCCGCCGGGAAGCAGGAAAACAGTTACCAAATCCACGCCGGGTAGCCAGGGATCCAACACTCCGGAAACGAGACCAGGCGGGCGCCGTTGGAGGCGGCTTCAGCAATGAGTTTGCATGTCTTCTCAACGCCAGCCTCCAGGTCGAGCCATTCAGGCTCAGCCTGTGTGACGGCAACGCGCAGCGGGGTCTTGGCCATATTGATGATGGTGCAGGGGTTTATTATGTTTTGGCAGTGCTGTGTAGCTGTGTAGCTGAGCAGTGTGAGCAGTGTGTGATGATGAAATACAACGCTTCAAACCGTTTCAGTTGGAGATGGCTAGATCAACGGCTAAGCTTCGTGTTATATATATATACACATTGGGGAAGCTGCGCGTATCGGCTTTGCTCTCGGGCTTTGGTGCATGTCGTATCCATGCCCAATGTACAACAACGAAAGTCAAAGTACCGATTGGGAATTTTCCCCAAGGGGTTGGCACAGATAGTTATTCCGCCCCGCCAGAGGCGCAGGGGGGGTATAGCGGGTACCTGCACGGTACCTGAACTGGGTAAACCTATACCGATACCTATAATTACCCACTATCTCAGGACCCGTGCTAACCCGTTGGGAACTCCCGGCCTACTACATGACTCGGGTGAACACATAATCAGTATCCGTCAACGTATGATCGTGAACTTAAACAAGAGGATCTGGACCCTGAGGAGCCGGAATGGTAGTTAACTGAAAGATACGCCGCCGGGTTTGTCAGGGTACACAGCTGCGTAAGCAAAACCTAACCGTCGCGGAAACGGAGGGGGAAGATCGTCGGATCTCACGCTCGATCTGTCATGGTTCAGTGTTGTCGCCAGCACTAAGATTAGCTTGATCCTATGTATTCTCATTCCTCTCTCCATTTTGAGCAAACCCTCTTCCTACAGGTACCACCAATCCCGGTGGCATCCCTTCCCGCCAACGGCACCAAAATGCCGTTTCGGGGTGCCAAGCTAGACTAGGATTTGGGCTCTCTAGTCTTCAGTTCGTTGCACAACCAAGGTCTGCCATTAGAGCCCCAGTGGAGGGTACTTTGTGGTTGTACTCATTTCTTTTATAAGTAAACCTCTATTGAAAATAAATAATAAATATCAAGTCCCTTGGGTTGTCGGTGAAGTAGCGTTGGGCGATCGTTATGCAGATGCTTGGCTCATTCCCAGTACAAGGAATGTGTCTCGAGCAAGTGCCATAGCGAAAACCAGTGTCCACCGATCTGTCCGACATGAGCCAGAGACAGAAGAACAATTCAATGGCAAAAGAGCATGATGAGGGCATAACTAAAAGCGAGTAAGAAGAGCCTGGTTGGCGGTTTAAGGAAATGGGGTGTCCTTTCGACATGTATACATAATACCACACCGTTGCGTTGCACCCCCCTGTGAAGATTGCAGGCTTGATCTAGTATAGGAGGAAAGGCCAGGTGTCTTCTCAAACGATGTTCAACGCAACGACGCAAACTCCTTCAACTTTCCTTTCGCAAGCCTCCTGTGAGCACACCGGATGCCGCTCGAAAAAGCAGAAGGTCGAAGCAGCAGATCTTCTCGTGGTATACAGTGTTTGTAGCTGCGATGAGTGTAACGTGGGATGAAATTCGTCGTGGTTCAGCTATCATAACCTCTTGGGTCCGTGGAAACTCCCGGAGGCTCTGGGCTAACACCCAGCGACCGCGAGATGAACATGGGGTTTACGATCAAAGTACCGTGTGGAATGGCGGCCAAGATCAAGTTGGCGGAGTGACAGGGGTCGTGGTGCCGCTGGGGACTAGAGTGGCCTGCCAGACACCTCGCGTCTAGTTCGTTGAGCTAACCACATATGGCGAGCCCATAACGAGGCTGAACTGCACCGAAGGGATACGCAGGAGGAACGGACTCGGACAGGCTCAGGGGTAAGACCCTTTCAATAGGCTTCGATATGCCGGATAGGGCAAGGGAATTAGTCTCTGAATAGGGGGTAGCGTGTAACAGGAAAAATCAATACATCCATCAATCCGATAATGTTCAAGTGCGAAGTTGAGACACTGAAATGGCAATTTCGATCGACCCGTGTAGTTGATTCTACCAAAATCGATCTTCTATAATGAGCAACGCATGCCTATATCACTCAATTTTTCGTTAAATCATAATCTACGGGGTTGTTTCAGGCCTTGTCCCCAAGATGGCATCTTCATTTACCAAACTAGCTTCTATCAGTCGCGCCTTGCCCTTGCCTGCCATAAAGACCGGTTAGACGAAACAAGAACAGTACAAATCTTTGCATATACTCCTCAGCAACATAAACTGCTTCTTGAGGGAGGATTCTTTCAGATAAATCCTCGTTACTCAAGGGAAGCTATGGGAGCTCGTGCCTAGCCGTATCTTATAGGGGTAGGATTTGGTCATTAGTCCAGTGGCTTCCAGTCCAAGCCAACCTTGTAAGAGAGGCCGAAGAGTTGACGTACAACCGGCAGTTATGTTAGTGTGACAAGGGCGGTGAGGGCTTGGGTGGTATTCAGCTAATGATTGACTATGGCACTTCTGAGGGCTCCGGCGTTCTTCGTCTTAACATAGGGGTGATTCGTTAGGTTTATATACACCTTACCCTATATCTCCCGACGCTTTTATTCCTCCTAGACGCCATAGCCTCTAGGAAATGTAGTTATCCGTTAAGCCGAGATACATATCTGTAACTATATATATACAGTCCTGTTGGTTCTGCATGTGACAGCCAGTGTCAAGTTCAGTGCTGGTGAAGGATCAGTCTGCGTGATTAGGGACAGCTATGTGCTATATCCCCCGCTTACGATGCAGATCAAGACACGAAGTTGTCGCTTAATTAAGTAGATAATGGTGTTGAGACCAAATAGCAACCGAGCGGATATTTGCCAGCTTGTTAACATTCGAACTTGGTTCGCTAGAAAGATCGTCGGATTGGCTGCTTTGACAATGCCACATTAAGCCGCACTTGGGAGATGAGTCCTTTCTGTTAGCCAGTAGATTATTGTTCATTGCCCTGCTTACAGGTTTTCCAACCACATAATGAATATCGAGTATATCCGCATCCCTTGCTTTGGCTGCCACGTTCAGATGACAGGAATATGGAGAGCAGCGAAGACGAAATTGGCGAGGATATTTGAGCTTTGGCATTGATCACGAGCTTTTCCGCCAGCCGGCAGGGCCAACTACACCTGGGTCAATTCGCCTTTGACTAGGCCTAGTGTTTTCAAAGAAACGCCATAGCTTCCTGTCGAAATACGTGCTTGGTACGATCCTGTCCCAGAAGCCAGTCCATGGGCTACAGGAAAATAAGACTGCGAAGATGGCCACGATGGTGTACGAAACCGCCACTGTTTGGTGCAAGTTATGTCAGCTACTAAACCTATCAGGAGAAGATAGGGACATGGAAACGAATGGAAGTTTTGTGGCCCAAATAGCCTTTTCATAACAGCCTTTACGACTTGATCCAAGCAAATACAAGAGCAACCGACGTCGCGATGCATGCTATGCAGGTGAAAATGGACGAGACAGGCCAGATGAAATTGACCTTGAAGAAGGTCGTGATCTGGAATTGAGTCAGGGTGTCTATATGGTGGCCCAGATCACCTTGACCTCCCATGATAACAACCAGAGCAAGACCTCCCCTTATGGCAGGAGCCTGTTGCGGATTCTCATGTTCCCCCCTCATCGAGTGAGGAGTATGTTGGGAAGCGAGAGATGGGGTTACCTCAGCTTCATGCAGCACGTTCAAATCTGCATTTGGAGTCCAGCCCTCCAATTCGGGGAAGTGTGGGTGACATCGATCTAAACCAAATCGTCGGGCCCCTCACTCGTTCCCTTTTGATCTGAGCGTAGTATTGGCTCGTAGCCTGGCAATACCACCTGGACATAGAATAGCAGTCGCCAAAATACCTGCTTATTTTCCCGTCCCCAATACCTCATTCGGCTTGATTGGTTATCGCGGCAGACCCAACTGCTTTAGGCAGGTGAGATGAACGCTTGGCAGCTTCAGTTTCTTTTATAGTCACTGAAAACCCCGCCTCTTCCACTCAGGCGTTCCTGTCACATTATCACTACATTCAATCAGGACTTGAACCGTATTCTGTGTCAAGATGAAGGTCAATTTACTTGTCGGCGCCATTTCTTTACTTCCATGGCGCTCAGGCGCATCACTGAGTGCAACCCCTCCATCTATGGACGGAAACCCGAACGATGTGTTGGCCAAACTGCAAATGATGAGCATGGAGGCTTTGGAAGAATTTGAGCAGGCAAGGGAACGTAGTGGCTCTGGAGCCTGCTCCCTCGGTACCGCGCAGGTCCGACAAGACTGGTATGTTCAACATCCTAAGAGCCGTCGCAATGTCACTGAGACTTGAGATACCGCAGGGAACACATGAATACACCCATGAGGAAGAGTTACATCCAGGCGGTTCAATGTCTGTTCAATTCCAAACCGAAGCTCACTCAGTATGGATGGCCGACTAGAAGCCGATATGATGACTTTGTGGCCGTCCACGTCAATCTGACGACCACCGTCCACAACACCGGCAACTTTCTCAGCTGGCACCGTTACTTCCTTCACGCATATGAAACTGCCTTGCGAAACGAGTGTGGTTACACTGGCTACACCCCAGTACGATTCCCCTTTCTCGAGAGCCGGCTAATCGTTGCAAACGAGAGACTGACTCAAGCGCGCCTAGTACTGGAACTGGTTTGCACACCGCGAAGACGTGACCAAGTCGCCTGTGTTCGACGGCAGCCCCACCAGCCTGGGGGGCGACGGCGAGTTTTTCTACCACAACGGCACGTTGGCCGGCGTCCTCCAGATCCCCATCCCGTCGGGCAACGGCGGCGGCTGCATCCAGCAGGGGCCGTTTGCGGGACAGCAGGTCAGCGTCGGGCCCATGCTGAGCGTGTTTGACGGCTTCCCGACGGTCAAGGACCTCTTCGTGCCCAACCCCCATTGCATCCGCCGCGACCTCAACAGCTACGCCGCCACCCGCTTCTTCACCACGGAAGACTTGCTGAACGTCACGCTCGGCGCCGCGTCCCAGAGTATCAAGCTGTTCCAGGAGGAGCTCCAGGGCGGACAGTACCCGGGTCACTTGGGCCTGCATGCTACGGGCCACTTCGTCCTGGGCGGGGACGGGACGGATCTGTTCTCGTCGCCTAACGACCCGGGCTTTTTTCTCCATCGTAAGTCGCGTCCGTTCATAAGTCACTTTCTCAAGCCTCTTCTTCCTATTCCTCCTAAGAACTTCTCTTTTGCTCTCTTCTTATAGAGCAAGCGGTCGCTGACCTATCGACCCAACCCCAGATGCTATGGTAGACCGCGTGTGGTGGATTTGGCAGGCGCTTCATCCCGCCTTGGCCCGCACCATCGAAGGGACCGTCACCATGAACAACGATCCCCCGAGCGTCAATGCCACAGTCAGAGATAGGTTGGATGTGAAAGGCCTCCTGGGTTCAGAGGTCTTGCTCCAGGACGTGCTGGACACATTGAGTGGCGAAACCCTTTGTTATGTCTACAATTAACTGGCACCAGTTCAAGCCGGGCTATCTATCCATCATGGTCATGCACATTATATACCGCCAAAACGGACTCTTCTTTCACATACGACCACATCCTGCTGAATACTAGGGATCCCGTCCGCTCTCCCATATATAAGCAGCAGAGAGCCGAATTAGTACTAGGGTCGGTGACGACCTGGGAATCCTCGGTGTTGTATGTTTTTGACTTTTTGCTCATCTTTTCGTTCTGCATGCCTCTAGATCCTGCTTATGGATGTCTTTGTAAGTCGGTTCGTCGCCTGTGTTTTCCCTGTTCGGGACGGATGCTCCCGTGCTGGATGAGACCCGGGCTGGTCCAGAGACCAGGATAAGTTGATGGGTGATGGGGAGTTCCATGAGTTTATTATGATGTATATGAAGTTCCGATTGAGTGTATATACACGAAGCCCCTGTGTTCCGATATGCCACTTATTCCAAGTCTATCGCTCGAAAGAGGTGGTTACGGGCCGCAGCTTTAGAATGTATAAAAACTCAAGGGGCACGGAGCCGCGCGGCAGTGTTTCCCCTGTGCAGTAGGTCACACTCTCCGTGGACACGAGTTGGGTCGGCCGGGCCTCTAACCAAAGACGTCGGTCAGCGCCTTCCCGTAGGCGGTATACGAAGATCCCATTTTCTCAATGTCGTAGTCGTTCCAGTACCCCGCGCCCTCGACGGAACCATCAGCGAACCACTTGGCGAATTCAGCCTGGGCCGCCTCGGGAGTGGTGCCCTCGTAGGGCTTGGCGTCATTAACAACCCACTCGACGGGCGCGATCTTCATGCCGCCCAGGGCGCTCTTCCACGCGGCCGGGTCATTGCCCGCGCCGCCGTCGTAGACCTGCAGGTACACGTGGTCCAGCAGCTTGTTCGAGCCCGTGTTGATGCGGCTCAGGGCGTCGGCCCAGAAGCCGCGGTTCGTGTAGGGCGCGATGGTGTACTGCAGACCCATGCCGCCGAGCATCTGGGCGAAGGCGACGGTGCTCGTCATGTCGTAGACGCCCTCGTCGTCGTTGTTGAGCGCGTCAAAGTCCCACGCAGCCAACAGAGCATTGAAGTTGCGGTACAGCGTTGAATCCGGGCCCGTGCCTTCGGACGCGACCAGGTCGCGGATGATCTGGAACGTGGTGTCGTGGGACACTAGCGAGACCTCGACGCGGTCGACTTGAGTGGATGCCGATGTCTTAAAGGAACGGATCTTGTCCGACAGGGCGGTGCCGCCCGTGTAAATGCCGTTGCTGACGACGGGGGCGTCGACGGCTTCGCCCGCGCCGCCGGTGGAGTAGTAGACCAGGTCGCCCGCGTCGGTCAGGCCGATGCGGAAGATTAGCAGGGTGTTGAAGCCTGAGGTGGTGAGGGCCGTGGTGTTGGATTGGAGTACATCTTTGAACAAGAACATGCTCTTGGGCGCGGCGGCTACTGCGCTTCCCAGGAGGAGCATGCAGGTCAATACTGCTTGCATATGAAGAATCAAACGCATCGCGATGGTATTATGGATACAGGTCACTGGGTGAGTGTGGAAAGGAGCATCCAGCCCTGAGCGACGCAGATCAGGAATCGCCTGGCCATTTTGTAGCACTCGCCATTTCGCAGGGCACCATCCCCTGGAACTCCAGGGAGTGTGATTGGTGGCAATGCAAGTAAACGAATGCCCGTCGGTCGGTAGATGCAGAAACGAGGATGTGATGAACCCTCGCTGCACCATTTAGACCGACAATGCCTTGCTGTGGAGGACTGGGCGTTGTAACGTTGTTTCTATCCCAGCCCTGGTGCTGTTGTTTTGCGGGGATGGATCTACGTCGGGTGTGGTGCCCCGCCGCCGGCAGCCGTCGACCGATTGCATAGCAGGACACCTGTGATACCTAGGTAAGTTATACATACATTCAAGGCTGGGAGAGGGGATTGCCTTTTTCTATTCCAATGAAGGGGAGAAGATGATCGTGAATAGCGGAGGAGAAGAGGCACGGAAATAAGTCTCTCGGCTCATCGTTACATGCCTTTTCGTTGCCACGACCGACTAAAAGCTAAGGTTGGGACGAACCCCGCTACCGAAGGCCCGGCCGAATTGGACACGGCAATTACTATTCTGTATTCTTGCCTGGCGACTTCGAGGTGCTCTCTCAGCAAATTACTCCAACGGCCTGTTTGGGAGTTTGAGAGAGAGGTAACGTTTCGCTTTGATCTCCTATTGCAGACATAGTATCGACCATTGAGTCATCGTCTGTTCCTAAGTATCACTACATGAGTTTGAAGCATAGATTCATCAGATGGTTTACCCTTCAGCTCTACGGTGGCGGCTGGCGGTGGCTTTTCTCTTCCACTACCTATGTATCGTCGTCAACTACCGACTTTGACAAGCTTCACGACCACCGTCGCAGTAACTTCTAGCTCCTCGACAACATGCTTTCCACCTCAAGCACTTGGAAAAGTGATCAGCGGACCTTTTATGTGTTTTGGTGACCATTTGCGATTAGTAGGGCCGATCCATGGATATTTCCGCCGGTTGACATGCACTAAATACAGCCCAGCAGCCAGACGGCTGGTTGGCTGTTGGTTTGCGACAGTTCAGTCAGTGGTGGGCTGACGGGTTTAGCTGTTTTGCTGCTAAAGCTGCTGGGTGGCCCACGCCCTTTAGGTGACGGCGTTATCTTATCGTGGCCTTGGGGCGGGCACTACAAAAGTTGGCGGGGTACAATTCAAGGTCGCGAGCTCCCAAATTCGAGAAACGGTTATTCCCACCTGCAGTCTCTCCGCACAATTTTCCAAAAATGGCTGCGCAAGCTCCGGTAGACGAGCTCAAGAAGCTCAGTGGTAAGCAAAGTCTTGTTACTTCATTCACCAAGATGAATCATTACCTCTAATTGCCTGGCCATTTCCTTTGCGACAGTCAGCAACGGCACCGACGCAGCCGACGCAAAGGCCGCGAATGGCGCAGCTGCCGAAGAGCACTCGGGTGCCGAAGACTCCGACGATGACGGCGACGACGCCGCCGCCGGGGGTGCCGCCGAGGGCGCCAAGAAGAAGAAGAACAAGAAGCGCAAGCCCCGGAAGAAGAAGAAGGCCCCGACCGCCCAGACCGACCCCCCGAGCGTCCTGATCTCGACTCTCTTCCCCAACAACACCTACCCCAAGGGCCAGGAGGAGGAGTACGTCGACGAGAACCGCTACCGCACCACCAGCGAGGAGAAGCGCCACCTCGAAACCCTCAACACCGAGTGGCTCGCCGACTACCGCCACGCCGCCGAGACCCATCGCCAGGTCCGCCAGTGGGCCCAGAAGAACATCAAGCCCGGCCAGAGCCTGACCGAGATCGCCAACGGCATCGAGGACAGCGTCCGCCGCCTCGTCGGCCATGACGGTCTCACCGAGGGTGACGCCATCAAGGCCGGCATGGGTTTCCCTACCGGTCTCAACCTCGACCACATCGCCGCCCACTTCAGCCCTAACGCCGGGAACAAGACCATTCTCCAGCAGAACAACGTCATGAAGGTCGACATTGGCGTCCACGTCAACGGCTGCATCGTCGACAGCGCCTTCACCATGTCCTTTGACCCCATGTACGACAACCTGATAAACGCCGTCAAGGACGCCACCAATACCGGTGTCAAGAATGCCGGTATTGACGTTCGTCTGGGTGAGCTCGGTGGGCTCATCCAGGAGGCCATGGAGAGCTATGAGTGCGAGATTAACGGCACCTCGTACCCGGTCAAGTCGATCCGCGGTCTGGCTGGTCACACCATCCACCCCTACAGCATCCACGGCACCAAGAGCGTGCCCATCGTAAAGACGTCTGACACCACTAAGATGGAGGAGGGCGACGTCTTCGCCATCGAGACCTTCGGAACCACCGGAACCGGTCATGTCACGGACTCGGGCGAAGTGTCGCACTACGCCCTCCGCCAGGACGCACCCAAGGTCGATTTGCGCTTGAACTCGGCCAAGACGCTGTTGAGGGTCATTAAGAACAACTTTAGCACCCTTCCCTTCTGCCGGCGGTATCTCGACCGTATTGGCCAGGAGAAGTACTTGTTAGGTGTATGTATTCCCGATTGCGCTTCTCTCTTCGAGTTTCATGGATTCTAAATCAGTACTAACATATCCCGTAGCTCAACAACCTCGTACAACAAGGAATTGTCGAGGACTACCCGCCACTGGTGGATAAGAAGGGTTCCTACTCTGCTCAATGGGAACACACCATCCTGCTGCGTCCTACCGTCAAGGAGGTTATCAGTCGTGGAGATGATTATTAGTTTTGAAAATTGACTTGGTAACCAACTTCAGATTGATTGAGTCTCTGTGATTTCGAATCTTGCAAGCCGGATGTCAAATGTCGACCTACGCCATGGCATGATGACCCATCACTGAATAATGCTTAAATGCCCACCGAATCCAGTATGTACGCATGCCGATTGCACCATGGCGACCCGCGAAGGTACTGTTGGTTTGATGCGTACAGTCAATTTCCTTGAGCAATTTCCATGTTGGTCGTATATATCATGCAAACCAACGAGGATGCGACAGGTCCAAAATTGAAGAACAATGAATATGATTTCACCTCATAAGCCTGTCTCCTCGCCTGCTCCACATTGAACACTCTTCACTTCCATCCTACATCATACGCCATACCTCCTGCTTCATAACCAAATAAGCCTTATCGCAGGTTGTACTATCTCATTTGTTGACCTCATCATTGAGATTTCTATTCTGAAACGAGCTCTGTGATGGCGCAGCCAAGTCATGGTAGTGCTGATCGACTCCTGGAGAGCTTCGCCATTCTCCAACGTATCATATCCATTGTACAAGAATACAGCTTACCGGACACTGCCGATAACCAAGTATAACTACTTCATGCCCGGTGCGATGTGTTTGATCATCTAATCTTACCTAAAGGAAAGGAGCTACTGTATCTTAAGAAAAAGGGATCGGGGCATCAATGCAGACTCGGAGACGCGATGGACACGATGGCCAAGGCTATGCTAAACTCAGAAGGTACTCATGTGAAACTATAGATGTTGGAGAAATGCTGACTTGGGCGGTCTGCTTCTAGTCATATTCTCATCATGATAAGAAGAGTGGGATAGAGGGCCTAATCATGGAGATCGAGAAACGCGCTCAGCAGGTGCGCGGAGACTTGAAATGTGATCAGCCCCAAGCTGTCGAAGGCCTAGACTCTGAGGCACAACCCCTTGCCAGTCCAAAAGACAAGACCGTGGAAGGAATCGCGGCTTATTTAAATCAAATATGGGAGAAACTGGCGAAGGAAGGGGCAGAAATACTGAGCGAGGCCGCCCCCGGTTTCAAGTGGCAGCACTTCAGGTACGATGCTAGTGAGCCCACGGCCCATATTATCGGTGAGAAGGTCCTCGAAGTCTACACACGCGACAAAGCCTTTGACAATAACTATCGAATTCACCAGCCGGAGGACCGGGTGTTTCGCCGGTTGGTGGATAGTATCATCCGCAGGCATGGCTTTCTGAATCAGCTTCCATCGGAAGACTTGTCCATAATGCTTTACCCAGGAGGAGATGCAGGATGCGCTTGATCGCAAAGTCCGACCTCTACCGGAGAGCCCGCCCTTTTGTAAAGGAATGTGCCCAATCTGTGGGGAAGACATCAACCCACACGATGAGTGTGAGGAGTTTGAAAATGATGACTGCGAAAAGATTGCGTGGAAAGATAATGCCTGGAGGTAAAAAGCGTTTCTTCCCCCCCATCTAAACAACATTACAATCAGCAGGAGTCTCCTTACCTCCTTCCTACCCCTTATTCCTACACCCGACTTTCCCGACGAAGAAGAAGACAAGCCCCGTGCAACGAAACACAAGGGGTCCACGCTGACGAGAGCATTCATATCGCGATTATTTAGGAACCACGTTTATAGAGACCTAAGCCCTTGTGTGTGTTTGATCAAAGACTGTCGCACTCCGAACCGGACATACGCAGATACCCAGGTGTGGAAGGACCACATTCACGAGCAGCGCTGCGTCTATAAGTTTTCCTGCCCCCTTGTCGAGTGCAATGAGGACCACCAGTCTTTCCGACGGCAGGAGGATTTGGTTGCACACATCGAGACGAAACATCCAGCCCGCGATTACCGAAGCCTCTTCTGTCCCCACTCAGAGGCACCGTCAGTCCCTTGTGGTGGTGATGATGGTACTGGTGCCGTACCGACAGTCCATGATTCTCGCTGGGATTGGGACGCCTTGTGTGGTCTGGTCCGCAGGGGCACGCACTTTTATACATTGCATCACATGCACTATTGCCCAATTTGCAGTACGGATACGAAGGATGTAGAGTATAACCTTCGTCATGTTAGGAGCCACCTCGAGTTAGCTATTCTTTGGGGGGTTAAAACATTTCCTACATCTCCTAATTTCCATCAATTGATCTGTCGACTGGTTGCCCATGGGTATGCTGGCGAGGCCATGTTGACACCGCGAATTGGGTTGCACTTGCCGCGCTATATCAATGGTCTTCAGCCATGTAACGTCAACTGCGATATTGGAACGGCCTTCATCGTGGCTTCCGGGCCTTTCGAGCAGCGTCATGCGAGCTCAGTGATGCTTATTGCTCATTTCAACGTTGACGTAGCCACCCAGTCTGTTTGCTAAAATGGTAGAATCCGTTGTAGTCACCCTCCTAGCAAACGAATAAGGAAGGGACAAACTTGAAGACACCAGACACATATTGACTTCGATGCGCACCAGCGTTGCTACCTTCTGTTCCGTAAGAACCATTTCCCTTCCATCTTCAATCATCCACATTACCACACTTCAACTATTCCTCAAATCAGCTTGTCTCGCGCGTCGCATAACTTTTCAGTAGTCTTTCAATCCATTAGTCTTTCTGTACGATGTCGAGGGATAGAGACCTCAGTATCTGTCATCTCCAAGAGACATTTGCGAAGCTCCGGCAAACCCTTCCTTATCTGAACGACTTGGACTTACCATACGAGTTCAATGATTGTCTGCACTTGATTCAAATCTGGTGTGACGAGTGGGAGGATCTGGGGGTAGCCTTCACTCCCGTAGTCCAGTGCCTCAACGGAGGAAAACTGCAACCACGCCACACATTGCTGGCCCGGGCAATGCATAGGGCTTACAATCTGTTAGTGAGCAGAAAAGGTAGGTTATGCGGGTGTTGTAGGCTTCTAGGAGCCAGCTTGAAACTATCAGTTTGCCTTGGGCAAATGATGCTCCTCTTCTCACCTGTGACCTGTTTGCACCTTTCATGCTCTCATCTTCTTTCTCTCAAGACATGGCCCGGCTGCGGGCGAGGACCTAGAATACAGCTGATGCCGGTATTTTCTTCAATTTTAGTCACCAATCTGGTTCGGAAGGAGGAAGAGAGCCAGAGACAGCTTGCCGAATCGGCTCGAGAAACCCGAGAACAGCTTGAGCAAGCCCGAGATTGGATTGAGCAGACCTGCAAATTGCGCCCACGCCAGTCCGAGGAGGCGCAGGAGAATGAGTTCAGGCGTCAACTAGAGCTACCAATCGAACTTGCAACACGTTTGATGAAAGAGGTTTGGCAGGAACTGATGACCAGTGGAGAGAATGCGCTCCGAGACGGCATTCCTGAGTTCAGATGGTGGGACTACGAGAACGAAGTCTCCGTCGCAGGCTACGTACAGCGCAGCGCGAACACGATCATGGACAGCATCAAGTGCGTCCGCATGCCGAGTCTGGACGGAGAAACCGTCGAAGCGCGCGCCGAGCCCGCGGTGATGCGGCGGTTGCTGCAGCTTGTCACGCGGCGGCACAGGTTTCTAGTGGCCCTCCGACCGAACTATTCGCGCTCGATCTTGCCTTACGTGGAACCGTCTTTGCAAGAAGCCTTCCGAAATATGGACCGCACACTGCCCCCCAAGCCGGGAGAGAGCAACAAATGCACCTTTTGCTCAGAACTTCTAGAGGACGTCGACGGGACAGAGGATTCAGAGGATTCCGACTGGACAACTGATTCAAAGGATGTCAGTTGGACAGATGAACCAGAGGATTCCAATTGGACAGATGAACCCTGGAGGTATGCTGTTTCTTTTTCTATGAATCTTTCCAAGGGACTTAGGCACTAACGCATTGCTCAGGAAGCACGTGTTTGAGCACCTCCGGCCGTTCGTGTGTCTAATCGACGACTGTCGCGTCCCGCACCGGACTTGGGCCGTACGCGAGGATTGGGAGCAGCACATGTTCGAAGCCCACTGCGAGACCACCTGGCCCTGTCCTGTCGTTGCGTGCCCAACGCGGATCCAGTCGGATCGGCAGTCCTTCGTCGGGGTCAAGAGCCTTGCGAAGCATTTACGGGAAGACCACACCCTGGATTACGTCAAGATCGTGGGTGTACTAAGTAAATCGATCGTCAAGGAGAAGCGAATTCACATCTCGCCTCGCATGGAGCGGTGTCCTATATGCTTGGTGGGGATAGAGAGCTTGGAGCGCTATGTTGAGCACGTGGGAGACCATCTCGAGTGCATCGCCTTGATGAGCACAAGAATGCCCAAGTTAGTCTGAACGGAAGGGGCTCCTTAGCCTTAGAATAGAGTACATGTATTGGTTAATAAAGCACAGCTGTGTAGCGACTCAATCTGGTATATCCTACTGGTAGCTGTCTTCTCCGATGATGGAGGCTAGCCATGCATACACAGGCGCCAAAGCGCGTTGTGCAACGATTCGTCCATGCCCAACCAATAACTGGCTTAGGACCTCATCATGGGGCTCGTCCGACTTCTCCAGAAGCGATACTTGTAGGTCTACCGTTTCTGCATTTGCCAGGATGACGCTGCAACGAAGCATTCGCAGCTGCAGATAATGGCAGGCATTTATCGTGGCGCCTACCTGATCATTGTGGCGGCAAATGGTCGGGATGCTGATCATAGCCTCAGGGGCCTGAGGGGTGTCACGGAACGTCGGGATGTCAGCCCTGACATGGATTATCGCACTTATGCGGACCTTTTATGTCGTGATAAGTTAATCTGGGTACGTAATCTGTCGTCCTGTCCCAGGCTTGCCA
This sequence comes from Apiospora malaysiana, assembly GCA_006508115.1. Taxonomy (NCBI): domain Eukaryota; kingdom Fungi; phylum Ascomycota; class Sordariomycetes; order Amphisphaeriales; family Apiosporaceae; genus Apiospora; species Apiospora malaysiana. The sequence continues at coordinate 2,379,015 of QUSE01000031.1, forward strand.
GGCTGGTGTAATGATTCTGCTGATACCCATTACTCATCGTCCCAATCCTAGTTCTCCCGGTGATGGACTTTCCAAGAGGGCTTGTTTTCGCCATCAAGTAGTGACCTGGGGCTGCGGTTTCGGTTTCTGACATGAATGAACTGGGACCAGCGGTCTTTATCCTGCCCCTCGGAAAAAGACATCGAGATCTCACATACCCAGAGGATATCAATGAGGCGTTTCTTGGTACTCTGAAGCTGCTTCTTCCAAAGTTTCCCGAAGGGTGGTGGTGGGGACTTCCGGTGCAACACCTGGATGCCATGCTCCTATGGCAGTCACCGCGTGGTCACGGCCTCAACAGACGGCGGGCTAGAGGCTCTCATCCCTCAGCGGTGCTGGCCGACGTAACAATGCCAAGTTGGTCCTGGATGGGTTGGCAGGGTGAAGTTGACTTCGAAATTCCCCATAATCATTCCACACCTTGGAGTAAAATAACTCCGCTCGGGAACTGGGAACGACCTGATACCAGCCTCACACAGCTCGCTAAGATCGACATGCGTCTACTACGGGCGCAAGCACCCGTCGTACGAACAGCCTCGCTAGTTACGCGGAAGCACATTGCATGCGAAGACACTATACGTTTAGAGGACGGAGGGAATGAAGTTGAATGCCGGGTCATCAGATGGAATGAAGATGGGTTTGACCCTGCGCAGATCCAGCCGTTTGAACTGATCGCTCTCTCATCTTTCAAGGCGAATGCTTCTGCAGAGAGAGGACTCCAAGCCCTAAAGGTCTGGAAAAGCATTTGCTGTTTCGGGCATCTCAGCGGAAGCGGAGAAGAATATTTCACTATCATGGCGGTGAAGCGACAGGATGGAATTGCCTACAGATGTGGGCTTGGCATAATGAAGCGGAAGAGTTGGGAGATGCTGAAACCAGTATTAGAGGACGTGGTCATAGTATGAGTATTTCGTTACTTGCATGCATCCATCCAGTGTTGGTGGAAAGCGAGCGAGTTGGTTAATAGCTAGAAGTGTCAATCCAAGAATAGGGGGCAAATACATGTAATTAGCAATGGAGCATTACAGTGTGGAAAGTTAATGAGAGGAGGAAGGGCCTGGCATTCTTCTACCAAAATAAGAATTGTTTCTTTCAAGCAGCCAGTCGAGCGGTAAAATATCGTGGTGTCACCGTTATGGAGGTCAAACAAACACTTCTCCAAATCATCTTCTTTGGGTCCAAATCTAAACACGGTCAAGAGCGAGGTCTTGATACACCTCAAGATTCATTCCCACACTGATAACACTGATCCTGCATCGTGAGCTGGAGTTCCGACTTAGTTATGGCCCTTGACTCGCCCATTCGAATGTACCTAAAAGTTTGAGGATATAATGTGACCGACTGCGATGTCACAACTTCGTCTCTTTGCCTGTTTATTTTCCCTTCGACTCTCCGTATCTTCTTGGCCTTCTCTTCATTGCTCTTTCCCGACAATTGCTGGAGCTGGAAATGATACATTCTCAAGACCAGATCATTCCCAAGCTTCTCTGATGTCATCAAGATCTAGCATATTTGGAAAAAGGATTACCTCGACTACAGCGAATGTTACGAGGGACTCGAACTCAAAGGAGTATGTCCTCGAGAATGTTCTTCTTGCCACCACACTCTGCCCTAATTTGGCTCCGTCAAGACAGGCTGTCAGTGTCGCACAGAGAGTTTAAAGCTTCTCCATGATTCACGGATCTGTGGGGAGAGAGGATCTAACCCCCTATATGATGGAATTACTTCCCTGTCCCCGACCCTTGAAGAAAGTGGTGTCGTTACTAACTCGTTTAGGTTGAATATTGGCAACCCACCCACAATTCTCTCCACCACTAGTCGCTATACATACTAGCTATACCTGTTTCCTTGGTGATTGGTCATGTAAACCGGACTTCTCTCCGACTGATATCAAATATTTGTGGATATGTCCCTCTCCACCATGCTGAGTATGCGGGGCGCAGCCATGTTCACCCATGTATGCACACGACTATAATGCTATACCCCGCGTGGGGATCAACTCGTGAAGAGATTTGTGGATCTTCTCGGTATGGGCAAAGGGAGACCGGGGTTGATCTGCCGAACCGAATATATCAATATCAAGTATGGCCGAGGCTTCAAAACGTGTCTGCTTCTCACTCCCATTGCAACCATCCAAAGGTTAGTCTTGGAAACCACCCCGACACTCAACCTCCTATCATGATGACAACTTGGAAGACCCGGGGTTTGTGGGGGTTGTGGAGCATGGGCTTGGCGGCTATGGTGAACGCTACCTTTTTACGAGCGCCAGACGCCCCAACATATTCAACGACGACGCCGAAGCCCCGGATGATAGCCATGACGGACGTCGTCGGGTCCGACGTCGAGCCCGACGACATGCAGTCGCTGGTCCATCTAGTCTCCATCGCCGACACGTTCCAGATCGACGGCATCATCGCCACGACGGGTTGGAATCTCGACGGGTCGACGGAGATCAATCGCATCTTCGACGTCATCGACGCCTACGAGAAAGACCTGCCCAACCTGATGAAGCGAAGTGGGCAGACCGAGTTTCTGGCCGATGAGACCAACCAGCTCATCGGATACTGGCCCAGCGCGGCCTATCTGCGCAGTGTCATCGCCGAGGGGCAAACCACGCGCGGAATGGGCGGCATTGGCGACGACAAGGCGACAAACGGCAGCCGGCTCATGACGTCCATCATCGACCGGGCTGACCCGTACAACAGACCGGTTTGGATCTCGTTCTGGGGCAGTGGCAACACCCTCGCCCAGGCGCTGTGGAACGTGAAGAGGAGCCGTTCCGCCGACGAGATTGACACGTTCCTGTCGAGGGCCCGCGTCTACACCATCACGGACCAGGACCGCCCCTTTTACCCAGACAACGATTGGTCCGAGATTCCCATCACGGCCCAGACCTGGATGCGGAAGACCTTCGGCTCCAAGCTGTTTTACATCTGGAGCGAGACGGCGTGGCGCCAACTCGGCCGTCAAACCAGAGACAGATGGTCTTTATACAAGTCGTCGGTACAGGGCAAGGGCGCGTTGGGCTCGATTTACCCGGACTACAAGTATGTCGTCGAGGGCGACACGTCGAGCTGGGTGTACGCATGGCCCGGCGTGAACGACCCGGAAGATCCGAGCCAGTGGGGGTACGGTGGCCGGTTTGTCGACATGCTCACCCCGGACAATGCGACTCGGGCCTACATGGACAGAGGCGGCGATGTGGCTGTGCAGTGCGAGGCTGCGATCGCCCGGACTGTGCAGGATCAGATGAACGAATTTGTCAGTCGCATAGAGTGGGCGGCCAGTGGGAAGGGGAACCGGAACCCGGTGGTCATGTTGAACGGCGATAGCTCTCTCCAGGTTTCGACTGTGCGCGCAGCTCCGGGGGCTGAGATCACGGTCAGCGCAGCGGGTACCAAGGATCCGGACGGCGACACTTTGAGCTACGCATGGTCGCAGGATGTTGGTGTGGTAGGAACGGGGTGGACGGCAGCCATCGCGCTGAGCGGCGACTCGACGCACGATGTGAGCTTTGTGGTCCCGGACGATGCTGACGGTAAAGATGTCCACCTCATGCTTCGCGTTGTGGATAACGGCACCCCACCTCTGGCGACATGGCGAAGAGTCATCGTGCAGGTGACGGCTAGTTAAGTCATCCCGCGATGAAGTATCGTAGAGCACTTCAATGTCGGCCAAATAGCTGTAATCTAATGTTTTGTTTAGTTTTGTCTTACACTATGCGAATGAGAGATCACTTAATGTTCAGATCCCAACAGGATTGCACTATACACATGATTTAGGCACCTCAAGACTCCAACATTTCCTCGGGGGTATTCCCAAATCCCTCTAAGTTTGTCGTCACGGTCTTGTAAGCCGTGATCTTTCTGGGCGTCGTTCAAGCTACCCACCTACACTGCGTTGAAAAGTACCAAGCCAGCTGGATGGTAACCACGCCTCACTTCTCTCTTCAAACGTCACCCCCCTTTCCATTGGTAGGCGACATCTGTCCCTAACGCAACACGCTTTTTCCATTGCGGCTGGGTATTGAAAAGGTGAGTTACATTGCTTTAGATCTAGCCTAAAGAAGAGACAACGGATACTACAAAATGAACAGTCAACAGATTTGTCTCCAGTCGGCGTCGAGCTGATCTTGAACTTTTGCTCCCTAGGCCTCGCATACTAACCACTGACTACAGGAAGTAGAATCAACACCAACACCGTCGCCCCCGCCGCCGGAGATGTCATCCCCTCCTGGTGGTTCCCCGTGATGCTCTTGCCTGGCTTGGTCTTGGGGTGGGCCCTCAAACGCTGGCAGAGAAACTGGTAATACTGGGGTGAGTAATCATATAGGAATAAACAAACCAGCAAGAAGTTACCGGATTAAGCCGGAACAACCAGATCAAACCAGGGTAACTAACTCAAACAAACAGGAGTAAACAATGGAACAGCAGTAACCAAACTAGACTTGAGCAACCAAATCCAATAGGAGTAATCAAATCGAGTTGTAGAGATGCAAGGATATTTGTGAGCAGGATAGCAGTGTCTAGTGATGACTACGTGGGCTAGATAGTATACCAGTTTTGTGGTGTGAGCTATACAGTATCCACGCTAGATCAGTGTATAACAGCAACGCCGTTGACTGGATAAAAATTCGAGAGCGTGTTAATATATAGCCCCCTTTTAGCCCGGCTGACGCCGAGAAACTTGAAATGCTGAACGTTAACCAAACACCTGTAGAGATTTTCTCGCATATCCTTCATCACACGCCCCCGGCGGTATCCCAGCTGGTTCCACATGATCTTTCTCACATGGTGCAATACCCTTTCGTCTTCCTCTTTTTCATCCACGTCAAGAGGGCGGCCGATGAAGTAGCGAATCCCTGTGCCGTCCCTAGATTGAAAATTATTGTGGCGTTTGTCGATTCCGAGTCCATCCCAATAAGTAATTCCTTGGGGGGTCTTGCCAACGCCCCGTAGTGCAACCACCCAAAAGACGGCATCGCCGACGGCTGCGCTGGACGGGACCATGTGGAGGGAGCCGTCAGTGAGCAGTGCTAGACGGTACAGGTGATCGTCTCCATTGCCTGTGTCTGTACTTCTTCTCATAAGCCAATCAGTGAACTGCTCTTTTTCACCCATGCTATCCTTCGAATAAACGTCCAGCCCCGTTACGTGGCACCAAAGGGGCTGGATCCATCCATCCCAGAGGTATTTCTGTTCAATGGACATGCCGCCGTTATCCGAAAGTTCAAATGGCTTTGGCCTTGGGTATGTGTTCGCCAGAGGTAGAACAGAACTTACCCGCTCAATGCGTCGCCCCTTTGCTTTCTCTTCCTCTTCCACTCTCAACACTACCAGTCTACCATTTGGCAAGACGGAGTCCGAGGAAGATTCTGGTAAGATTTCAAGGTTCTGCATAGCGTGGTCCATCACATCCGGTTTCCAGGGTGTTCTGAGGGCCCAGTCCGGAACCCAGCCGGGAAGACAGAGCTTCAGAGGCGACCAGGGTTCAGAAGAAGGCAAAGAGGCGGCATTTGCATCGAGGAGTTCTTCCACGCTCATGGTCTCCAGGCAGTAGATAGCGGCAGCCGTGTAGATATATTGGACAGATGAGTGGTAATCAATCTGGAAATAACAGCGAACTCTGTCTCCGTCAGACATCAGACCCATGAGCGAAAAGAAAAAGTCTCGTGGATCTGTAGCATGACTGCCCGCACGGGCGCGAATGAGGTTCGCCATGGTCCGGCTTTCGTAGTTGTCGAGACGCCGGGCATCATTCATAGTCAACGGCAATGGTTTGGACAGCGCCCGTACTGTGCCATCGCAGCCCTCAAGGCTTCCGTTGATAACATCCAAGAGGTCCGTCCAGCGCGCTCGTGTCTGGCCACATTGCACGCGAGGATCATTTGAGAGCACCAACTCCTGCAGAACCCAAGAACGCCTGAACCATTCATATGAGCAAAACGCTTCCTGTCCTTGGATTCGGGCTTGTTGCAAGCCCCCATCTTTCTTCCCGAGCACTGATTTTAGTGTGCTGTCTTCTCCACAGCTCCTTTCAGCATCCTCCTCAACACCTGTTGATCCACCCGTATTCTGCTTCAATCGAAGGCTGCCATCGATTATGTCGTTGGCCATCTTGAACAACGCGTCAACGCCAGGTTTTGGCAGCCCCAGATAGATGATAGTAGATCCAGCCCCGGCGTAGATCTCGCCCATCATACGGACTTGTTGGGCGCGCTCGGGCAGGTCCGTCTGATTGATGCAAACAGCGTCGACCCAGAGCGTAAGAGTGCTTGATACGTGACGAATGTTTCGGAGTGCCATAGAGAGGTTTGCAGTGAGCCGCAGTCTCTGTTCATAGTCGCCAAGAATCAAGGTATCGGTCGGCGCCGGGTCTCCCCATACATATGAGATGGCCGTATACCGATTGACTAGGTCATCGCGGCACTCGCGCAGTGTTGTCAAGGACAGTGAGCCAGTAAGAGACGTACTATAATCTGATGCTGGGAAAAGCTTCAAGAGCCTAAGGGAGTCTGGCTTCAAAAGCGGAGTGTAGAGAGTCGGTAACGCCATGTCGTGACTATCTTCTTTTGGTTCAGATTTCATTTCGCGTTCTTTCCGCGTTTGAATAATAGACGACGGTACTTTTGTACTGTCAGACGTATGGGGAGGATGTCAGTGCCGAGCTCGTCTCACCGACCCTGCCGCTGATGGATGCAACCATCTGTCAGCGGTATCTGTCAGCGAAAGAGCGTTCATTAGTCACATGCACGTCACGCACCGCTCCCCTGGAAACGCCACATTGATTCGTGTCATCAAACGATTGAATTTCTAGCGGTCCAGGGTGCTTTGGAGATTCTCATTGGTCTATGACAACGTGGCGGTATCTGCAACATTCTGCATGCAGGTAAGAAGTTAAGACATCATTATTCCCGCCTTTGCTTGCTTTTGACGTCTCTGAAGGCTAATTTCCAACTTGAAAAGCCCCCATGTTGCCAACCCCACGTGTATATGTGGGATTCACGCCTACAGCGAACACAATGTTAGTTCTTCTCACCCACGATAAGTTGACACCATAAGCTAGTCCCGCATATGTTCTGCGCTCTTGGGTAACATCACATCCGTGTTCAACAAAATTTACCTGCTTTTCACACGCTTGATATATTATGATTTCCAAGTAATACGTATGCTGCCGGTGGACGTCCGGCTTCTAACGCTCATTGACACATCTCGGTCGGGTGACGCCATTCCAACAACGGTGTCCTTGCGTTCCTTGGGCAAGGCAAACTCGTCCCCCGGCCGGGGCGCTACGTCAAGAGTCGAGAACAGCCGTATGGCGAGTGTCATAGCCATGTTCGTCGCCAGGAACCTCCCAGGACAAACTGTGCCAAACAGACCAAAGACGCGAAGCTTCCTCTTCACATCTTGGTCGAATTTCCCGTCCTTCTTCAAGAACCGCTCGGGTCTGAACTCGTCGGCGTCGTCGCCCCAAACTGCGCGATCAAAGTGGTGAGGTGTAAGAGGCGCCAAGGCGTACGATCCTTTCGGGAGGTGATACGTGGCGGCAAGAGTTGTATCATCCTGTACCCACCGGCCGAGGGCAAAAGTGCCATGGAACCGCAGGGCTTCGAGCCATGTCGCATATAGGCGAGGGCAGGTGCTGGATATCTCCGACAGGTCAATGGCGCTGCCACGATTTTTCTCGATTAGCTGGTCGATCTCTTGGCGAATGGATTCTAATAGGCTGTGGTCGTTGAGGATGTGGTACACCAGCCACGTCGCGGCGCTCATGATGTTGGGCCCCAGACCGGCAATGAGCAGGAGTTGGTAGTCGATCCAGCCCTCGGGAGGCGCCCCATGATTGTGACAAAGCGTGCGTAGTCGACCTAGCAAGCCTTGATTATTGCCCTCAGCGTGGCTCTCTTCAGGTTCGACTTCATCGTCAGGTTGTTTTTGATCGAACGCCAAAGACTGGGCTAGGCGTTCGCGGACAATCCTTCTTGATTCCAGGAGGCTCCTGTCGATAAACCAAGTTGCTGGGTTATTGAGTGCGCTCATATTAAGTAAGAAACGACTATATCATTGTGTATCAGCGACGAGGAAGTCCCATACAGCACGACGACCAAGTAGTGCATACGTACCGTAGATGCGTTAAGAAATCCGCATCGTCAAACGGGCCATCACTGCCTCCCCAGATGACCTTGCCGATGGAGCCAACCAAGGTCTTGAAGATCCAGTCTTCAACATTGATGTCCTGACTCGAGAGTTTCTCCCTATAGTATTTGTTCAGCGTTGGACTAAGATTTGGGTTTGTCAAGAAAACATACAAGTCGGCTTGGATATAGCCATCTATACTCTCGGCATAGTGTCTTTGCCTGTGGCCAGGTATGAACTCCTCGCGAAACATACGCGAGGCATTGCGTCCGACCTCCCGGCTTGCCTCGTTCGTTTCCTGCAGCAGGGCTGAGGAAAACTTCCCGAACCCAAGGCTTCGTTGGAACATGTCCAGGGCGAGAGGGTTGAGAGCAACATTCTTCAGCTTCGGCAGATGCCTCGTGAGCTCCGGCTGGATCAGAGTCACTTTCGCCGTGGCGATCTGGATAGTGAAGATGGATGCCTTTGTCGAGAGGCTTTTGTTGTGTCTGTTAGCCGCACTGGTTCCGCTTCGAGGCTTGGGTGTGACTTACCATAGCCGGGTGAAGTAGCTGGGGCCATCTCTCACATAATGTATCAGGTGTCCCACGACTGGTATCTGTGAGTAAACCGACTTGGGCTTGATGGGGAAGGCATTCTTGTCGATAGAGGTGTCCTTGGTAGCTAACGCTCTTGTCTGGCCATGAAACACGAATAATACAGCCAGTAGTATCAAAGTAAAAGGCAAATACCCAGCCAAATCGAATAGCACCACAGAGACCGCCATCGCCTTTTGGCAGAGCTGAGAGAGTTTTCTGCAAGCCACATGTCGTGGTATTGACAGTGGACAATAGCCATGGACCTGGATATCTTTGAGGGAAACGCGGGCCAGATTGTTCCTGGATCTAGACCAACCAGGTCTGTCGTTGAGTCTAGATCCCGACAGCTGAGGTTCCGGGAGTAACCCAATCTAGCACTAATCTGGGGAGCTGAATTGATCGACTCAAGCTGGCGCCGAAATCCGGAGCTGAGATGCCTGGCTATATCGATGGCGCTAGCAGAGAGCGGTTCTAGAATTAGCATTTTGCAGAGACGTGATTGGCTGGCTAGCTCTAGGCAGGTTTTGTGGCGCCCGGCCAGCGAGTTTGACTCCTCAATAGCGCAGATGCAAAATGCACTAGGGCCGGCGCTATGGTAAATGGTGATGGGCAGTTGGGATCTGGACTATCGCGGAACTTATACGGTAAGGGAGGATGATTTCTGGTCAATGCAATTGTTCTTTATTAGGACCTCGACGGGGTTGTAAAAGTTGGGGAAATTCCATGAACTCCTTCCAGCCCCAACAGGTCCCAGAGAGAAACCAACCGACAACACCATGAAGTTCTCTTGGTCTCAGGCATTGCCTGCCGCCATTCTCATCCTCGAGGTCTCAGCAGGGAAGAAGTGTCAGCACAATCCCTCAGCAACTCTTTCGTCATCCAGCTCGTCCACGATTTCATTGACGGCCAGCTCATCGAGCTCGACAGGGGTTACTACTACGAGCAGTGCAACTAGTACTACTTCTACTTCCTCATCTTTGGCCACTTCCTCTTCGTCGGTTCAGTCATCGTCAAACTCTGCCTCTACGACCTCTAGCGATACGTCGTCGTCGTCAACATCGTCGTCATTCTCCACGACATCATCAACAACATCGTCGGCGTCATTGACACAATCATCTGCCAGTGCCACAACGCTGAGCTCTTCAATCATCTTAGACAAGTAATAAAAGCCCAGCCACCGCCCATAGAAGCGCCTCTGGTTGGTAGGTCGAAAGTGCTAATCTCGCATGCCGTTAGATGCTCCGCTGGATTGCTGGCCACGACTGGATTGCCAGACCGCGCAAGCCGTCTGGCTGACTGCTCGGCTTTGAACATGGTGACTGTAACTCCGCCAACACAGTAAGTCCAATATCAACCCAAGTTCCCCAGAGATGCGGGTTCTCTTTAAGTCGTTTTCCTCTTCCCCAAGTTTGTCCGAATGTATACCGAGTTATATAAGCAAAGGACCAAGTTGTATAAGCAGAGGCATAACTAACCGATTGTTTTGCACAACTTCTCAGGACAACGACCACATTCACTACCACCACCACGCAAACCACCACCACCATAACCGTCACCAACAGCGGTACCAGCCCGTCCCCGCTCGCCAAGCGCACCACGGTCGGCGGCGGCGTCACCGGCACCGGCCTGGACGGGACCGTGACGGTGCGGCCGACGGCTACTCCGGACTACGCCGGCGCGTACTGCGACTCGTACGAGCAGTACTACAGCGCGTGCAGCGACGGCGGCGTCTTGGCCCGGACGACGACGGCACCCGCAGAGACGGCCACGGCCACATCGACGGTCGTCATCACCTGCGTCGGGAGCTACATCTTCACCAAGTACCTCGGCATCCCCTTCCCGACCATGCTCATCCCGGGCGAGGTTCCCCAGCCCACGACGATTGTCGTGGGGGGTGACGCGATCACGACGAGTATTGTGGGATCGACTACTATCGTATGAAGCAATTCGGCTGCACCTGCGCCCGAGGGATGATGGATCTTGACGCGGACTCTAGCTAAACTCCGGGACTGCACACGGAAACGTCCACTGACCCTCGTCGCGTTTTGGGCCATGAGAGGTCACATCTGGCGAAGAGGGAGTCGGGCTTAGCACATGATGAAGAAACCACGTATATAGTTAGTCATTCAGTAATGAACATACCATGTAGAGCACGATAAATTATTGAAACAGTCGTTCCTCCTCTCCGTCACCATCGAGGTGCCTCAAATCTGATTTGCTAATGGTACCCCAAAAATTCAGGGACAACGATAGAGGCAAAGTCGAAGTTTACTCTCGCTATGTAGTAGTCAGAAGCTAGTTTGTGGGTGGCAGGGATTGTATGACCTACCAAAGTCTTGTTCAGGTCATCAAACTCGAAGCACGCAGCAGAAAAACGGCCAAAGCAGGTGAGTGCCGTATGGAAGAGAGCCTTGCATCTGCCCAGTGCTCCAACTAACTAAGCCAACCCGTCCCGACAATGCCTCCTATCTGCAGGGAACGTTGGAGGATGCATCACGATTACGAGTCGTAAAACAGTGCGTCGTGTAAGATACACCATATATTGTTCATTATAGCTATGCGGAAACGGCGCTTTCGCCGTGAAAAGCCATAATATGAGGATGTGATACATACTTCCATCTACGATTTATCCAAACGATGACGAAGAGACTGGGCTCAATCGTGCTGAATACGGGCTCCAACTTTGTCATGTTCTCAAGTAGCCTATCCTATTTCAAGCTCAGTCTCCAGAAGCTCGACTGTGATTCCGTTTGTCCTTACTCTCGTGTGAGCGCAGGAATTTCCGTAGAAGCGTGCAATGGAAGAGTCCGTTCCGGCAGGATCTAATTACATGCCGAATACAGCCAGGCTGTCTCCCAGCATCGCAGTCCGCCACTCCAACCAATACCCAGTCCAGAAGGCCACCGGGCTGTCGATGAAAATGAATTGGGCACCACCAAATTGCCCCTGAAGCGCGTGGTAGGAGACCGTTGCGCAGCTACTCATAACTCCCCCAGGAAATCAGAGAGCTGCTGAGAACTTCCCGTAACGCTTGTCGTTATAACCACTGTACGGCCAGCATACCCCCTATATTGGGATTCCTCCCTGCTGATCTTCAAAACGTAGTGTGGTATGCAGGACAAGCAATAGTATCGAGGCACAAAAGGTGACGAATATGGTGATAATGATAGTAAAGTCGAGATCTTGGTAACTTGGTAGCGACCCAAAGAGTTCGATGACATAGTTGTGATGGCACCAAGTCACGATCAAACGGGTGTAGACAATGGTCGCAAGGACGAGGCAAATGCGACTCCGTCTGGGACATGGGCTCTTGACGGTGGTTTGTGAAGTCATGGCGGACCTTTCCAAAATCGCAGGCGAAATCCAGTTGGGCGTGACTATCAAGATTGAATGTGGACGGTTTGATAATATGGGTAGAGGAAGAGCGAAGACTGGACAGCCGATGTTCGTTCAATGGATAAGCTTACATGAGACAGATATATGTATGGTTAAGGTCCAGAGCTTACTCCGAGAGTATCGATATGACGATATCGGATGCCCTATGCTCGCATCGCAGCTCGTGCCTAAGCGGCTCAAACCATTGAACACGACGGACGTAAGGCTTGATGCTGCGCTATTTAGACGGAACAGTATACGAGGAAGAACAAAAATGCATTTAGTCGAGAATTTAGGTTTTGATTCAAAGGTGGACATCAGGGTGCCGCTTGTGTTGAATCTTTCGCACATGGTTGATATGTCCCAATCAGGATTCGAATTCAAATTCAAACTTCTCGTGAGCGCGTTTGTATAAAGCCTGCACAAGCTCAGTAGCATCGATACTTAAGTAGAGACTAGTTAGTGAATTCACTGCCACGGCGATCTTGTAGGACGGAGTTGTGAGATAGACGTGGCTATGACGACGGCGGCCAGTCAGAAAAAAGGGAGCGTGGCGTGACGATGTCAAGCCGTGTCTGGTGTTGCAGCAGATACATAAAGGTGCTTTCGTAGGAGGAAAAGAGAAAAGGGGCTGGCGTCGATGGCCAGCAGCTGGCGACAGGTGCTAACGTGGCTGTACCGCTCGCTATGATTTTGAACCGGATCAAAACCATTTCATCAGTACATGTAGCTGCCCCATGTGGCCCTTCTTCATCATTGTAGAAGAGTCAGAAGACAATGTAGTGTTGGCATTTAGATGCGGTAACCTATGTGGTGACCAATAGGGTCGGGTGGTTGCAGGTGATCGTACTGCATGTCGTCTGGAGGGCGTGTGGATTCTAGGTGGGTGGGCAAGTGGGCAAGCGGGGCAAAGGCGCCTGCCTGTCTGCCTGTGGCCCAGCAGTTTGGACCCCTCCATGCCCGCCAAGTGCGCCCTGGATTTTGATTTTATTTAGTGCCCGCCTGCCTGCCTGCCCTACTTGATGGCGCATGTTGAATGTTGATCAATTCCATCCCATTACTTCAACCGCAATTGCGCTCCCACGCCAGCTTCCACGGGCACCAGAATTCACGCACGACCGACAGCCGACATATTCCCTCGCAATGAGTCGCGAAGCGCCTGCCGAATCGTCGGCCAAGAAATGTCTCGGCGTCGACTGCGACAAGGATGCTGGTGACCTGCAGTGCCCGACCTGCCTGAAGCTCGGCGTCAAGGGCAGCTTCTTCTGCACCCAAGACTGCTTCAAGAAGAGCTGGGTATGATTGATTGCTAAGCGCCATTATGATACCAATACAGAGTTTGGAGCTGACGGGTCGCATGCACAAAAGAGCCAACACAAGGCCCTCCACAAGTCCGCCCAAGGCAAGCCTCAAGACGCCTTCATCCACAGAATCATAACCCCCGGGCTCGTCTCTGACCCCGATCCAGTTACCGGCCACTACAACCCCTTCCCGACCTTCTCCTTCCCGCCTGGCTCCGTCCGCCCCGTCTACCCTCTTTCGCCCAGGCGCATCGTCCCCAAGTCCATACCGCACCCCGACTGGTCCGAGACGGGCATCCCGAGAGCCGAAAACCGCCTGCACAGAACTAAGATCGATCTCCTCGATGCCAAGGCCCAGGATGCTATGCGCAAAGTCTGCAAGCTCTCGCGCGAGGTCCTGGACATCACAGCGGCGGCCATCAAGCCTGGAGTCACCTCTGATTACCTGGACGAGATCTGCCATAATGCATGCGTCGAGCGGAACGTGAGCACAACCGACCCTATACAAAATCCGTTCGCCTCTAACTCGTGCAGTCATATCCTTCTCCGCTGAACTACAACAACTTCCCGAAATCGATCTGCATTTCCGTCAACGAAGTTATCTGCCATGGCATTCCTGACCAGCGAGTCCTTCTCGACGGCGATATCGTTAACCTCGACATTTCCCTCTACCACGAAGGCTACCATGCCGATCTGAACGAAACATACTACGTCGGCGACAAGGCCAAGGCGAACCCCGATGCGGTCCGGGTCATCGAGACGACACGGGAAGCGTTGGACAAGGCGATAGCCATTGTCAAACCCGGCACGCCCATTCGAGACTTTGGCCGCGTGATTGAGGAACACGCCAAGTCCCGGGGCTGTAGCGTCGTCGCTACCTGGGGCGGCCATGGCATCCATACCGAATTCCACCCGCCGCCGTGGATACCTCACTACGCCAAGAACAAGGCCGTGGGTGTATGCAAGCCGGGAATGGCCTTCACCATTGAGCCGATCCTCACAGTCGGCAAGCCGCGCGAGGTCTACTGGCCAGACAAGTGGACCAATGCGACGGTCGATGGCAAGCTGAATGCCCAATTTGGTACGTGCGAAGAGATATGGCCGCTTGCCACGTCATGATCGTATGCTGACATGCGACTAGAACACACTTTGCTTGTCACTGAAACCGGAGTCGAAGTCCTGACGGCGCGAACTGCGAGCTCTCCTGGAGGCCCAATCCCATTGCCAACAAGCGCAAATGGAGAGACGGACACCAATGGCGCTTCCAAACCGTAGTTGGGAATGCTATCGTCATAGCGACATACTCGATGACACGGCAAAGCGGACGGGCCGCACTAGATCAGATTGAATAGACACCGGCCGGCGCATCAGTTGCGACCAAGATACCCCGAGGCCTTGCCCCGATCTCACATCATAATGCGACGGATAGAAGGGGATCCGCGCAACAGTCGTCTACGTTGTGATGGCTGGCATCAGGGACCCATTGCGGCGTACATGGACGCATGCGCTGCGGGGAGGGAGCTTTCCTTTTGCCTTCCCAGCGTTGTCCCTACCTATCGCGACTATCGGTTTTGCTCCCTCTCTCGTCCCGCTACCGTCTGTATTGGGCCCGGCGTCCCGGCGAGTGGTCCAGTACCTGGGTGTTCAAGTGTCTATTGAATGTCCCAAACTTGTGTCAAGAGGTCATCCTTAGCATTTCCCTTGATTTGGGAAGGCCTCGAGAGCCAATCGTAAAACACAAGACCCCTGCCAATTGATCAGTGCGCTGGTGGTTGCGTTACGCCCGTGAATTCACCTTACCCACCCGCGGAAGATTTGGAAGGACCATCGTGTGCAACAACCCTGTGAATATCAGCTGATTGCGGATCACTTACATAAACAACTTGCCCCTTGAACTCGTCTCGCCGAGGCAACTCCGCCACAAATAAGATTGAACATGAAGCCCAATGAGTTCCAACCTAAAACACAAGCTCAAATCAACAACAACATCACTTGCGACGTCTTTTTTATCATGGGACTCATCTTGAGGTCTCGTCGTCAACATCCTCAGCCATGATGCCGGTTTTCGCCATTTGGGCCTGGCTATTGCTACTCTTGCACCGTGTCGGTGCCACCGGGGCAGACCCACAGTCGCTAGGGAACACGATTGAGGCAGATCTCATCTTTCCGCGCCAGAACGGGCGCTATCCAGAGTCGGACAAAGGCATCCCCATCGTGATCGGCATACAGAATGCTGCCGTCGCCTCCCACTTTGGCTTCAAGCTGAGGTGGCAGTTGCTGGAGGCACAGTGGCGCAACGGGGAAATGTCGGTCGGTGTCGGCGGCGGCGAGAAGGGAGATCCCGAGGGAGACGATGCTTGGGCTACGGCTGACTGGTCCACCAGCGCCGCCGTCACCAGGTATCTGCCACCGGGGACCTACACGCTGTCGTGGGGCCTGGGTGTCACACCCTACTGCGAGTTTGGAGAGAAGTCGACGAATGCCACGTACGAACTAGGACGGTGGCTGGCGAAGGGCAAGCTCACGTTCACCATGGTCGCCAGGAACGGAACAGATGTGCCCCCTCCGCCCTCATCTTTGTTGCCGGGAAGCCGAAGAAACAGTCTCAACAAAAGCCACACTAAAGAAGAAGGAGGAGGACTTGTTGAGGGAGACGAGGACAACGCCAATTGCCCGAGCCTCATGGGGGTGGTCAACTTCGCGTCCACGGCGCTCTGGGACCGTCCCGCGCTGGTGCAGACGCTACCCGCGGGCGTCTGGGGCGGTCCCGACTGGACCCGGTCGTTCGCGCCCACGACCGTAGCGTGCGCCGTCACGGCGCCACCTACCTTGACGCCGGGGCCTTGCCGGGCGACGGTCGATGCCGGAGTCGAGTCTAGCGTTTTCGAGTACATGGGCTGGCCGCTGTCATCGTCGCGCATGACACCTTTAAAAAATACTACGACTAGGAGGACGACTCCTGCTGCGACAACGGGTCCTCAACTTATCACACGTCCCAAACCCAAAACTACTACAGGTCCCAATACTATTACGAGTTCGGAAGCTACGAGCCTCAAAGCTACTACGACTTCCACGCCTGCCAGTTTCTCAACCACTTCCAAAGCTACTGCGACTTCCACGCCTACCAAGCCGAATGGATCAATGGAGACACCAGTAATGACGGCGACAGAGAGGAAAGACATCAACAACAACAATATGATGCTCTCTCCGACAGATGCGCCCGCGGACCCTGCAAGCTTCGTGGGGTTCATCAACTCTGGCGTATCACTGTCGGGCCTCATCGGCCATCGTCGTCTCATCCTTGCTTATGCAGTGCTGGCACTATTGTGACGCCGTGTCTGATCATCATTACATACTCATAATATATCCTATTGATGTGCGCTCTGATCATCCTGTCAACTCTGCTTATCCTGCTTACTGCAGAACATTGGAATTCCTAAGAGATTTGAATTTTCGATTAATGTTGAGCTCTATATCAGTGACCGTGTTGGCCGGTAGAAAGCGGGTAATACTATTATCTGGGCAGGTGTTAGACCCTATCTCTAACTGTACTGCACGGTATATTCCTTTCTGCATGTGATCCCTTCCCGCTCTTTGTCCGAGTTATGCAGTATGAACTCCTCGCTGTTCGCGTCTCCCGAAGAGGTCCTGGGTTCCTCCGAGTAATACGCCGCCGCCGAGTGGGTGACCTTGCTGTCGAGCCGCTTACGATGCGGATCTGGCATCATCCTGTCGTCAATCTGGCGAGCTCCCGCGGTGGGTGCGCTCCTCTCCATGATACTAGTGCCGCCGACGCCTACCGCCACCCCCGAGTCGTTGTCCATGTCTCCCTCCGTATTCTTGGTCTGGAGCTCGAACTCGTCGAGGTTCTGGCTCCCGAGCCTAGTCCGTCGCTTCGGGGCGCTGCTGCCGATGGTCTGCAGGCCGTACTTCCCGCCGCGGCCGTCTGGGGTGTTGTTGTACTTTTGCGGGTACGATGACTTCGCTGATGTCGAGTTGATTTTCAGGACGCGGCCCAGCAAGGGGCGGAGGAATTGGGCGCAGGCGGCGATGATGCCGATGTTGAGCTGGAGGCTGCATGTGGTCAGCATTGGGATTGCATCAATCAGACAAATATGCGCAGCGCTATGCAGCGCCTCATTCTGGTAAGGCAGGGGGGTGGATAACTCACTTTTGCCAAAAGTGTACCCAGTAGTCGCTACAAAGGCGAAGAATTGTTAGTAGCCACCACAAAACGAATGGTATAGTGGTCGACACGTACAACGTATTGTCAGGGCTGCCGCCGGTTGTCAACATGAAGACCGCCTTGCAGATTCCGGCGACGATCGAGCTATCGCAGATCAGGTCAGCGGACATGGCGAGGGTGGAATTGGAGTCCTGTTCAGGGGGTGCAACTCACAAGTATCCCAAATTGAGGATGGCTATTACGTAGAGCCTCAGTCTCAGCTTCATCTTCAGATTCCAGACAATGGGTATAGGAAGGACGCCCAGGCATATATCCGTGAAGATATTGCAGGCTATCCCCGAAAGTGGCTTGTCAGTCAAGGTTTCTCCAGCAAGTTATCATATCGGAAAGACATACATATATTCCAATACGTGAGATTAAGAAACAAGTTGAAGTCGAAGCACCTCGGGTCAAACGGGTTCATCCACTGGAACTCCCACCAGCCCGAGTACGGCTTGCAGTAGACGAACAGGACCACCGTCGCTTGTATGGTGTAGAGCACCACAAACACGATAATGGTGTACAGCGAATACTTATACCACTTGGTCTCTCGGTTGAGCCGCATTAGGCTGAGAGCCATCGAGACCCGGAGGAAGCCCATGGCAAAACCATCCGTCATCACAGTTTTCCAGAAACTGATATGCTCGAAATGCACTCGCTGCTCGGGCGGTATCACCAGGCCATGACGACCGAGGCCGTACGGGACTTGAAGACACAGGCATATCCACGAGCCAAGGGCGATGAGCTATATTCTCTCAGTCCAGTCAGTAGTTGCGCTCATGACCAAGGGCAACAGGCGCAGTGGGTTAAGAAGAAAAACGCACAACGGAGAGAAGAATGAAGCCGTCGTCAAACCCAAAAGACTTCACCATGAACGCCCGCACATAGGTGCGCAAAGCCACAAAGGTGAAAGCGATGAAGTGGAAGACGGCCACGACGCCGACGATCCGACCGGCATTGCTCGCCTTGGCGTAGTCGGAGTCGGGGTCAATCTGTGGTGGAGGAGGGGGCAGAGATGGATCCATGAGCGGTGGGTTGGTGGTGTTGGTGCGCACAGGTACGGTGAAAGGAAAGAACTTTGGAACGATCTTCAGGCGAGTAACATACTATTTGCCCATCAAGTCGCCAGTCATGATCTTTCTGTGGACGTCTGCGGGCTCGTGCTTCGCCGATGGGGGAGTCGCAGTGGGAGGAAAAGGGGAATCCTTCGTCGCGATCCTGAACTGATGGCTGGGGTGGGAACCCTGCGATGTTTAAAACATAGCCTTGCGCAGAGAGCGCGATGCAGAATGACTAACAATACTCGGCTCTGGTACCCCTTCCAAGACCAGAGTTGTTTAGTCAAAATCCCGATATAATTAATTACTACAACTATTGGCGGCCACTACATCAATGCCGCCAACAAGTTGCCCAAACGATTTCGGGGAGACTTGTCAAACCAGCGACAATGCCGTTTGCGACCATGGATCAAACCAGCTGCCAAATCGCGCTGCAGTCTGCGTGTTTCCCCCCAAGGAAGGACTGAGATAAAAGCAGTTCTATTGATACAACACACCACGCCTTTGAAAAGTCCAATATTATGTCGGCTTCGATTGCCTGAAATGTTGCAACGGAAACTAGAAACTGCAGCCGAGAGCTGGTAACGGGAAAGCCTCCACAGAACCCGGTGTTCTGGGCCTTGGTAACAGCGGACCGCCATCATACCATAATTTTGGTCCGCACCTCGCACACCAAGCGTGCCACTCCGACCATGCAGTGCTACCGTTCAAGCATCCTGGCCCAGGGTTGTCATATTTGATGAAACGCCGTTTGCGGCGCGGTGCAAGACTATTACCTGCTCCCTGGCATGTGCTTGGTCGGATCAGGAAGGTGAAAGGAAGCGCAAGCACCGCAACGACCTCTGGTCTCTCTTTTAAGCAGAAGAATTAAAATCAGGACACCAATGAGGACGCAATACCGTAACTGCCGTGACGAACTTGCATACCTATGCATAAGGGGCGCAGCCGAGGAGTTCGATGGCTATACCGAGCAAAGCCCGGTCACTCGCAGGTCTGCCACCTGCTTATCTAGATATATCTCGCATTCGACAATCCCCTCTCTGTTTCAAATGTCCCAATCATGGGGTTTTGTCATTCGAACCGATGTGTTCCAGTCTAGGGTGGTTGATATTCGATTTCCGGTCCACTAATCCTAGATTACTTCCCCTCGCCATGTCACAACCTTGTGTGGTTGACGAAAACGTAACCTAGAAACTTTCGATACCCGATGACTGGGACCAAGATCCTGGAAAAGGACCGCGTTCTCGGGGGTATTATCCAGAATCGAGTGCGGTCGTTGGCCTTATGTGGTGGTATCTACCCCGTAAGGCTATCCCGCTCTCGGCAATCGTTCCAGGAGACAGGGGCTGTTGATTGGTGAGTTCCACAACAAGGGATTGCTGTGCCCCCGGGGAGACAACCCTACGCAGGGGGGCAATCTCGGTTGTTTGGATTCGCCTGGCATTCGCCATTGTTGCATTGCAGCCACCTGGGATCTCGACCTCTTTGTTCTCACCTGGCTCGCACATTCGGCACCCGAGCGCCGCAAATGGAAACTGGTTCGTCCTGAACTCCCCGTCCGTTCATGTAGGTAGGTGGGCGAACTGCCAAGGCGGGTCTTCACTTGGCACAAGACCCTCCTTCGCCTTACGCCCCTTGTCTCGGATCAGAACCCGGATGCGCGCCAGGCCAACAGGACGAGGTGGAACGAGAGTCTCCCCTTCCTCCATGGCATACGCCCCACAAGCCGCCGGATGTTCACTTCCTGTTATTTGGCATGCCGCGTCGTGTTGTTGGAATCGTTCCGACGTCGACTGCTCAAATGGGTACCTCTCCTGCAGATACACTCGGACAGATGTGGCAATTTTGATAGTCATATATACCAAATTATTGCATATCACAGAAGGTAGGATCTGAAGTGGTGCGAGTTGCTGCGCCGCAGCACTTGGAAGCTATGGAGGATCGACAAACACAAACAATGTGTCTCGATCTTGCATGATGCAAATTTCCGATCGGTGACTTCTTATGGCTACATTGTGCTGGACTGTTTGAACAGGGGCCTGGCGCTCACTTCCTTCTAGATCGCCAGTACATCGGCTCGGTATCGCGACTTGCAACATTTGTGTTATGATATCTGCCGTTTGCCTCGGCAGAAGACTCTTCGGAAACAAATCATGGAACGGGACGAAGGCGTTCCCGGCTTACTCTCCCCCTCTCCCCTTATTTCTCCCTTGCAGCCAGTTGTCTGGCTAAATAAAACCCAACCAACCATCGGCTGCGAAACGATCGCACACCCCCTCTCCAGCCTGCTGCAAGATAGATGGCATTGCACATAGATCACGTGTAAATCTCCCGCCTAGCTTGCAACTGTAGATCAAGTCTCATCTTGGTGCAGTCGTCACTCGTTTCGTCTCAGGTCTTTCTTTCCACGCAGGTCATCATGCACAGCTCCAAGATTCAATCGGCCATTGGCCTCTTGGCCGCATGCCTTATCCCAGAGATCGCCGCCGGCCTTTGCTCTAAGAGCGACAACGTTGAGCGCGATGTCGTCATCATTGGCGGTGGTGCGGCCGGTGCCCACGCGGCCGTCTGGTTGCGTGATCACGGCAAGACTGTCGCGTTGGTGGAAAAGCAAGACACTTTGGTAGGACACGACATTTTCCTCTCCTATGACACAGAAACACCTACCTATACTCTGAACACCGCTGACAGTCAACTGCGCAGGGCGGCCACACATCGGTTTACCATGACCCCGCCACCGGCACCCCCATCAATGTCGGCGTGCAGGCGTGGATGGAGTACAAGGACACCTTTGACTTTGTCAAGCGCATGGGCGTCTCGACCAACGGCTCGATGCACTTCGCGTCGCTGACAAGCCAGTACGTCGACTTCCAGACCGGCAAGCGGGTCGATGGGTACAAGGCGCCCGAGGACGCTGCCAAGTTCGCTGCGCTACAGGTGTATCTGGATGCCTGTGAGAAGTACGAGAGCATGCTGCTGCCGGGCTTCTTCAACTTCCCGGAGCCGGCCAAGATCCCCGAGGACCTCCTCATGCCCTTCGGCCAGTTCGTCGACAAGTACGGCATCGCGGCCGCCGTCCCGCAGCTGTGGCAGTCTACCGTCCAGGGCGTCGGCAACTTCATGGACGTGCCCACCATGTACATCATGCAGGCCTCCCCGGCGCCCATGGTCCGCGCCCTCCTTGGCAAGGGCGCCGCCGCCGTGCCGCCCTCGGGCAATCTGCATGAGCTGTACGAGCGCATCGGCGACTTCCTGGGCGACGACGTGCAGTACTCGAGCCAGGCGGTCGCCTCGACCCGCACCGAGGACGACGGCGTCACCGTCACCGTCAACAGCAGCGTCGATAACAAGAACCGCACCATCACCGCTAAGCGTCTCGTCATCGCCGTCGAGCCCACGGCGGACAACATGGCCCCTTTCGACCTCGAGCCGTCCGAGAGCGACATCCTCGCCAAGCTCGGCTACACCACTGTATACGCGGGCATCGTGCGCCACCCCTCGCTCAAGGTCGGCACCTCGTACGGCAACACCCTGCCCGGCGCCGCGCCCGCCAACTACACCGTCTACCCGTTACCAGCGCAGATTGGTCGGTTCGACTACCTGGACATGACCTCGGACATGTTCTCGTTCACCGCGGTGGGCACGGACAAGGACACGCCCGCGAGCATGCGGGCGCTGATCGGCAAGGCGATTGAGGGTATGGTGGCGACGGGCGTTGTCGGGGGTTCGTCGGGGTCCCAGGTCGAGTTCCCCGCCTTCGCGGACCACGGCATGATGCACTCGCGCGTGTCGGCGGAGGAGCTGCGCGCCGGGTTCATCCAGCAGCAGCTCTCGCTTCAGGGACGGCGGTCTACTTGGTACACGGGCGCTGCGTTCACGTCGGCTTTCTCGACGGTGCTTTGGGAGTATAACAATGTGTTGCTGCCTGGTGTCATCCAGGGCATCTAGATTAGATTCCTTAACTTAGGTATTCGAGACTGTTACGTTTCATGAATGTGATGGTCATAAACCACAGAAGAGGCAGCCTTCCCCTTGCAGCGGCTTGTTGATGCCACCCGCGAGGTACAGTTCTAACTACCCTGATACCTTGATGCAAGCCACGCTGCTCATGCGCATAACGCGGTCCGAGAGTCTAATGAAGTTGGGACATTTAGCTTTCCACTGCTTTCTCAATCCTCTTTGCGGCCAGTGCAGCCCGACGTTCGAGTTCACTGGCCTTTTGGTTGCTGGAACGCGGTAGCTCGGTCGGTTTGCTAGACCAGCTTATCGGGAGCTCTTCTGTCAGCGGCGCGTTCCTAGCTCAACTATCGACTGGGATACATCGGGGCCTGGTCAGCTACCTCGCCGGTACCATGTTGCTCATTATATGGGCGCTCTCGCCAGTGGGCTCGCAGGCAGTGCTGCAGGCCCCAACCATGGTGGAAGACCACCGCTATGCGGCACAGGCCCTGTCTTACCTGAACGTCAGCTACTGGGACGGCGTTCCCGGGGACAGCTCGGATGCGGCCCTCGAGCTCATCCCCCCCAATCTGGTCCTCAACGGGGCCATAATCGCACCCCTAGAATTAAAGAGGCGCCCCAGGATCATTGGGGACACCTCAAGATCCCCTTACTCAATCGAATGCCGGCCAACGACTCAGATCCGGATGGATGGAGGCCTGTGCAAATCAAGGGGGTTGAGGACTACTCATCACTTGTTGACCTGCCAATCAACCTGTCATCCAATGCCAACCAAGTCATTGCTAATTTGTTCTTCGAGTCGTGGTACTTGGATATCTCCAGTGGGAAGTGGGCACTCGATCCAAACAATTCTACGTTTCAATATAGTAGTTTTCAGGGCGGCCGAAACCTTTGTTCCTACAACCCAGCTGTGACAGTTTATTTTGACGACGGGCACTTGACAGAGAACGGCAACCGTGCTACCCATGCGTGTGGTGTTGATTGGCGGACAAACGAAAGCATCATCACCTGTCCCCAACTAGGAGTCAGAAAGATGAATGTGCGATTGAATGGTGACACAAAATTCGCAAGCATCTGTACCGTCGAGACCGAGTATGTCGAGACAGAAGTTGCGTGCGTGGCGTAGCAATGCGAGGCCAAGAGGATGCGGCCGTCCCGTGCCTGCCATCCCATGCGGGAGTGGACATTCCTAGACGTCTGGACGGGAACGTCGCAGGTGGTGCGTATGATGCCGTCCATGTGGTTCAACAACTTCGGCCATGGTATCGATGCTCGCAAGGACGGCGACGATTGGGGCACCAACGCCCTTGAGGCGTACCTTATCGACCCAGGCACCGTCTTCCAAAATCTGGGCCTTACCCTGCACGGCCTGGCGAACGTCAGTGATGATTTGATACCTGCGTGGCTTGCCCAAACTATCAACACGTACTGGGTAGCCACCATCGGGTCATCGCTAGTCCTGACCTCGACGGGTTCGAGTTTCGACTCGGCCGTGGCGGCCGAGGCCTCTGGAAACCTGACCTTTGTCTCTCGTGGAACGACAGTTCCCACCAGGCAGACGGCCTTGGCCCAGCCGGCTCTCGGCTCGCCTCCGCCGTGGGCCTGGTTGTCTCCGTGGCCGGACTCACGCTGGCGCGGCTGATTCACGGACCCCGCCTCGCCATGAACGTGTCGACGATGCTTCGGGACTCCCACTACTACGGCGGTCCCCTACAGAGCGGTTCACACCTCGACGACTCGAAGCGCTCCAAACGCCTGCGCCATGTCAACATCCACATCGGCGACATTCTACCCAGTGAAGATGTGGGCTACGTAGGGATTGCTACCGACGATGATGCCATTGTGGTGGGACGGCTGCAACCCGATCGGCTCTATTATTGAAAAACAGCAATAGGTTCGGTATTTCTATCAACAAGGACAAACCCAAAATATCACAGGCATATTTGATGAAATCAGATCCGGAGGAACTCGCACAAACAACAAGGATCCTGCTGGTGGCTATTTGTAAGCATGATGACGTGGCACTACTTCCACATTATCCGACGTTTGGTTATATTAACATGGCGAGAACGAAATTGTTACCCTAAAGTATATTCGGCGTCAAGTATCCATGTGCGTTGCTTGACTTCAGTATCTGATTTCCCGGCGTATGTCCCTTCCTCTCATCACTTGCACGCCATCCCCTCTCAGTGTACAATATAGATTGGTTCGGTTTGCTGAGGCAGCCTGGTTGATACGATAGGTGTATAGATCTCTGTCCATCATGTCCAATCAGTCTATCATTGTGATCAGTGGGGTCGGTAGAGGTAGGAAGAAACGAGAAAACAATCTCGCACCTCCTTCTCATGGACATTGTAGCCCAACTTACACTTGGTAATAGGAATCGGGAACGCCCTGGCACGATCCTATCTCTCACGGCCCAATTGCACCGTCGTAGGGAGCGTGCGCGACGAGAGTGCGCCGGGCGTCGCGGCGCTGAAGGTCGTCGCTGCCGACGTCGGCTCCAAGCTTCTCATTGTGAAGATCGAGAGCGCATCCGAGAACGATGCCAAAGATGCGGTACAGCAGATGCGGGCCACAGGCATCGGCCACATCGACATTCTGATCGCCAACGCGGGCGTAAGCCCACCCATTGTCGGACTGGAAACGGTGGATCTCACATCGATCGAGGACACGTTTCGTGTCAACGCTTTGGGGCCTTTGGTCCTGTACCAGGCTTGCCACGAACTGCTGATGGGGGCCAAAACCCCCAAGTTTGTTACGATGAGTAGTAAAGCAGGCTCTATCAGCGACATGCGCAGCCTTCAGGCATGGAAAGCGCCAGCCTACTGCATTTCCAAGGCAGCCTTGAATTGGATCACGATGTAAGTTAGCTCCGCCAAACGGGGAGACCAAAGACTCACATACCTCGGCGGGTATAGGTCCGCGCATTGTGGAAATAATCGTCTCATTGCCGTTGCTGTCAGTCCAGGGTATGTCCTCCCTTGGTTAAAGCACTACAGCATCGTCTGCCGGTATACTAACTGCGTCTGTCAAGTTTGGTTGATTCAGATATGGGCAATAAGACGGCCAGAGAGCACATGGGATTGCCAAAGGCGCCTATAACGATGGAAGACAGTGCGGAGAAGATAGTCAAGCTGGCGAGTATAACCAATAACCGAATCCTTGTACTTTTATTCTGATTCCGATTCCTAACCCGATCGAACAGGTCAAAGAGGCTACTCGTGACAATTATTCCGGCAAGCTGATAGGCGCTACTCATGGCGAAATTATCCCGTGGTGATACCCAGTTGAGGTTGGCAGTAGGTCCCTATGACTGGCTGTAACTAGCTGGTGCATGGGCTGAAGTGTGTAACTTCTTCTACGCACTAGGGACTATGTATGGCATACTCTTACCACCCACATCCTAGATCAAGATTTAACGACAGATTGCCAGTTCCGTGGCATATGGGCAAATATTATGAACTGCAAAATTATTGGTCAAGTGTCCATCAACGTCCGAACGTACCTCGATGTTATGCTGGTCTATCCGTTCTTCGGAGACGAGTGGATGCATCCTCCTGGGCGTCAGCAAACACCCCCTTCCATCCCTCGCGCTAAAGCGTAAGCTCAGTTCCACCTTCCTACTTGGTAGTAGTGAAAACACGATGGACTTGTAGTGACCGCGTGGCTGTGCTAGGATATCTCTAAGTTAGTAACTGTCAGCATCCCCAGCTGATTTGAAAATAGCTCGGTCAATAGATATGAGGCCTCTTCTCAATCAGCACTGAAGCAATGTCGAACTCACCACCGAACTCAGATACCGACGCCAGAGCCGAAGAAAATTGTGACTCTCCATGTCAAGTATGCAAGACGCTGCTCGAATCAGCAAACGTGGTCAAGGCCTACAATGACGCGGGGAAAGTGCCTGACTTCAATGCGCCCATCGACTTCGAATGTAAGCCGCTTAATGAATGGACCATCACTGCCCGGGAACTCTTCAATGGTTGCGATGCTCACCAACGCTTCCTGCACCCTTATGTATGGCGCCCGGACGATGAACAGCTTACCGAGATCAGGATCATGTTCGACCGGGGCAGACTGCATCTCTATGTCGACTTTTTGGCCGAAGGAGACGACAGCATTTGGTCTACCTCGGGAGCTGAACTCTTGCTCCTCAATGAAGAAGGCGCCGGCCCAGGCTATGCGTTGGGTAGACAATTGCATCACGAGTCTATCGACACCAAGTTGCTGAAGCATTGGAAGGCAACTTGCGCGGATCATCATGGAAACCCATGTCAGGACAAGATTACAGCCCTGGACTACCCCTTATCGTACCTCATCGACACGCAGCAGATGTGCCTTGTCCAGGCTGCGCCAGATATGACCTACGTTGCTCTTAGCTATGTTTGGGGCCAAGTGCCGATGCTGAAGACCACACAAGGGAACCTAGAAAATCTGAAGAGGCCCAATGCTTTACATGACCTTCAAACCCTGCTGCCGAAGACGATTCGAGATGCTACCGGCCTCGTGCCCCTGCTGGAAGAGAGATATATTTGGGTGGACTCGCTGTGCATCCCCCAGGACAACGAGGAGGTGGCGCAGCGCCATATCAGCCAGATGGCAGCCATATTCGAAAATGCGACCCTCACCATTGTGGCCTGCGACGGAAACGATGCCGAGTTTGGCTTGCCAGGTTTGCCTCATTCACCACGGCTGGAACCTCGGCCAGGCGTTCTCCGCCTGGCGCCAGGTATTGCCCTGACGGCTAGGACGGAGGTCCGCATCCGTGACACCCCCTGGTCTCAACGTGGCTGGACCCTCCAAGAGCAAATCTTCTCGCGCCGATGCATCCTGTTTTTCAAGGACACGGTCCAGTGGATGTGCCGGTCCACAAAGTACTACGAAGACGTAGATGCACCCCATGACGTACCGGCTGAGGCGCTGATCATCGATGGCGGCGAGACGCGGGAGCGGCTGAACCCGCTGAACCTGTCCCTGGACGTTCCGGACTTGAGCGTGCTTTGCCAACTCATCTATTACTATTCCAGGCGAGACCTTACCTACCAAGAGGACGTCATGAGGGCCTTTTCGAGCACCTTTGGTGCTATGCAAAGCGCGTTTCCTCGAGGCTTCCTACACGGCCTCCCTGTATCCTTCTTCGACGCGTCGCTAGTTTGGCGCTCATCCTCGAGCAGGATGGTTCGCCGAGAAGTATCAAGAGAGGGTGCCCATTGCCCACCCAGTTGGACCTGGGCGGGCTGGAAGGGGAACTTTGGCAGTTGCGTGTGGACATCTGCTTGCTACATGAAAGATCCAAGGTGGGGCCTCTCAAGAGCTCATTGGGAAGCCTTCCAAGTAATCCCGATGCTGGATTGGTACACGAAAGAGTCCGTCAACTCGGAAGAACAGCAACTCATCCCGTTCCAAAACGAATGCCATGACTACAAAGCCAGGTTCATGGGGAAAGAGCACGGCCTTCCGGAAGGATGGGTGTACAGGGTACAGAAAGAAGACGATCAAATGTGTGATATTGCAGTCTCACCCAAGTTGAAGGAGGACCCCGAGTGTCGGGTCACACATCAAGAGCTACAAACGCCCTATTTCTACGAACACGAGTCTTGTCCTGGCCGACGATTTTGGCACCCCGTACCGATCGGCAACGCCCGGGACCAAAGCGAGGGGCACACGACGACAGTCTCGCATGGCCAGTATCTTTGCGCAAGGACGCAAAAGGCGCAGCTGTGGGCCGCCAAGCCCCCGTGGGACGACCAAGTCGAGCGAGCTGTCAGCTGTAGAGGCCCCGAGGATTTCGTGCTGCGGATGTTTGGCCTCGACCTGCTAGTTTCAGCGGTGCTCCGAGACCAAGATGGAGCTGTCGTGGGAGAGTTGTGTCCAGACTCAGAAGCGCATTTGGAAAGCATCTGGAATGCCCACCCATCGGCCATTCCGGTAGACGTTGTGGTGATTTCACGTGGGTTGCATTTCTGTGAGCCGCAGCTCGTGGAAAAAGAGACATGGAGCTTTTACAATGTTCTTTGGGTAGAGTGGGAAGAGGGGGTTGCTTACCGAAAGGGCGTTGGTCGAGTGAAAAGGAGTGCCTGGGACAGGTTGAAGAAGGATGACATCTCGTTAGTATTAGGGTGAAATCAACTCTACAGTACGAGACTATCGAGTAGTGATCACGATAACTAGCCAACCTTCGACAAGTATAGCAGCAAAGATCAATACATAGTGATAGTATCAATCCCTACGCGTAGACTAGACACCAACCTAATTTTCTGTTCTCTAATCCCTTCATGTGGGCGCGTGATGGTTTGTATCCACTCGAACAGCCTATTTTGTGCCCACATATCATCGCCACCCCATATTCTGTGTCAGGACAACCTTGACGATATTGGCAATTCTCTTTGTATACTATATCTTGCGACCGCTTGTACATTCGTTGCCTTGGTGTGTCTAGGTCGTATCTGAGCGGGGCTTCTATCCCGCCCTTCTAAGCGCAGGTATCGTTTTGTTGAGAAGATGGGTAAGAATCGGGTTCATAGAGGTATCGTCAATCATGGAGTTCGAGTAATATTCGGTGTCGCTAGAAACGGGCTGCGCGCAGACCTTCGTAAGCAATTGAATCAATGGTTTCCCCAGGCATTTATCCAAGTGACTCACCTCCACTACTTCTTCGGCACGCCAAATACGGGTTTACTTCTTCTTGGCTCTTTTTGGATGTCGTGTTTGCCTTGGCCATCTCGGTCGCGTTCAGCTTCATGATTCCAACTCGGGTCGCGCTCAGATGAATGATAACCTCTAGCAGCGTAGACACCCTTATTTCTGTAAGCAAAAACGGAGGTAACAAAAAGGGTCTGAACTTACCTGTGGAGAACTGCCCGACATCTGGTCACTTTTGTATGACGACATGATCGCGGACTATGGGAAAGTGATTACGAAGCAATTAAGGAGATGGGGGGAGCATTGTTTTGGGGATCCATAGATCAATTGATCAAGAAAAATGGCCAGGCATATTTTTCGACGCCCGGGACGGCTGAGGAGAGAACAGACTGTATCAGATGCTGACATTTGACTGCAACTACACCCCAAATTAGGTCTTGTTGGCCGGTTTTCACCCCCTCTCCCCCCGCCTTCCCCCTTCAAGTGTGTATGTGAGACAGTCTGCCCTCTCTTTGGCCGCCCCAAGGCAGATTCTCCAAACCCCCGACGTTGATTCGTTGATACCCTTGTTGAAATTCTCCCGCCATGTTCCGGCGCGTATGCTCAAGGTTGCCTAGAATGTGTGACTGAGTTGCCCTGGGTCTGTACAAGTAGTCCGTCCCTTGGAGATTCTCCGATAGATTGATTCTTATTGACAAAGGTGCCATGATGGCTTCAAATTTGCCAGTAAAGCTTGGTTTCTGGACGGATCACAACTGGAGTGAGGCCGTCGATAGTGAGTGCTCTTCCTAGCCTGCTTCCAGTGATAATTACCAATAACAACCGCAACCTCCTAGAGACAACATACCTTCTTACCGTCTCTACAATCTGGGGATCGGCTTGGAAGTTATCTGTTGGTGTTGCGCTTGGTCTCGGCTGGCCATACGCCCGGATCATATTGGTTCGATCCTGCGCATGGGTGCACCACATAGCACGAAACTCGTCTGTCATCCGGGGGTCGGATGATGAACAGCAATCATTACTACACGATACTATCGCAGAGCTTCCAGCTGATTCCACCCAACACATCGATGACCGAGATGGGTATCACAGAGAGTCCTCATCCAACCATTCCTCGCACCCAGAGCGAACGAGGGCTGTCTTTGGTGAAGAGAGAGTGACTAGTCGTACTGTATGGCCGGAAGTTGTGATGGCGTCTTGTATCGGCGTCATGGCAGTTCTCTACGGCTTTGCGGGGGGCGCTGTCGGCGAGATGCCGACTAGCGATGCAGCAATGTCCAACTCTGCAGATTGCGGATTTTGGGAGCTCCAGCGCAATGTCAACTCCAGGATACAAGATAAAGACGACTTGATACGGGCGGAGAAGGAGATGAGAGCATCACAGTACGCCAAGAATTGTTATGGAGAGCAGCCACTTCACTTTACTGCCCAATGCCAGCCCTTTCAAGCCCGCGAGATTACCCACAGTATGGAGAAGGTCGATTGTCCATTCCTGTGCTCAGACCCAAACAAATGCATATGTGCCAATGGTATACATGAGAGCGCAGTGAAATTCGACACCGACACGTTTCGCATCGACAAGCTTGGCGTGAACGCAGCCCATCTTCCGCTTGTCAGACGAACATCGACCTTCGTGCCACTCAACATTGACTATGGCTTCGTCGTCGACAAATCTGGATCTGGAGACGACTTTGAGTTTGAATACTACCTTGGATCCATCAACAATACCGCAGGTTTCAGAAATTTCACATTCAGTATCCACGGACTTCCATTCAATTGGGGCATTGCGGCCTATGCAGTTAGGTATTCTCCGACTTGGCCCCTTTTTGTGGGTGTTGCCACCGCTGATCATTTTCTCAGTGCCTATGAATCAACACCATCAGGCAACGAATACGATGCATGGGAGCCCATCCCAGAACTCTCACGTGCAAAGGAAACGTATCTGACAGTGGTATTCATCTCGTCCTGTAGGATCTTCTACAATGGGCATTGTGAGGACCCGGTATTTCCTGCGGACCGGGACCTTTATCCAATCGGCAGGCCCTCCCGTAAGTATTACAACTCGGATCCTCGGCCCAGAGTGCTGGTCGCCATAGATGAGATGCGAGTATGTGCAGACGACGAGAAGATCTGTGACTCTCCCGACGAGCTTCCTAAGGGGATCAGCCACGAGCTGCGATCCGCATACCACATGGCGCGCACAATCTTTAAGAGAACTTCGACGTATAATTCGCTGCGGTACAGGCTGGGAAGTGCACTCTTGGCGGCTGACGGGATTAGCGACTTCGAGTCGAGGCAACTGAGTGACGAACAATGGATCATCGAGAGCCAAGCCCTGTTCAGGACCTCTCTGGCCCGGCTTCAATTCAACGCGATGGATTTCGCCATGGGCGACCGACCTCATGGCCTCTACGAGAAAGCTTATAACAACACAACGCCTGATTGGGCGCGCCATGAGAACTGTACACCATACAAGTTCTCTCTCCCCGGCCAGTATACCAATATCCAAGTGGCGCAATTCAACTTCCTCCTCGCGCCTATTGCCCTATTCATTGGTAGCCGTAAGGTCGGGCTCCCTAGCCAGGATCTGCCATTTCCAGGGTCTTGGATTGTCTTTGACTCGATAGTATACCACATACTTTTTGTTGCTTTTTTACTTGGTCGCGGGCTTTGGTACCTTGTTCTAGTCACCAAGCGTAAGATTCAGGGTGCGGGAAGGATGTATTGAGGGTACAAGAGCCAAACTCGGTGCGGAAGACGCCTTCTTGGAAAGTTATTGCTTTTTCTTCTTGTTATGCAGGGGAACTGGTTCTCGTGGAAATAGGCGCTTGCCCAGGAATAATCCCAGAAGGTGGCCCAGATCATTTCCGGCTTTGAGGTAGTACTGGGCTCAGCCACCGTCATCGATTGTGGTTACCGTCATGAAGTGCAAAAACTGCAACAGCGCTGGAGATATTCAAATCCCGCAGTCAGACGCCACAAGCTTCGCCTTGGTACACAGCGAAACAACTTGGGAATCGGTGGCCGAATTTCTTTACTACATCTTCTAATCGATGCTTCTTTCTTTCGGTAAGTGGCTGCAGAGCTGAAGCTTCCACTAGCCAGGAGACATGAGCAATGGCAGTTGCTCGATGGGGAGGCGTAAGCGTCCGGCCAAGATTAATATAGTTGGTGCGCCCCAATACGTAATTTCTACGTCAAACTACGTCTTGGCTAGTAGCCTGTCATATTTTCGGCAAGAAACTGCCCATGCACCCCAAAAGCAACTCCCAGGTTCGTACATGATGCGGGAGGCGCAATAGCTGCTTAAGAAGCCCCACTTATTCTATCTTGAAGGAATGCGGTCTGCGACATCATGTCTTGCAAGTGGCTGGATTACGTAAGGCCATACGGAATATGAGTAGCCTATTAAACCTGGCTCAGGATTTGGTTAAGCTCGATCGAAAGCTGCCAACTTGTTAATCATTGCAGAAGTTACATTGTCGCTACCCTGCCTGGTGAGAATGGACAAGAAGAATCCACGTCCTATCTTGCCTAGACCTGAACCGCCTCTGCATCCGGTTCGGGATGAGCCGCCCTTGAAAAGGCGACGGAGACCAATTGGAGTGGCATGTAACCGCTGCCGTACCAAAAAACTTGCTGTATGTCGTGATCCTGAATCACACAACTGCCACTCTTGCATGACGGTCTGTATTATTTCATGTTATACTAAATGATGTCTATACTAGTGTGATGGCAACCTGCCAGCGTGTAGTCGATGCTGTCGAGCCAAGGCCGATTGCGAATACGCTGGTCAAAATGCGAGCGAGGCAGGTGCTACGGCCAAGGATAGGCAGATCGAGATGCTTCATAAGAATCTTCAAGCACATGTCGATATCATCAACAGGCTCCGTTCGGCACCGGATCCCGAGGCGCGCTCAATCATTCGCCAGCTCAAGCACTACCCCTCCGTCTCCGACGCTTTGGATTCCCTTCAGAACAGCATATCCATAACGAGGCCATCACAACTACGTACTGCTCAGGCTGTGTCGACACCGACACATTCTAGCGTCGAGTTTGAACTTTCAGCCCTTCACAGAGCGGTCTATCCTAAGATAGTGCCTTTGGAACTACAGGCCATTGATCTTGAAAGCCTGACACACTACCCTCGACGCCTATCGCCAAGCTCGAGCACAGTTTCACGTATCAGCATGCCGAGGTCTCCGGAGAAACCAGTCGAAACCGAGGTGATTGAACCGGAGCTGCTCATCAGTCAGATCCCGTCTCCCGCGCGAAATACTCCAGGAAAGAGAATCTCTCCAGCCATTGGACCTGCCCGCCCGCAGCAATACTGCGATCAACGGCTTATCGGTTTGGACCTAGGTTTCTGGACCAAGGTGCCCATCGGCGATGAGTTTGGGGCGATGATTTTATCCAATTACTTGGAAACGGATCATGTTTACACTGGCTGGCTGGATATGGACACTTTCCTAGATGATCTTGTTCATTCCCGGCTGAAGTATTGTTCCGCTTTTCTAGTTAGCTCTGTTCTTTCACTAGCTTGTGTGAGTAGATGTATTCCACAGGCTTTGATCGTTCATTGACTAGTTCCCCCAGTTTTGCTATGCTTCTATCGATTCACGGGCATCTGCATTTGCGTTGGTTTTCTTCCGCGAGGCGGAAGTTCTGTGGCGTGCCGAGCGGCGTACCAACTCTATCGTGACTCTTGCCGCTATTAACGCCCTGTCTTTCACCTCGTCGGCGACTTCAAACGACGCCATGGGAAAGGAGCTGGTAAAAAGTGCGCGATCAATGGCGGAGAGAATGAAACTACTGGGGGCAGAACCACAAGGTCCGGGGGAGGAGCCATGGGAGAACATGTCTCCAGATGATGTCAAGGCCACAGCTCAGGTTGCTTGGAGCACCTACTGTTGGATAACGTAAGTTAAAATCCTTTTCTTGTATCCTATGGAGCGACATGTCTTGATTTCATAGCCTCGACATTAAGATGATTTCTATTGACCAGGATAGATGCCATGCTGTCTTCTTCCGCGACACACCTATTCAAAATCCTCCAAGATTCCCCATTCCAGGTGCCGTGGGTGGTGGGAGCATTCCATACTCGCTGCCTTCCGGACTTCCTGGATATCTGGAACGTTCTTTCAAATTTCTGTGCGAAATCAACATGATTCTACAGGATGTCTACACAGTCTATCTTGACCACACCGACGTTCCCTTTGAATCCAAGGTCTCGCTCGCATTTGTCGAGTCAAAATATCAACAGCTCCTTTCATGGGCAGACTCATTAGGCAAGGATGTGGAAATCCACGACAGTTCCTCTCCTCACGTATTCGTTTTCCAGTATGTATATCCGCCTGCCTGAAGTCGGCCCGTGGCTACTCAAAGATCTAATATCGTAATTAGAGCACAATTCCATATCGCTGTACTCGAGATATTCCGTCCGCTGTGCGGGAAAACCGAGCACAGAATGCAGTCATTTGCCTCCATGGACAGTACACCACAGGCTATTTATGATGCATCTCTGAGGCAGCTGAAGCAAATTATCCTAGGTCACCGAGTCCGCTTCCAGGGAAGGAAATTCACGATTTGGCTAAACACCGCACTACTGCAAGTCATTGGGGCTGTCCTCCGCGACACGACGGATCCCCACTGGAGAACCTTTTGGTCCATCTGTATCAATTTTTGGACAGAGTCCGTTACCGCGTATCCGGTCCAGCAAGGTCTCTTGCAAGCATCTTTATCACTTGCCATAGACCTGGGCCGTATCTCTAGCACGGATGCCTTCCTAGTAATGGAAGTGGTTGAGCGTCGTTCACGGCACCATGAGAAGACTCCAGGTGCGCTCTCTACCATTCTGGATTTTCATGCTTCCACATCGGCCAAGGATGGATTCACGGCCCTTGAGCTCGCACAGAAGTTTGATGATTTGGCCTTGTTCAACGATTGGACAGAAGGCGACTACGAAAGTAGTGAAGCTCTCGCCAGTGTTACTGCTCCACGGGTCGTTCGGTAATGCTGAGTCATGGTGAATCATAGAAGTACTTTTGGTGCTCGCTCGGTCATCCGCAGTTGGAAGCGCGGCAGTGTTTCGCCCTCGACTGACATAATAACAGTTAGAGCAACCCTATGACTCTGCTTATAGAAATATTGGTTGGAATTTCCGATATATTCAGGAATGCGTACTTTACGAATAGGGTAGCGCTATGCGATAGATGGGTTCCTTTCAATCTCTAGGTGCCGCCTTAAAAGATTAATAATCCTGCGACTCTGTGTTCTATTATACGTTATATTATAATGTCGGCGGGACTTGCTGTTACCTCCATGTTGCAGCAACGGCTTCTTCCAGAGTCTTCTGCAAGGAAACCTATATCGAGGCGCATGTGCGGACAAAGGATGGGGAGGCAGCTGTGCCAGCATCTGCAAAAGTAGTAAGTCAAGCCAAGAGAACTTTTCACATTCATGTTCATGTACTCATTCAAGAAGCTGACAATTATCTAATCAGTCTACGTTGGTGTAACACCTTACAGGCTCCCGGTCCCGCAAGCTCCAGCTTGCAGAATGCAGGAGGCTCCGTATTCTCTCTGACTACGGCGCCAGAATCTACGAGTTTAGCAATTGGTGACAGAGATATGATGCCAAGAATTGTCCAAAATGTTGGCCTGTGTCGGCCTATGTCGGCGAGGCAGGACAGGCGGGGACGGTAGGCACAGGGTAACAACTAGATATTTTGCAAGATAAACATGCTGGGGGGGNNNGGGGGGGCTACAAAGACTGAAGAAACGCCAGTTGGATGGGGAAGAGTGTCGCATAATCGCAGGATTGAAGTAAAGGGGCGAGGGCGGTTCAATGGGAACTTCTTGTTTCACTACTGGAAACCATAACTATAGCTGCCATGCCTCATCAGATATGATGCAACATCTATTTACTAAACTAATCACCAAAATACATGTCGCCATTCACCGTCTGGGAGCCATTGACCACGTTTGATTGTACCACGTTGCCCCAAATGGTGATACCGCTAGACTCAGAGCCGTATCTCACAGCTGCCTGCTCTTTTACCGGGAAACTTCTCACTCTTGCAACGTTTTGTAGCTTTTCATTCGGTGATCTCAAGACATCGATCCACCTCTTCAACTCTCCTGTGATGCTTAAGAAGCCAGGGTCATCTGGCCTAGAAAACCGCACCATGTCTCGGTGATTGCTCCTGATGCCAATGGCGGTATATCCAGGTAGGATTGCTGACGTCTTCGGTACAACCTAGTCCAAGTCAGAATGTGATGTTCCAAAGCAAGTATTTAGCGGAGTAGATAATGCCTCACTTCCCCGATTGCTGGCAGTGGCAACTCCTCGTAGCAGCATGATATGTTGATGGGGTCAAACCCATCACAAGCCCTAGAGCGTAGCATTGTGTGAAACGCATCCTGTATCCTTGATAAGACTTCCGAGTCGCTTCTCAGCACTGCCAAAATCTTCGGGTTAGTATTCTTGATGAGACCTATCAACTTCGCGAGGCGTTCCGCCGATGTCGCCAGGTCAGAGCCAGAATGGGGGGTGCCGAGGAATAGAATCCCCCTGGTGCATTCCAGAATGGCCCGGAGGTGATTTTCGGGGCTGTTTTGAGACTCTAGCAGAGCCTATGGACAGTGGGTTCTCAGTATGATAAAGAGATGGATTACTCGATCTATAGGAATCTTTACTTACATCTTCACACATTAGGCCACCCATACTATGGGCAACCAGTATAATCGGTCGGTCGATCTGTGAGCACTTTAGCCTAGTACGTGCTGGGGGCCCTGACAGATGTCGTACATACACTTTGACTCTGGGCTCTGTGTGAGGACAGCAAGCTTAGAAAGTTTTTTGCATGATTGCCGATAGTGTTGCTGGACACCACACCACGCACGCTGACGGGATTCGAATCGTAGCCATAGGAGAGAATGCGACAATCTGGGATTTCCAATGGCAAGAAGGTCCCTGTCCATGAAGCATCAGAGAACGGGGCGGTCCAGGTTCTGTCGCGGTCGCCCTTGAGGCCGTGGACGAAAACCACACTTTTGCGGGGGTGTTAACAGGTCAGCCCAGCCTTGGATTCATCATACCCCAAACGATGAAAGTCGGGCCGAGGGACTCAGGGCTTACTCTGCCACCGCCTCTTCGGGCGGCTCATAAACAGTCTTGACACCGTACTTGGAAGTTGAGGTGTCGTCGTCTGCCACAGCTGTTTCGGCTGACTTCGCGGACGATGTCCATGATCGCCGGGATAGAAATGTCATGTTGTTATCGCTATGACAGCGGGCGGCCTTCAATCTGATGGTTGGGCAGATTTCTCTGAAGAAAGACTTCCTTCCAAAGGAGGGTTGCAGGGGGTGGAGGGGAAAGCAGGCTGGGGAACGCATGGTAAGTCGTGCGTGAGATTTCATTCGCACTGTAGCCATCCATGCAGCCAAGGCAGAAGCCGCCCTCTACGTCTGCATCGAGGCACACCCATGGGGTAAAGATAACCGTAGGAATGGGGCGCGGTGATCAGCCCAAGCAGCATAATACAGCCAAGTCTGCCTTACCTGCCCCCCAATCCTAATGTTTGGGGCGGGGTACATACGACGTACCGAAACCAACTCCCACTGCAGATGAGCTACTTAATCTCATGAGCACCATTGACTCGATAGATACTTAGGTGCTTACTCACCAGAGGCAGCCTGCATGAGTCTAGCTTGCCAGGCTTCAGATCGGAAGACAAGGCAACCAGACCTGGAGCCTAGCTACATGAGATGTATTTATCCAAGGCTTTCCACGGGAGCCAGCTCTGGCTGAGTTTCCACCCTAGCCACATCAATTGCTGGATCTGACGCCCGCCCCTCTTGTCATTTGCATACGCACACCTATCTTGGACGTTTTTACACAATGCTGGCCAAACACCGTGGTACTACCACTTTCACCATCCACGAGACTGGAAAGCATGGCATGAGATTAGATGGGGTGCCTGCCAAGGCGCCCGACGCACATGTGGATAATCCCAGATTGCGCTCCCTGCATGTCCCTCTTAGTAACAACCAATCCAGCAGAATGATGCAAGCAAGGCGAACAATGAGAATAAAGTGGAAATTGCCGGCAGTGTCCACAAGTCCGTCGTAGCGAAGACATACGAGACTGCCGGTCAAATTAATTTCAGTTCGTCCCGAACCCCATCAAGATACATAACCACCTCCAAAGAACAAGGGCAAGTTACTGACTACCCCCCTCCTCAACGTTCAGGTGGCCAGGTCAAGGAGGTCAAGGAGGACAATCACGTGGTATGTACAACTCAGCTACTCCGCCCCAATGATCCCCCGTGAGCAAAGTAATTACAGGATGCTAACTACCGATGAATAAACAGCAAACCCAGGGAGGCGTGACAAAGGATATTCGCACGCAAATTTCAACGACAGCAATAATCTATATCTCGGGGGACGTTGAGAAGTCCTTAGTAGCGGAGAAGATCAAGGCCGAAGGCAATCTAAACTTTGATTGAGGCAGTTCATGGCTATTGCAACTGAGTTGGAAGTCAGGTAGAGCAGCGATGCCATGATAAGATAACACTGGAGAAAAATGTCAACAAATTGTCATACCAAGTGAAATTTTGCCTTTGCTAGGTTCTAATTTACTTTGATTGCCTTCAGTATAGACAGCATATTGCAGACATTCAATGTATAGCAATTGACTTGTGTTATCATGCTTAAGGGGCTTCTCATTCCTCGTATTGTCTCGTCAAACTAATCTACTCTCTCTCTCGAGAACTTCTTCATCCTCTTTAGCTGCTTCTCTTTCGTGTAGCTAGATCGAGGTGATCCTTGCAGACTGGGTGATCTCTGCGAGATTGGTCTAGCAACAATGTTTGGCTGAGGCATCTCTAAGGAGAGATGCTGGTCCTCTTCGCCCAATTCCGTTTGGGTCTCGGAGTCTTTGTACGTGAGCACCGAGGTGTACCGAGCCCGATCGTACAAGCCAGCTTCCGAAGCAGACGGGGGGTACCCCTGGGTTCCCGCTGACCCTGGCGGTGGGGGTGAGGGCACCACGTAAAAAGGCGAGTCTGGCTCTCGCGGTGCAGAAGTGCTATTCTCGGGGTTTGGTGAAGTCTCGTAGTCGCGAGAGAGTTGTGCTCGTGGCAGCCCATTGCCCTCCAGGACCTCCGAACTCCCCACCGAACTGAGGGCGGACTTCTGATAGACCTTTGCAGGCGTCCGTTGTACATGGGAATTGTTGTAATAGAGAACCTTAGAAGGAGATGGTCTAGCATCGCCTATACCTGGCGACATCTGAGTCTTTTGCAGGCGTTGTTGGAAGGTAGGAGAGCCTCCGTAAACTTCAGAGGCCGGTTCACTTTCAACATAGGGTTGGTGGGAGCTCCTAAGGGC
Source organism: Apiospora malaysiana (assembly GCA_006508115.1). Taxonomy (NCBI): domain Eukaryota; kingdom Fungi; phylum Ascomycota; class Sordariomycetes; order Amphisphaeriales; family Apiosporaceae; genus Apiospora; species Apiospora malaysiana. Next base: position 2,418,722 of record QUSE01000031.1, read on the forward strand.
AAGTCGAGGCTCCGATTTCAGATCTCTCTCCCTTAATTCCGGGTTTTTTCGACTCTCCGCCGCGTGGTGGTGCGCGTAGTGGTGCGCGTAGTTCCTGATATTCAGATCGGAGCTGACATCTGATTGGGCTGGTACTGGACTCATCTCCTGCAGTATGCTGGGTCTCTTCGTTCCGTTTGTCGGAGTCGGCATCTGGAGGTTCTGATGGGATCCGATATGGAGGCTATAGTGGTTGGGTGCAAAAGGGTTGATCTCATCTTCTCTGTGACCTTTGAGGCTGCCATCGTGCCTTTGTCGATTCATTTGATGCGTAGTTGGTGGGGTATTCTTGAAGTTTTCGAAAGCGTCGAGTGTGTTATTGCCGTTAAGCTGTGGTGTAAATGGATTGTCACGGCTATGAGGAGGATGAAGTACATTTCCTGGCTGCCCGTTCATCGTATGTGGTCGCTGGGGAGGCACTCCCCAGGCCTGCCGCAAAAACCCAGGGTTGGCACCCGGACTGCTTAAGGCGGATTTGGCTTGAACGGGAGCTAGTGGGGATGTTATTGGCTGAAACGTGTGATCTGGGGCGTTATGTTGCAGTGGAAGTGTATCATCGTGGTTGCTGATGTTGCGTATATGTCGACTATCCATTTGCGAATGGCGATATGCCTCAACGGGGTCGAAATTAACCTGGCTCTGACCAGCATCAAGAAAATCTTCCACATGTACCGACCCGCCGTGATGGCTGGCCACGCCTTCACTCATTATCGTTTCCCTGATCACTCGTTCGGTGCCTTGTTGAATCTCCAGCCTGAGCATTTCCATATCAAGCTTCCGTTTCTCTGACCCGATGATCTGTTGGGCCTCCATTCTCACACGGGCCTCAATGTTCTCTTTGTATTGCTGAAGTTCATCGGCTCTTCGTCGTTTCAGTTCAAACTCATGCTCTAGTCGCTTCTCAATGTGATGTTTTCGTAGTTCCTCCCTCAGTGTCATCTCCTCTTGTTCCCGTCGCTCTGCCATGATCTTTTCTCGTATCTCCCTCTCAAGATACATCCGCTTCTCGACCTCTCTCTTCTTACGTTCTTGCTCTTCGGCCATTTCAGACTCAATACGTCTGCGCATATCCATTTCCAAGCCAAGCAGCCTCTGTTCTTCCGCTTTCCTCATTGCCTCTTCGTCCCTCAGCTTCTGTTCCATGCGCTCCCTCGTTTCCTGGGCGGCCTGGAGAATCTTGTTCTCGTACTCTAATCTGGCCAACTCCTGCTTCTGCTCCTCCAGTCTCTTTTGGCCCAACAATTCCAGCTCGGTTTTGACTTGCTCCTCTCTCTTATTGGCTCGCTCCACTGTTTCTCTTGCGCCGTGTAACATCTCAGTCTCGAGCTCCTTGGCCCTGTACTCTTTGATGATATCGTCCTTTCGCGCCAAAGCATTTCGGTTGTCTTCTAATTCCCTCATGACTCTCATCAACTCCGAGTCCGCACGATGAGTTTTCTGTCGGGTAGCATTCTGTACAGGCGCCGCAGGTGGGGCTGTTGGCGCAGGAGCTGCCGGTATAGGAGCTGTCGGTATAGGAGCCGCCTGTGCCGTAGCTGCTGGTGCAGGAGCTGTTGGTGGCGGTGGTGGTGCTGGAGGTGCTGAGGTGACCCATGGCTGTAGGGGCGGCGGGGGAGGATTGTAAGGGGGGACACTGTACGTTGGAACCCCGTAGCTGACAGGGTTATATGGAGCGTAACTCGGTTGTACGTAGTTGGGTGGTTGTGTTGGATACGCAGGCCACCTGCCAGTCGGGACCTGTCTAGCGTATGGGTCGTCAAAATCCTCCTCCTCTTCTATTCTCTCGACTGGTGGCCGTCTGAAAGGTCCCGTCATCTCCCCAATCGGCTTGGATGGCCCATCAGTAAACGTCGACCCTGTAGTTTGCCCATGATATGACACTTGGGGGCGGCGCATTCCGTGGACGTCGGTATACCCGTAAGCGTTTCCCTTTGGTGTTTTGCTTGCGATTGCCGGTTCCTCACGGAGCTTTGATCCACGCCTTTTAGGACCAACATTGTCCAGGGCATCAGAAGATAGGCCTGCTTGATCATCCCCTGAAGGCTTTCCCTCCTTGTGGGCCGCAACTCGGTCTTTATATGCGAATTTGCGTGGGCCCGGCCCAACGACCGGTAGGGGGTACTCTATGTAGTCTCCTGATCGATCAACTGTATCCCGTTCTCTTTTTCGTTCAGAGTGCCTTCGTTTCTTGTCATGTTTGGCCTGGTCCTCGCGGTGAGTTGCCTTTGCCTCTCCGCTCTGGGCCGCTGGCTGTGGGTGGGTTGGCAGATCCGGGTCGGAGGCGTCTTGGACAGTTCCGCTGGCATGCGGCCGCCACGATTGCATAATTGGCGGTGGCGGCGCTGGTGCCTGTGGTGGTGCAGGTGACAGTGATGGCTCTGCGGCAGGACGAATGCTATCGGTTGAACCAGTCCGATGTGGGATCCGATCAATTCCATCACTCATTTCTTCAATCGAGAGGGAGGTGTCTGACTCCTTGGCGGGGGAGTTTGGCATATCTTTCTTTACTTTGTCAAGCAATGGAGTCGGTATCTAATCAATTCTCTCTTTAGATGTTTGGGTGGGCAGATGGAAAATCAGCGAGACGGACTCCCCAGGCTGTGGGCTATTGAAAGATGGCATTCAGAGCGTGAACTGAGCACCCTCTTTCTCGGTGACTCTAGACTCGGGAGTCCCAGTAAGAAGGCATGCAATGTTACAATAGCAATATAGGAGGGGGGTGGGCGTGCACATATCATGTCCGCATGGGCCCCAATTTGTCCCGCTGCACCAACAGTCTCTCGGCGCAAGCCAACGTGCATGAGTCGAGGTTGTCGCGCGGGGTTGGGATTGAACCAGGCCAAACAGGATAAGCTAGCAACATACCAATTGTGTCGGTTGCAACCCTCAACGACGGCACCGCCCCCCTGGATACGGAGTATGATGGATCGAATCGTATGTTTCGCATGGGGCTATCCGAAAGCGCAGCTGAAGAGGCGTTTTCGGTGAGGCGCACGGCACGGCCGTCATTGGCTTGATATGCCCCGCTTGCCGTGAGAATAGGCTGAACAGCGTCATGCGCGCAACGCACCGCCGCCAACACAGTGCGCCCTTTACGATCAGCCATTTCTGGGACGGACATGCATTCTCACCTCAAGACGTTAACTAATAGCTCCATCAATTTCGACATCTACGTGTAATAAATCTCGATTCCGTGCCTACACCACCCGCATCTACTTGTTTTTGTGATCGGGGAGATATTTCACGCCCTGTAATGGATGAGGATCGAGGCACCCAAAGGCTTTCCAAGGCACAGCACCTCGGAGTTGGCAAAGCAGACCATTCAATCGTTGCAGGACGGCTTGCGGTTGGTGGTGGTGTAGACTTCAGTGTGTACAATATCCTAGCCTGGCGATCGTGCCAACTCACATTGAATAGAACTCGAGGGTTCGGCCGAGGCAACGAACGTCAACTCCATCCTCGGAAACAATGTAGTCATCAAGAAGGGGGTCAAATACCGTAAGTGTCAGCCATCATATTACATCCCTTCTCTCGGAATGAGTGTTACCCGGGAAAGGCTAACAAAGGTCACAAGAAACAAACATCACGCAAGGTATGACATGTGACGATGTGCAAGCGATTACAGACTAAATCTAAATCCGGGACTTGCTACACAGCCGAATCACAAAACAGGTTGGAAATCGTTGAGTGGCTGAAGAAGCTTTCACGGCTTAATTCCCACAGAAAGAAATGTTGCCTGGAGAACGATGCCGAAGCCCTACCTAACACCGGAAATTGGATCTTTGCCGACCAAAGATTCGTGGAATGGCTAGAGGGAGACACAAATCGTCTGTGGTGCTCTGGAAAGCGTATGTTGACTCCTTGTGCATATTTCATGAAAAGAGGTTCCCAGCTAATACTCAGCTCTCAGCCGGAGTTGGTAAAACGGTGCTAGCGTATTTGCTAATACCTCTCCATAACACCTCGGAGTGCTTCTAACTGTGTACAGGGCCAAGATCATACGTTACCTCGAAAAGTTGGCTGAAAGACAGTGCATAGCAGACGACAAACCCCGAGGAGTTCTATATGTATACTTTGATTATCAAGAGCGAGAAAATCAGACCCCAGCTGCCATATTGGCAGATTTGTTGGCCCAGTTGCTGTGCTTGAAGCGATATGTTTCAGAAGATATGATAAGAAAGTACAGCGAGTGGCGAGAATCAGGCGAGATGCTGCCCACTCAACGCTACCATTCACTACTCATGTCCGAAGCAGCAGTGTTCCACCGACTCTATCTCGTCTTAGACGGACTAGATGAATACTCCGATGAGCCCATGGAGAAAGGACAACAGACACTTATGGGTATCATTTCGCAGCTACCAAAGAACTTCAAGGTCCTTGTTATGTCGAGAAACCACTCGGATATTTCTAAATCCATCACATTCGACGACAGAATCCCGATACAAGCAACAAAGGAAGATCTTACCGTGTTCCTGCAGTGGCGGATCGGCAACTCGGGAGTTCTGAAACAGGCAATTGAGGCCAAGGCCCACGATGATGATGGGTCTTCGTTGCAGCCATACGATGAACTCGTCACGAAATCGAGGGGAAGGTGAGTTCAAGTAGCTAGCACCATGCCTTCCGAACCTGGCTGACATGATACATGATAGTTTCTTGCTTGCCCAGTTGCAGATGGATGCAATTGAAGGGCGGAGTGGCCCAGACGCGATTGACAATTTCCCAGGCGACTTGGCTGACTTCTACGAGGTTGCTGTGAAACGGATCTCGACCCAGCAGAAATCTGACGAGCATAAAGCACTGGCAGCTCTTGACTGGGTATGCTATGCGGCCCGACCCCTTTCAATTGGAGAGTTAAGCCAGGCTGTGACGGGGTACAAGGCTACTGATAAAATAGATGGCCCGACGATCGAAACCATCTGTGCTGGATTAATTATTATCGAGCGATCCGGTGTTGTGCGTCTATTGCACTACACAGCTCACGAGTTTCTGGAATGGAAGGGCATTGTCCACCCCCAAAGGTCCCATCATTCACTAGCGGAGAAATGCTTGAAGGCGCTCCAGGAACGTTCGGAGGTGGATGAAACTGATGAAACCCAGCATGCTTCTCCGCAACACCGGGAATATCTAAGCTATGCTGCAGACAATTGGGGCTACCACTTACGACGAGCAAGCAAACAATCAGCAGCGTGGACCCGGGCCATGAGGTTCCTGGAAGACGAAACCAGCATGTCCGAAACTACAGGATATATGGAGAGCATTCCCTACCACCTCAAGACGAATGTCACTGCCTTACACTTGTCCAGCTTCTTTGGATCAAAGGCCCTCGTGCTGCACTGCATAGACTATCTACACATACCCATAGATGCGGGTGCGGAGGTTGCTCATGCGGCAGTACATTGGGCTCTGATATTCAAAAAGCCGCGGATCCTAGAGGTGCTGCTAGAAAGAGGGGCCAATATCAACGCTCAAGATTGCAAAGGGAGGACTTTACTTCACCTGGCCATTTCGAATCACGACGAGTCGAGCACTAGGATAATACTCCGATACTATCGCCGTGACTTGGATGTAGAACTCAAAGACAAGAAAGGATCCACTCCTCTTCACATTGCGGCCGACGAAGGTTATCAGTGGGCAGTGAAGCTATTGGTTCCGTTTTGTGGCAATATTGGTACCGAGGACAAGGATGGGTTCAGTGCCCTTCGGCTGGCTGTTAAGAAGGGCCACCAGCACGTTATCCGCATGCTCGTTGAGGCCGGGGCTGACATCAATCTTCCTTCGACTCGGGATGGCTGGCTTATATTGAACCAGGCTGCTAGTTATGGAAATGAAAAACTCGTCCGCTTCCTTATATACAAAGGGGCGGACTTGCACAAGCCGGACCGGGACGGGCATACTCCACTCCAGCTGTCGGTACAATATGGGCATACAGAAACGGCGCATACACTCTTGAGGGCAGGTGCTGATCGGAATGCGAAGGATAACCATGGCAACACCCTTCTCCATAACTACATTGAGAGCTGGTCGACCATGCAGGACAATTCCTTGTTCTGGATACTAGTTGAATGCGGATGTTCGTTGGAAGAGAGAAACGCGTACGGCATAACACCCCTCGAATTGGCGATTACTCACGGCAACATGTCCGCAACCTGGCTGCTGATACACAAAGGCGCAAATCTGGGCGCTAAGAACCAACAGGGCCAGACACCTCTTCACACGGCCGTCGCCTGCAACCAACTTCCGATCGTCAATCTTCTCCTGGATCAAGGCGCTAGCCATGAGGCTCTCAACGCCGAAGGGCATTCACCCATGCATACCGCCGCTTCGCTGGACCACACTTCTGTGATGGCCGCCTTTCTCTTCCGTGCCAAGGGTCTACATGTACGGAATAAGTCCGGCCTCACGCCTCTCCACACAGCCGCGATGCTAAACCGACTTCCGGCAACCAGCTTTCTCCTACAAAACGGGGCTGATCCCGACATGGGCGATAAGTCCGACCGCACCCCGTTATACCTGGCCATCGTGGAAAGACGCCAGGAGGCCGCTGCAGTACTTGTCAAGGCCACGCGGCAGCTAGACAAGACGGACCACGAGCAGCAGACGTACCTGCATGTGGCTGCTTTCTCCGGGGAGTTCAACCTGGTCCAGACACTGCTCGAGGCCGGGGTCCCGATCGACCAGCAAGACGCCAGGGGCCGCACGCCGCTGCATGCGGCTATCATTGCCTCTGACCGCAACATTGCTTGTCTTCTGGTTCGCAAGGGGGCCAGCGTGAACCTGGTGGACACGGACGGCTGCAGTGCATTGCACCACGCGGCCGTGCTGGGAGACGAGGGTTTGATCCCGACGCTGACGAAAGCCGGTGATAAGCAACTACGGAATAATGAGGGTAAAACTCCCAAAGAAGTTGCGGGATTAGCCGGGCATAGGCAAATGCCGTGGGAGTAGGCCAGAGGGTTACGTAGTTGGGCAGAGGGGGCAATACATAGATATACAAGACAGCCTTAGCCATAATATCTATGCAGTCGGTCAACATTTCTTCAGTTCACTTCGCCTCTTACTTTACTCGAATGAGAATGAGATGGTATTGTGCTTTTGCTACCCGTACCCATTCCCTCCCCGCATCCTATTTGGTGGATCGAGGCGTAGTCCACTTGAAAAATCCAGATTCCTATCTATTTTCTTTGACTCCATATGGTTGATGCAGTAAAAAGCCGAGATGAGTGAGACCTTGGACTATTAAGAACTTGTTGCGTAGCTGTTATCGCGTGCGTAAGCCACGGGCGGTTTGCCCTCCCCAGGAATGACCTGTTTGGTTTCGAACTTGTTGGTGGCGACAATCAGCTCGCGCAGCTTGAGGAAGCCGTAGTTGCGGGAGTCAAAGTCGGGGAAGCGCTTGGTGATGAGGAGCCCGACCTGGGCGAGCGAGGCCCAGCCGTCCTCACCGGCGACGTCGCGCACAACGACGCGCAGCTGCGTGATGACGCGCGCGTCGATGTTCGCCGGCAAGGGCGCGGTATGCGTCTGCTGCTTCCGAGTAGGCGACGCGACGCCGGCGGCGGCCGCGTCGTCGGATGGCTGGGCCTTGCCGACGGACAGGTTCTCGATGTAGATAAACTTATCGCACGACGCGACAAAGGGCTCGGGCGTCTTGCGCTCGCCAAAGCCGTACACGATCAGGCCAGACTCGCGGATGCGGGCGGCCAGGCGGGTGAAGTCGCTGTCGCTGGAGACGATGCAGAAGCCGTCGAACTTGCCCGTGTACAGCAGGTCCATGGCGTCGATGATCATGGCCGAGTCGGTCGAGTTCTTGCCCTGGGTGTAGGCGAACTGCTGAATGGGCTGGATGGACTGGCGCAGCAGCTGGTCCTTCCAGCCCTTGAGGCCCATGGTGGTCCAGTCACCGTAGGCGCGCTTCACGGAGGCGGTGCCGTATTTGGCGACCTCGGCCAGGAGAAGGCCGACAGCAGACGCCTGAGCGTTGTCGGCATCGATGAGCACCGCCAGCTTTACAGTGGAGTCACCCATGATGGATGGGGCGTTGAAGGATGTTCAGAATGAGAATGAGAATGAGAATGAGGATCAAAAATGGAATATCAGCAAGACAAGACGGAAACTAGTTTAGCATGTTCAAGACACCGATCGAGTTTTAACATCAGACGAACAAAGAGCTGCCTAATTGTCCCCAATTGTTTACGGATTCAATGATTCAATGTTCCCAGGTTTCAAGGGTGAAGTGGGCGTAAGGCGTAGCAGTAGCAGCAGCAGCGCCTTGGATACCCCGCAGCGACACTCTTGGTTCCAGGGCGCTTGCCAACCGCCTTTAGCGCCTCAGTATCGCGTATCGCGCATCGCGCATTGCGCATTGCGCATTTCGTGATTCTAGCGGGCTAAGGTTCGGAAGAGAATGTGTGCTTTTTGTTTTTTCAGATAAGATATGAGATCAGATCAGATCAGATCAGATGGTAACGTGGTGGCGTTTGGCTGTTGCTGCCTCCAATTGCTACCTAGGTTCGCATCGAAAAAGCAAGCCACCCACTGTCTGGTACCGGTTGCAGGGAACTTTAGCGGGTAACGAACGACAGCGGGTAACAATAGCGGGTAACGCCCGGAAATATCTGGGCAACAGGTTCCTCCGTACGAACCGCAAGGTTGACTTGTACGTGACCCGAATCAAGGGAGGTCTGGATATTCCCCCTGTCATAAGGCCTCTGCTGGGTAAGCGTGCATCGGTCTTCAGAGAACGTCTTTGGATGGCAGCAACCCGCGAAAGAACCGAGATAACAGAAGTGATCGTCATTTGCGAATTCAACCGCTGCGGGAATCGTATAGCTAAGTCTACGACCTGTCGCGATAAATTGATACTGCCCAAGATTGGCTCATGATACGACGGATCGGGGTCGATGTGCATGCATATTGTATCACGTCGCATTCCCTCACTTACCTGGATTTCATAGCCAAAAGATCCTGGTCGATATCCTGGGGTCAATATTTTGACCATGAGTTAGTTCCTCAGTATCCCATACCATGCCATGGGAGCGTCACTCGAGTCCCTACCACGACAGCTCCCAGTCTTCGCTACTTTTGATTGCATACCCCGTCTTCTAAAATGCACCGGGCTATCTTGTCTTGTATGGCCACTTTCGTTGCGGTCGATGGACTTGCTTCCAACACGTACGACTATGTCATTGTTGGTGGCGGTACTTCTGGCCTGGTGATTGCGAATCGGCTGACTGAGGATCCCCAAAGTAGGTCAAAGCAATCACCCACAGCCCAATGCACACCTGGAGGCTTGAATCTGATTGACACACATAATTGCCAGCCACCGTGTTGGTACTGGAGCGCGGCGGCTTCGATGACAAACCACAAGCCATTGTGCCCTACTACGCCAATGGTCTCGACACCAGTGTCATGCTGAGACCCAAGTCAGCACCAATTCCGAACCTCAACAATACCCAGTGGGACGTCAACGTAGCGGCGGTTGTCGGCGGAGGGTCGGTGGTGAACGGAATGGGATACCTGCGTGGCAGCAGGGCGGATTACGATGCCTGGGAGGCCCTTGGCAACCCCGGCTGGAGCTGGGACGGTCTCCTGCCCTACTTCCGCAAGAGCAGCACATTCATACCCCCTTCGACTGAAGCCGCAGCGGCGTGGAACATTTCGTGGGGCGACAGCTTTTACGGGAACGGGCCGGTCCACACGCACATCCCAAGCTTCCAGTACCCGGATATGGCAGCATTTTGGGAGGTTTACCGCCACGAGCCAGGATTTCAGCTTCCAGCAGAGTCGAACGCCGGGTACGGCCCTGGCGCATACTGGGTGCCATCCACCATCGATGCCCGGGACATGACACGTTCCACGGCAAGAAAAGCGTACTACGACCCAGTCAACCGCACCCGATCAAACCTTCAACTGCTCACTGGCCAGTCTGCACAGAAAATCCTGTTCAAAGGCTTAAGAGCCAAAGGAGTCCAATTTGTGTCAGCTGTCGATAACGCCACCCGGCACGTATTTGCCAAAAGGGAGGTCATCGTCGCTATGGGTGCCATCCAGACACCGCAACTTCTCCAGGCCAGCGGCATAGGTCCAGCAACCGTGCTGCGCCAAGCAGGTATCGCGGTCAAGAAGGCTCTGCCCGGGGTGGGCGCCAACTTCCAAGATCACCCCACCGTGCAGCTGCGCTTCAACTTGCCCCGCCCCAGCTTCCCGAACCCAGACAGCATCGCCAACGATCCCGAATACAACACGACCGCCTGGGCCGAGTACTACGCCCACAAGAGCGGGCCCATCACGCTAACGAGCTCCAGCAACCAGGTCCTCCTCTCCCTGGCGCAGGTTCTGGGGAACAACAATGCGACGGGGGCCGACTCCATGGTACGGGAGTTTCTGTCCCAACACCCTGAAGACTACTTGCCGGAGCTCTACCACAGTTCGCCAGAACTGATGGCGGGGTTCGTAGCACAACGTGCGATTCTCGCAGAGCTGCTGACGTCACCCAACGCCTCGGTGACCCAGGCCTCGATCCAAGGTAGCGGCCGCGCGCCCAACGTGCTCCTCAAGCCCCTATCCCGGGGCACCGTGACACTGAGCTCGACCGACCATGGCGGCAAGGGCGACAAAAAAAGCGGTCTGCCGCTGGTGCAATACAACACCCTGCAAAACCCCTTCGACCGCGCTGCCCTACTAGCCATCACGCGACGGGCCCGGCGCCTCTGGGCCAGCCCGACGCTGGCGGCCCGCGTGGGCCCCGTGAGGGAGACGGTGCCGGGCCCTTCCCTGCAGACCGACGAAGAGATCATCGGGGGACTCGTAGCGCAGGGTGCGTTGTGGCCGTCGCTGGCGCACCCGTGCGGTACGTGTGCCATGATGCCCGAGGCCCTGGGCGGGTGCGTGGGGCACGACCTTCGCGTCCACGGGGTCCAAGGGTTGCGCGTGGTGGACGCAAGCGTCATGCCGCTGATCCCGGGGGCGTTGTTGCAGGCTACGGTCTATGCGGTGGCAGAGAAGGCGGCGGATCTGATTCGAGGGGGCTGAAGAAAGAAAAAAAAAACCAAGAGAGCTGCCGTTTCCTTTGTCACTAGATAATTATCTACCCTATACGACTCACTGGAGGCAAAGTGTGGACCGAGCACATGGAAGCAGACAAAACGCAGATTACTATTGAGCCATGCAATATCACGGCGCGATCATTAAGTAGTCTATATGCGAAGTCTATGCTCTAATTCGTGAACAAGTATTATCTTAAATCAACTGTGGCAGCTCTTCAGCAGCGCTGTGTCAAACTTTTAGTTGTACACGTTGTCGATGATGTAGGCGATGCCCTCCTTGCGGTAGTCGTCCTTGGCCGTGTAGTGGATGTCGGTGGCGTTGACGTCGAAGACCAGGTTGGTGGGGTCGGCGCCGGCGTACAGGGGCCAGATGGCCGTGTTCTGGCACTTGCCCTGCTTCTTCCAGCCGTTGGGGTCGGCGCTGTTGACGAACGAGACCCACATGCGGCTCATCATGTCGGCGAGCTGCTTGAAGGTGGCCGGGCGGTTGTCGAAGGGGCTGGCGCTGTAGCCCTTGCCCTCGACGTTGTTGAAGACGAACGCGACCTCCTGGAAGTGCGTGGCGCCCACCTCGGCCGGGATGCCGTTGACGTGCACGTTCCACATGTACGAGTAGACGGGCTGGCCCGCGGCGGCGTACGTCTGCGCCAACATGCGGCGGCCGCTGTGCTGCTGGAAGTCACCGGCGAAGGCGGCGGAGCGCTTGTACTGCAGGCCCCAGGGGATCGAGGGGAAACGGCTCATGATGAAGGCGGGAATGCCCAGGAGGGTGTCATCGGGGTACAGGGATAGGAGCTTCGAGACGATGTCGCTACCCTTCTGGGTGGAGCTGGACAGGAAGCTGGTGAAGGCGCTGTCGGTGTCGATGCCCTTCTTGGCGTACGCGGTGCCCTCGTCGAAGTTGTTGCCGAGCAGGAGGGGGACCTTGGCGAACTTGCCCTCGCGCAGGAGGTTGGCGCCCTGCTTGGTGATGAAGTCACCGTCGATGACGGCGCTCAGGGGCGGGGTGGCCACGCCGTTGATGAGGCCGCCCGAGGGGGCGGAGCTGTTGAAGAGGGCGTTCAGGGTTGCGGTGGGCAGGGCGCGGAGGCAGGCGAGGCGGTCCGCGTCAGAGGCGCAGCCAGTCTTCTCGACCAGGGCGTTGAAGTACGGCTGCCACGACTTGGCGGTACCGAAGATGGCGACGGGGCTGCCGGACTCCATCATGGCGCCGCGGAAGAGGCCGTCGGAGCGGCCGTCGTAGGCAACGAGCTGCATGCCGACGGAACGGGCGCCGGCAGACTCACCCCACAGGGTGACCTTCTCCTTGCTGCCGCCAAAGGCACCGATGTTCTCCTGGACCCAGCGGAGGGCCTGGCGCTGATCACGGAGACCCAGGTTGCCAGCACCGGCCTCGGCCAGCTCGGAGCTGTACATGAAGCCCCAGTTGTTAAGACGGTAGTTGATGGAGGCGGCCACAATGGGCGTGCCGGCCTTGACAGACTGATCCACAATGTAGGTCAAGTTGTAGCGGGGATCCGAAGAACCACCCATGATATAGCTCTGTTGTCAGTGAAGCAAGTCAGTCATGGTCGATGGTAGGGTGCCGAAAGCATAGAGGAGAGACATGGGTCATCGGTATTTTCGGGCCGCTTTCCCTGTCACGATCTTTTTCGCTGAAAGAAAGGGAGAGAAAACTTACACCACCGTGAATCCAGACAGTGACGGGAAGGTTGTCACCCTCCTTAACACCGGCCGGGCGAACGACGTTGATGGTCAGGCAGTCCTCGTCAACGCCGTTGCCGTTGTTGACAGTGTCGGCACCGTAGCCAATGCACATGGGTCCGTAGGCCGTGGCATCACGAGGCTCAGAGAAGGCGGCAGTCAATGGCTGAGCAGGAGCGAAACGCAGCGATCCCACGGGGGGTTGCGCATAGGGCATGCCCAAGAAGAAGTCCTGCTGGTACTGCTCATTGTGGACGCCGCGGTACGTGCCGTTGGCCAGCTTGACGGGAGGTCCCAGCTGGGTGGGCGGGCCGGCAGGGCCTGCAGGGCCTGCAGGGCCAGAGGGTGCGGGTGTGGGAGGCGCGCCAGCGACGTGATCGACAAGGGCGGCCGCAACGGCGGCATAGGCCACGCGGAGGAGGGAGTTGGCCGGCATGGCTTACTGAACTCTGCAAAAGATCGACACAGAGATCTACTTGTTCACCTCAAAAAATAAACGAAGGACAGGGTGACGCAATAGGCCGGTAGGGAGCGAGAGGAAGGAATAGAGTTCATTCAGCTGGCCAACAGAAACGGTGGCGGCCAGCATCTTGTTCTAGAAGTAGTCGGATGCAGCCAAGGCCCGCATCAGAGTGTTCGGGACTAGTCCGGTCCCCTTTTCGCCTAATCGGCGAAAAGCGAGACAATACGACCAAGACGGTGATTATGCATCGATGACAGTACATGGCCAAATCAATGGTGCAATGGTGGACTGGAGACGGGGGAAATTAGCAGTCCCTCGCACCCGAGCCTGCGGCCGTTCCTGAGGGAGGTCAGGATGTGCCTGGGGGCTTCTGCAGGGTTGCTGCGTCTGGAGGACGGCGGGCCGCTGTCTTGGCCTCGGTTTATTCTCCCACTGCCTGATATTAGTGGCCCGATCGGATGCTAAGTATATACCAACTATAGGGAGCGAGTCAGCAGCTGCTGTTTTGGCACTAGCGTTCCAGGTAAAGGACCGAAACAGGGAAGCACCAGACCCCTTAGTAAGGCTTATCGGTATCCACAGCCGAGACCATTTGTATACTAGACCGTCTACCCGACTGCTGCGCTTGACTAGACCACGAGCACACGAGAAAAAAAAAAGAACATGGCCCAAATCCAGAGTACCCCCAGCCGGACAATTGTTCGCTTTGTGCCCTGGGATCGTGCGACTTAGGGCTCTCGTCCGGCTCTATCGAGAGTCTACAGAGAGAGTATAGTCCATGGCAATGGCATTGAACCTCTGCCGGTCCGCCAATCTTCCGAGCCGCACCCCGGCAAAAGGTCGGGCCCTATGCCCTTTTGGGATGACATATTGCAAGGGGGCTAATTTGGTAGCGAGATGGCTTCCGACACTGCGCCGCATTCGTGCTTAGCTAATTCCTCCATTTGTTCTAGCCAACGATACGGTTACATTGCCATTGGAGACTATACTTTGTATCACCTGCCAGAGACTCGACCCTTTTCTGGCAACGTTGGGCCGAGGCGGCGGCATTGCCTACTTTGTCCAGAACTATTGCCGGCTACTAAGGCTGCCGCCGGACATATAAGATGCAACGGGCAATTTTAAACGTTCGATAACTCGGGGTCGTATTGGCCAGAAGCTTGGTTTCCTGAAATACTACCGGGTGAAAGGTTGACCTGATGCGACTCTCCATCTCCGAGGCACCCGAGGAAGAAGTGGTATTAAACATTAAGATTCGGGGGGTATATTTGGACTTGAAGCTTTGGGTATGAAGGCTAGCAACTATTCAACGACGGCGTCCAACGCTAGAAATGGACCCTCAATGCCGCTCCTTCTCGAACGACTCCATCTCGAACGAGTCGGCCGTGCTGCCGGCCGTATTGGGCGAGGTCTGGATCCGGACTTCCTCCGTCTTCATGATTCCATTGGGTGACATGACGCCTGATCCGTTGCGTGGCGTACCGGTGCCGACCTCGAGATCACGCTGCAGCGCCTCTTGGGACTCCTGCCATCCTGTTGTCGACATGACCATGACGGAGTTGCCTTTCCGGTGCGGCTTAGTATTTTGACTAGCGATCATGGTGCGCCGGTTGCCCGTCTGATTGTCCGTCTTGCCGTAGCGATTGGTGGAGTGGCCGTTTCTGTAGTAACTCCGCTGGCTACTTCGTAGTTCGCGGTACAACATCCGACTGTAGTCTTGTATTAGCACATGTCATCGGCCCAGCCGAAGTTGGGGTGCGTTGCTGCTTACAGAACGGGTAGAGAGGCAGCCATGATGGTGACTGCCGGCTCAGCAATTGTCCAGATGGTGAGATCAACACGGCTGTCTGAAAACATGTTAGCCGATGGACGAGCTCGGGTGGCATCGGGTACGTGACTTACAAGTGACATCGGGGTCTGTGATAGCCACCACCAGAACCGATTTGACGATTCCAGTAATTCCAGCACTGCGAAAAGGGTCTTGGGTTAGTTGACAGAATTTCAGGGGTGCCCTGTGTGGAATCGACGTACATTGCTCCCATGCTCATGGCGACCGTGACGCCAATCTTCTCGCGAAGGGGCATGGTCATCTTAAGCAGGGTTTTCCAGGGGAGAAAGGCCAGCACAAAGTCGATGATGGAACTGTAATAGGAAGCAAAGGTTTGCCATCTCGACAGCTTCTGCTTGTCCCAGCAAGTGCCCGGTACGCTGCTGTCGAATATCTTGGCAATCGGCTGGCACTTGATATAGCCCGTGACCCAGACCGAGTTGAGGAACAGGTTGACGGTGACGACGACGAAGAGGAGGAAGAAGCGCATCCACTTGTTGCTGAAGAGTCGGTAGAGTGTGACGGCGAATGAGGTTTTGCTCAAGCCGCTCGACATGATGCCGAACAGCGCCACCAGCACGGTGATCTTGTTGATAGTGATCTTGTCTTCATGGCTGATGGTCGAATAGTGGCGTCCCATTCCCAATGTGGTGAGATATGTGTTGATCGATACACAGGTGAGCAGGGAAAACTACCGGCGACGAGGATGTTCAACGGTCAGCAAGGGTATGGCCCATGCAACTGGGGAGGGTATGCTGGCTCATATTGGATTGGATTGGATTGAGAAAAAGTCGAAGCACAGATCACGAAATTAGACAGAGAGAGACTTGTACTCACCCAGGCCGCTATCATCAAATGATCGTCCCACCACAAACCAGTCGAGCGTCTCCGCTTGCAATACATTCGCAGGGCGAGAAAGATACCAGCCACCATGGTCAAAGACCAAGTCGCAGAGAGGAGCCGCGGAGCCCGCGTCTCGTTCTCATAACTGGAATCCATGGCTGATTCCGACAGCGCGCCGTCGTCGTCGTCGTCGTCGTCGAGTTGGTCGTCGTCGCCGTCGTCGTGGCTGAAAGGCACTGCAGCAGCGGGCAGGTGGGAAGGCCGCCCTGGGAGCGATCTGCAGTTTTATTTTTGGCAAGGAGGAGCGAACAGATGGGGTAGAATCCAGGTCGGCAGAGTGCCCGACTCTTATTCAAAAGGTCTTTAGAGTTCAGAGAACGTGGTGATGGAGGCCTACTAATGCACAATGATACGCCTGCTTCCCTGGGCAAACCCCGACAGGCAAATTCGGGCGCACCCAATCGAGAACCCGGAGCATCGGATATTGGAAGGTAGCATGAATCAGTCCAGCAGTTTTTAGCGATCACGTATAGTCCATCATTTCCCGCCTACTGACCGGCTAGTTTGGCAGATTAGCCCCCAAGCAGCCAGGATCATCGAGACAGGTGGGGCGGGATGATCCCCCGGGACGTGGTCGGCGAGCCTACAGTAGTGCTACGTCGTAGTATTCGGCAGCAGCTGATAGACTTTTTATGCCTTCCCCTCCTCGCTGTCCACCGGGCTCCATATTGGCTCCAAAGAAGTCGCTAAAAGGGACAGACACAGATAACGTAGTAGTAGAGCCATCATACTACGTACAGTAGCACAGAAGCTCTCCTCTCGGCCTCTGTGACTACTCCGTTACTCCGTATTCCTTCCCATAGCTCTGCTCTAGCCCTGCTGCCTCGCAGGAGGAGTGGGTGGATGAGGCTCGAAGGTCGTCCGTTTCTGGTGCACCGTTCTTGAACAGTTTTAAGTTCGGGCTTCATCCCCAATGCGGATAGCGCTGCCGAGCTGAACAGAGAGTTCGTGAGACGCTCGTGCCAGAGGAACCAGATTCAGTGGGGGGAGGAGGGCTTTAGGGGGCTAGCAGGGATCCCGGCCAGAGATTGTGTCTGGCGATTCGAACCATGGCACCGTCACAAACGAACTGTTGCTCTTCATCCTACTTGACCCTACTTCACTTCATCCTTGCGTCAGACGACTTTTCCATTCCCGTCGGCTGAATCAGTCTTTTGAAGTTCTGGGGCTTTGGAAACTCTATTTCGATCTTCCGTCCATGCTTATCCATGGGTCGCTAACCAGATCAAGCAGGTGCCGGTGTTGATCCGGCGTCTGGCCTTTGCATATGTACTGCTAGTTAGTACCGCTACCACTACAGTACCACTACCACCACAGTACCATCACCACTACTACAGCACTGCTAGAGCCGACTCTGGCGCTAGGTAGCGGTAGACAGTAGACTATTCCAGCCAGTCCTCCACCCTTCCCAGTCGTGCCATGTTGGGTGCGGCGAAGCCACCCGTCTCGCCCAACGAGAGTTTTTCCTGGTACGATTCTGCACGCGACCGACCGTCTGTGAACGCGAACGCCACAGCCAAGACTTTCGCAAACCTACGTAAATGCGAAGTGCGAACGAATGAATCGTTTTATCCCGTTAATCCGCCCCGTCCTGTCATCGTCATCGTCATCATCATCACCACCATCATCATTGTCATCACTATAATCACCACCACGAAACGCATATCGATCATGCATGCAGTGTCTTGATAAGTATGTTGTTTCTCGTTTAAACATGTGTCAGGACAAAAAAAAAGAGGTTTCATCCTTCATCCCGACCGTGAGCCAGCCCTGCGAGTGGTTCGACCGGGGGCTACTGGTAGAGGATTGTGGGGAGACCATGTCGTTGTCAAGTCAATGCGTTCCGACTATTTGCAATCGAAATCCCAATGCGGCCCATAACCCCGAACCCAGCGTTGGGGAGGAAACCGCTAACCTGCTACAAAGTACCTGCAAACCAGCACAAAATGTCCGTCTTGGTAGCTGGGAAGGAAACAGGTCCATGCTCGTGTCGCGGGGACGAGACGAACGGTACGTCTGCCTTGATTTAAGGGGTCCTCAACCAGGCCCGAATTCATGCATTAAGCCAGTCCGTCCCCGTCCACCGGAGATGTATTTACCGCTATAATTCGCGCCAATCGGGCGGCCGGTGGAATTTGGCTTACTGTCTTTTTTACATTCTAATAGCGTGCGCAATATAGGGCCGCTCGCCGCCAACAGCAGGCCAGAGAGAAGGAGGAAAGTGAAGTGTGAAGTGCCAGGCACCAAAAGGGTCGGGTCCCCTCTCTCTGGGCCGTCCACGCTGGCGGAATGGCGGAAAGGGGATCTAATCTAGTCCCGACCCCACTGCCCATCTCACAAACAGTTACGCGAGCTGCCCTAGCTTCCCAGCCTAGAACACAAAGGGCAGCCAGTTCGCGAACGCTTCTGATCTGGGCATGGTTTCACCCCTCCAGGAACCGATCATGGCAGATGGAATTCTCCGACGCGCTGGTTTTGGTTTGCTCTCGCGTTCCAGCATGTGACGGTATCCGGCTCACATTCCAAACGGGTGAGATGTTTTGGGCAATTGGCCTGTCGTGCAGAGATTAAGATTACCGCATCGGTTCGAGACAAATGTTGCAATGCAAAACCACGAAACTTCTGGCGCTTACTATACGCCTGAGCCGGCGGCTGGCCTGTTGTTTTGCTAGAGGGAAGGCTCATGTCGCTATACTGGTGTTGTTTCGTAGGGCATAAGCCATGCCACTAACGATGGAACCGTTGAGAGCCGTATTACATAATAACACATGTTGGACCCGAGACCATGGGACGATGGTGAGCTGTGGGATAGGAGCGCGTTGCAATTTGGTGGCGTAATTAATGCCAGAGGATAAAGGCACTAGCAACGATATATCGACGAAAAGGACTTCCAGAAGGCGGAAGGTTTGCCAGGGTAAGTAGTACCATGTCGGTTCAGGTCAGCACAAGCTTCCCGTTCGTCTGACAATATCTAATCACCGCCTTGACACAATCGTAGACACCTGCCATCCATGATCGCCGCTTGCCTATAGCCCCTTTTTGCCTTGCAGAGTCAACGTCGTTCCACTCGGAACCCAGCCTCGACCTAGGCCCTAATGCCGGTCTACGAGTGGCGTGAGACTTCGGCAAGCCCACTGAAAGCGATGTTGCATTTGAGATGCGGCAGGCGGCCGCGGGTACCCTGGTATCTATAGCGCCCTCCCTGGTGAGATGTGGCATTAGTTCTGGCTTCAGATTGGCAATGCTCATAGGTCTGAGAATAGGCTGAATACACTTACCCCGGTCTACATAATTGCGAGAACAATAGTTATCCTGCAGGGTACCCGGGGGTGTAGCGTACTTCATGACACGAGCCAATCATTATCATTGCATTCCAATATTGAAGCTGTGGTTGCTTCAGGATTATAGTTCGTCAGGATGTGTCGAATGAATGAAATGTAGTTCGAACTCTAATCATCTCTATCACTACCCCATATTCGAGACGGTGCAGAGCTTGGGTTCGGGCTTTCCAAGATGCCGGGCTGTGATTATTCCACACGCAAGGCTACTCGTGGGACTCGTGGTAGACAACTAGAATGGATAAGGAGAGATCTGCAGTGTATACCAGAGGTTCTCAGACCATTTCCATTGTTTTCGGCTAAAATTGGCTTCTGGGGGGTGGAGTCTCGAGATCGGGACGATCACGGTTCCCATCTCATCTTGCTCTGCTTCAGGAATTCCTCTTGTCGATCAACAAAGATGCAACGACATGCATTCGTACAAACCCGACATCTTGATCATTTATCGATACATGACTGAAATTCCCTTTTGTCTCAGGGCCGTACGGCGGGCAGTCGCGTCGCCGCTGATGTGTCCAGGGTCTACAAGAAGTCATACGATATTACATTACACTTCCGTCAATAACATTACCTGGCGGATACGGTATTACAAATCAGGACTACAGAGCGGGTTGTGCCGGGCCTGCATCGTCAACATGGTTGACACAAGGTGCACTGCAGCGCCGTGCCTGGTTCTAGAACCGCATACATAAAACAGTTGTGCAAGGGCCCTTGTATAAGGCTATGGGAAAACGCAATAACTCAGGGGCTGGACTGCTAATTTGTGTCTGTGGGCAGGCGGAGACGAACCGGACCTGGTGGGCGCGACCCCGTATAAAATCGAACGGACCCATCGGCCGGGATGAAATCCGAGTTCGATTGTCCGGGCCTAGCCATGATCCCTGCCCATTCTCCCGGGCTCATGGAAATATGTACATACATACGGCGTTAAAAGGGGCTAGAGAATCTGCAAGAATCTCCGTGCTAGCTTTGTGGGTTTGGAGCGAAGCTCTTAAATACGAACCTGCCTACCGGCCTGACACGGACAAGAGGACCGATAGGAAAACCCGTCGGGAAGAAAGACGGATCTTTGGGATGGAGATATCCCCATCAATTCCCTTGGTCTTACAGACCAACTCTGGTAGATGTCACAGGTTGGGCGTCAAACTTTGGTAGACGTTGCAGGTTCAACGTGGCTAGTCGCGATAACTGGGAGACAAGCGGGGAGCCGGAGCTGTCTACCTATGTGCCATGCAAACCCAAATCAGCACAGCCCTGGCAGGCTCACGGCCACACTGACCACACCTGGGCCCGACCAGGGAGACGTTTTCGATCCTCGTCGCGTGGTCCTTGCGGCCGCTCATGCATGCATGCAGGTCCCGCAGACCAGTCCAGCCCGCGGGCGATCCCCGACGTCCGACTGTGGTAATTTATCTTGTCCCATTTCCCATCCTATTTCGAAATCCCACGCCTTGCGCTCGTATAGGTACAGGTACGCTCAGAAGGATGCCATCTCTGTAGGGAGACCAGAGTCTGGTCACCAGCCCACCAGCTCGGATGCGCGTACGCCAACCAACATGTAGGCCGCGGCGGTAGGCGTCGGCATTATGCGGCTTCAGGCCCGCGGCCATTCTTCGCGTTCTTCGGACGAGGATGTAGAGTTGAATACTCGTTTCAAGTCGCCCTGGTCCTTGTCATCAGGTGTCTGACGCGGCAGTTCCTTGAGCTCAGCGGTGCCGTAATTATTGAGTAATCTTTGCAGCACGCGCACATGGCCACCTGGAGATGGCGAGATCTCTGAGGTCAGTAAATCAGTAATGTGCGGTACCGATGGTGCTGGTCGAAATTCCATTTGTTGCTGCGAACCGGTAGCATTTTCCAAAGGGGAACGCGTGGAAAGGGACCGCAGAACGTACACCGGCCCTTCGCTGTGTTTGTTACAACCGATATCCCATCCCAGACTGGCCTAGCAGGAACACATGACTCTAGAGCAAGCCAAATTTCAGAGGATCCTTTCAGGGGGAGAGCTTCTCTTGTTACTGGTTTGGCTTCTTTTCTGGCCCTACTACAAGAACTTAGAAACAAATGTCAACGATGAGTAATTTGATTTCAAATATAGTAAGTGGCAGCATGTGCAAACGGCAAGTCCTCATGGGCCACACGAAGCAATCGGAGAATGAAGTTTTGGCTTATATTCTTTGTACGATTGCTCAGACTTATATAGGTTGCCGAGTCGCCGGGTTTATAAAATATCCATCCATAGATCAATCATTCGCGGACCAAAATGCATTGTGGACAAAACAACTTCCATAGCAATGAATACGATGGATCGAAGTTAGACGCACTGCATTCGTCCTCGCCGACATGCAAACGTGGTGTGTACAATGCCATTGAACGGGTTGAGGCTCATTCTAGGTTCTTTCTGCCAACACAATCCCTCATCTACCATAATCCACATTCACCGACAAAACATGTCGCAATTCGACTGCCACAGCATCTGGGACCTACCTACTGAACTGATCTCCAAGTGACCCAATGCGTATCCTACCAAGATCACGCTGGACGATTACGGACAAATTGGCAGCATTGGGGCTGTTAGAATAGGACGTGAGGAGTGTGAACTGAAGAGGGAAAGAAGAGAGCTCTGAGGAGCAGCTCTGAGATGTGGCCATATATATGTACAGGCAAGACACGTGACTGCCATCTCAAGACGGGCTGTCTTTCGCCTTCCATGTACCTGAGGCTGTTTACACATGGAACAGATACTCCAGGCTTGGATCAGGATGCCTATAGAATCATCTGAAACGAAGTGATGTGGCAGGAAATATACAATGATTGGATTAGTTCTGTAAAAGAAATATGGACGAAGTTGAAGACATGACATGATTTGTTGGGATGACTTTTCCATCGAGTGAGTCCCGGCACAAGATGAACCCCATATGCCAAGCCGCCCTTTGCATACGCACATCCGTCATCAACTACATGCTGTAAAAAGGGGCGGATGCCAACGCCAGAACCACCGACGTCCTTCTGTCTAGATATCTGGCCAAGATAGGTGAGGTAGTGTAATCACCTTCTTGCTGACAGCGGTAGCCGGCACGATCGCGACTCTACTTCATCAGGATAGCAGCTCTAGCAAGCTGTTTCTCTTACGAGTAGGTAACCAGGTATGTCAATACGCTTCTCCAATCTGGGTTTGACGTTGATGTGCCCGATACTTGGTTTGATCACCATGCGACTCCTTCAAGGGGTGTCGGCTCTGATGAGGCGGATCTTCTACCCGTGTGAGCCCAGTGCTGCCACAGCATTACTTTAATCTGGGGCTGGTTCGAACCAAGTCACCCAAGACAACACCACGGCTGCCGAGGTCACCATTATATGAGGAACATCGGTGCTCTTGGCATTCTTCTCAGTTCCAGTGGTGATGCGAACAAACATCTTCCAAGAGAAGGCTCCATGGTGTACAAGGTCACATGGCTTGGGATAGGGGTTCGCGGCACCGAAATGACCAACGTGCTCCTGGATAGAGGAACATCTCCTAACTATAGCAAAGCATGCAATGCACCGCATTTGTTCTCAGCCGCGATGATGGAAAATGTCATCGTCAGCTGACACGGCCCATCTGCTGCTGAATAGAGGCGCAAACCGACACTTGTCATACACTCAGCACAGTGACACCCTCCAACTCTGGAAGCCACTACGTGAATCCGAACGGACATGTGCTACATCGCTTGTCTCCGACCTCACCGCCACCATGGGCATGTCCAGGAACAGGTATCGAGACCTCGAGCGCCCCGGAAGCTGGACCAATTGTTCCGATACGGCGGCAACATCGACGAGACCATCCAGGGCGACAAACTACCGCGGTTCATTTTGTGCACAAATGGCACATGATCCAGACAAGCCCTGGACATTATCCCACTCATACCGACCTCGGCGCTGGTGTGACCGGTATCGACGCGGAAGGCAGCATCACTCTCCGCCTCCTATGTAGGCCCCTCTCCGCCCAGCCCAATGTCACTAGTGGTATCAAAGAGCGGCGCATTAGGATCTGGATGTTGGCAATAGCCCTGGCCCCAAGAATAGACCAATAACTTTGAGCTCGTCTGGTTACAAGGACCCTCCAGCTACTCTAGCAGACCATCGATGCTCGGGGTGCATTTACCAATTGGGGAGGGATTGCTGTGTTTACTCCTAAAAATCATTGAACTCGTGACACGGGCTAAGATAGGGCCAAACTAGCCACATTGCAGCCACATTTGTCATTGTGAAGGGCGCGAAGACGGCTGACAAATGCATCATAGACAGCACATCTTTGATGACTCACGCCCCTACGGAGAGAACACAAATACTCCAGCTAGGACGGCATGGTGAATTGCCAACTTGCCCGCTCGTTGACACAATTCCTTGAAATCGCAACTAACCATTGAGTTTTACCAAACACGATGAAGTCTGTTCATAGTGCCAGGACGGCGCTTATCGTGATCGATGTCCAGAACGGGTTCCTGCACCTGTCGCACTGGGGAACGGAGCGTAGCACGCCCGAGTGCGAGGCCAACATCACCCGTCTCCTGGCTGCCGCGCGAGCCCACAATGCGAACCCATCGCAAGACGACGACAAGAATGTTCCCGTCCTCGTCTGCCACGTCCACCATCACAGCATCACCCCGAGCTCGATGCTGCACCCGGACAAGACCATCGAGGTCGACGGCGAGGCACCGCGGCGGGCCGTCGACGCGCTGCCGTTCGCGGCGCCGGCGCCCGGGGAGACGGTCTGGATCAAGGACGTGAACAGCGCCTTCGTCGGCACGGGCCTCGAGGCGTTCCTGCGGGCTCGCGGGGTGCGGCAGCTGGTCATCTGCGGCCTCACGACGGATCACTGCGTCAGCACGTCGACGCGCATGGCCGGGAACCTACGCATCGTGGACGAGGTGGTAGGGGGTGGTCCTGATACATTAGGGAAGAAGACCCCAACCACTGTGTCGTCGGAGGGGGACATTGTGCTGGTCGGCGACGCCTGCGCGACGTACGCGAAGGGCGGGTTTGACGCCGAGACGGTGCACCGGGTGAGCTTGGCCAGTCTGGACGGGGAGTTTGCACAGGTGGCGGCGACGGCCGATGTCATTGGGGCGGTCTTTGGTGCGTGAAGGGAGGCAAAGGACCCTCAGGACCCCCCAGGACCCCCATCTTGAAAATGACGCAATACCAGGAAGTTCCTAGCATCGAAATAGTTTGCATGGGAGCGGGGTCGGCTTTGTATCCACAGGTGGCCCATCAACTTTTTTTTTCTGCTGGTTTCGCTGCTATTGCCCTACGTCTCCATCAATAACCGCCTAAGTGCGCCGGATTGCGCCCGAGTTGCAGATCTCACCAGATCTTAGAGAGGAGGGCAGGAAGGGGGCCCGGCCATCGGCACACAGACATGATGTGAAGCTCGAGCACAGTAGGACCCTCTGCCTATCGGCGAGTGAGCAAAATGCGACACACAATTGATATTCTGATGTGTTTCAGGTCAACTACACTATGCGAGATGTCTAAGTCAGATTATGTACTCACGAAAGCACCGGACCAATCAGAGGCAGTAGGGCTCATCCCAGGGGCATTCTTAGGGGTTCTTCCAGGGTGCCTGTGCGCAATGCTGGGATAGTCGTAGAGACAGAGATAGGCTGCTAGGCTGTTCGGTCCAATCGGATGCGCATCCAAAGAGACGGGACGGACAGGATATTGACTGAAGACTAATGCGACCGTCGCGATGCATAGATTGTAAATGCTGCATTCCCAATTCACCCATATTGAGTGCGAGAGCCGACAATACCGAATAGATGAGCATCAGATCATGGGATCATGAGGACGGACAGAGGCACCCGATGAAGAGCCACATACATAAGCGCCGACGGTGTGGGCCTATGGGACTGGTCCGCCGGGCTGTCGAGACTGGAAGCGAGGCATGCGGTGCGACATGTTTGCTCTCGGGTTTGTGTGTGGCAATCAATGGCATCAATGGCATCTCCCGTCTGTAAATCAATTGCCGGTCCAGCACAACGTCAGCCATGGCCCAAACTCCTCCGCTGACCCTGCAAAGGTGCGACGCTAGGGGTGCATCCTCGAGGCGGGCGACGCGGGCCAGGTGCGCCAGGCGTGCCAGGTTTGGCCAGGGTGGGACAGCGAAACAAGCTACATGACTAACCACCCCGGATTTTGGTAGAGATCGACGGGGATTGCCATCCAACGGGCTAAGGCGCTCCAGGTGCTGGCGTCTCTCCGCCAATCTGCGTCTCTCGTGTGGAAAAAAAGCAACGTCCGTATCTCGACGGGTGGATATGACCTGCATATAGTGGTACTGCTGGGATGAACAGGCGAGAGCTATTGTCGACGAGGGATTATAAAGATAAGAACTGATGGAGACCCGCGACAGTCTGGGCCAGGCCCTTTCTCTTCCCTGCAGGCGTCATACTCTTCTTCATCCTCTCTGCATCGACTCGTCATTGCTTCGTCTCTAGACATTGCGCTCGAGTCAATTGGGTTTCGCCGCCATACAGTACGCAGCTCGAATCGAGATTGCTTGTCTTTGGACACACCCGTTCACATTCACATTGACGGGAGATAGATACCCTTGCCTCTTACTGACTTTGATCGAACACGCTTTGCGGCTTTGCGACGACACGATATGGCGGTCGAGGCAGTGAGCGTCAACGACGCCGCCGTGAGCCACGGGCGGCATCTCGTCCACAGGTTAGTCCGTGATCATCTCTTCAACGTTAGACCCTCAGACCGACCGACTCGACCAACGCGACCCCCAGTCCGTCTGGGGAAAGTGGCAATGCGGGGAAACGCAACTTGGACTGAACGCTAATCTCCAAACTCAATTCTTCCAGCCATGCTCACGAGGGCGCAATTCCAGGGACAGTGGACCTACGGGCGGCCGGTAATTCTTCTATTTCCGAACTCTAATCTGGACGGCAAACAAGAAATTCGAACGTCGCTGACGATAGGAACGCGTACGCACAGAGGGCGACGACACAGCATACGGACAGGCATTGTTCCCCGTACCCGCCGAAGACCCGAACGATCCGTTACAAGTGAGTTCTGCCGAACCGAGGGAAGGGGATGCTTCGAGGACGCGGCAATGGGATGCGCCAGCATCTGCCGAGAAAGAGGAGGATGATGCCAAGGAGTAGCTGAGCTGAACTCAACGGAGCTGAACTGCACTGAGCTAACATGGTTTCGTCTCCCAACAATAGTGGCCGACCTACAAGAAGACCATGATCTTGGTCATCTGCTGCGCCTACTCGTTCCTCGGCAACGCCACCCTCATCGGGCCCTCGCCCTACATCGCCCTCTTCTCCAAGGAGTTCGGCATCAGCCCGACCAAGGCCTCGACCCTCATCTCCTACCCCAACCTCGCCTACGGGTTCGGCTCGCTGTTCCTGGTACCCCTGTACCTCAAGTTCGGACGGCGACCCGTCATGCTGGGATCCATGCTATTTGTGGGTTGAACCTTAACTCTATACCTGCCTCTGTCTACTACTAGTGCCAAGCCCCTGGCGAGTTAAGAACAACAGCTGACCATGGCCGGGGTCGCATCAACAGTTCATCGCGGGACTCATCGGCTCTTCGCAGGCCAATGATTTCGGGGGGCTCATGACCGCCCGTGTCTTCGCGGCTTTCGGCAGTGGAGTCTGCGAGGCCATTCCCGTCCAGCTCTGCAACGACATCTTCTTCCTGCACGAGCGCGGCAAGAGAATCGGTTACTACACATGTAAGGACGGCTCTTGCCAATCGCATCTGGTGCCATGCTAATACTGGGGGCTCAGTCTGCCTGTCCATCGGCACCGTAGCACCACTGGTTTCCGCCCACCTGCTGATCGAACCATGGGGCTGGCGCCTGTTCTTCTACGTCGTGCTGGCTTTTGCCCTGGCCCTCTTCATTCTTGCTTTCCTCTTCGTCGAGGAGTCGTCCTACGACAGAGACGCCCACATGCACCCCACGGCGCCCGTCGAGGATGCTAGCCCCAGCGATAGCGACAAGGCCACGACCCGGGTGAACGACCAGGCCCCCGCCCCGACGACCCAGGAAGCGCCCCTTCGCAAGCCATTTATCCAGACGCTGTCGCTCAAGGGCAGATACGACCCCGAGGCCCGTTTCTTTAGCACCATGGCCATGTCCTTCACCTACTTCCTGGTCCCGCAAGTGTTCTGGGTCATCACCTCTTTCGGTATCTATATCGGCCTGGGCGCCTTTGCCTACAACTACACGTTCCCGATCAAGATCATGGCGCCACCCTACAACTGGCCAGAGGTAGGAAATCCATCAAAGTCTGCCCCCTAACAGAGAAGATGAACGTGCTGACAAACATTGTCCTGCAGGAGAGCTCAGGCTACATTGCCTTCGGAGCCCTCTTCGGCTTCCTCCTCGCCGTGCCCCTGTCCTTCTCCTCGGACCGCCTGGCTGCGTATCTCACGCGCCGCAACAACGGCATCCGCGAGGCCGAGATGCGGCTGGGCGTCATGTTGCCGGCCATGGTGATCGCGCCCGCGGGCCTGATCTTATATGGGTTGACGGCCGAGCACAACCTGCACTGGATGGGGTACCTGATGGGCAACGGCATGATGTCATGGGGCGCCTACTTCTACTTCAGCTTCGCCCTCGCCTACGCCGTCGACTCGTACAACACCAACACCTCGGAGATGCTGATCGCCATGAACCTGGGAAAGCAGGCCATCAGCTTCGGGCTGTCCATCAACTTGCTCGATTGGATCCTGGAGCGAGGGTATGCCGTCGTCATCTCGGGCATCTTTGGGGGCGTGCTGGTGGCCAATAACCTGGGGCTGCTCGTCTTCATGTTCTACGGTAAGCGGATCCGAGTGGCGATGACGGGGACGTGGTTGGCGCGGTTGCATGGGCGGCACAGCCAGAGCAGCCCGCAGGTTGCTTAGATGACCAGCAGACAGGACTTGGCTGTCTATCTATACCACCAGTAGATTAATGTGGTATAATAATAAGAGTTCAACACTTCTAATGATACCTATCTCATGCGTGTTGACTGTAGATACGTTTACGTGGATAACCTATGACAAGAGGGAATCGACGCTTATGGCAAACAGCGGAGCGAATAGCAGTGGCACAATTTCCGTTATCCAAGAGGAACTGTCATATCCGGGTGGGGTGATGCTGGGCGTTGGTTGGCTGCGAGTATGCTCCCTCGGAAGATCTGATACCGCACATGGTTGGCCAACGGCGTATCAGAGGGGCTTCTGATTTGTTGTATTAGGGCCATGCCCCTGTCGCTGGACCTGCGTTGATAGGATCCGCACCGTGTCAATGACTACCCCTCACCTATGACAACCATGTCGACGAGGCCCAGAACCACCCTCTGCAACAATCGCCTAAAGTTTCTTTCTCACTTGTCATGGATCCGATAAGCGCGTTTTCCCTCGCGGTCAACATCCTGCAGATCGTCGATGTCAGTGCCAAAGCCCTCGTCAAAGCAGCAGAATGCTACAACAATGGGGCCGCTGAGGAAACGAGGCAGCTGAGCGGGAACATGCAGCTGCTCGAAAGTTTAAGCCTGGAGCTCAGGAAGACGGATGAGCTGTCGAGATCCGATCACCTCTCGATCGCCCAGCTGAGACTACACGAGGCAAACGAAAGGTGCCTGCAACTGTCAGCAAGGCTCCTTGGGCTCTTGAGCAGTCTCAGGGTCAATGAGAAGTCGGTCTGGCAGGCGATAAGCCGGAGCCTCAAGACGATGCGGTACCGTGATACGATAGCCGAGCTGCGGGAAGGCGTCTCCGACAGCCGTGCCAACCTCAATCTGGCTCTTTTACTTATCATGCAGTATGCAGTAAAGCCACCAAACCGCGGTGGGAGATGGTTCGAGATCTGCCTGGACATTCGCTGAGCATTGTCATAGTGAAAAGTCCTCCGGGGACCAAAACAATGCTATAAGAGCACGTACAGATACGGAAGCTCGCATTTTGAACTCCTTTGACGAGCAATCCACCGTGCTGGGTGCGGAAATAAAAAAGCTGAACATCAAGATTGAAGGCCTATCCTTGAACCGCTCAGAGGATACCCTGCAGGACTTCCGTTCCGAACACCAGGCTCAGCTTCATCGATTGTCCGAGCGAGTCGTGGAGATCCTC
The DNA here is from genome assembly GCA_006508115.1 of Apiospora malaysiana. Classification (NCBI taxonomy): domain Eukaryota; kingdom Fungi; phylum Ascomycota; class Sordariomycetes; order Amphisphaeriales; family Apiosporaceae; genus Apiospora; species Apiospora malaysiana. The sequence continues at coordinate 2,448,167 of QUSE01000031.1, forward strand.
GAACAGCAAAGGCTCGCGGCGGGGTCTCAGGATACGCTGGTGGACTCGGACCAGTTCATTGCCGCCCAGCAGAGAATCCTACAAAGTCTGTACTTCCCGCAGATGGAAGAGAGGAAAGGGCAAATCTCTGAAGTATACAAGGGAACCTACAGGTGGGTATTTGACGACAGTGCTGTCTCACTGGATGGCAAATGCAATTTCATGTCTTGGCTGTCGGCACCCAGCACCGAGCAGAGCGTCTTTTGGGTATCAGGAAAACCAGGTGAGCCTCTTCACCCCCTAGCTATGCTCTTAGCATTAGTGTCTCCTAACCATTCGCGATATGCACAGGCTCCGGAAAGTCGGCTCTGATGCGGTACATGGATCAGAAGTTGGAAACCAGCGAGGGACTATTGCCGTGGGAAGAGTCGACGGGAGTGATCAAGGCATCCCACTTCCTTTGGAAATCTGGAGAGTCTGTGCAAAGGTCGCTCGATTTCCTGCTGCGTTCGTTGTTGTACCAGGTTCTGGACCAGGTGCCGCCAGACCAGGCCGCATCGACTGTGACGCCGGCCCGGTGGAGATCGGCCATGTCGCCCGAGCATCGACAGCCGGAGTGGAGGATACCAGAGCTGAAACAGGCACTGCAATCTTTTGCCAAGGAGAGCGTCTGCGGACTGTTGATCCTGATAGATGGACTGGATGTATGTTTGCCACTAAAAAGCCCCATCTCTGTCAACTATTTACCAACGGGCAGTGCGGTCTAGGAGCTAGAAGATACCCGAGGTCGACACGAGGAGCTCGTGCAACTCATCCAAACCCTTGGCTCGCTCGATGCGGTCAAGGTCTGTTGCTCCAGCCGACCCGAAAACATATTCCGCGACGCCTTTCGGGGCTACCCGCAGTTGCGACTGCAGGACCTTACCTTCAACGACATCCAGCTCTTCGTTCGGGGCCAGTTCGCCAAACAGCCTCGGCTGTGGTCCTTGGACCAAGGGGGCGGCGGCGCCAAGCCCATCGAGACCCTCTTCTACAACATCATCGCGGCGTCATCCGGGGTCTTCCTCTGGGTCTGCCTTGTCGTGGCGGAGCTGCTGGAAGAGGCGAGGGACGGCGCCAGCGTAGCCGAACTGATCGAAATCGTCGACAAGGTGCCCTACGATCTGGACGACTACTTCTCCCGGATCATGGACTCGATTGAGCCGAGGCACAGGGCGGAATCATCTGTCATGTTCCAAATTGCCTTGCACAAAGAAACGGAATTTGTTTCGCTACACTCTCTATCGTTGCTTGATCTTTCCTTCGTGGAAGAGCAACATAGCGATTTTGTGATTCGCGCAGGGCATAATTTCACCACCAAATACGATTTTAGCAGCTCGGGAATTCGGATGAGGCTGGATTCGGCCTTTCGCCGCGTCAACAGCAGGTGTCGCGGGCTGCTCGAAATACAATACTTCAAGGGCAATGCCGAAGGGATGCTCGAGCTGGTCCGTCCCCAGGGGGAGCCCAAGGAGCCGCAGCTGCAAAGCGGACCTCATGTTGTTCGAGAAAGTAACCAGACGAGAACATCGCCCGACCCTTTTTTCCACGCACGCGACTTCCACGTAAGCTTCCTCCACCGATCGTTTCACGACTACCTGCTTGAGCCCCAGAATGCGGAATGGATCCGGCGACAGTCCAAAGGCGCCTTGTTCGATGCCCGGCTGTTCCTGTGCAACGCCCGGTTGGTGCAGCTGCTGTCCCTCGACTATCAGGGGCGGGTCGATCATGCGTCGATGGCCCTGGGGCTGGCCAGCTACATACTGACGGCCCTTTCCGTCGAGGACCTCAAGCGATCCCGAGCATGCGCATTCATCGCAGCCCGTGCGCGGCCTGTGGTCGAGTGCATTGCCCAGATGGGGGTGCAGGAGCTGACGACTGCCCCTTGGTACCTGTCTTCGGAGCTGCAGCTGTACGACCGGGACCACGACAACTTTCTGATGGTCGCGATTGAGTTTGAGCTTGTGGGGTACCTCCAGGAGTATCTCACGCGAGACGCCGTCCGCACCAAAACAGGCCGGCCCCTCCTGGACAAGGTCCTGCGGTGCAGCTCGTGGAAGGGCTACATGGGGAAAGACTTATGTGTCAATGTCGAGATCCTGCGTCTTCTACTGGATCTGGGCGCCGACCCCAACGAGACCTTTTTTTCCGTTTCCGTGTGGGGCTGTTTTTTGCAGCTGCTGATGTACGACAATCTCGAAGCAGCGGACAGGACGCGCCGACGTTCCTGCCTGGAGGCGGTTAGGATTCTCCTTGAGTATTCTGCGGACCCGTTGCTGCCGGCACACTGGTTTCCAGAGTATCTGTACGAGACATTGGACGCTGGACCTTCGAGCGACCCGGACGAGCATACGTTGTCGAAATCAGGGCACGGCGTGTCAGGGGTAATGGTCTCAGACCTGCCTGTCGCACAGATCTTGGAGATGTTGCCCGATGTGTTTGCCACGCAAACTGGGAAGGAGTTGGGTGAATGCATCGTTTTAGCTAAGACCAAGGCCTCCCTGACACAACAAAGCGAGATATAGAAAGTCATAAGGCTCAGACTAGACTGGTCTGTAGAATGAACTTTTTTTTTCTTTTGAATTGTTTTGTTATTGTTATCGTCAAATATCGTGTTTCATCAGCGTATCCCATGCTGATATTTGTGGTGGGTGAACCAAATCCCGTAGACTCGAAATCTATGGAATCCCTTGGATCGTCCAACTCATGCAAAGGCTTGCTATGTGAGTCGATGCTACTTATTTCACTATCCTCAAGCACGATTTCCCATTTCCGTTCGTAATTCATAACATCTCGTCATCAGTCCACGAAAGACGGATTGCGAGGTTCCCAGATAACTCCTCAGGCCCATCTCAGCATAACTCGCTTCTGTGGTATCATTGGTTTCACGCTTCTAACAGAGCAGAGTCCCGAACTTGTTCGACACGGTGCGGGCTGTGAATTCGTATTAGTGTTAGTAATGTTTTCAGTCGCCACGTTTCAAGAGAGTGTATGAGGACACGTACCAGTGTTGAACCCAGTGTCCACGGGAGCATCGCCACAGGTGCAGTTCAGCCACGGGTCGAACCGGGTGAAGTAGATGGGGTCTTGTATCCGGTTCAAAGTGCAACCTGTGCAGGAATCGCCGTAGTTACCGCCGCTTTCTCCCTGTTATTTGTGAACACTTGTCAGCCACTGGATACATCCTTCTCTAAAGAGAGGATATACACTACCCTCCGTCAAGAGGGGAAAACATAATGTGGGAAAAACGAAAGACGGGAATCCTTACAACTAGACTCTTGCCATTCCAACCAAAACAGTTGTTCAGGTTGACCGATGTGGCTTGTAGGGTGCCCGTGTTGTCGCCGATGTCGCAATTGGCGGTCACGACGCCCGTGGCTGCGTCGAACTTCTCATCGTGGCAGGTGTTGCCCCAATCACCGGCAGCGGTGACGGCCACGAGGGCGGAGAGGACTGAAATCACCTTCATACTGGGCGGTCTGCAGGGAAGACAGTCGATAGATATGTGGGGGTGGATTTGTGGATGTGATGAGACTTGTTGGCGGTAAACGAGTATGGATAGCCAAGAAGATAGATATCTATCGTGGATGGAATTGACCCTTCTTATAGCACATTGCCTTTCTATATCGCGATGACGTTCTGCATAGGGCGGGCGGCCCGGTGAGGAAAACTGTATCCTTGCGAGGCAAGCGGGGTGGTCAGATGGGATTCGTGATACTGCAGAACCTAAGCGCTTCACTCGGATGAGGCATCAAAGCGACTCCGCCTCTCGGCGTTCTGCATTTCTATACAAGGCAAGATATTACCCCGTAGGGTGTGATGACAGTCGCAGAGTGGGAGAGCTCCGCGTAAGGCGCAAGGCTAGCTGCGTTAGGAAAGTCCTGATTTGCCTCGGTGCGAGGCCTCTCTCCCACTCTCCTCCGACGCACCGTATCGTCAGTTGCGGAGCCAAGACCGGCTCCGACCTGCATTAGGTGAGCCTTAGTCATCGATTTTCAACCAGATCCGGCTTCGCTTTACCAATGATGATTGCAGGTCTTGGCTCCGCAAACGTATACACCGCCGACTGCAGATGCATGCCGATTAACCACCGGGCAATATAGGAAGCCTCAAGGACATATAGTCTGCCGCCAACCCCCCAACCCCGCGCATGCTCAGCAAGGAATCCATCACCTTGCCCATGCCGCAGCTGCCAGGCTTGCCCTGCCCATGCCAGATTGAGAGAGGCAGCGCTCGCGGTGAGCCGTGCGTTGGGGTAGGATTCGTTGTGGGCCGCCGCAGGGCTCCAGGGTGGTACTGTGCCGTGCTGAAAATTATCGACGGGTGTCTCCGCGTCGAGCTCACCTCGTCTCTCGAGAGTGAGAGGCGCAGCTCGTTCGTCATGGACGATGACGAGAACCAGCTTGTCGTACTTACCGATTGATAAGCGCGGCATACGCGGCCGGCGGTCGGCCTCGGTGGGAGGGTAGCGGGGGGTTGATCGCGGGTGGCACGTGCAGGACTCGCGATGGAATAGATAAGATGGTGACAGCTGCCGCCAGAGGTGGGGTGGCTGGATCACCCAGATGGTGCTGCCGAGGTGGGTTCTGTCAAAAAGCGACACTGGGATCAGTCGAGGGGGAAACGGCGTGGATATGAAACAAAGATGTCCATACCGGCGGTACGACACCCAGATAGTCAGGTGTTCGTCGTCCTAGGATCGTCTGAGGCAATGGCTTGGGTAAGCTTCCGGCCATCATTGTCGAGCACGGCGGCCGAGGGGGCGAAACCGGCAGGGTGACCGAGAAGGGCGAGATGGCGGCTCGCTACACATGTAAAGGGTTGTTGGGTCAAGGCGCACATCCGACATCTGGATCCGGCTCGAGGACCTTTGCTCACAGAGGGTATGACGACCGGTCAGTACAGAAGGTAGACTTAACGCGGATGGGGCCTCCTTGCCCTTGCTGGACTGGAATCTGGGATATGCGCTGGTCTTTCATCCTCCGGAAACAAGAAGCTTAGTCACAAACCAAACCATCTCCAACCGTGTTCGTTGGATTACTATAACGTGATGGCCGCCCGTTAGTTGACTCTCTCCGGGGCTAGGGTAGGGAACCACGTTCCGTACTCCGTTGCAAACAATTGCGAAAGAAGTAGTGATGGGATCAGACCAAGGTCATTCGGTACGACCGGCAGATCTAGGCCCTCCTTGGACTTCCGGGAAAGATACAGATCGAAGCAACGACAACATCCGTGGCGATCAATCATATAGGCTGTCCAAGTTCTTTTCGTCTCACGCCCTCTATGATAGTGTCAGTTGAGAGCCTAACATTGAAAGGGAACTTATGCGTCATGCAGTTTGATCCTTACTAGATCGAATTAATCTGAATTAATTGGATGCGAACCCTTGCAAACACATTGCTGCCAGACCATACCACTATATCATTAGCTAGCCCATTAGGACATTCTCGATGGATCCAGATATCACCTTATTTCTTTCTTTCTTTCTTGGAGGAAATCGTTGTTGTACAAAACGCAACCCATGACCCAGCATGCGCGGAAGGGAGAACCGGTGAAACCAGCAAATCAAATCAGTTTGTCTGTTAGTCGGAAGCGGCATCAGCACCCCCAAGGCCGAGACGCTCCTCGACGACGTGCACAATCTCGGACCACTCCATCATGGCGCCATCGCCGACGTCGCCGCAGGCTAGCGTCTTCTTCTGGGGCGCGAGGACCTCGAACCAGCCGGTGCCGTCGGCGTTGCCGACGCCGTACTCGTCCTCGAGCACGCGGATCTGCTTGGCGGTGATGGGGTGGCGCCACATGGCCGTGTTCATGGCTTTTTTTTGCATCTCTGTCAGCATTTCATGTAGGTATATATAGACAGTCACACACGGGAAAAACTCACCTGGAGCGACTAGAATGTGCTTGGTCCTTTTGACGCGGCCACTGCTCGCGCCGTTGGTGGCGGCGGCGGCGGCGCCGTCAGACTGCTGGTGCTGCTGAAGCTGTGCAACATCCGAGTCCAGTTCGCCGCGCGCGTCCCAGGCGCGCACGACGCTCGTCAGAATGCCGTCGGCCATGCCGTTGACGATCTTGGCCATGGTGTTGGCGCTTAGGGGCGCGATGACGAGGAGATCAGCCCAGCTATGCGGGGAGCATTAGCGTTCAATCCGTTTCTGTTTCTCATTTCGGCCCATTTCATCATACGGCAATGCAAAGGGGCGCCGCAAAATGGACGGAAGGATGGTTTTTGCTGCAACTTACCGTCGAAGCTCGATATGCAGGATGGCATTGCCGCGCTTCCAGGGCTCCTTCCACTCGTCGTCATCGATGTAGACAGCGTCGACATTGGGCAGGTGGCGGAGGCTAGAAATAGTGGGTTGCTCGACGGACTGGCCGGCAAGGAAGCGCGAGGCCGCGGGCGTCAGCAGGATGCGGATGCTGAGGTTGGGGTGGCGCGACAGGGCCTGGACGATGAGCGGTAGCTTGATGGTGGCTACGGAGCCGGAGGCGGCAAGCAGCAGGTGGGTCTTGCCGTCCAGCAGGGCGGTGGTTAGGGCGGCGAGGGATGTGGACTCGCGGCGGATGTGGTGGGCGTCGTGGTGGGAGGAGATGTACTGCAGCATGATGGGCTGGGGGTCTGTCTAGGTCATGCAGCTGAAGAGTCTTAGGAACGGAGTGATGCTAGGGTATGATAGATAATCTCAATTGACCTGATCTGATGGTGTTGGTGGGATTGATCTTGATCTTGGAGTCTCTGTCTTCTCCCCCGTCAAAGGGGAGAAGCCAAGGCGGGGTCTTTTGTCTACTTATTGGCAAAGGGTCAGCTCCAAAAAGCGTCGCTTGTAAACTCAAACCCGATGCCAGAGGCCAGATTTTAGTCAGCCCGCGATGTCGGGCTTGTACCCTCGCGGAGTCGCGGTTGGGACATCATCAGGTTCAATCAAGCTTTCTCAGCCCGGCTACGATCTTCTGATGTTCATTAGGGATCAGTTGGAGAGCTATGATGCCATGCCACCAATCGAACGATGAGGTCCGAACAGAGGAGGGTGCACAGTCAAAAGTGTGGTTGCACGAGGACGACGAAGCTCAGCGAGGTGTTGCGCCTTCCATCGCCTTAGTCGCCTGTACTTGCCCAGTTGGTGCAGTTGGGGCAGTTGGTGATGAAGGACAGACAGTTGGGGGGGAAGGGGGGAAACAAAACAGAGTGCGGGGTGGTGGGCAGGTGACGAATGAATGAGCCCTGTTGGCGGTTGCTCAGGCCAGTACTCCAGTACTCAGGCCTCACAGGCATTACAGGCATTACAGGCTTGGATTCCAGGCTTGGATTCCAGGGGGGTTTGATTGGTCTTCTGCTCTTCCACAGGGCATTTGTTCGGCATCTGAGGCTAGATTAGGACCATTAGGTACCTGGCTGCCAACGCCAACGCCAACGCCGGCCGTCTTGACCCACACAAGCTTTTTTTTTCTTTTTCTGCTGGCTGCTGTTGCTTGTCAATCCAACATGACATGCCAGCCCGCGATTGATTTGACTGGATTGATTACATCATCCCTGCTCAATCGCAATCGCCTGTAATTCTGCGTCTCGCCGCTTGCCGATTGTTTAGAGAAAAATCATCCGATACGACAAGCTTGATTTTTCGAGTTTGCATCTTTCGCACCACCCCAATCTCGGCTATATTCAAATCGCTGCCAGCGCCAACATGTGGTCCAGATCTCTCTTCTCCGCCGTGAGTAATCCCAACTTTGTTTGAGCTTGAATGAGTCAAATACACTACACGCCAACCCTTTGGGAATTGGGACCCCCGGACTGACCTGCCGCCATGTTGCTGCGATAACAGGGCTTCCGGCAAGCCGCCCGACCCGTGGCCATGCGCTCCTCCGCCGCCATGCGCCCGGCGCCCTTCCTCTCTGCCTTCCAGTCCCGCCTGCTCTCCGACACCACCCGCCAGGCCATCGAGAAGGCCGTCGCCTCCGCCCCCGTCGTCCTCTTCATGAAGGGCACCCCAGAGACCCCCCAGTGCGGCTTCTCCCGTGCCAGCATCCAGATCCTCGGCATCCAGGGCGTCGACCCCACCAAGTTCGCCGCCTTCAACGTGCTCGAGGACGACGAGCTTCGATCAGGTAAGCCATGTCGCAAACGAACAGAGAACGGCCAGCGGAATATCGAAAAGAGGCGAGACGGCGGCCCGCACAGCTCCAAAACAAATAACTAATAGCTGCTTCTCTATCTCTCTAGGAATCAAAGAGTTCTCCGACTGGCCGACCATCCCGCAGCTATATCTTGAGAAGGAGTTCGTCGGCGGATGCGACATCCTGGTCTCCATGCACCAGGACGGCTCGTTAGCCAAGATGCTCGAGGACAAGGGCGTCCTTGCCCCTCCGGAGGAAGGCGAGTCGGAGTCCAAATAAATGCTGGTATGACGGATAAGAGCGGAACGAGGCTACTTTGGCATGGCGGGCGGGCGAACGGACGACTGTACGAGTTCTCGCTAGACAGCGTGCGATATTACCTGTACATTACGAGATGCAATTCTACCAACTTAATGCACATACATGTTCGAAAGGTCAACAATACTAGAGTCGTGGCGATATTTGCCTGCTATTGATATACAGTACCCATTAGCAACGAACATGATTTAACCGGGCAACCAGCCAACACGCGATAACGTAGTCTGCTTCAGCTAGTACATATATCTAAACACCATCACGTTCTCTACTGCGGGTATGCAGCACCATCGCCCCTCATATCGCTACCCGCCGACCAGATGCCCATATTCTCGACAGCATCGACACTCCAGCGGATAATCTGTCCGCGCCCAAACATGCCGCGCTCCTGCTCCGTGAGGACCACGACCTCGTGCCCCAGCTTCCGCAGCCCCTCTATGGTCTCTTCGCTCATCCCCTCCTCGGCGTAGACGGTCCGGTCCATGACCTCGCCCTCGTCGGGCATGCCGGCCCCGATGCACACACGCGGCGCGTCGAGCGCCTGCTGCGGGTTGAGCCCGCCCACGACCTGGCCCAGCAGCGTCTGGATGTGGCCCTGCGGCTGCATGAAGCCGCCCATGACCCCGTAGACCGAGTGCAGCGACCCATCGTGCAGGTTGGTCACGGCGGCGGGGATGATGGTGTGGTAGGGCCGCTTGCGGGGCGCCAGCACGTTGGGGTGGTCCTTGTCGAGCGAGAAGTTGGCGCCGCGGTTCTGCAGGGTGAAGCCGCACCCCGCCGGGATTATGCACGTGCCGAAGCCGCCGTAGTTGCTGTTAATGAAGGAGATGGCGTTGCCCTCGCTGTCGGACACGGCGAAATACACCGTGTCGCTGCTCTGCAGAGCGGGCGACGGCTGGCCGTGCAACAGCGGCTTGTCGGTGGCCTTGGTCGGGTCGAAGAGCTTCGCGCGCTCGCGCAGGTACTCGGGCGAGATGAGGGCCGCCGTCGGCACCTTCTCGACGTTGGGATCTGTGACCCACCAGCTCGCGTCGGCGAAGGCGATGCGCAGGGCCTCGATGATGACGTGCAGGTACGCGGGCGAGTTGAAGTCGGCCTGCTTGAAGGTCGGGATCGTGCCTGCGGCTTCGAGCTCCTGGATGATGCCCAGCGCCATCAGGGCCACGATGCCCTGGCCGTTGGGCGGATGCTCCCACAGCTCCAGGCCCAGGTCCTCCTCTTTGACATTGTCGCCGCCGCCGAGAATGTTGTTCTTGAGCGCCTCAGCTACGCCTTGTCCTGTGAATTTCAGGGAGATGGGGTCTACGGGCTCGCTGCCCATCTCGAGGTGGTGCGCCAGGTCGTCGAGCTCTAGATGGCCTCCCAGGTCCTGCACGACTTTGACAAGTTCCTCGGCGATGCGGCCCGTGTAGAAACCTTTCTTTCCCTCAGTCGCCAGTGTGCGGAACGTCTTTGCTAACGTAGGGTTCTTCATGATCTCGCCTGGCCGGGGCGCCCGCACGCCATCGGGCGCGTTCGGGTCATCCTTGAGCATCTCCCGGAAGTTGGGCGAGGCGCCGCGAATGACAGGCTCTGCTTTAGCCCACTGTGTGTTTCTCCGTCTTAGCAAGTATCCCCCATGAAAAGGAAAACAGCACGTGATTTTCTTTGGGATGAAGAGGGTAACCTACGTAATGCGTGACCAGCTCCGACACGGGGAACCCCTTCTCCCCCAGCTCGATGGCGGGCGCCAGGACCTGCTCCATCGTGACCTTGCCGCTGCCGAAGCGCTCGACGGCGTCGCACCAGCCCGCGGGCGCTCCCGGGACCGTGACGGCGTGCACGCTCTCCATGCCGATCTTGCCGCTCTTGTCGCCGTCGGCCAGGCCCAGCGACTGGCGGATGGTCTCGAGCGTGCACTTGCCGCCCGCGCGGCCGGAGCCGTTCATGGCTGACACCTTTTTCGTCTTGGCGTCGTAGAAGAGGCAGAAGACGTCGCCCCCGATGCCCGTGGAGGCGGGCTCGGTGATGTTGAGGCCCGCCGCTTTGGAGTTGTGTACATGTTAGCCCACTGCTTTTGACTTTTGATGGGATACGCATTGTGGGTAGAGCTACGGCCGGAAATGGCTCACATACCGACTGCCACCGCCGCATCAGCGCAGTTGCCGCCCGCATCCAAGATCTCGATGCCACATTTCGCAGCCAGTGGTTGTGTGCATGCCACGATGCCCTTGGTGCTGTGAACGACACTCCGACGACTGGCAAATTTCACCAACGGGTCTGATCCGGGCGGGAACACCGAGGGAATAGTCAACGGCATCGTGCCTGCTTCGCAAGAGGATATCGCGGGGTGGGTGTTTCAAGTGAAACGTGGGGTAATGGGGAGAGGCAGGTAGTCCGTGTAAGTGCCTGAATCGCGGAGACCTTGAAGAGAAGAGGCAAAGTAGCAAGTACTGAGGGGAGAACCACTGGATCGAGAAGTTCCTCTTGTGAGAGATTTCGAAGCAGCACACAGATGCACTGAAAAGATGACTCCTTTTTACAAATGAGAAATTACAGATTCGTTCACAAACAGCAACAGGACGATGATGTGTCGTCTCTTATCACGTATCACAAGACAAGGGAACTGAGGAATCCCGACGGCTAACGCTCGTTAGCGTCATCGCTGGCACAGTCGGGTTTGGAGGGGTTAGTGGGAACGCCCGCGCCTCGTGCCTCCTTAGCCGGATCGGTCGCCCATTTTGGGGTTAGCATCGCAGCAGCATACTCCAAGTGGAGGGGTTCGGAGTCAACCTGTTTTCACGTCTTGATATCGATGACACTGGATTCTGGGGAGAGAAAGACCATTCTGATTCTAGTGGTAGTGATCCCGCAGTCGAGCCCCCGAATCTCGGAGAGGTCCCGGTAATGATTATGTACGAGATGGGAACTTGGAATGCTTGGCTCACTCACTAATCTGCTCGCCTCGGCAATCCGGACCTGCTGCGTCTGACCCCGCTAGTAGCGAGCCGTCAGGTCGGAAGTTGGCAACAATATGTAAGGTTTTGTACTTGTGTACGCCACGTGCGACGTAATTGTATGGTAGTCGTCTCGTATGGCAAGTAGTTTCGGAGCTTGACCCGCTATCTGATGTGTAATCTGACTTCATCGGCGTTTACGTATCGGAGCAGCGGATATCGCTGGTTTCGGGGATGCCCAATTATGCTATTTGGGGTCATTTGGGGTCATTTGGATCGTCTCGGATCTCGCCGAAGTTGTTGCTCTTTCTTCCAGCGACACATGAGGTATATACCTCAGAAACAATCATGTTGGTACAGGTAGGTTCCAGGTAAGTGATGACGCTTTTAGGTGTCTTGATTTCTCGTGCCCCGACCGACACATGGCGTTCTCTGTCTGCATACAGGTACGCAGTGACACCAGTATCCCTGGCAGCCTGGCGCGACGACCGTCACGTTGCTAGCTGTCAAACTACCACGTCTTGATGCACGTCGCCGCCACCACAGTGTCTCCGTAGCAGATGCTCGCATGTCGGTATCCTTTTAAAAAGTTCCCTTATTTTCAGATGTCGTGCACGTGAGATAGGGAGACTGCGCGCCCTGAGCAGCTCCTGCGCAGCTATACGATGCCAGACGTCAGGGCTGAGGGATAGTCCGATTTCGGCCAAATTCGTTGTTGTCGCCGCCGCCCTGGTCCTGGTTCGCGTGGTAGACTAGACAATAGAATTCCTACAAGGATGACAGCACGATCCCAATCCGCCACTCTAGCATCCACGCCATGAAGTGGTTCATGAACTTGCCATACAGAGATCACGCCTTCAAAGGCAAAGTCATGTTTTGGGGCGAGTTCGCTTGGTTACCAAGCATTTGGGCCAGCTAAATGCTCATCCACGGCCCGGGCCGAGGATGGCACAATGAAGTAAAGGAGACGTCAAGCCCTAGACGCAGGTCTCTGCTCCGCATGCTTTCCCGACCTTTATCTAAAGCTAACGTGGCAATAGCTGTACCAATATCCATCAGCATATACCTCGAGTACTTAGGATATGATACATCAAGGCTGTAGCCACGATGAAAGTAATATATGTAGAATTTGGTGTATTGATAAATCCTACAAGAAGTAATAGTGAATCTACGTGATCCATTACCTGGATAAGGAGGGCTATCTCAGATCAATCAGAGATCCCTAAGCAGACCATGGCCTCCAAACATCATGCGACTGTAGACTAATTTGACCGAGGCAACATCCGATGGAGAACCAAAATTATCGTGACTTTTTAGCAAAGCACTCCGTTTTCTGTGCAAGGCAAAAGGTGTAGTGATCGTGTAGAAACGAATGAAATACAAGAAGCAACAATCGCGCATATGTTTCAGGCTGCCCTAGCCATGGCTGACACTTGCCATCTTCAGTTTAAAGCTCTGAAAGAAATGGGGTTCATGCACTCATTCACCCCGTCGCCATCGGGATCAGCACCATCTTTGCAAAGCTCCTTGTAGGGGTTGGGTTGATCCTTCACGGGCAGTGGAGCGCCATCTGCCCACTCGAATCCTGAATATCAAGAGTCAGTATCTCATCCACGGTCAACACAATTGATGAATTCTGTAGGTCTTTCACTCACGATAAACCCAGTCAACATCAGCTGACCCATCAGGATGCCTCTTAGCTGTCATGGAACACACGTTCTCGACGTTCTCCACATCGCCCTCGCAGGTATCGGGATCAGGTTTCTGGGGACAGCCCATGCCGATGCAGGGTTGACCCTTGATGAGCTTCTTCTTGGATTGGATAGCGTCCAGCAGCTTTCCACGTACTTGGGAAAGTACACCCACCGGGGTTACCTGCCTTCAGGTGCCATGTCTTCTGCCGTCCGTTCGGTGGAGACGCTTCTAACCTCCTCCATGCTCCCTGCGATAGTATATTAGCAAGATTCCTCTGTTACTTTCTTTAGTCGATAGCTTACATTCGTACGTGACTCCGAGCCCAATCACCTCTTTGATGACCCCTTCAGCATTGATGGAGAAACCATTAGAAATACCGATCTCATGGCCGGCTCCTATGGTGACTTTGACGCCAGAGGGTGACCTACCCCCAGCTTCACCATCAAGCCTCTGCTCCATACCGAAGAACCCGGCTCTCCTGAGTTCGCAGAAGACTTGGCATTGGTTTCCTGGCTTAACCTCGCCACAACTTCCGTCTTCGTTCATCTTGTTTTTCTTGGGGCAATCTAGATGACTGACGCCGCTATAATTCAAGGTACATTACATCGCCTCGTGTCCTGCCCTCGGTTACCCCCGCAGACAGTGTAATGGTCGGGGGTGGACTCGGTCCTGGGGAAAGTGGCGGCGCTGACGGCTGATGCCAGGACGAGAAAGAACAAGTGACGGGTCACGGCGTCGATTGGTCTGGTCAAGGGCGAAGCAACTCTACTTGCGTCCCCTATAGATGCATGGATTGATTGTAAGTTAACAAAAGGGTTTCTGAGGGAAAGCAGGAGGATGGCTGGGTGGGAAAGCCACTTGAGAAGTTGCTCGAGATGGAGTAAGATCCAGCCTTTATAGACTCAGACAATGCATGTTTCGGTAAGAGAATCAAGTCCTGAGTAAAGGCTTGATGTTGCCCGTATCTCATGACCTACGTACTGACCACCCCTTTCTGGTGAGTGCGAGGTGCGAGCCTATCAAATGTCCTAGAGGGATCAATAAATTCCACCGGTGAATCACAATTAATGCATGGGTTGTTACATCCGCAATGCATCACATGCTAACGTCTGGAAAACCAGCTATTGGCTTCATAGCTGCCAAGGCAATGCAGGCCGCACATTTTCGCTCTAGCGACCTGTGACTTGTCTATAAGGGGTCACTAGTATACTGAACTTCCACCGTTGAGACAGGCGTAGATTCGTCTTGACCATGAGAATCTATATTAGTCTTTTGGTGTCATGATGTAGCTCGGCCTTGTCTTATCTTTTGGCTTCGGGAGAGATACTATTGTACGCCAATGTTGAAACTATCGGCATTTGGCGCACGGAGTCAAGACTTGCCCTTATGTGTAGATAAGATCAACATAAACTCTCACAATAACCTGCGAGAGTGAAATTGTTGATTCCTGGGCCCTAGCGAGCCAAGTTGCGAGATGTGGGAGCCTGGGTTTCATAGCATAACTGTTACCAGATGTTGTCCCATTTCACATGAGGGCGATTATGCTCTGGTGGTCTGAGACACAAGAAGAGATCAACTAGTTTGAATGCCATGATATGCGTGTGTTGATTTCAAGCCGATGTTACATCAAGAAACAAGCGTGCCGAACTGAGCGGATGGCGATATATCTTGAACCGATCCCATGAACCTGTAAATAGGCCCGAGACTTCATGGTGATCCAGCCACCTGACGAGTAAAATGCCTGCCTCGAGGGCCAGTCACTTGCCTATTGGGGATGGGATTTCGCATTCAGTTACGATTCTTGGCGCGTGGCCAAGGCTGATGAATCGCTTGCAATCTCTGCTAAGATGGTTAGCAAGGGCTAATATACGGCGATAGGTGCGCGTTACCGTAATTCTATTGGTTACCAGTTGATCGGGCCGCCTAAATTTGTGCGTCGGGCCGCCCCATGAGAGTTTCCGACGAACAATAAGCTCCTCTTTCCCGAGGCATCGGCGTAAAAATTGTCGGTTCACCGTCCCGGGAATCAAGGGCTATTAAGGACAATATTGGCTTGGAACCCTTGGCCGATGGCTGGAAGAAATACAATGTTGGCATGCAAGGGATGGGAGATTGTGTGCACGGGCACGATTCCAATGTGTTGGGGCGGAACTCTTTAGGCTATAATGCAGATGCAGCCTGGGAACCAACAATCATGAGACTTTGGAGAAAGCTCGAGGCAGCCAGCTACATATGCTTCTTTCCGGAATGGCCAACAACATTAATAGACTGATTGCACCGGCAACCGAGTTGGCCTCCGTCTTCTCCGATCTTTCTGAGACATCAGCACCCTCTTCTTGATTTCAAAACCAGCATCAATACATTCCATCCCAAAATGAGTGGCATTATCCGGGAACGTACAGTGTGCGACCCAGGTTGGGTAAGTTACCAAATGTTTAACCTGTCGAAAGCTGGATAAACTTACTGATCCATACCCAGATACAAGGAGGCTGGGTCTACAATCGCCCAAGTTGCGGGAAGCCACGGGTGGATCTGAAGCTGGAGATCATGTGCTACACCGGCGGAAGACGCCTGAACATCACAGAAGACGAGCGCTATCCATCCGCCGCAGGATCTCTGGGCGTCGACTTCGGAGACCGCGGCGACAAAGCCTTTAGCAGCTGTTGCTCCCCTCCGGATGCAGTCGAGCCGGAGTCTCTCTACCAGAAGGAAAAGAATTGCGGGGGCATGAACTTCTGCTTCAACAGCAATCCGCCGGCGGCTCATAACTGGACCTATTGCGTCCACAAGGCCGCCAACAACCTCATGGACGAGTTCAGAGCGGAGGGTCTGCTGCAGTTCAACTACACTGTCGAGGAGGCCCTGGAGGCGGAGTGCGAGTACGTCTACTACGACTGGCTGAGAAACCCGATGAAGGTCAAGGAGCCGGACCGCAAAAAATGCGTGACGAGTGGTGTTGGCCCAGCAAGGTTCGGGATGGGACCCTTTTTGCTCTCTGCCATGCTTGCAGTCGCAGTGGTCTTGGAGTGAGAGTGGAACTGGATCCCACTTTGTCCAATAGTGGCGGCGGTGTTGGTAGTCGTGCCCAGACGCTCTCCATGGAACCATTACTATCGTGATTTGGCAGTTTTCAATTCAACTTGAAGTTTTTGTCCCACTTCAGATTGCACTCAATCGATGGTGATGACATTATACACTGACCGGCAATGCAGTATGAGGTTTAGACGAAAGGCAGAATCGGTAGAGGGACTCTCGATATTCAAGGGACCTAACAAAAGCCCGGACCGTTATCTTGACTGTGTGAGAGCTTAGAAGTGAATAGCTCGGTGCTGTAATTTTGGTTTTGGGTTGTTTCTCTTGATTGAAGCGATTTGGTCCGTTGTTGGCTGTCTGATGGGGAGGACGGGTATATGAAGTTATCCTTGCAATACAGCGGCAAGACATCAGACCATCGGGTTGACCAGGTCGTCGGGTTGTTACTCTTCGGGCCATGAAAGAGGAAGGTGGTGGTGTAGGATCGATGGAAAGGGGTTAGCTGTGGCTGAGAAACCAAGTAAGCTGAGGGGGTTAAGCGCCTTGGCGGGCAACTGACCGCAGCTGCTCGCCAACGAAGCAAGCAACCCTTTCCCAGAATTCAACCATTTCCATTTCCAGCACATCAGATGATGGCATGGCGGTGTGCCCGTGCTTACATCCCACCGCCGATCTCTCTCCGGACGAACCGGCCACATGGTCAAAACCCCCCTTCCTCTCTGGCATCTCTTGTCAGCTTTGTTGCTTTTCCATGGTTCTCCAGAAGCCCATGCGTCGCGCGCTACCATGGCATTGTCTTTTGCGGATCCGGCCGGGCCGCCCGTGTCTCAACAGCCGCCGCCGGTCATGGCAACGACATTCCACCGGTTCGCCGCACTGCCGCCGGAGATACGCACAAATATTTGGCGCTATTTCGCGCCCATAGACCCTCGACGAAGTCCCCAAGTCCTCGCCTTTGAAGTTTGCCGTCCAAGCAGATATGAAGGGCGAATAAAGGCGCGACCATGCCCGAGCTTGATCCGGCAGACGGCTAGCATCCGCGCCGTGTTGGCTGTCCACCAAGAGAGCCGCGCCGAAGCAAAACGAGCCTTCCCCAATATCTTGGTCCTGTACCAGGGCCAGGTCGTCATCCGGTTTGATCGCGAGCGCGATGTGGTGTTGGTGGACACGTTAGGCGAGGATTCCCCCCTACAAGAAGAAGCCCGGGGCATCGGGTTCGCCAGAGTCTTCGCCCGCCAGGTCCGGCACCTCGCCGTCGGCCCACGTTATTTCAACGAGTATCGGCTTAACCTCAAGCACCCAAAGTGGCTGTTGCGGTTTCTCCGATCCTTTGACAACCTTTCTGTCGTGTATTATACTCTGGACGCCAGTGTGATAGAGGAGGAAAGCTGCTCGTGGTGTACGTCGGCGAAAGCGAATCACTTCCACCAGGCGGGAACTGACGAGGCGAACAAGGATTCCCCCTCGCGGCGACAGGAAGTCTTATACTGCTGGCCCGAATTAGTCAGCAATCGAAGGTTTGCAGAACAAGAGCCTTCATTGCGAGGAGGCGACTTCGCCGATTCGATCCATCTCCGAGACTTCATCGAGTTGGTCAGCGGGCATGTGCCTCAACCGTTGGCAGGGGAGACTGTATACGCAACCACCTTTCCCCAAGATTCTGCCTATCTTCTCCTTGCCGAAGACGATGTAAGGCGGCTGGAGAAAGTTGAGTACTGGCCGATGGTGTCCTTTGCGGGGTTCTCTTGTATACGACGATACCGATTCATGGGCGGTGTCGATGTGGAGAAACACCCCGACGATTCGGACGTTGAATAAGGCTTGGGCCACACGCTGAGCCGCAAAGGTTAAGCGTGCTACACAGCAGTACTCGTGGTGTGACGGGGTGCCATGGAGCATGTGCACAACATGAGTTGAGAGATGGATCAGAATGGATGGCGCCGGCTGGTGCTGGTAATAGTAATACGGTATTGTATGATGCTAATGGTGCAAGGCGTTTCTCTTACTATTACTCATCAGGTAGTTTTTCAAGGAGTGTGGGCGTTGGGTTCTGGATTTAGTTAGTCGACCGATTGGACAATGATTGTACACCATCCCCCCCTTTCCATCTGCACGGCTATGCTTGGGCATCACATTGCAACTCCTGTCTCCTGTAATGACATATTATTCGGCTGAACACCTTCCATCCAAATCTGGCTAGTCAATTCCACTTGGCGATGGACAGTCAGGCATGTGAGAGGTTTCTGAATGGACAGAAATGTGCGTCCCCGTCCATGACCCTTGATAGTGCCCACGCCTTTCCCGTCACCACCCAGCGGGCAATCACCAGTCATGTTTTGGAGAGGCCCTGGATTACTCATGCGCTGGCCATGACAACACCACACTACGTGCCCCGGCTTCCCCATTCCCAAAGCTGTCTCGTTAGACGGTCTGGGACGGCACACTCTTCCGCACCACGCGGAATTGCTGTTGCGGCCACTAACGCCCGCAGCTGCCCACATCCAGACAATGCCGGGGATGACGCGTAGCCAGTCTGCCTTACGTATGCAACACTGTTGGAGTGAACAACAGGGCTGCGCCGCAAGCCGGCAGACCCAGGTCATTACTCGATCATAGTGGCTCTTTTGCGATGCACTGAGCATGGCAGAGACCAATCGTTCTCACAGTATAGGATGTACCAGGGAAGCGAGTGGATGGTATTAGTGGTTCGCTGTTCAATATCTCGGTTCATTGCTTGATCGACACCTGCTCAGCCAAACCATTGCTTTATCTAAAATATCACACTTGGCAACTCTGCTGCTACCCATTGCTTCCGGTCAACTGCGGGGAAAGTGACAGCGAAGAAGCCGGCCAAGGAGGCGGCATAGGATGGGCTTTGCAGTAATTTGTCCTTGACTATGGAATGACGACTCCCAACAAAATTGCGATACGGCGTATAAGATGCGCCAAGCATCGACAGAGGCAAACACGCTGCCATTCCACCAATAAGTCCATATCGAGCATCGACTATAGGAATGGTTTGCAGATCGGCAATCATCTTGTCGCAACGGTACATTGTATGACGACCCATTCGTAGCACAGCAAACACGGCATGCAACTTGGTAAGCACGAGGAAGCTATTTGCGACGGATACTAGAGGATAGGGAGGGTATACCCGCGAAACGTATCCACCTTATGCACCCAACAGGGCTGATTTCGGATCTTTTCAACATATAGATGGTAGCTCGCCAACTAGGCGATGCGCTATTCTTGTGGTTGCATAGATAACAAAAAATGCCGGCACTATTGTCACGATGCTGGATGTGCCGAGGGAGCCAGAGTTCCCCTCATCATTGCATATTCTTGGAGTGCTGCCGATACCCTCTGGGATCATCAGTGGAGCACGGGACGAGGTAACGGTGCGGCGGATCCCGCACTATAGGGTTACATAATCCCCCTGTACCACCCAAGTATATACTGACATGTCATACGTCTTATCAGCCCCCCAACCCCTGTACGTGCAGCCTCCTTCACGCAGTGGGATTCTTGGTTGTGGGTCGATAAAGTTCTCACATAAGTATCCAATTCGCTGGTTAAGAAAACGGCAACAGTGCCTGCCTATAGTATCTCGCAAAGTCTAGACGGTCTCTGCGACGCACCCTTCACACACTCCAGACTCTACAGAATCGAAGTGCGATGATGCACGTCAAGAAAGCCGTTAATCTGCTTGTGGCTTGTTACTGGCCGGCCCTACGTGACGTTGCATACCTTCCACCTATGCCACGCCTCGATGGAATGAAATGATGCAGAATATACCCTCCAAGACGATTGCAACGCATTGGATCGCGGACTCTTGCCTTCCGATCAATGTCGTATCCACATAACTTCTCTAATTATCGTCAGCCTAGGGTCACTTTTCCTGGGCAGACTTGGCACGCGATGGAAGTTGAGAGAGAATGCGGCTCAAGAAAGCCGGGCGGCGAGACTCTGATTCAGGGCCATATCCCCCCATGTAGATATAAAGGCAGGGCGAAGGAATCTCCAGTCAGGGGGTACTGCAGTTTTCCAAATCTAGCCATATAGCTGTGGCTAACTGCCTGAATATTCCTGTTAGCCCATTTACATGACCCACGCCTCGTGCTGTAGACGTTCGCCATCATGTCTAGCCCCTTACTATCAAGTAAGGTCAACACTACCCATCTTGGCCTAGCCTTGATGATAGGAGCCGCCGTCTGCGGACTACTGTACGTCATCGCCTTCAAGCCCATATACAATCTCTTCTTCCACCCCCTGAGGAAGTACCCGGGTCCCAAGCTCTGGGCGGCCAGTCGCCTGCCCTACCTGCGCAACTGGCTGAGCGGCCAGGGCCCCCAGGGCATCCTGGCCCTGCACCTCCGGTACGGCGACATCGTCCGCGTCGCGCCCGACGAGCTGTCGTACCTGCGCCCGGACGCCTGGAAAGAGATCATGGGCCACCTGCCGCGGGGCGTCGTGGAGAACGAGAAGGATCCGCTCATGTTCAGCGGCATCAACCTCCTCGAGTCCCTGCTGGCCGCCCCGCGCGAGAGGCACGGGCAGCTGCGGAGCCTCCTGTCGCACGGCTTCTCGGCCTCGCGCATGAAGGAGCAGCAGCCCATCATCATGCGCTACATCGACCTCCTCATCGAGCGACTGCGCGAGCAGTCGTCCATTACCCAAGTCCCGCTCAACATGGTGCTCTGGTACAACTACGCCACCTTTGACATCATCGGCGACCTGTCGTTCGGCGAGTCCTTTGGCTGCCTCGAGAGCGCGACCCTGCACCCCTGGGTGGCTGTCGTGTTCCAGTGGATCAAACGCAACGCGCGTCTCGTGCAGATCCGGCGCACGGCTCCGGTCCTCGCCGACATCATCGACGCCCTCGTGGGGCAGCCGGCCACGGCCCAGGTCAAGGAGCATATAAACTACGTCAAGACCAAGCTCGACAAACGGCTCGGAACCGTGCACGAACGACCGGACTTTGTCGACTCGATGCTGCGCACCGACAAGGCCGGGCTGGCCCTCACGCGCGCCGAGCTCGAGGAGAACGCGAACCTCTTCATCATCGCGGGGTCCGAGACCACGGCCACCGTCCTCTCCTTCGCGACGTACCTGCTGCTCGTCAACCCGCAGGCGTTGAAGAGGGCCACCGACGAGGTGCTAGCGGCGTTCATGACGGAGGATGAGATCACCTTCAACAGCGTGCAGTCGCTCAAGTATATGATTGCCGTACTCGATGAGGCCATGCGTCTTTTCCCACCGGTCCCTGTCCCCATTCCACGCGTGACGCCACCGGGAGGGCGAATGATCTGTGGTGACCATATCCCCGAGAAGGTGTGTCTTCTACTTTCTCCTATCATATCAAATGCTACCTAGTCTTCTCCCATAGTATGGGTCATCATTGCCCGAGGTACCGTTACTATCCAGGCTGGTATGGTTACTAACCCACGAGGAACAGACCAAACTGGGAATCTGGCATTATGCCATGTACCATAACCCCGGCAACTTTGCCCTTCCCGAGGAGTTCCACCCAGAGCGCTGGCTCGGCGAGGACCCGCGATTCGCACACGACCACAAAGAATCTTTCGAGCCCTTCTCCCATGGCAGCAGGAATTGCTTAGGAAGGAAGTGAGTTGCAACCCCTCTTCTCTCCAGAATTGGGTAGCGACCAAGTGCCGCATAATCAGTTCATTACTGACAATATCATCCTTTTCCTATATAGTCTTGCCTACGCAGAGATGCGCACCATCCTGGCCCGGGTGTTGTTCAGCTTCGATATGCGATTGAGCCCGGGCTACGAGAGATGGACGGACGGGATACAGATCCACAATCTGTTTGAGAAACCGCCGCTGATGATCAATCTCACACCAAGAGGTGACCAGGAACGCGCTAGTCTGCGCTCTAAGCACTGAATGCGAGACTTAACAGTCACCTATCTCTTCCCCTTGTCATGGACATTGGATATCATATACAAACCGCGTTCCAAGAGAGATGAAGATGGGTTACAGGCAAGAATACATGTGCCCTAGAAGCACTTAGTATTGTACAACATGGCTAGAGTACAGTGAATCATGACCCTATTACTCTAAATTCAATACTTTTCCTTGGCCCAGAAAAGCCACTATTGTACTTGGTTCCCGAAACGTTTCCATCAGGTTTGAGTTCGCTTTCGCTTACGTGTGTTTTCCGGAAAGCCTTTCTCTACGTACTCAATCTCGCCGTCATCCTCCTCCTTTTTCCTATTCACCCTCACTAAAGCTCTCATTACTCTCGTTCTCATTGGAACACATGCACTCGCTTCCATCGCAGTCGCATGCCTCGTCCTCCAACATTTCCTCGGCCGCTAGGGACCCGACGTAAAGTACAGCGTGGCCGAACAACTGCTGCAGGTTCTTGTGCATGTCTACGTCGTCCCCGTCACCATCTTCATCGTGACTCGGCTGGGTTCGTACTGCAGGGCGTCGATTGTATTCAGTCGTCGTCCGGATAGAGCGGCTACAGCACATCCACCTACTCAGGGAAAGGTAACCCGGAACGACATACCTTGGAGAGCTGAGCCCTGGATGCAAGAGGTCCCTGGTCCCGCACCCATGCTTTCGTGCGGCTCTGGGCCTTCTTGGGTGGCGCGGCAGAGGGGTGGGGACCCTTGGAGTTAAGGTTGCGGCCCGTCTGCGGTGGTGGCCGCGGTGGCGGGATGGGACGCGGATCCGGCCCGCGCGGTCGCGACGCTCCAGTCGTTTGGCTTGGCGCATTTCATTTTGGGGGCTTCTTGATGGGGGGATTGTTCAAGTCTGCCAAGAAACTGATGAGGGAAAGAGGTTTTGGGATAACTGAGATTGATGGAATAGGGGATGGGTCTAGATAAGGTACGCACAGTGCGGCGACCCCGCCCCTTTTGTGGTGACAGTTGAGAACATGACGTATCCCAAACTCAAAATTCAGCGCGACCTTTGATTCAACCACCCAAATGAATCTCCAGTAGTCTGGATGAATCAGGGCTTCTTTGGGGGTAAGATACCGGCACCGGCCACCGTAAGTAGACCGCCGAACTTGTCGGTCAACAACACAAAGACGCACCAACCGAGATCAATGACCTTACCGTATGCTAATTTCTCAGTCTTACGTCATATCTTCTCATCCGATAGACATATATACTTACATAGTGTTTGTTTGTACAGGAATATTTGCGTGAGCTGCGTTTACTGCTCGAAGCTGTTCAAAAGCATCCTCATTCTTGACAATTCGATCGATTTCTATCATTCGCCGTAGAGCGAAACTTGCAAAGAGTCCAAGATCTACAACGTATCCTAGACACCGAGATGCTGGCTGGGCAGACGAACGGATCGAGTCGAGCCGTCAAAGCATCTTGGGTGAGACGCCAAAAGAAAATCTACCCGCTGAGTGTAAAATTATTGGAAGCACAGAGTGTGTTGAACACTGCATTTCAAGCGTGAGTAATCTCCGTTATCTTAGTATCCCATCCGCCCTTCTGTAAAAGGGGACCCATGTTGAGATGTGTGTATTCTAGGTCACAAGTGGTCACTGGCAACCGAATTGAAAGCCTACTACTTGCTCAACTCCCTGAAATAGGCATACAAACTTCCCTGCCAGCCTCGCCATCTTCGCAACAGAGGGCTACCATTGAGGGCATCAGGCCAGAGCAGACCGCTGGATACGAGTCACTACTTGAGGTGGCCTCAGTAGACGGAGAAGTGACCTAAATCAACCGGCATATGGAGCCTTCATCTCAAAGCCCAGGTGTGTGCAGCATGTTTGCTGGAAAAGAAGGTTTCGATCTTGACGGGATGGTTCTGGACAGCATTCGCCTCGCCTCAGAACTTTTGGGACACTACGAGGATTTTGCCAAACCTCAGCGCTACTGGGGAGGCATACGAATGAAAGAATTGTTTCCCATAAAGGAACTAACTCAAACTCCTGAAATTGGTATTCATGATAACAGGGAGCTCTATATAGATAGCGAATGAATCACATAAGCAGCCAATGAATTAGTAGTTCTGGGCCGAATTTCATGGATTAGGTACTCTATCGTGCCAAGGTGCCGCTGGTGATATCACTACGTAGAATGTCAGTAGGATATTTTGGTACTCAACGGGTTATACCGACAACAACCTATGTACAAAAGTAGAAATGACGCCACCATCTTATTCACAAGTAAGAACCAAAACCAGACCCATTGAACCGCCTCCTACGAGTCGGATCGGACACCTCAGAAGGAAGCGGACTTTAGTACAAATTCAGTCATGTTTAGACGCCCGAGATCATTTCTAGTGACCCTCCAGTGATCTGGCAGTGAGAAAACAAGTACAAAGAAAATAAGAATAGGGACAGTCACATCAAATCATTCAGGGCAGGTAGTTTTGAATGCAGCATCAACTAGTCTCCGAGGGCGCTGCGCATCCTCGTTTTCACATCCACTATTTGGGCCGTCACTTGCTGGGTGATGTACTCTTGTATGGATTCCGACATGTTCTCCTTGAGCCAGTCCGCCATGTACTCCTTCACCGTGTTCCCCATGTTGCCCTTCATCCAGTCCTCCACCTCATCACCAATCTCTGGCATCTGCTTCCCCAGCCTCTCGCACTCGTCGTCGAGCTCGCCAGTGTGGACGAGGAGAGACTCGATGGCCTCCTCGCTTTCGACTTGGCGTTTCTCCAATGTATCTTGGCTTTCCTCCAGCTCGTCGTGGCGTTCCTCCAGCTCCTTATTCCGCCTCCGAAGTGCCTTGATATCCTCCTGTAGTTGTTGGATTTGTTGTCGTTGTCGTTCGAGCTGGCACTGTAGGCGGCTTTCCGGTAGGCGGCTTTCGGAGCAGTCGAGACTTTGTAATAACTTTTCGGAGAGTTGGGCCGTTCTTGGATGCCTTCTTTTCGGGGTCGGGTGCAGATCAATGTCTTCGCTTCCGCAGTGCCACACGCGCTTGTTGGATGAAGAAGTTCCATGCTGTTGGTCGCCATCTTCGTAGGCGGGCGGGGCACAGTCGCGGGCGGGACTGTCGGCAGAAGCGGTTGTAGCGTCCGACCTGCCTTTCGACTGGTGTCCTTCGCTTGGGCTTTCTTCGTACTGCGGGGGTGAATCTCGGTATCGCGAGGGAGTGTCGACGGCAACGGTAGCAGCATCCGACTCGGTCGCGGCTGGTGTGGAAGGAGCGCAAGGCTCATCGTCGGGCGTGAAGAC
The DNA here is from genome assembly GCA_006508115.1 of Apiospora malaysiana. NCBI lineage: Eukaryota > Fungi > Ascomycota > Sordariomycetes > Amphisphaeriales > Apiosporaceae > Apiospora > Apiospora malaysiana. The sequence goes on from QUSE01000031.1 coordinate 2,473,471, forward strand.
GATGCCGCCTCTCCCATGGTATAGACTGCGCAGATCCACCATGCGTTCATACGCATGGCGCTGGGCAGCCGTTAAAGCGGGGAACTGCTGAACAGCCCGGGAAAACATCTGAAACTTCTTCACCGGCAATACATTGTGGGGCATGTACAGCGAGAATGACGAAGAGGTCGCGAGCGAGGAGACCGAGGACAACACGCGTCGCGCTGGACTATCGGGGTCGTCGTCGGGGTTGAAGTCGGTAGGCACGACGAGCTGGGCATGACTGTCTGAATGCAGTTGGAACTGGAGGCGCGTGATGAAGCGCGTGCCGCCCAGCCGCTCACGAACACGCTCAACACAGGGCGGTCCTTGGTCGCTTGTCGCGCTCGCGTCGCAAGTCGTGTGTCGCAGAGAGATGAGGCGATCAGGTGTGATCTGTACATAGATCATGATTTTGGTGGAGGAACTGTCGGTGATGGGGACACTGAGGCGAAAGAGAACCGACGTGGATGGCTTGTACAAGGCGTCGAGTTTAAAGGCCTGGTCGACGAATTCGGGGCTACGGCCATGATCATCTTCTTCACGTACTGCGAGGGCCGAGTGGGAAAAACGTGTTGTCTCGTCGCTTGAGGACATTTCGTATCGGCTCTTTTCCAATCTACTAGATGGGTAGCAAACAGGCACGGAGAGGGCGGATACTTACGGGAATCACGACTTCACCTCGTTTTCTCTTTTCCTCTGGGTCGGGCACACGGTTCGCAGCCGACGAGATGAGTTCCGAGGCGATCCCGACCCTACTCGAGGGGCGTTGGGGACTCTGGCGCGAGCAGTAGAATGACCGGGGCGACGGGTGACCGGACCAGGCATGCAGCCGCAAAGGCAACAAGGTGGACGGGTTCCGACGGGATCCCAATCCTACTCGCGCAGAGTCGGCCAAGCCAGCAGGAGCAGTAGAATGGCCGGGGCGACGGGTGACCGATCTGTGAGTTGTTTACGCGCGCGCAAGACTAGAGCAGAGAGAGTCGTAGGATGGAAGTAGAGAGAGACGCTAGAGTAGAGATGGTGGAAATGGTGATAGATGGATGGATGGAGATGGGGAAGTGACGGAATTGATGGTTGACGATGATTGACGATGCGATGGATGAATGAAAAAGATGGAGTTGCAGTTGGAATTGGACGCGAGATGAGATGACTAAGGAAATCGGGTGGCTGGGCTGGGCAGCTGGGCCAGTGTGATCAGTACTGGGCTAACCTATTTAGATTATAGTGGTTAGTTACAGTGGTTGCCTCAGGTAGTGGACCTGTTTGGGCGGCTAAAGTTAGGGTGGAGTTGACAGCACTGAAGGCAGACAGACAGTGGGGTCCAGGGTAATAGTGGGGCATCTGTCTAGTGTCCGGTACTTGGCAAGCTGGCTGCCTGCTGAACCCGGTGAACCTTAAACAACACCCATGTTACCAGACAGCAGAGGCGAAGGCAACGGCGACGGTGACGGTGATGGCGAGGGGCCAATGGATGAGATCTGGAGGCATTGAGGCATATACGAAGTAGCAAATTCGTTAGAAGCTGTTCTGTAATTGCATAATAAGTGAATATGGTCTCAAGAAAGGGAACCAACATTGAGTGTTTGTTGGCATGATAGATCCAATAATACTCGAGGTGGGATTGAGACGGGTAGCTGGGATGGAATCCAGGCACCTTGTATCAGCTACTATATATAGTATGCCTCATATTGAAATCTCCAGCCAGACCGCCTCTACTGTGCTGCCACCGCTGCAGACTGATAGGGCCAAGAAAAGTTCACAAGTTCACGTTACTCAAGCCGACCACTTCCACTACCACCACCACCACCACCATTGCCTTGTAAGTGAGCAGGCAGCAAACGGCCACCACCAAAACACATCCCCAACCCCGGAAATCCCACCTGACAAACGGAAAGTAAAATCCATCTTTCCTCAGCACGTGGAGAGTAGTTGACACTCGTCCCTTCCTTCTCACCACACACTCCCCTCGGCTTCCACACTTTCCACACCTTCCACACTATCAACATCGCCACCCAAGAGCAGAATAATGCAAACAAGACAAGAGCAACCTTGAACATGGAAAGACGGAATGTTTCTGTAATATGGGACCCAATCATGTTGCTGAGCGACCCATTTCGTTCGCCGGGCCATGCACCTTCATCGCCGAGCCATGCATCTTCCTCGCCGACGAACACACCTTCCCTGTCGAGCAACGCATCTTCCTCGTCGGTGCAGCAGCCGTCACCGCAGCCACAGAACCAGATGCTCCCCAACCACACCGACCTTGACCTCGACGCCGTGGCTTCGAGCGCCCTTCAGCAGTCCAACTCGGCCCTCAGGCGGTTGCCGCTGGAGATCCGCGACATGATCTTCGCCGAGCTCTGGGGAGCCGCCGGCGACCTTATCCACATCATGTATCGTGGGGGCCGCTTTGTGCGCACGGAATGTATCTGCGACCCCGTCGCTGACAAGGACCGCCTCGACAGGGATTACGACTTTTACCGCCATCATGTTTTCCGAACCGGACCTCGTTTCGTGGAATTCCTGAGACGGTACGAATCGACGTGGGGTTACCACTGGAGATGTGAGGAGAATTGTGTGGGACTCCTCAAGAAGTTCGAAGTTCAGCAAGAACAAGAAGCAAGAGAACAAGACGCTGCCGCTGCCGCGGCCGCTGCTTCCTCCGAGACTACATCACCACCAGTTCCCAACACTCGTTGCTGCTGTCACAACCATCGATGGGAAGGGTTGTCATGGGCCGCCGATCCCTGCCCATCGTGGTTCGCCGTCCTCATTTCTTGTAAGTGGCTCTACCTGGAGCGCCGCGCCGACATCCACCGCTTCGTCCGCTTCGCTATCCACGACGATGTCACCTTGAAGCACCTCCTCCTCCCTCAGCCACGCCGCCCCGTGATCCCCTCGCTGCTCCGCCACGCCACGACTGTCGACCTCATTATGAGATTCCGTCTTCACTATGGCGCGAGGGAGATATCATCCTGGGCAACGTGGCGCATAGCTGAGCTCAACCAAACCTGGAAACAGTGCTGCGCCGCACTTGAGAAACTCGTCGCCCAAAAACACATCATGTCACCCAACCACCACGGCGGCGGCGGTAACTTGGCGTCCGTCAATCTATGGATGGACACGGTGCACCCCGGCGGGCGAGCCATTTTCTGGGACGTGCAAGATGAGGACCAGGCTCTGGACCCGTACCCCTTCGGACCGGCCCTGACCTCCGTCCTCAACCTTGACCTACCCGAGACGTCCACGGGACGAAGCATCCAGAAAGATGATCGACTGAAGATGAATAACGCCCTAATCTCTTTGGGCGTGGTGGCGCTGGCAACGGAGAAGGGGGCCGGCGGGGTACACTCGATCCAAGACACACTTCCCCAGGGGCTCATGCAGCGATTGCGCTTGCTTAAGGAGGCTCCCATGGTGGTCGACTATATACGCCAACTCTGAATCACCGTTGAGAGGGTTTGCGCACCGGATACTGCCATCAAGGTTTCCGTCATCTATTGGAGTCATACTTGTGGCTTGGTCTTTGGGTTTGGAAGGCATGGAGTATGACAACTTCTTTGTTGAGCAGGAAATTGTATAGTATATGTTGAGTGACTCGGTTTGCTGGGCCAGCCTGGTTGATGCGATGCATGTATAGAAGGAGGCTCTCCGGGCCGGCTGGATGCAAGGAGGAAATGTCTAGAAACAGACTTGGCGGCTCTCTGTTGTCTTGATACTCGACATGATTCAGGCAGCTATGATAAACCTGGATACTTTGCCCATCCAAATGCGTCACCTAAGTGCTACTTGTACTCAACTTGCTATTGAACGGCATCCGAATTTGTTCCATGCCTTTCTCACGCCGTAGGTATGGGAACCCCTGTGAAGATGAACGCCGGTGCAAGATGTGAAATGATACAGAGAAACCAGCGGTGGCCGATCCCCGGCATCAACACTCGAGAACCTGCCGCTGTCCATCCTTCCTCAGGCACGAGTAGTACTTGCCCTGCGGCTCTCGCTTCCGCAGCTCCTGCAAATAGTGATCATCGTCTAAGCAATGATGCCCCACGGAGAAGCAGCCAGGGCAGATATCGTAGTACACGGCGACGAGGCAGCGGCCGCAGTGGTAGTAGTGGTCCGCCGTGGGCGCCTGGCAATGGCGACAGCGGATGTTGATGGGCCAGGCGACCATGTTGTCTTCTGTCGGCTCGTCGTCGGCCTCGTGAACACCGAGCTCTCGGAACATGTGGGTTTCAGTGACATCCACGGGTGGGAACTCTTCGAGGAGGCACCACACAGGGGGGCGGTCTTCCGGCTTCTCGGCGCGGCACATGGCGATGATGAGATTCATGAAGGGCGGGGCCGTGGTGGGGTCTATAGGGGGCAGTGGCTCAGTGTTGTCGAGCTTGGCTCGACTCTCGTGGTCGTCGTGGTCTTGTACCTCGTGGACTGTCGATCGATAGACGGCCTCCTCGTTCGCGGCGATGCACCATAGAATCAGGCCTAGCTGGTACGTGTCCGTGGCTGGCTGCACCGGTATAGCCAAGGGCGACCCATCCGACGAGGTGTTCCCCATTCTTCGACACTCTGGCGGGATCGAGAGGTCTTGCAGGTCATCAGCATACGTGAAGGAGTCTCGGAAGCTGTTGAGGAAGACCACGTCGTGTTGTTCGTCGATGTAGAGGCCGTTCCGCAGAAACCTCCCCAACGAGCCATGTCGAAAACCACGGGAATGCAGGGTCGAGATTCCGTCAATGATCTGCCGGCACCACCGTTCGCGACGAGGCCAGTCTACGACCGTGCCATCTTGTTTCGCACGATATACGGCATCGAGTAGTGGACCCCGGGATGGGTTCCGGCAGAGAAAGCCAGTGACAGTATTGTTGGCGTCCTCGACCAGACCAAGAAAGGATTCAAAACCGTGTTCTTGATGCAAGGCATACAGGATTTGCAAAGCATAAGACTCCTCGTCCATGTGGTCATCTCGGGCGTCGAAGCGAACGTGGATCGCCCAACCCAGTTTCAACTTTGCTTGGAGTCGGACCGCCTCGTACTTCCATGAAACACGGCCGTGTAGCAGCTCCCTCTCTTTAAATCTGGGACATTTCATGTGTTTCGCCGTTTCGGAGATTTTCCGTAGGTACTGTTGGGTTCTACGTCGCTCTGGCGGGTTAGACTCGATGCGGAATTGGCCCCGCTGGTGGCCCAGGAACAGTTCGATCTGAGCATCTTGCGGCAAGTCTTCCTTCCCATGTAGGAAATGCTGTAGTTCGTCCATCAGTGTAGCGGGAGGCTCGTAGGCCTTCCTGTATCCTATGCTTACTGGCTTCGCCCTCAGTGCGGGCCAGTAGAGGGAATCTCTGTTGATCTCCATATGTAACTTGATACGGGTGTATTGTCGTCGGTGGGCAATTATCAAGGCGTAGTAGACATCTCGGCGGTTGTTTGACTGTGATATCTCCATGGAGTCGTAGATTACCAGTGGGTTCCATTCCACCTCGTATGTCTCTGGGATGAAGTTACGAGAGCATTCAAGTGAACTAGCAAGATCAGACCGCCGCGTATGTATGCCGCAGCGCTGCAGGGTTATGGAAAATTCTCCGCCGCGTGACTTGACGCTTGAGGATTCAGTCTCGCTTTCGGGTAAAGCAGCTCGCCTTGATTTGGAGACGTTGACTTCAGCCGCCAGTGCCCCAGTCTCGGAACCTCGAGTCAGGAGCAGGGTTTCAATTCGATCCAGACGGTAATCCTGGGACCTACAAATGGTAAGTATCTATCAAAGGATGTGACCCGATATACGCTACAATGGCAAAATGCCGAAGATTACTCACATTAGAAGTCCAATATGCAAGGTACATTGCGCTTGTGAAAGCGCTTCTCGAAGGACATTTATCCTCCTCCGGTGCAGCACCCAGGCTGCCTTGATCTGTACGCTTGACTCTTTCGTCCTCCCAGCTAGTATCTTCGTGTCTAGGAAGTCGACAAGCTCTTCAGCACGGCTCCGCGTCTGTGCTATTGCGGTTGACAGGTAGTGATGGGCTTTTCCGTCGGAACGCTGCTCGAAGGATTGGAGAAGCGTTTGTAATTCGTCGAGAAGTTTCTACATATCTTTATCAGATATTGGAGCGCAGCTTGGACGCCGTGAAAGGCGACCTGTCATACTTACCGCCAGACCATGCATCTCAGCTGGAGCGTCCTTCCATTGTCGCCTTATATCACGCACACAATCCACGGTCTTGTCTACAACCGCCACCAAAGTCACCACACTGGCAACGAGACCGACAGGCTCCATCGTGGGTTCGGACTGGCAGTCACAGCACCATCTTTTGATCGGTCATATCGAGGCGGGGTAAGATGGTAATCTGGGAAAACGAAACACCAAGAACCGGGACGCGGGCATGCGTATGCTTATGGGCAAGGTTCAGAGTGCCAGTGGCAAATCTGCATGTCCAATCAGAAAATCCCTTGAGTCTGGGCCCATCTAGAGAAAACGCCCGACGTCCAAATGTCTATATCATAGCCACTAGCATAGCCCCAGATTAAACGAAAACCGCGTCGACTATTATGTGTTACACAACATGACTCTTCCACCCCTCTCTCCAAAACTGACAAGCGGTGAGAAACGGGCGGCATATTGCATTAGATGGCGGTGCGCAATCAACTTAAGGTTCATCTGGGTGTGGCCTATAAGGATGAGGTCCTATGTTGTGTCTCTCGGTGGGATGCGGCGACGTGATATGGTGTGTGTCAAAGACATGGATGACCCTGGATCCCACAAACGTCTGAAGTCCGCCTTGTTCTACCGAAGTTATATCTAGCGAATGAAAGCCCGGGCATACTGGCTTCCATCGGATGTTGTAGCACCCTTTGAAGGCCCATGTAACGTCATAAGGCGCAAGCCGAAATCTCTGTTGTCTATGGTTGGTAGTGATGTCTCAATGACGATGACTTGCTGCACAGGCTGCTTACGAATATCCCGGCTTTGAATAGCATTGGCTGACTGGCTTGTCAAAGGGTGTAGGAACACTTAGCGATGGTTGTATTGCAGCTTACATATCATTCGACATGTCGATGCCGAAACGTGTCGTATGCAGGCGTGCAGGCAGGTAGAGGCACATGCTCTACACCGGGAACAAGGTCAACAGACCGACTGCTTCTCAGGTTCTAAGAAGAGACAGGGTCCGGGTTGTTCCAATGATAACCGATCAATATGAGTTTTCATTTGTGCGCCTTGCTAACATAATCAATGAAATCCTTCAGGGGCCTCCAGATGCAATCTGTGTAGGCTAGACCACGATAGTGTAGCCGTGTGGGTGAGGGACGTCCGGTCTCAAGCATCATTCTGTGATACGTCATGGTTGCCTGGAAGTACAGAATAACCCTTTGTGCGATGTCGATCATATTACTGACCATCCTTAGTTGGCCAGGATCCCCGCATCGATATCGAACTATGCTGATGGTGTCTAGGAAGACCTCCTTTCAATGGTAGGGTGGTGGGGAAGAATGCTCGCCAGGCTGCGATATACGTTGCGTCTTGCATGCAACTGAAGAGGCAACCCGAAAGAATCTCTGGGCTGTCTGGTTTAGGAAAGGCAATATGACCGTTCGTTTGTGGTATTGGGGGTCAGGGTCAGGGGGTGGACGTTGCCCAATCAAATTTGGTTGTTGGTTGTGGTTATGTCGATCGGCTTGTTGTGCCCGACAGGATTTGGATAGAAGTCCTACAGTCAGGCTACTGATTAAAAGAAATTGTGTAGGGGAACAGAGGGCCGCGAGGAGTCTGACTTCTTCACCGAAAGTGACCATTACGCGCCGAGTAGGCGTCCACAAGAACAACCGGACAGGCTTGATTGATGGTCATTGGAGGTCACTAATGCAACATGTAGCAAACCATATTTTGGTGTGGCATCACGGTATGGTTTCATATAGGATACTGTCCTAAAACGTCACTGGGCAGGCGTTGTTGACATTGCAATCTGCCTTGTTGCCTGCCTGGAAGACCTGTCAGCCTGTCAGCCTAACGCCTACTTGGACAAACACCCCTGTTCCCGGCACTGTCCGGCAGTTATCACCATACAAGTCCGACCAGACGGAATAGACGGGCCCGATTGCCAGCAAATAAGGCTTTGATTGGTCGTCTTATACACGTCTTCGAGTTCCTGATGGATACGGTGAACCTTCATTGCGCGCAATTCCGTGTCCTCTAGGATCCGATACAGTCCATATTACTCATGTGCAGACGTGGGTTCCAAGCTATCCTCACGCAGCGAGTAGCTTGACTCATTGGTGATAGAACAGGGACTTGATCTCGAGTGCTTCTTGATATGCCGTTGAGCCGGGCTAGCCTGGTTGATCCGGTATAAATAGCGATGGCAATTTGAACACGTACCTGAGTCCAACAGTATTATATATTACGTGTGTTTGCTTTCCCTATAAAACAAGGATACTAAGTGACCTGGTCAGTGGATACCTCCTATTATAGTCTCCGCTGGGTTAGGTGACTTGAGGGTTTCTGCACGGGCTATGTGATCTATCAATATCGCACTCACTCTTACCCGAGTCTGAACCTCTTTTTCGCATAAGTAAACACTGAGCTCACCTACTGCCATGTTCTGTTACACATTGACATGACATTTCATTTCCCCGTTCAGAAATATCAGATTACACGAGACTGGCAGCTGACTGACACGAGCACGATCCTGGTTATTCCAAAATATCAATCGCAGCAACTAACCTACCCCAGCCGAGGTTTGCTATATAGCATCGGTTCTCGACTTTACAGACCACGAGGCCATCAATGTGTGACTGGCATCTCGGTTCAGGTGAGTGCATTTACTTGAAGTGCCTAGATCCCCAAAGGATCAAACTGGCAGTCAAGTAACTGAGCCCTGAATGCTTCTGTGGCGGTGGCGCTCTATGAGGCAACATTCATGGGATGGCGTTGTCAGGGTAATGCCAGACGCCAAGATGGAAGAGGGCAGACATTATCCTTAGAAGACACCCATATGACGTTGTACCAATGTGACTATGAGGATTTCAATGAATGATCCAATGCGAACTGTTGACTTTCCTCAGTTTTGGTGATTTGACGGGGCTGCGAGTTTACATCATCGCAATATCAGGTCGGAGTTGTATAGGCCGGGGGTGAGATGAGAGCGAACCCACGACAGACTGCTCATTCCATCCGAGAAGGGCATCCGAAACTTGCCTGTTGTCGGATGTGAGCTGGACGGAGAGAAGCAGTCCCGTATGGATAACGGCAAAATCCCGCATCAAAAGAACTTCCGGATCTTTATCCAAGTCCTCCCCATTCGACGTGCCGAGCTTGAGCAAGGCCGGGGCCGTCACCATCCACCGGTCGCTCAGGACCTCGGGATTGCTCCAGACACCGTACCCAGCACGGTTGAACTCCCAGTCGATCCGAGCGCCCTGACTGGAGATCTCGGCGTCCAGCTTCACGGCCTGCTCGAAGATCTCGGCAATGCGAACCTGGCAGCTGTACTGGTCGTCGAACCGGATGTGCGAGAATAGTACGGTCGGGAAGGCAGCGGCACAAGTTTCCCTAATGAATTGCCTGACCTGTTGCCTACGTTCCGTGTTGGCCATCTCCTGACGGGGAGGGGCCTGGCCGGTAGGGAAACGATTCTGGGACAGGAGAAGAGAGGCGGTCGTGGCCCGCCAGATGTGCATTGTGCAGAGGATGGGGAGCAACTCAGCATTGAGGCGCTGGCTATCTTTGGGGAAGGCTACTCATCTGTTAGCTGATTACCATACGACGACTGTCCGATACGAATCAAGACTTCTCATGCCGATAACAGAGCCACATACCTTGTTTAGAACGGCGCCAAATGTTCTGCAGGGTATCCATCTCCTGCCCCGCCCACACAAACTTGCCAAATGCCTCGCGCACGATGATGTACCACGTGTATGCCTCCATGGTGGCCGCCGTGACTCGCAGTCCGTTCTTGACGGCCACATGACCGAACGTAGCTATGTGTCGGAGCTCCTTGGGCGACCACTGACTGGTAGCCGACGTATGGATGAAGAGCTGGGCAAAGGCTTTGATTGAGTGGCGGAGCTGGATGGTTTTTTGTATTAAGCGATCGTATTTCAGGTCTTGAAAGACCAGGGTGTTCTTGAAGCGACAAATTGCAGCCAGTGCCCTCTCAGCAACGGCACGGTGCTTCTCGGCGCACATCCCCAGGGCCTTGCACTTCTGGGCCATGCCGATGCTCTGGACGTCGGACTTTGCCTGTAGGCTTTTGTTTTCGGACTGAGAATGTGCCAGTTGCTGTGCGAGCATGGATTCACTTACCGTGAGCTGCAGGACCTCGGCCTTCAGGTGGGCGATCTCGGCGGCGTGCTTGACAGACTGACTCCTCGGAGTGCTGCACGACCTAGCCTCCCATCTTAGTCCGGATGGCTTCCACCTGTGAGATAACATGCTCTTTCAATGTAACCCGGACCTCGTCGTCATAGTCTGTTGTATCCAAGAGCCCCAGTCAACTTTCTGTAAAGCGCCAGTAGCATCGATTGAGGCACTTACTACTCAAGTTGGCCTTGACACCACCGTGACTTGATGCATCTTCATGGAGAATTCCATCATCACTAAACTCGCAAAAGTCCACCCAGTCGTTGTCACGATACTTCTGTCCTACCAGATCCTTATACCTACCGGACTATCCCAAGACCAAGTGGCAGAGGAGAATGATCTTTACTTGCTCTTCGAAACAACATAATCTCGTGTCGATGTCACGGTTCTGTCTGGGTCCACCACGAGAAGATGGGCACCTGATACAAGTAATCACTGTTTTCAGGACTGTAGTGGGATATGAGATAATATCAATGTCACCTACAATGCATATTCAAATGCCGCCCTAACTCGTATGAGAAATCCATATCAAGCGTTTTCTCGAATGGAGTGACCGGCATTATGCCTGGACAAGTAGTCTCGATAGGTTTTCAATTCCGGTGCCTTGGAATCGTGGGTACTGTTTCATCGGACAACACCAATGTCAATGAAAAGAGAATGGCCGATTGAATCATCAGACGATCTTGCAGTCGCTGTAACTTCCCGCGTATAGTTGTCGTGCCGTCCATACATCTGAGACATGGGGGTTTGGAAGGCATTCATGATTTGGTGTGTAATCGGTGGGTGTGATGGCCCGAGTCCAATCGGGATGCCCGGTGGTTCGCATCTGCTGACGGCCATTCTTGCAGGGATAGGTGCTGGGCTTGGCGCCGCGATGACACCCGTCAGCAGCGAGCTTCCTTGTTCCCGAATTTCAGGTTGCCTGCCTGCCAATGAACGCATACGTATGCACATGGCTGGATGCAGCTGTCAGCACCAGCCCCAAAGCAGCAGCCGATATGTATCCTGGAGAAGAGCGGCTGAAAGAATCCCCAACACGTCAGCCTTGGCAAAAACGCGTCAGCCCATGGGGAATCAATCCGGCGAAGATATCACTGCCTTAATCGTGCTATTCCCCCGCACCATCTGAAAACACGATGTTCCTTCTCCCCTTTTCTTCATAGACCAAACAAACCTCAACTTCAGCATCTCGAGCTAAGCTAATTACTTCCCATGTGGATATTTTGAATTGACCCCACCAACTATAGCAGTCTCCACCGTGTCGGCAGATACTGGGCGAAATGGGCGAAAAGGACGAATCCAACTTCATTGCGACCTGCGCAAGCCTGGCCCGATGGGCCGAATCGGGGTCCAGGGAGATTGACGCACTCGTAGACGACACCAGCACTGTCTCCGCCGCACCCCCAAAATATGGTCGCGAAGAACATTTGCGGCTGCTATGGCCCCTTTCCGGCCTTCTGCGCCAGCTCCGCGATGAGGCCAATCGTGTCCGAGTCTTTCTCGAGGGAGGAAACACACCCATGAGGATATCTCCCAAACTCCAAGCCTTCTTCTCGGCGCACCTGACGGAATGCGACGGCGCGGGGGCGGTCATGGCCAAGCAGCTCATGCGGCTCGGTCAAGATACGCCGCCGGAAACCATCAACTCAGCAACGGTACAGCAGTATGAGTCTTTTGTGAAGGCGCTTTTGTTGTTCCTTGACCTCATTTCGCGGAGCATACGGCAGTAAGTCCCACCCCCCGCGGCTGTGTCAATGGGCGGTATGGATATTGACGTAATCTAGCCACTCGATAGTGAGGCAGGAAGAGGAGCTTGAAGATGAAGATGCAAAATTGCTTATGATAAGAATCGGAACTTCATGCCGAGCGATGGCGAGATCAGGAAGCATTCTGCTCGAAAGCCCAAGCGGCCGTTTGTCTTCCTCTTCGAAAGAAGCCACCTCTTTCGACTCCCTCCCTCCGTTATACGAGGCCTCTCAGCCATTCCAAGACTCTTCACACCAAGCCTCAAACGGTTCCATCACGTCTACGGCGACGGCCAACCATCACCACAGCGCCAGCGCCAGCGCCGGCACAAGCACCAGCACAAGCAAAGACCGCTCGTCCACGGGCTTCAAGGGCTTCTTCTCCAAGCCATTCCGCGCCGCAACAGACGCCCTTCGCCCCAAACCGGAACCCCTCGTTGCGCCACTCTGCCAAGCCGCCACCTACGGCAGCGTGGCACAACTCAAGTTCCTGCTGGCCGAGGGCGCCAACATCAACGGCCGCGACGAGGAGGGGCAGACGGCCCTGATCCGCGCCATCGCCGCCAATCAGCTGGGCACCCTCGAGTACCTCCTCCGATGCGGCGCCGACCACGTCGTTTGTGATGGTGGCTCCATGTGGTCAGGGGGAAAGCCGCCCCTGTTCCACGCCATCGAGTCGGAGAACGGTGGGGCGATCGATTTGCTCCTAGAATACGGCGCCTCGGCCAACCAGCGCCACGAGTGGGGCGAGCCCTACTTCGCGAGTCTGATCCGCGGCGCGACACCGCCCGAGTGGATCGAGCTGCTGCTCTCGCGCGGGGCCGACGTCAGCATACTCGACAACTGGACACAACCTCTCGTCGTCGTGGCTCTCAAAGAACGGCAGCCCGCCGAGGGAGGCGACGACCGCGAGGAAGTGGTGAGGCTGCTTCTCCGCCACGGGGCAAGCCCGGACACGCGGGACATGAGCGGGTACCCGCTGATCCACCTCTGCGCGGTACAGAAGCGCGAAGGGCTGGTGCGGCACCTGCTCGAGCTCGGAGCGAATCCGAATGCGACAGATATCAACGGCACGCCGTTGCTGGTGACGGCGGTGAAGCAGCATGACCGGGCGCTGGTGCAGATGCTGCTGGAGCACGGAGCGGATGCCAATGCAAATGACATTTACCTCACGCACATCTTATTGGTGGTCTTTGGGGACAGCAAGCTCGCGCACGCGGATAAAGTGGATATCATGGAGTTGCTTCTCCAGCACGGGGCCAAGCCGCAGAAGGCGCGGGATTCGTGGAACGTTACGCTGCTCGAGAAGGCGCTCCTGCCCTTCTGTGAGGCGATGGATCTAGACAGAGCGTCGGCTGCGGAAGATGCTGCCATTCTTCTCCAAATACCTGAGCTTCTGCTGAGGCATAGCGCCGATCCGAATCAGCGGCTCACGACGGCCAAGAAAACGGGGTACGGGAAGGAGGCGCCAACGCTACTGACATATGCGGTGGAACAGGCGCGGAGTTGGGAACTGGTGGAGATGGCGCTGCTATATGGCGCCGATGCGAACCTGGCCGACGACGAGGCCGACAGACACAACCGCACGCCGCTGGCCCTGGCGGCGCGGGCCGGGGACCGGCGGATGGTGGAGATGTTGCTGGAGAAGGGGGCCAGGGTGGAGAGAGGGGCCATGTCGGGGTCGGGCACGGTGATGGAGACGGTCGTGAGGTCGGGCAATAATAAACCGGAGATCGTGCGGTTGTTGAAGGCATGATGATGTCTTGAGAAGATATGGAAGTAACGATTCATGTACAGTAGGGAGTATTGGACAAGCCAGCCTTCCTTCGCGAATGGCCTTTTGTAGCGGCTCATGGTACCCTAATTGTTTGTGTAGTCCGATATCATTTCCTTGGTCGATTGATTGCTTTCGAGTCATACTGAATTCCAAGGCGTCGTCATATACTGTTGCCGATCTGATTGGTAACTCATCTTGCTGCATGGGGGAGGAAAAGATTCCCATGGCCAAGGCGCAACGATTGCGCAACTATGTATTTCCCCCCTGTGCCACTGTCGCTATTCACAGACGTCGAATAAAGGTTTAGGCGCAGGGCGGAAACGGTCCCGACAAACTCGTCCGAAGATTGAGGTTTGGCGCCGAGCCTGTCTCAATGACAGCAAACATACATACCTTATCCAGACGTTCCGTTAGCCCGGATGTTGGAAATGTTGACTTTTGGCTCAGAGACCAGCTGAAATCGAGCGAAACTCCGAAATCGACAAGCGAAGATCGCGGTCGACCGCATACGACTTGGCCTTTGACTGCATGGAAGATGCTCAAGTTTCTGCGAGGCGTTTCCTCCAGTGGTGCAGGGAGGGGTTGCTGCTATTAATAGCTTTGTTGACGCGGGACCCAAATTGCTAGCAGCGCCGCTAATTCAGGGACGGGGTTTGGGATAAACTCAGTTACAGCAGGGGCCCGGAGCTAAGAATCGAGGTGCAGCAAGGCGCTGGATTGAATTTCAGGTTCTAGAACTCGCCTTACGCAAGACAGCTGGAAATATATGGCTAGAAGTTTGTCATTGCCACCAGCAGCAAGCAATTGGTAAGAATTCTCGGCTCCAAGTCTGCCGATTGTCATGTTGGGTTCTTACTGACGCGTAGTGGCGACAGATCCTTGACAGAATCTGCAGAAGCCGTGTATTAGTCGGGGCACCGGGGCTGTGCTAATCGAAGGGGCCGAAGTGGATGTCGCTATCGTGTGCACGCCAACTAGTGGACGGGGCCGATTCGCAAGCTCAGTAAGCAGCCTTGACTTTTGAGACATGGGATCGGTTCCTGTGAGATTTCTTATTAAGTCAGTCGGCTGCATGAGAAGCTGAACTCCCCCCTGGCCAACTAAGGTGACATAAGTACACCTCCTCACACTAGAGTCGTAGGGCATTACTATTCTTATCCAACGCGGTGCCCGAAAAGTGCACTTTCGCTCAGAACTAGCCACCGCTATGGGGAATTGATCGGCCTTGGACCAATCGTCGGCCAAGTCAGTAAGCTATCTAGTTAGCTCCGATCGATCCTCGCCTGGTATATACTTACTAAGGACCGGCACATTTGCGGCTGACAATGTTAAGATGAAGACGATCCCCTCCCAGCCCTGTCGCCCAGGGCTTTTCCATATAATAGACGGCAGCCTAATCAGACTCTTACGGAAAGAAATATCCAATCCACACCCTCTTTCCATCTTCACTGTCCTTCACTTGAGTTGTTGTTGTATCGTGATTCCAACTAGTAATAATTGCCACCCATGTTAGGTTCCCTCCCCATCGCCTTCCTGGCTGCCACGGCCAGCGCCGCGAGCATCTCGGCCCGTGCAGACCCCGTCCGCCCCCGCTGGCAGCCGGGCAGCACGCCGATCCGCGGCGTCAACCTGGGCTCGCAGTTCATCATCGAGCCGTGGATGGCGGCCGACGCGTGGCGCGACATGGGCTGTGGCAGCGCCGGCGACGAGTGGACCTGCGTCCAGAACCTGGGCCAGGAAAAGGCCGACGCCGCCTTCAAGAAGCACTGGGCCTCCTGGGTCACCAAGGACGACATTTCCAAGATTGCGAGCCTCAAGCTCAACACCGTCCGGGTTCCCGTTGGGTTTTGGATCAAGGAGGATCTTGTCGACCGCAAGAACGAGCACTATCCCAAGGGTGGTCTTGAATACCTCGACAAGATTGTCGGTTGGGCTAGCGATGCTGGTTTGCAGATCATCATCGACTTGCATGGAGGACCGGGCTCGCAGAGCAAGGACCAGTCGTTCACTGGACATGTGAGTTGCCTCTTCTCTTCCTCTTCTTCTCCATCAGCCGTCGTTTTCCTACGCATTCTCAATCCGTCCTCGAAATCCAAGCTCTGTATTTGCTGACCGCCACCCTTGCCATCACTCTAGGGCACCTCGAACCCCGGCTTCTACACGCAGGCCAACTTTGAGCGCGCCAACAAGTTCCTCGAGTGGATGGCCGAGCGCATCCACAAGAACAAGGCCTACCGCAACGTCTACGCCCTGCAGGTCATGAACGAGCCTGTTCACGCGGGCGAGTTCCCCAGCCAGGCCGCCGACATGATCAAGAACTTTTACCCGTCGGCCTGGTCGCGCATCCGTAACCGGGAGAAGAGCCTGGGCGTCGCGGCCAAGGACCAGCTAAACATCATGTACATGGGCAAGTCCTGGGGCTCCGGCGACCCCGCCGCCAACCTCCCCTCCGACCACGCCCTCATGTCGACCGACGACCACAAGTACTACAAGTGGGACCCCAAGTTCGGCTCGCAGTCCACCCGGCAAGACTACATCTCTGCGGCGTGCAGCGACAACAGCCACGGCCAGAGCGTCGTGGGCGAGTGGTCCCTGCAGGTGGCCACGGACGACGGCAACGACAAGAACTGGTCGCCCAAGAACAACGAGAACAACCAGGACCTCAAGAAGTTCTACCGCGAGTTCTGGGGCGCCCAGGCCCAGGCCTACGAGAAGGCCGGCGGCTGGGTCTTCTGGAGCTGGAAATGCAACTGGATCGGCGGGTTCAGCGAGTACCGCTGGTGCTACGAGGCGGCCGTCGACGCAGGGGTCATTCCTAAGGATGCTACGAGTGCCAAGTCGGTTTCGCCATGCAAATAAGCTTGCGACAGCTTTGTTCCCCTCGAGTTGGAAATGACGCTAGTGGCTTCCTGCTGTGATTGTCTAATGCCGTCTTCCCCCCTTTCTCCTTTCTCTTTTCTCATCTCCACACTACCGTGTGCGATGGGTTTCCACTATTATTGTAAAGTTGTACATAACGTTACGTATTCGAGGCTTTTACTTTGGCACACCCTTTTCACGTGATTTCCATATTCATGAACGCGGTCCTTGATTGGCGTCATATTAGCCATATATTTAGATGGGATAGACTTGCCGTTACCCACAGCATGATATCCATCTAGACTACTCGGTGGCCATGTTCATGCAATGTATTGTTGAACTCAATGTATCCCATAATGTGGAGGCAGACTCTTGGAAAAAGGTGGCTGTTATCGAAAGGTATCCTTTCCCCCGCACCAGGTAATTCTCATATTTCACTCCGTCACTCCCTCACTCTTCACACTCCTTCGAGTCACTAGATACATCGCTCTTGTACTTGAAATCGTATTATCTAATGTCTAGGGCTGCTGGTTCCCCCCTTCTCGGAGCCGATTGTATTCCTCGCGAGCAAGGGTCATTTGACGAATCGCCTCGTCATGCGCTCCGCCACCATCGTAACTCGAACCAGGAATCGGCACAATCTCCCCGTTGTTGACAGTGTGGGGCGAAATGTATACGACGCCATTGGCATGGTTGTGTATCATGACTGGAGTGTAGGGATTGCCCGCGTCCATGTTGCCTGCTATCGTCGTCAGGTGGCCGCCGGTGAAGGATATGACGGATCCTGAAGAAGAAGAAGAGGCGGAGCCGAACGATAGAGCACTGCCCATCTGGCTCTGTATGTTGGTACGGCCACTGGCAATGCTGCTGAAAGATGAGCGGGTAGCCGAGGATAGGGTGGAACTTGCGTCGCTAGACTGATTGCTCCTAGCGCTGTTGCTGATGCTGCTGGATGTTCCGGGAGCTCCGCCGTTTCTGTTGTTATAGAACAGGGTACCAAATCGCTGGAGGAGACTAGGTGGATAATCAGAAGCGCCTCCGGACTCGTGGCTACTAGACGAACTGGATGATTGACTTGAAGGAAACGAAAGAGATAGTGGGCTGTCGTTTATCATGTTCACAGAGGAGGCTCTGTCGGAGTCGGCAGGAGAAGAAGATCTCTCCGTGTCCCCTAACCCGGAGCGGCGAGGATAACCATCGTTACGTCCTTGCTGCATCTTGGATGGTGATTCACCTTGTAGTTATTGGTGGAAATGGTTTTTTTTCTTTTGTGTCGTTACCTGATGAAGCTTCTCTTTTGGTCAATGATGTTTGGTGTTGATGCTTGGGGATCTTGCGGAAACCACATTCGTAGGTCGTCTTGGCTTATATACCTATGCCCAAATCGGGTCGCCATATGGTGTGGATTGCGTAACTCTTTGGTGACTTGTAGCTTCTAGAAATTTGTCGAACATGCAAGCGCTATACCAGAGACACTACTTCTCCGGGGTTCTAGTAGAGATGCGGTGTGGATGTTTCAGAAACTCCTTGTTCAGCAATACAGTTTTGATACTTACACTAAACAGAATATTCGCGTAAACTTAGATTGGAACTGCACTTGTTTGACTGTTGTGATGGTGAATAGCAACATGGTAGTTGTCTGCTTTGCTGAACAAAAATGACAAGTATGGAGATACTTCAAAGCTCTCTTGCCCAATCAACACGTTCCTCTCACATCTCGCGTTCTACCCTAAAAATGGCGCACCCGCACTTGTGTCTCGCGGTAAACCTCCCATGGTTATTGCGACTCTCATCAGCCTTGTTCTCCTTCCTCTAGTCGATTCCAGGCTCTCGCGCCTTCAAAGGCTACAGGAGCCGGTCATGCCCTTCAACTTATTCAAGCGCTGCCCCACACGGGACCCCAGCTTAGCGACGTCCTCGGCCTTCATGCCGCGCCGGATCTCGGCCGCTTTGGTGACGCGGGCCACGTCGCCCAGCGCCAGCGGGGCCAGGACCAGGTTCACGATGGCGAGAGGCGCGTTGTCCGGGTCGTCGACGATGGTGTAGATGTCGAAGGCCGCATTACCAGCGGCACCGACCACGGCGATGATGGACGCGACGTCGGCCAGCTCCGCGACGGAGCCCAGGACCTCACCCGCGATGGGCACCAGGAACAGGATGGCGCCCACGAACGCCAGGATCAGCGCCTTGCGCTGCGCCTCCTCCATCTTGTCTGCCGTCTGCGCCACCTGCGCCATGCTCTCGACGCCCTGCACCACCATGAGCACGGGCAGGGACACGGCGTCGACGACGTCGGCCCCGCTTGCGCCGTCGTAGACGTCGTACTGCATGGCGGCGACCAGGTCGGCGATCTGGCCGGGGAGGTCGGCGCTGTTCTTCAGCCCCGACTCGGCCAGCTTCTTGGGGTTGGTCACGTCCTCAGCGCCGTAGTTCTTGGGGAACGGGGCGTCGAACTCATAGCCAATGTTCCAGCAGCTGGCGCCGTCGCCGACCTTGTGGCCGGACCCGCTGCACGTGTCCTGGTTAGTGTGCAGGCCGAAGCCGACCTTGTCCTTGGGCACGCCCGTCTCCTCGAGCAGCTTGGCGTAGAAGGCGTCAGCTTTGCTGTTGTCAAGCGTCCAGTACACGCTCTGCTCGTACGGATTGGTGGGGCCGTAGCCGCGCTGCGAGTGGTCCGGCGGACACGGCTCCTTCTTGCGCACGAACGACGTCTTGAGATGCTTCCGCATCGCCGGGTCGCTATCGCCGCGCGCCCAGAGCTCTCCGTAGGTGGCCGTCGAGTTCAGGAGCGCCTCCTCCTCGAGCGCCGCCAAATCGCGGCGCTTGTTGGAGTAGCAGCTGCCATCGAAACAGTACTTGCAGTTGTGGCAGTAGCTGCAGCACATGGAGGTCTCAATGACTTCGCAGGTGAAGTAGTCGTTGCCGTGCGCCATCATGAAGTCGTGGAACTGCTTGTTGGCGCTACCGGCGACGGCTTTGGAATACACTTTGAACTTGTCATCGTAGTGCTGCTTCATCAAGTCGTTGAATTTGCTCAGGGCGTCGCTGAGCAGGCTGCCCAACATCTGCAGCGTGTATTGGTCGGCGCACTCCTTGGGCCAGCTGCGGACCGTGTCGTCCGAAATGTCGTCAAAGTGGCCAGTCGGACCGTTGTCGCACGACACCAAGGTGACGTCGCTTTGCGGACAATCGTCTACTTGGTCCACCTCGGGATCGCAGCTGCCGTCGGGTGAATCATCGCCATCGTCTCCGACGCCATCTGCCAGGTCGATGGCCCAGTCCACGGTACCGGCGAAGTTGAGGCCCTGCCATCGCTTTTTCCGGCTCGCCTTGACTTCTTCCGTCATGTAGGCGACCCACTGGGTGCCACCCCAGACGGCGTAGTTGCTGTCCGTAATCGAGTCGTACCAAGCCCGAGCGCCCGACGAGGCGTTGGCATTCACGAGGTCGCTGATTTCGGCATTGGAGATGTAGCCAGGCGTGGCCGTACACTCTCCCGGCTCGGCTTGGGAGCTGTTATCCGCGTTGGCAGTAAATGTGCACAGCTCGCCAGTACAGCCGGCTTGGGCCATCTTGAATGATCGCCCGTAGCTGGAGATGCCCACAGCAATCTGCTTAGTGGGCACACCGGCCTTTGTGATCATGGCCAATGTGAGCATGGTTTCAGTCAGGTTGACGTGACTGCGGAGGCAATTTCCGTGACCGCACCCATCTTGTGCCCATTGGTTGAGGTAGTCCCATTGTCCTGTCGAATCGCATTCAGCATGCCTTCTGCGGCCCTTGTAGGGTTACATACCGTGGAGATCATATGTCATGTAGACAATGTAGTCGACTTGCTTTGCCATATCCTTTATTGGGAATTGCTTGAGATACCAGAAAGAAGCGGGTGACGCGAAAGAAATCGTCTTGCCCGATGGAATCTTGCCACGAAGCGCGGTAAGGAACGCTAGGTAGTTTGGGCCGTCACTCGGTAGCCCAGCTGGGATTCCAGGGATATCGGGCGCCTGGGATTAGGTTAGATTTGGACAGAAAGGATGAGTAGACTTGAACATACACCGGGGTACTCCCAATCAAAGTCCACACCATCGAGGCCTTCCTTGTTGAGAAAGTTCACAATGTTGGTGATGAACGTATCGCTGTTGCTTGGGTTCATAGCCTGCCGCAACCTGTCGTATGTAGCAGGCTCCGTCGAGTATCCCCAACCACCGAACGATACGATCCGTTTGACCGAGAGAGACTTGAAGTCATCCCATTGGGAAAAAGTATTGTTGATGACGACATCGTAGCTGCTCGAGATGGTGGCAAAGGCCCAGTGGACATGTGTGTATGTTGCACTGTCGATTGATGCTGCCCGCAGGTTAAGACAAGGCCGATCCCAGTTCCAAGACTCATAGTAGCCAATGCTCATGAAGCTTCCGGGGCCACTATCCTTGTTCACGATGTCAGTGCCACAGTTTGAGATGCAGCCATTCTCATTCTTGGGCGACGTTCCTGGGTTCCCGGCCGGACCTGTATGGTTGGTACAATACTCGGGAGTGATGCCACACTGTCCCCACTTGTTACAACAGGCATTCAGGGGGCACGGGTTCAGGGCGGCGATGGCGGTGCCGTTGGTCGGCGCCTTGGTGCCCGGGACGGTAGGGCCGCATTGCGCATTGGCTACCGCATTCGGCAGTGGCGGGTTTCCCTTGCTGAGGCAGATGGTAAGGAACCTGGGCACGTCGCCGCACCCAAGCCAACCCCAAGTGGTTCCATTGTTGAACGACTCAATCTGCGCATTGGTGAGTCCGTATACCGGACCTATGCTGGAGCAGCTTTCTTCCGGCTGGACCGTGTACTAGAGAGGTGACATGGTAAGCCAGGTGCGTTGATGGTGAAAAGAAAGGCATCTATAAGATACTTACAGCGAAGCATGAGCCGTCAGCATTGGGTTTGGGCGCAATGTCGGGCAGCGTCCCCGCAGAACAGCACACCCGTTGTCCCACGGCGAGAGAGCCGCAGATACCAGGGTTGTACTTGGTGAACTCATCACCAGAAATGCCGCATCTGGTTGCCAATGAACCACAGCCGTCGTCTTTGATGACCTTGATCGTCGAGCAATCCCCTCGAGGTGATAGGGATGCACGCTTGGCTGGCCCAGATATGCCAATACAGTACGCCTCGCCTTTCCAGAAACTTGGAGACAAGATCTGTCAGCAGCATTCGAATACGGTTGTAAGGCAATACTCACTTCTCACATTGTCCGATTGCTGGATTCCACGCATCTGCGGATTATCGTAGAGAAATTAGCACATATCGGATCTTGTCGACGATGGGAGAGCTTACAGAGAAGATCTGTGTTGATCCCGTGAGCATTGGCAAAGTCCCAGCATCCTTGATCAGGGTCAGGTATGGCATATTTGTTACAGGTGCTGATAATGCCAGTCTGCGTGGGTCCAGGGGGTGTGACACCAGTGGTCGTGCCTGTTGGGGGTTTGCTTGTGGTTGTGGTTGTTGTTTCTGGCGGGTTCTTCGTCGAGGACAAACTCACTGATGAAGTCAAGGTTGTCGGTGTCGTCAGAGTCGCTGTGTTGTTGATAGGGACGATGCTTGACAAGTTCTCGGCTGGATGAGTGTATTCGTAAAAGGAGACGTTCGATAGAGTGCCGACCTGAGGAGATGCCATGGACGAGGCGTTAAGACAGGTGCCACGGCTCCATGAGTCAATGGCGGACTGCACCCAATCAAAGTCGCCAGCCTTGTTGAGAGCAACACCGAATATATGGTCTGAAGAGCCCTCCTTCGGACACCTCTGGATAAACATAGACTCGGGCGCACCTATGTCTGTGTTGTTAACCACGGTAAGAGCCCGAGCGAGGACAGACGTGACGGTGCCGCCATTGTCAACAGCAGCGCCCGAGAAGACTCCGACTATGACTCCCAAGCCATACGAAAACGCTTGCTTCATGTCGCAGTCAGCATTCATGTAACCAGAGACTTGAACCACAGCATCCGCCGCATCAAAGGTGAAATCGAAGGTGTTGCCTGTCTGTGCCACATCAAGTGACACAGACACTGGGGCAGCGTCGGCGACACATAGTTGCTGAGTATCACGCTCAAAGAATTTGCGTCCCTTGATTGTACAGGCACGGAGAGGCACATCTTTGACTGATCTGAGCTCATGGGCGCCCGGTGCAAAATCAAGTGCCATATGTCCGTCGCATATCTTGAGCTGCTTTACACTCTCATGAAGCGGCCATGAAGTAGGAAAGGCTTTGTCGCACTCATCTGGACAGCCATTGGACGACGATATGGGAGATGTTGAGCCAGGGACAACAACGGCTATAACTATCTGCGAGAAGCTGGGGAAGAAGATGCCAAGGAGACATGAAGTGAGGAACTTTGGGATGCTGAAGGACTGCATCGTGAGTGTAGACCATATGACTTGCCGCAGTCTTGACTATGTGTAGTGCTAGTTTCACCATCTCAGGGTACATAACTCTTTATAGGTCTGGAGTAAGCATCGCGGTATACAGATGTATACTGTAACTTTCAGATGCTACATACTGCCTCCCGTCAGACGAAGTCTAGACTTGGGGCCTTGCTATCGCGCCAAGAAATTTAATTCAAAGAGCGTTCGACAGGGTGGTGCATCAGATGATCCAAATGAGACATGGGTTGACTATTCGAGTCTTACGTTTTGAGCTAACACCGGAAAACGTGCCACATTCGGTCCAAGCTGACATAGATACGAAACATGCATCAATTTTGCTATTCATTCCCGCTTCCAAACCCGCTAGTGAAAAGAAGTGACCCTCAGGAGCCCGCCTGTCAGCTTACTCGAAATGAGCATCTCGCCATTCTGCCAAGTTGGGGAAAAGCTTGGGAAAAGCTTGGTGGAAGCTTGTATCCATTGCGACAAGTGGGTGTCGGCCAGGGTGTCGATAGGTTCATGTGCCACACTTCCTCGTCGTATAAACAATTATACCATACCTCGTCGTCGTAAAAGCAACCAATCCAGTCCAGCCGCCTAAAGCAGCGACCAGTCCCTGCCTAATATAGACCGCCGGGACAATCCATTAGAGAACCCTCCCCCTTGACCATCTTGGCCACATGTTGAACTATACGGTGAAAAAAAGATAGTCAGCACTATGACTGGATAGTATCTGGAGAGGGCGAATCTCCCAACAAGGAAGGTGAACAGTCTTACCTGCATAAAATTTTCGATAAGACAGTCGGTGGGCGAGCCTAGATCACAGAATGAACTCAGTTTCTATCCCAGATGTTGGATAGTATGATCATCTGTCTATCAGGATATAGCCAGGATTTGTGGCCCGTAGCTGTGATGGTGGCACTTTTGATTACGACTGGAGACTACTTTACTTCCATATACCAAGCTGTCTCCCACTCATAAGACGCATTGCGACTTGGGTCGTTGTCATTCTCATCCACCCAGCCTTTCCATCTTGTGTGCTTCTTCTGTTGCTTTCATTATTTCCAAGATGAAGGTCATCAAGAGCTTGGCGACTTGCTTCTTCTCGTTCCTCTCTCTCCTGCTCCTGCAAGTGGGACTGGTGTCTGGGAAATCAGACCTAATTCATGGAACTGAAAAGTATGTTGATAGAAACTACCAGCTAAGGGGATTTAAACTACCACTACCCTCACCCTCTTTCTCTCTCCTTCCACTCGTCGCCAGCTGCCTTTCATCGACCCCAGCCCCTTCCCCTATTTCCCCTCACCATCAGCCAGCACCTCTCGTCGTTGTTCAATGCCTTAGACTACGGCAAAACTCCTTTCCCGGCGTCGACGCCATCACCTTTCCTCTCTTTACAGTTACACCACTACTCACTCCTTTGCATAACCTTAAATCGAGGCAAACGTCACGTACCCGGTTTTTTCAACATGTTTCCTGTTGTCCAACCCGTTCACCTAGGTGGTATACTAACAGACTAATAGTGGCACTTGGTACTTGATTTACCTTGCGGAGGAGGAGTACGACCCCGGACAGGGCCAGAGCAGAAAGTTCACTATCGCACCAGGATGTCAAGGCTCCCGTGCTGGTGGGCGATGCACCTACTCCGAGTTCCTGGAGTACATTCAGCCCAACCGTGCGGCGAACCAGCCCAAAGGCTATTCTCGCCTGCCGCAGGTACCCGCCGATTTTACCACTTTGTCCATCCGGGACATGGCCGAGAAGACCAGGGCGGCGCGTTTTGCCGCCAAAGGCAAACACAAACAATATCTCACGGCGACCGGCCTGACAGACGTGTCCAGAGTATTCCCGTCCTCACCCCAGCTGGGCTACGCCGACATGGTCGCCGCCATCGCCAAGCGGGGCGCTGAAGTCGCTCTACCTGCGGACAAATCGAAGCCCGTCAGCGAGAAACTGGCCCGCATCGCCGACACGCTGCCCAAAGCCTACGACAACATTGAGGATTTGCGCTTCGAGGATAATGCCAAGTTCGAGCGGCAGGGCGTCGCCAAGCTGGTGCCGTTCACAATCAAGACCAAGTCGCACACCAACAGCGAGTTCAAGAGAACGTACCAGACCGTGGACTTTGTCGAGACCTTCAAGGGCTTTACCGACCAGACGAAACGTAGACAGGCGATGGTGCAGTATAAGCAAGCGCTAGATAAGTTGCGATCCACCGATAAGTCTGCGAAATCGCATCGGCTCATGATCGAAGCCGCTCGCAATATCAAACGCTTTTTCAAGTGCAGAGGGCACTGATTGATGCCCTAATCGGCTGTCTTTTGAGCGTTCGCTATCTAGGTTGAGATGGATGGAGTGACCCGCGATTCCAGCATTCCCATCATTTGTGGACAATACCGCAAGTGTCAGGCGGCAAGTATAGAATAGTCCTTTCCCTGATTATTCTGTTGTTCAGGGGTCGCTTTTGATAGAATAGCTGCTGTGGCGGTGGAGGTGGAGGTGGAGGTGAATCGGTTTATTTGTCCGATTTGGAGGAAATTTTGCTCTTGGTAGTCGTTCGCATTCTCTGTTATAGTTCCTGACGTGTAGCGTACCATGTTGTTTTCCTAACCCGCTTTGGTCGTGCTGACACATTCTCCCCATGCCGATTACAATCCGTATATAAAAAGCCTAGCGGCCCGCTCCCTCTCTGTCCCATCTATGTCTCTCTCTAAACGCACGCTTGCTGCAATCCTAGTCTTTGAGTACATATGTCACGCTCAAAACAATGCGTTTTCCACCCTTTCAGATCATACCTCGATTCCGCCCGTCTCTGGCCCATCGTAAACTTCCCGTCGCTCAATCGTTGACCAATAGCCACCTTTCCTTGAGATGTAGTCGCATGTCTTCATCTACTTCAACTCCGCCTCCGATCGAAGCCATGTCCGGCGGCGGCACACCATTCCACCGCATCCTGCGCGATCGGGGCAGTCTCGAAGACCTTGAAAAGGCTCTGCAAGTAGGTGTTGATCTGGACCAGCTCGACGCAGGCGGCCAATCGCCTCTGCATATGCTTTGCAGTGTCGGACACTACAGTGACTGGATTCCCGAAGAGGTTATAGAGTTTCGACGATGGATCATCCAGCACACCAAGAATGTCGACGTCTGCGACCACGAGGGCCTCCGGCCGTTGCATCTGGCGTCCACGTTGTCAGAGTCCATGGTCAAGGATCTCCTTGCAGCAGGGGCAGATCCGTCGGGGGCGACTTTCGAAGGCTTGACGCCTCTCCACCTTGCCGCCCGCGCGCGGCAAAGCAATATCGTCGGGATGCTGTTGGATGCACTCGCAGCAGCGTCTAATGGATCCCAGGCCATCGATGCGAGGGACCAGCTTGGCCGGTCGCCGCTGCACCACGCTTGTCGCTCCGGCCGACACGAAACCGTCTCGCTTCTTCTGGCCGCTGGTGCCGACCCCAGCTTGGCCGATGGGCAGGGCAGGACACCACGCGACGCATGCAACGAGTTTGACGCAGAACAGGCGCTTTGGGAAGACTGGCGAATGCCAGACTTGGTTGAATCGGAAGAACTCCTGCATATGACGGCGATTCCCGGAACCTGGAACGAGAATGCTGCTGGCGGGCTTCGATTGCATGAAAATATGAGGCCATGGGTTGCTCCGGGAAGACTCTTAACCACGTATATGGAGGATTCGTTCGGACCTGAACCCAATGCCAAGTTTCGCATACGTTCATCACAGGACACCACACGCCTGCATGACATTGTCAAAATCCTGTCTGAGTACATTCACAGGCGAGCGGCGGGCAAAACGCCCACTGAGCAACTGGAAAATAACATAGGTAGTCTCTATCTCCAGAACTCTCAGAAACTGTCCGTCGACGAGGCCAAGGGGCGCGTCCATCGCTACAAGAAAGAACTGCGGGAGGCTAGAATGATTGGCCTGAATCTTAGCTGTCAGTACGACGGGTTCACATTGGTTCAGTACTTGCTGCGAAGAAGGGAGTATGACATAGTCGAAATCATATTTCAGGGTACCAACGAGATATCTCCTGTCCTAACGGAAATCGAAGTGGGCAAAGTCGCCCGTTTGCTAGCGCAGTACGGGTTCGCCTGTCTCCTGGAAATGCTGATGGACTCGGATCGCTATGGATCCCAGGTAATGTCCACCTGCGCAAACGCGCAACACAGCCCATCCACCGACATCTCGGCCGACCCGATCCTTGTCATCGCCGCGCGGAGGGAGCTGCCCAACATGGACGTCCTGCGTCTGCTTGTGGAAAAGGGACACTTTGACATCAACACCCAGAGCCGGGCCGGGCAGGACTTTTTCGATGCCGAGCTCGGCCAGATCGCCGCTTTCGAGGACGACGATCCCGAGCCGGGGCGCAACACGGCTCTCCATGAGCTCGCCAAGGGCCGCCATTGGTGGCAGGTGGCCGAGGGGATACCGTATCTGCTCTCTAGGGGTGCGGATACGGAGCAGCGTAACGAGGCGGGCCAGACACCCTTGGAGGTGGCTGGGCAGACCGAGCCTTGGACTAGGTGGGAGACTTTCAGCCCGGAAGCGGTGGCTGTGCTGGAGGGTGGGAGAAAGAATATCGCAGTATAAACCACCTTGGCGTTACAGAGACAGAAAACATGATCTTCGAGTGATACAACTACCCAACTCACTACCTCGCTGTTGTGCCACAAGAAATGGGACCATGCACTTGGCAAATCCATAGCTTAGTATAACCCCTTTTCACCATATATTGTATTATATCATCTAATTGCCTCTGAATGACATTGGTATCACAAGTCTATCGAACCTGACTGGAGTGATGTAAAGCCATTCGGAGCACTGGGCGGTGGGCATGACGGTGGGCTTCCACCTGAGCCGACAGGAGGCCGAGATGCTCCCACGGCGGAGGCACCAGGAGACCAGGCGCTTCCGGTCAACCATTCATATCCAAGCATTCTAAAGATATGAGAGGACTAGGGGTTTTGCTGAACTTGTATTGGAAATGGAGCGTGCCTAGAGAGGATCTTTGGATTGATGTTAGGTAAGGATGAGCAGCAGGCCTTTGGGGAGGATGGCTCGTTAAGTACTTCAGTCAAGTCAATCAGTACAATATACCACGTTCCTACTGAGATTCTCTTGGCAGCGGGCAAGTACGAGAAAGCATGCGAAATGCGCCGATCGCTTCTTTCGCCATCCGCGCGGCGGTGCGGAGCGAGTGTTTCGAGGCTTCTTTATGCCAATTGAGACACACTTGGTGATGTCGAGGACTAGGACCATTACGACGACGTGGTGATTCTACTTTGTGCGATTCTGAAGTATAGTCCACCGCCTCGAGTGAAGTGCTCGTGCATATGCGTATGGCAGCAAGGGCAAGGATGTGGCATCCAGGTGGAAATGGGAGCGGGCAATCAAATCCAACCCAGCTACCCCGGATTTAGGTGTCCTAGGGCGGGGCCAATGAGACCTTGGGCGGCCATAGCAAGGCGGACCGCTAATTTTTAGGGGACGCTGTACTGGCTGGCCCAGACTTTGGCCCGCAAGATCGGCCAAGGTCAGACCGAGGGGGATTTTTGGCCCGAACCCATCAAAAATTTACATCAAAAGTGGCCAACGATGAGGCTTCAGCGTCAATTAACCATGTCGACGTTGTGATACTGCCTGTCTCTCTTTTCCAGCCAACCGACCGCAGTCAACCCCGGAGGCTTAGAACATGTTCCCAGCACCATGGGTATGCCGGCGCTGCGCAACAGCTCTGGCCAAGCCTCTACGGCGCCAATTCCTTCGCCATGCGCCGGGTAGTTCCACCCCGATGGCCTCACGTCACCAAACCAACGTCAAACCAATCCCACAGCTCGACTTTGTAGCTCCCGTCTGACTGATTGACCGACCTTCTACACAACAGACGCAGCAGGCACGAACCTCCCTCCCGCCCTGCTTCAGCGCGCCCGCAATTTGGCTGCCGAACATGCCACTCTCACCACCACCCTTGAACAGACCTTCGACACCAAAGCCGCCAAACGGCTCGGCGAGCTGTCGCGGGTCGCCACCGCCCTGCAATCCTACGACGCCGCACGCTCCTCCCTGACCGAATTGAACCAGCTCTCCGAG
The DNA here is from genome assembly GCA_006508115.1 of Apiospora malaysiana. Classification (NCBI taxonomy): domain Eukaryota; kingdom Fungi; phylum Ascomycota; class Sordariomycetes; order Amphisphaeriales; family Apiosporaceae; genus Apiospora; species Apiospora malaysiana. The sequence goes on from QUSE01000031.1 coordinate 2,502,745, forward strand.
TCCTCCGATGCCGAGCTGCGACAATTGGCGCACGACGAGCTTGCCAGCACCCATGAGCAACTCACCACATTAGCCACCGCCCTGTCCGCCTCCCTGACCCCGCGCGACCCCTACGCCCACATGCCCTGCCTTGTCGAGATTCGCCCCGGCCCGGGAGGCATGGAGGGCAGGTACTTTGCCGACGCCGTCTATAAGATGTACCGAGCCTACTGCGCTCGCGTAGGCCTGCGCGCCAATACAGTCAAATACGAAGTCGCCGACGGCGCCGAGACGTCAGCGGGCGGCGCTGCCAACGAGTCGCCTCTAGCCGAAGCCGTGCTCGAAGTCCTCGATGAGGGTGCCTACGACCTCTTCCGGTCCGAAGCGGGCATGCACCGGGTCCAGCGTGTGCCAGCCACCGAGAAACAAGGGCGCACGCACACGAGCGCTGTCGCCGTGTGGGTTCTCCCCTCGTTCCCCGCCGCGCCCGAGTCTGGGTTCTCCCTAGAGGCCGACTTCGACAACCCAGAGTCCGACTTCTACATCGACCCGAAGGAGGTCAAGTCGGAGAAGATGCGCGCGGGCGGTGCGGGCGGGCAGCACGTCAACAAGACCGAGTCGGCCATCCGGCTCACCCATATACCGACTGGCACGACGGTGTCGATGCAGGATTCGCGGTCGCAGCACCGGAACCGGGAGGATGCCTGGCGCTTGCTCCGGTCGCGGGTCGCGGCGCAGCGGCGCGAAGAGCAAGAAAAGGTTGCCAACTCCCTGCGGAACAGCGTGTTGGCTAAAAACCAGATCACAAGGGGCGACAAGATTCGCACCTACAACTACCAGCAGGACCGCTGCACGGACCATCGCGCCGGTCTCGACGTGCACAACCTGCCAGACGTGCTTCTGGGCGGCGAGACGCTGGGCAAGCTGATGGAGGCGGCGAAGGGCTGGCTGGTGGGAAGGGATGTTCAGGCCCTGATTGCGGAGGAGGAGATGAAGGCGGCGGAGGAGAGCAAGGGCCAGGGAAACGAGAATGGGAAGAATAAGAAGAAATGATAGAAACCGGTGGTGTATCACGATCATGGTGTTTCTGTTCCTCTGGTATACCTCTTTGGGAACACACTCGAGAAGTCAGCGCCACAAAACGTACAAACATGCGAACATAGCCCCGAAGGAGACGTCAAATCGAAACTGTACCATACCATATCAACCAGTTGAGTCAAGATCTCTCCCAACACCAATGCCAAAGATCTTTGCACTTCGACGTCGGATATTCATGCGAGAACTGTGAGAACAAGATAACACATGGGATAAGACAATTTGATAAGGGTTGTCATGATTCATGGTATTGTTGCTACTTCTATCAACCGCTGCATTTCTGCCTCAGCGTCCTTCCTACCTCTACAGCTGGAACATGGCCACAGCTGCCAAACCCGCCATAACCCACCCGCTCACCGACGACACAGTCTCCCTGCCCGCCGCCGCGTTGGTCTTGGAATCCTTACCCTTCTGCGCCGCGCTCATATCCACCATGGAAGGCCCTGTCCCGTTGCCGAGCGTCTTCGGGTCGGCTTGGGGGTAGTCCGGCTCCGTGGTAAACGCCTGCACCGAGCTCAGCGACTCGACGCGGCCCAGCAGGACCTCGAGGTGCCGGAACGCGGCGCTCGGCGCATATTGGGGGACCATGTGGCCCGACATGTCGATCGTCACGTACGTCAGGCCGCGCTCCGTGTGCGTCGTGCCCAGCACACCCGCCGCAGCCATGGTGGCGAGGCGCGTCGGGTCCACCTTCTTGACCTGGGCGTCTTCGATGTCGCCCGATGTGGACAGGCCGTGGTAGGGGACGTAGAAGGGGTCGCGGGGAACACTCTGGAAACCGAGTTGGCCGCCCCAGGTCATGTTCTGAATCGTGAGGAGAGTGCCGTTGGCGATGAGGACCATGTCCAGCAGGCCGTGGCCGATGATGACGTTCTTGGTGGCGTCGATGACTTGGGGTACTTTCTTGAAGGAAGAGGGCTCGGATTGGTCGCTGTTGGAGGCGCCCGCGAAGACGGGCTTCGAGGCGCACGAGGTCCAGGTCACGTCGAGGGGCGCGTGGATGGCCTTCTTGACATCGGTGCGGTTGAAGTAGGGCTGCGTGCCGACGGGCGCGTACTCGATGGAGCCTGGGAACCCCAAAACGTCGTAGAGCAGGGGGCACGTGGTGGCGACTTGGTAGATGTCGAAGCAAGGGTTCAGAGAGAACATCTCGGCGAAGACGACATTGAATAAGTCGTTGCATTCGTCGCTGAAGTTGTTCGGGGGTTGCGGGCCCGGTGGGGGGTACTGGAGGTACTTGGCGTTGTAGTCGGCGAAGCCGCAGGTCTGGTGCTGCTCGCGGATATGGGCTGCGAAGGAATTGTTGAACGGCATCAGATTATTGAAATAGTTGGCAAAGGGTACGGCCACGACACTCGTCTGGACGAGGTCCTCGCCAATGGAGGGGTCGTAGATGAGCATGCCCGACACATTGAAGTAGGTCATGTCTTTCTTGTCCAGCATAGCCGAAGCAATGTACGGGCAGTACATGCCGGCGTAGGACTCGCCCGTAATGTAGACCTTGTACCCTTGCAGGGCGAAGAGATCAACAAAGTTCTTCCAGAAGCCCAAGAACTGCGCCGCGAGCTGCTCCTCGTCGGTGATGGTGGCGTTGCCGGACGCGAAGCCGGTGCCGACGGGCTGCTCGATGTAGATGATGTTGGTGAGGTGGTGCCAGCTCCAGCGGTTGGGCACGGGCCTGTAGGTGCCGTACTGCCAGACGAAGGGGCCATTTTCTTGTATGAGGCCCTCAAGCGAGGAGCATCCGGGCTGTGTCGAGAAGTTAGCAGCGGGCTCTTTTGGTGGTGATGTTGTGCTGAAAGGCGTCACTTACACCGCCGTTGAGCCAGATGACAATCTCCTTCTCGGCCGCCTTGCTGGTGGACGGAAAGAACCAGAAGAAGAGCTTCTCGGCTGCATTCAAGTCCTCGGTGATTGAAAGCAAGCCCGAGTAAGACTCGCCGATGTCGAAGTCCACATCGGGAATGCCGGTACCATTGACGGCATAAGCTAAAGTGAAAGGTGTGTTAGCTGTGTGTTGCAGGCTTCAGGCTTGGATTCGGGAGCGCGACTCACCAGTGGTGTTGGCATTGGCGAACTTGGGCTTGGAGTTCTGCCTGGAGGACAGATGCTGGTGATCTGGGAAGACTCCGGGTGTCCGGGGCAGGATGGGCGACTTCCTGCCGACGTGCTGCAAGCTTCGTCGCGCGACAGTCAAGCTTGCGGCCGACAGCAGCGCCGAGACCACGGTGCACCACTTCATGATTGCGCGTAGCCCAAGCGTAGATACGAGAACGACGAGAACGATGAGAACGATTTCCTCCCAGCAAGCCTTGGTCGTGATGGTTGGAGTGTGAAGGTGAAGGTTCCTCCAGGTGCCCACGACAAGAAGGAGGAAAGGGTGGGAGGATGTGTACAAGCCAAGACATGGATGCCACTGATAAGGGCGATCGCTGTGGGAACTTCGGGATGATCAAGAGTCGAGAAAGGGTGGATCGCGCCTGCAAGCCCACGCTGCCCACGCTGCCCACGCATGCGGTCGATCAAGGATGCAAGGTAGCATTCGCTCTGGGCCGTGGTTGCCGGATCCCATGCCTGATTCAGTTTACCTTGGCAATGTTGCTTTTCTGCAGACACTGAGATGTGGCGGGAACCTACATGCATACATACACAATCACTCACTGGCTTGAAGCTACAGGCTGTTTGACAGGTAGATGCTACCCTGTCACCTGTTCCTGCGGTTCGAGTGACACGGCATGATCGGGGCGTCGATCCATGGCCGATTAATCAATTGATGGGACTAAAGCAGCATCAAGCAGCCACGAATTCCGGTAACTTCCAGGTTGATGATGATGGGAATTCGACCATCAAAAACTTGGGAATACCGGCTACGATCGGGCACCAATCATCCAAAGCGGTACTCCAAAGTTGGACCGTGAAGTTGCGAAATGGTGACGACACCTGAGCTGACGGGTGGCTGGGCTCTGCGGCGGGAAATTGTGCCTGAGAGGAAATACCAGTCGTGCCGCATCCACGGAGCACTTGTTCTCCCCTCCCACCCTGCCACGCCCGCAGCAAATGGGAATGTAGCGACTTCCATCCAACTCGTGATTGCACGCTGATTGCTTGATTTTGGCACATGCTGCCATTTGGAGCCATGCTAGCCAAATATGTGATTTCGCCGGACAATACGGAGTAGCTTCAAGTAACAGCCAAGGAAAGCTTGAATTGACCGACTGGTTGGTGGATGGCGCGGCGGCTGGCAGTTCTTTGGCTGCTGTTTATGGGGCTTATGGGGCTTATGGGTCCAGCTCAACAGCTCCTCGCCCGGATTCCCCGCTGTAGGAACCTCCCCCACTAGCCTCCCCAACTCCCCTATTGCCTATCGAATAGGCCTATCTGCGAGCACTAACGACAATCCACAGCCACAAGCATCACCTGCCTATTCAAGCCTGGCAAATCCGATCGGATCGTTTCTGTTTCCTCTTGCAGGCGAAAGCACAACCTCGCAATCAATTATGCGGCGCAATGAAGATGGAATACCATTGTATGGGGCTTGGCCTACTGGACTGGCTGCTGCTGCGGCGTGGAGAACTGGGCTTGATCGAGAACATGCGATGACTGCGTTGACAACAGTCTGGTACGACAATCCGCTCGATTGAGCGGCCAATGCGATTCCTGTTCTTGACGAAAGAGACAAAAGATCAGGAAGAGGCCGTCTGGAAGTTGCATAACGATTTGGGTCATATTCCAGCCTGTCCTGGTGTTCGACGGCATCATGGTCAGTTCAAGTAGTTTGCCACCAAAATGCGGCCCGAGTTCTATGGCAGGCCATCAACCCCCAAGTTCCGAGGTACATCACAATTGCTGTGGTTGTCTATGGCGAAAGCACGAGCAACACCAGACAACCACCAACCAGCACATACATTTCCAATTCAATCATCGAAACTTGGGGCACGATGTCTTTCTATTGGACTATATGCATCATTGATCCAGACCAGTTCGTCTTGCAGTCAACTCATCCACCAACCTGGGCAATCGGTGGCAGCATATCGACGCACGCTCCGTACAAGGACTTAGTAGGTAAAATCCTGCGAGACCAACTTTTCGCCCGTCTTCCAGAGCCTCTCCGCGTCGATGGGGTCCCGGCCCCAGGGCAGCATCTCTTCGCGCTTCACCGGATTGCAGTCCTGCAGATAGGACCCATTCAGCTCTGCGTGCGCGGGATCGTCAGTGAATCAGAACAAGCATGTCATTGGGCAGAACTACTTCCAGCGGAAACTTACCTGGCGCATCCAGGCTCGGGTGAAAGGCGGCGACTACGTGCGTCGCGACACCGCTCTCCAATGTCTTGGCCTTGAGGCCTTTGGCCAGGATGGACCTATGTCCTTGGATCCGATCAAGTTCACCTAGTACCGGATCAATCAATTAGATGCTCAGATGCTTGCTGTACCTATTCCAACGCTGTTGGCTTACTGATTTCGACGAATTCGTCCTGTTGCACGTCTCTGCCCAGGTTGGTCCAGATCACGCCGGGGTGCAGACTGACGGAGACGAGGTTCTTCTTGCCCAGTTTCTGCGCCAGCGAGAGCGAGAAGAGCATGTTGGCAGTCTTGGACTGTGCGTAGGCGATCCATCGACTGTACACTTTGCCGTCCTGTTCCCATATCGCGCGTTTTGTCAGCTGTTAGGTCTTCCCTACCCGAGATTCGAGCCCAGGTGAAAGTCAACTCAAGTCGTTACAGGATCAACTCACCTCGAAGTCCAGATCTTCGAACCGTACATGCGAGAACCTATGTCCGTCGCTGCTCACGTTGACCACGCGCACCGGCGCGTCTCGCGCCAGCATCTTGGGCAAAAGCAGATTGGTGAACAAGAAGTGTCCGACAAAGTTGGTGCCGAACTGCCGCTCAATGCCATCGACTGTCTTGGCATATGGGCATGCCATGACGCCCGCGTTGTTGACGAGCACATCGATGGTCTCGTCCAAGGCGTTGACTTGCGCCGCGGCCGCCCGGATCTGGGACTGGGAGCCCAGGTCCAGCTCGACGCACTTGACAGCGATGCTGGCCTCGACGGCGCGGATCCGGGCGGCAGTCTCCTCTGCAGTGGCGAGGCTGCGCGTCGCCAGGATGATGCAGGCGGGGCGGTACTTGGCGATGGCCAGGGCGAACGCAGCGCCCAGCCCTCCCGGGGTAGCGCCGGTCACGAGGACGGTCTTGCCGGCGATCTGGGTTTGACAGTCCGCCGCGACTTGGTCGGCTGTGGTGTCGGCGGTGTACGGGCCCATGTCGAGGGTTTATCGTGAGTTGAGTGGAAGAGATGTTTTGGAAACAATGGTTGGAAAGAGCTCCGTGGAGTATTTCTTGATGGTGATGTGCTTGAATGGAGATGGATGCGAGAACGATTTCTTTGTGTTCTCCTCAGCGGCAGAGCACGTATTAATAGTCCAATGGTCATGCCCAGGCAGGCTCGGCTTTACGTGTCGATGTTGCCATCATAGGCTAACTCGCAATGGCCCAATTTCATCATTGCTTCTTACAAATCACGCTTGTTCTCTATCTCACTTTACCCGAGACTCTTTGCGCCCTGTTGCTTGGGGAGATACCAAGATGGCCTTGTCTCGCGTAGGGATATGCTGTGTCTTGGAGGATGCGCCTTTCCTATTTCGGCCGAATTCGTGATTCCCCTTCACGGCCTAGTGGCTCCCCGCCATCACCAACGCCGGTGACAGGGGCGGGGAACAGTCGGAGTTAGCCGACACTCTGACCGTATTCCCGATTAATCAGCCATGTCAGATGCGCTAGATCTGACATGGCCGGATTACTTCAACTTCATCTCCCGATCTGGATCAAAAGAGTTTCGCCTTGCGTCCAGATTGTCAGCATCAAGTCATTCGCATGCAACCCATTCCATCCGGTCCAGTCGAGGCGGTCTTCTCGCTTGGTGCGGGAGCCGCCCCGGACTTAGTATCAAGCTCCGGGACCACGCTGTTCCACTACTCGGACGGGCCAGTGAAGGTTCCTGGGCCATGGCGTCGAGGGAGACCCAAAGGCGGCAAGTTCCTTTCTCGTAGTCCTCGGGCCTCGTAGTCTTCGGCGCATCAGCGTTCAAAGAACACTAACAGTATACAGGTACCCGGAAAACACCCAAGAAGAAGAGTGGCGACTACAGGTTCGTGAACTTGACTGCCGGGAAGAACACGACTGTTGTACACAAGGACGTGAGTCGGGAACCGACGAAGAACAAGGACCGAAACCGTGTGTCGATTGGCTCCAGCCCTTTGGAGGACCAATCAGGAGGGCAGTCGAAACCAAACTGTCCGACGTTGGTCCCTCGATTAAATCTTTACCAAATCCAAGGCGTGGATCCTTTCGGCCAGATTCCCATTAGCATTGAGCCGTACATGCTCGATCTCCTCAGATACTGTAACGTACATTCACATTTTCTTCCACGCGCCCAGTGGCTGACATCCTTCACTGCATCCAGACGTTGATACCGCTTGGAGGAACTTTTATACTCTAGAAGATCTTGCCGGATCAAACCCCGCTTCCGAGTTCTGGGTCCCCAGGGCCTTTGAGGACTCCGCGCTCATCCATACCTTTATAGGCTGCGCTGTTGCCTATGCTTACGGCTACCATGCCGTAGCGTTTCAGAACCGGGGGCTGCGCCATCTCCAAGACGCCATCTCGGTGGTCAAGAGACGGCTTGCTATTCCTGAAGCTACCTTTTCAAGCAACACGCTCGTCGTGATTGCGGGGATTGCAATGCTCGAGGTGCGGCCTTTCTAAGAGCACCCGATTTGCCATGGTGGTTCCTTGACAGAACGTCGACTAACCTATCAACAGAAAGGTGCTGGGAACCATAGAAACTGGGAAGTTCACATGCAGGGCCTGCGAGATCTGGTAGACCACCGTGGCGGGAGCGAGGAGCTTGCTTTGGAGCCTATGATTCTCCACAAGATATACCGGTAAGTACCCCCAACTACGCAGAACCAGGGATGTCACCAATACTAATCAGAATTTCCATAAACATAGAGCCGATCTATTCGGTTGCCTTGACACGGGCCAGAGATCATGGTTCAACGGGCCTTCCACGTTCCAATTGATGGCACAACCAACCGCACCGGTTCGCAGTAGAGGATTCAAGGGTCTCTTCCAAGCGGTAGACATCTGCCCACCCATACATCATTGCGTGCGAGAACTTGAATCTTGTGTTTCGTTCTGGCCTGTCCCTGTCCACACTGTCTCCAATGACAATGCTGGTGCGCCTGGGCCAGTTGCGAAGCCGACGCCGATCCAGGCTAAGTACGTGCGGGATGCGCTGACCGAGGTCCAATACGCCCTTGTGTCGGGCGGAGTTCTGCAGTATTGCAAGCCGGACACGTATGGTGGCCAAATCAACAACCTCTTCCGGATCACGTTGATCGTCTATTCCCTGACCATCTTGCACGAACCTACACCGTCTTACACCTTGGGCCGGCAGATCGGACTCGTGTTTAGTCGTGCTTACATCGACGTCATGGAATACTCTACTGGCGCCAGTAAGGACCCGGGCTGGCTACTCCCTCGGGATTTCTGCCTTTGGGCCCTCTTTATGGCGGCTGCTGCGATGGAAGGAACCGAGTGCGACACCAGCCGTCGGTTCCGGGCCATGTTCGCCCAGCTTGTAGTAGACGATGGCGGGGAGTCTCTTGGTGTTACTTACACCGACATTAAGACTTGTTTGGGACGGTATCTGTGGGTTCCTTGTATCCACGATGCGGGCTTTGACCGGATGTGGGAGAAAACATTCCGCGTAAGTGAGATCGGCAACTTTTAAGAAATACACTCGTTTGCGGCTATCTCAGCATCACACAAAATATGAATACCCATCAGACCTTCCGCTTGACTGGTCCCCTATCTCGCGATGTCACTGATATGAGATGCGCCCCTGAGCGGGCGACCTGGTCTCCCCTGAGCAAACCTCGTCCCATCTACCCGTTCTTTCAAGCCTATGGCCTTCCCTAAAGCTCTGGAATTGCCATTCGTTGTCAAGAGGGCCTTGAAGACTCTGTCGTTGCTCCCTTCCGTTCTTAACAACTCGACAAGCCTGAGAAGATGGGGAATTTCCGTCATGTGGTTCACAATTTCCAGCCCATCGATGACGAACGTCACTGCCGGTGGGGCGTGCGACAGCAGCATCTCGATCACGTCCAGGGCCGCCGAGGCCGCCGTATCACCTCCTAAGGGGCTTCTCTCGAGGCTATCTAGAGTAATATAGGGTGTCGACACAAAGTTCGAAGGCAAGAGATTGATAAGTTGATCCATGACGGTGTATAGCAGCGCCATCAGTGTCGTACCAGACATCCTAGACTCCGGCGACGCGAATTTGTACTTGCGCTTGCAGAAGAAAGACACACACGGCATTTCAGCTTGCATCGTGAGTTCGCAGATTCGTAGAGCAGTAAGCGACAAGCTCGATCCGGAATCTGTCGCCACGGGTCCCTCGACCCAGAGAAACTGCGAGCTTTTGTTCTGGATCCATGACTGTATGCGTGCTGATACCTCGTCTGGAATCATGGGCGAGGCGGTCCCCCTCAGGATGTTCTTGAGCTCCTCCCGCCCGTCATCGGCGAATCTAGCTAGTACATGATCAGCTTGCCGACGCAGATCATTGCGTGAGACGTTATTGCAAATGTCCACTTCGGCGTTGAAGTCTGTTGATTGGGTTAGTTGCCAACGCTCCGAGACTGGAATCCTTGGGCTTACCCTCGTCGACCTGCTCTTTTCCCAGTTGATTTTCTTGTAGCCCCATCGAAGCGGCCTCGGCATTTACGTTCATCTGTTGATCTGCATCGTCTTAGCCAGGCCAACAGGCCGCGGGTATCTCGTGAGGAAACATACCGTAAAAGAATTGTTCCCCACTCGCGTTCAGAGTCTGCATGGCATCTCTTCCAATCTGCTTGAACCCCTCAAGCATTCGCATACCCCTTTCCTCAATCACCAGCGGCGACTCATACCGAATGTCATCGCCCGCGATCCGGTTAACTAGATTGCGGTCAACTCGGTCGACAAGGTAGCCTACCTTCTGTTGAGTAATCAGCTCGGCACCATGGCGAATGCTGGAAATGGCTTTCCGGATGTTGGCAGTCAGCGGCTGGAAGTGCCTCGAATAGTAGTTCTCGTTGAGGTAACCCTTGAACCGCTTGCTCTTGGATTGGTACCAGCACATGGCCTCGTGCAGAAACTCAAAAATGCGGATATACAGTTTGACCACGCGAGGTTTCATCTGGGCGGCGTTGCCGACGTCGCATATCTTGGGCACATCGATGAGCTCTTCTCGGATCTCTCCGAGTTCCAGCGCGAACGCCTCGGTGATGGTTCTGCGGTTTGTAGAAACCTATTTCAATCCCGAGTAAGAGAACTTTCGCGTACATAAATTGGGTCAAAGGGATCATTACCTTGGCGATGGAGGTAAGAACGCCCGTCACCAGGCTCAAATATTTGTCGTCGTCCGGGATGATTGAGAATAGATATGAGTGGTCGCACAGAGTCCCAACGAATGATTCAAACCCGTCCACGAACTTGCCACGAGTTCCAGTCCGTTTCTGATGGAAGTCATCCGCGGCTGACTCAACGGCATGGAACAGCGCCTCAACGGAAGGTAAGGAATTTCCCCTCGGGTCACTGTGGAAGCGATGCCCAAAGTCCCTCCAGAGCGCGGCGATCTTCATGCACTGTAGTTGTAGGCTGCGTGTGTCGTCGTCACTGAGTATATGGTGGTCAGCATACCTGATACTATCCAGAGCCTTTCGCGTCGTGATGGTCATAAGGGCGTGATACCTGGACGGATACTTGAATTCCAGCCATTCCTCGAAGCTGTGAGCTTCCGATAGCCTTCGGAAGTCGGTTTCTACAGCATTCGCAGTAACAACAAGAGCCTGTTCGATCGGCAGTGAATCCTCATCATCAGGGAGCCCAAGGCTGAATTGCCGGACCAGGCTTGTGACCTGTGGATCGAAGGCGTCATTGGGCATGATATTTTACAACAATAGCATGGCTATTGGAAAACCAACGTGTTTCTAGGAACTCAATAACGTGTTCTATATCTGTGTGTGTCTCTATCTGCCCCTCTTGATTTCTGCAGAGCGTTTCGTGAAATGTCAGCCGCCGCTGCATGCCTCATGTGTCATGCAGCTACCCCTCTTGTTGATGACCTGTCATTAACTGACATCAATGGTGTGATAAGGAAAGCTGTATGTTGATTGGAGGTCCTAGGTCGGGGATAGTAATTATTGGTGAGCGGCTAATTTAAGGCAACCATGCTTGGTTCGCAAACGCAGCCTGATGTCCCTGCGTATCATTCCATGTCCTATTTCCCCTGCGAATTCCCGTCACCAAGTTGCAGTGGGGTGATCCCCAGTTCACGAGCAAGAATCTCCCAGCAAATTGATTCGCACTGGTCAGAGTCATGTCACAGCTGGAGATTGCGAGCGGCAGTGTTCAAGCGGTGGTGAAAGAGAAGCCAGGAGCTGAGACAGGAGAACCACCTGCTACTGCCAAAGGAGCTACCCAAGTCAATCCTGAAGATGCTAAGACTAAGTCGATCAAGACCGCTGGCATCGAAGATGACGCTTTCCCCGCAGCGACTGAGCCCACAGCTCAGACAGGCCCGGGCACGAAGACGAGCTTCACACGGCGATGTCCAAACACCCACAAGTCACACGCGCATTTGTTGAAATTCGGCATGAAGAAATGTCCCGCCTGTGGTCAGGGCATCTTCTCAAACAAGAATCCTCGATCGATTGACACCCCTGTTATCGAGAGCGAAGAAAGTTCCGATGCGTGGGACAACAGTAGCATCGCTGACGACCGTGAAGACGAAGGAGACGTCGTTGACTCTGAGAATGCTTTGGTGAAAAGCTCCGTCTCATTCTGCGCTCAATCTCTGCACATCATGAAAACCATTTCTTGGCCAGAAACGTTTGACCTGCAAGAGAGTAGGTCGAACCTGGGAAGCAGCGACTTGGCTTTCGAGATCAAAACGACCCTCCAAACTTCCTTGCATGGGATCAAGATACCAAAAGACATTCAGAAATCCGCCATCCTGGCTGCTCAGTCGGAAGGTCGAGTGTCATCCCAAGTGGACCTGGGGCGTGCTATCCTGAAGGACCCGATGATGGACATAGCCGTTTTGATGATATCAATCATCGTGCATTCGAAGGGCTTGGTCGAAATAATCAAGTCCGTCGTCTCCTACTATCCCGGTGTGAACTTGGACGGGAAGCCCCTTACCTTCCTCGAGCCCTTCGCCCTCATTATCCATCATCTTCCGCAACTGGAAGGCATTCTTCGGGGTGACGATGCATCGGATGTGGTTCACAGGACAGGCTCATGGTTTTCAGGCAACAAGGAGTTGGCATATCAGCAACTCGAAACCTTCGTTCGATTTTTCAAACAGCCAAAGTACGCCAAGCCCATTGAGGAGGAGACTGCACGCAATGCCAGAGGGTTTTGTACCTTTCGTATGCTTTGGCACCTGCTGCGGCCGGGTAGTACGGCTTACCTCTCTCGAGATGGCAGGCTCAGTGCTCACGTCATTGCCAAAGTCAACGTCGACCCGAAGATCCTTCACCCTGAAGCGAAACCTGTCGCCCCATACGGGGTCAAGCTGTGGTACTTGGACTTCGACGGACGACATGTAGGCAGATGCGAAGAATTCGTTAGCATACCCGCATTTGACGGGGAAGTCGCTATCACCTCGCTCAGGATATTCCCCGTCGAATACTGCGATAACATGGATGGCGGCAAAACGAAGGCAGAGCTTGAGGATATGGGGAGGCAGTGGTTTGAATACCTCCTGGGCAAGCAAGCTCATTACAAGGGGGAGTTCATGGGCCCATTAGGTCGCCAGGTACGAGTCCCACGAACAAGTGGCCCTGAACAAACATCCCCGATCGATCATTGCTAACGGATGAAGTTTGATGGCCGTGTTTTCATCGACAACCTGGCATACATCGAGGAACACCCATCTAAAGAAACGCAGCAGCAACAACCGCAGCAGCAGCCGCCGCCGCCACATCAATACATGATGCCCCCGCCGGGCTTCCCAGTAGAATATTTGCCCCGAAGAAACCAGAACACCGAGCAGAGCCATACCCCGTCGTCGTACAAAGATATACCGAAGGTGGGTAAAAGCGACGATTTGGGAGAGGGGCTTTCCGTCTGCGTGTGCGACGACTGCCGCGGGAAACGCGTGCATCCTCCGCCCGGGTTCCTGTGGACGGACTATGATTTCATCAACCCCAAAACAACGAAAACCTTGGAACTGCCAGGGGGTCCCGAGGGTATCAACCACCGGTACTTGCTCTGTTCACGGCGCCTTTTCGGGTTTGTATTCAAGTCCAGAAAATGGGGTAAGTCACTTCCTGCCTGCGGGTGTAAATATTGAAACACGAGTCACTTACCCAGTATGCACATTGTGTCTCGATAGAGGTCCTTGATGTCAAGTTCTGCTCGCCTGCACGAGTTCAGCCTGGAGCTATCAAGTCACTAGTAATGCCCGAGGATAGGCGGACGACGATCCAGGCGCTAGTTGAACAGTACAATACTTCAAGCTCGAAGGACGGCGGCCCGCAACGGAAGCAATGGGGAGCAGACTACATTGAGAGCAAAGGCGACGGCCAGATATTCCTTCTCCATGGTGGCCCAGGTGTTGGAAAATCCTTGTAAGTGCCCGTTCTGTCAGGAGCTCACGACGGTCATGCGCTCGACTTGCTAACACTGTGGCTAGCACAGCAGGCAAGCTCTTTCCAACCCCCAACGAACTCTTGAACGCCCATCCAACTGACAGTAGACCGCAGAATGCATTGCAGAGTTCACGGGTAGGCCACTACTGTCGTTGAACGTTGGCGACATCGGGACGTCCGAAAGCAAGGTTGAAGAGAGATTGTCTTACTGGTTCAATCTTGCGGAGAAATGGGGCGCCGTCATGCTGATCGATGAAGCCGACGTGTACCTCGAAAGGCGAACAGTGTCGGATCTGCAACGTAATGGGATAGTATCCGGTAAGCCCGTCTGCATTTGACATCATTTCAAAGAAGCTGACCATGACGTACGTATTGCCCCCATTGCCAGTATTTCTGCGCTGCATGGAGTACTACCGAGGGATCCTGTTCCTCACCACCAATCGAATTGGCCACTTTGACGACGCCTTTGTCTCGCGTATCCACCTTGTCATCCACTATGAGCCTCTCGGAGAACGCGAACGGCGCAAGATCTGGACGCAATTCTTCCAGAAGTTGGAGAATGAGAGAGACGACATCTCCATCACCAGCCGCGCGAGGAACTACGTATTGCACGACCCCGAGATTAATGACGAGAAGTGGAACGGAAGGGAAATCCGAAATGGTAAGAGAATCCCCCATCTTCCATCAACACACCCTGTCTCTGACACCAACTACTTTCATCCAGCGTTTCAAACGGCGGTAGCTCTGGCCGACTATCAGTTCTCGGCCAAGAAGGATAAGTCCGAGTACGAGACCGCCCAACTGGATCAGAAGCACTTTCAACAAATCTGCGGCATGGCGTTGCAGTTCAAAGGCTATCTGAACAACCTCCATGGGATGGACGAGCCAGGGAGAGCATTTGTTACGAAGGCAAGGATCGACGAGTCGGTCGAATGAAGGCAGCTGTAACATTTCATTACTTACGAGGAACGACTTCATTTTGGAGGCATGGCCATGCTACAACTCTGGCTGGCATACTCTAGCTCAACCAGAAACGATTCATGTTAGACAGCCAGTAATCTTGTGACTCACCACGTTACTTGATCCTTCTGAAATAGCTGCTGTTCTATTCGAGGCAGCGCAGGGGATGTCTTTTGCATCTCGCAAGCGCCTGTGAACCAGTAGTGGTACTTCAACGGGCAGCGCCAGGAAGAAGTTTGCCCTGCCCGCGGAGGAGCGAAACGGCAGAGCGACATCTACATTCCAAAGGTCCCCCGGATAGCTAGCGTACCTTGACGATTGGCCGGATCTCAGCTACGAACAGAAGCAGTTCACTCTTGAAATATGGGACCATCAGTGGATCAAAACAGTCTTGCGGTCGAGGAGGGCTGTTTGATTTGACATGTACTACAATGCGCCTCTGGCACGACGATGCTTGATACTTCACCATAATCTTGCGATATACTTTCTCTACCTTGGACACGACCCAATGCTTTTGCATTCGATCTTGTCTCAAGATTGCACATCGGCGCCTTGGACTGGCTGGGTTCCCACGCAGGTACAGGCGTACTCCTCAATGATGTGCGCGCTAGATGGTTCTCCCGCTATCGTGACTTCCTTTTCTTTTCTCATATACCACCAACGAAAGCGCAATTGCCTGGACCAGAGGTCAGATGACAAACCGATGGGTCTGATTGGCTGCAGCTCCAGGCAGTCAGCCTGCCCGGGAATCTTTCCACATCTTCTCCTCTACCTCCATCCTCCACCTCCATCCTCACCTCATCATGTTCCCCGGCCGCAAGCGACGGGCGGGTTCGCCTGCCCTAGCCCGCCCGCTACCACCTAGACCACCCCCACGACTTCCTACGCAGCTACCCACACAGCCCCCCGTTCCGACCGGGCCTGGCGCGACTCCAAGTGTACCTGGTGCATCCGTTGCCTCAAGTATTACGTCCACTTGGCAACAGTCGCAGTCGCGGACGCAATCGTCACAGTTCAGCTTGGACTTCCACTCGCAGCCCATACCGCCATCACCATGGTCATTCCTATCCGATCGGAACCCCATGAGTACCACCATGTTTGGTCACGTCCATACGTCTGCCCCAATCCACATTACCCACTTTTACGGCGTGCCAACAGCCTCGGCATCGCCTCATATGGGACAATGGTCTGGCCCGGCACCATGGTCACGTCCTCCTGGCCCGGAGCCGTCGTCACGACCTCCTGTCACGGAACCATCGTCACAGGATTCGGTTCCCACCCCAGCCAGGCTTCACCCCCAAGACACATCGTCTACCGCTTTCTCCACCGTCGACAAGATGACCGAATCGTACAGGCCCCTTCGGTATAAGCAGTTGACGGCCAAGAGAGAGCTGTCTGGCGGGCCGCTCCCTGGCATTCTTCGTGAGTCGCTGGAAGGCAAGGTGGCTGGTCTGCAGAAGGCCATGGACCAGATCGAAGTTAAGCTCGTCGAAAAGCTTCACAAGAAACTTGAACGGGAAGCCCAGGGCTACAAGTTTGAGCGCATCACTCCGATCCTGGCCCTGCACATTTACGACCTGTCGACCAAGATCGACGCCGACGCCAAACTGCTTACCGATGCTCAGCGTGCTGACCTGGCCAAGGCACGCGCCCCTGGCGGAGAGCTGCACGTCGAGGACCCCGAACCGCCTGAGCCACCGGTGCCGTCCAGGCCTGCCTCGCCTCAAGGAAGCCCAACACGGTCCAGATCGCCCCCAACCTCTCGGGGTCGGACACAGAAGGGAGATCCTGCATCTGACTCGGAAGGTGAGTATTTCGGATCGCCGTGCCTCTTGAGACTTCAGTTACTAACCCGAATACTATCCAGATCCGATTCCGGCCCCACCTCTTCATGACTCCAAGCGGACCAGGTGCCAGCGTGGCTACAGTAGCCAGGGGGAGTGCTGGTGGGAGGACTTCAATAAGGAGCGCGGCAACACGAAGCGCATCATCGAAACCTACTCCTCGGATGCGAATGACACCTGCATCACCTTCTTGCCCATAGTCATGGTCGCCTGGCCCTTGCACCCTACCCTTCAGATCCTTTCTGGACTGCGCAAGCAGCGCAAGCGCTGGCAGAAGCCGTATGGCTGCAACCACTGTCGCAAATATTTCCCCTTCTTCTTCGCCCTCCTCTTCACCGACGTTGACATGGCCAAAGAGTACGCCGACTCGCAAAAGCATTCGTTGAATCTCCGCACGACCTTTTCCCACACCTGCGGGAACTGCTGGTGTTTCAAGTTGGAGCACATCGCCTTGGAGCCATGGATGATCAATTTGCTCCGCGAAAATTGCTTCCGCGAGGCACGTCGCCTACACAAGCTGGGCAGAGGGGACGAGGCTTGTTGCAATTGCGGTGCCGATGTCCCATGTCGCGTGCAAGATGCGTGCATGGAATTCGATGCCGCCATTGTCCTTGAGTGGTTGAACGTCAATGCCGGTTTGACATTGCCCCTGAAGAAAGACCGGATCGCGCCGGCGTTGGTCGGACGCGGCCTTAAGCAAGAAGACTTCCAGTGGCTCCTGGAAATCTTTGGCCATATGTGCCTTGAGGACTGCAAGCCAACTCCTCCACTCAGCCGCGAGCAGCTGCATTTCGAGTACTACACGGGGCGCACCTGGCATCAACTCGAGCTCCCTGTCCCATGGCAAGATCATGAGTCGACCGGCGTTCTGAAACGCCACGAGGTCGAGTCGCTGGCCAGCTACTCGTTGGCGCCCAAGATGACCGACTTGGGCTTCGTGTGCGCCCGCATCCGGGAGTTCATCTCGTCTGGCATGACCATGGAGATCTCCCCCTGGAGAGCGTTCACCAATGTCCCGCAATGCGATCCCCAGGCGATGATGTGGGTGGATGGTAAGCGAGTGGGGTGGCGTCACGTGCTTTGCCACATTGGCTTCTACCAGTCCCGCATGATCCACGAGCGCGACCAAACCAATCCCTCCAGGAAGCACTATCAGAGTATGAAGAGCATCCTGGAACACCTATACAAGAAGCATCGGGAGGTTCCGAGAAGTGAGCGCGCTTCTTTCCTCGGCACCCAGATCGACGCCGTCGATGGCATGTGGGATGCGTTCATAGATATGCATCCGGATGGGGACCCCGACAAGCCGCTTCGCGTTGTCAAGGATTTGAAGCAGGGAAACTTTCCGCCAGAGGTGCGGGCGTGGGCTGGCGATCCGCAGCGTCTGCAGGTGGACTGAGGGACTCGCATCGAAGGAAGATTAGCATCTTATAGTGGGTACGGCAGGCATGGGCTGGGATGACCGGGCTGGGATGACCGGGCTAGGATGACCGGGCTGGGATGACCGGGCTGGGATGAGACCGGGTTGTTACAATATTAGCATCACAACTAGCGAGGCGTATCCTCTAGTGTAGAGCGATACAAGAACAAAGCTACCCAGTAGCTTCCACATTGTAATGTTCCTAGTTCGTTGTTGTGGCGTGTGCACGTGTTCATCCAGGCGACCATGGTCCTGACTTCAGGGAGCAGCCCGTATGCGTCTTCAAAAGAACGCCTAGGTCTGGTGTCTGAGAACACGGAATCTATTTCATTGCAATAGTGAAGGGGCATTGTCTCGTTGTATCAATAGAAGCAAAGTGTGTTTGCAAGTTGTGTTTCCTCCCGTTCCATGCTTCGCAATCATCTCTGTCTTGTCAATCAGTGACGTCCGAAGCCAACATGAAAAAAGTAGTCCATCTGCAAATTGCGGTGCACGACACCAGAACAGGAGCCAAGTGCTTCAGGCATTGGCACCAGTGAGTTCATCAGGTATTCAACTCCCATCGCCCCCGTCCACTGCGGTCCTGATATGTCCTCCAACTCCCACGCCAATCTCACCCATCGCTCCCCCCATAGTCCCTCCCACTTTATCCTGATTGCAAGACTGACGAGGAGGCAAGTTCAACTATCAGGTTCGCTGCTGTCTTTGCTTCTCTTCTAAAGCTGGACAATCTGCCTCAACAGCTTCACCGCTTCGGCAGCATTGTCGGCAATCTGCTTCAGCAGAGGATTGGCTTCGGTTATGCCCCGGTCATTTTCATGCCGCACTTCGGGATGGTCATTAAGTCCAGATCCTCTGACTAGTATTTGGTCGTCTTCTTTATCGTGCTCATCGCTGCCACTGCTTTCACTGTCGACGCCGTCGATACTGCTGTCACTGCTTTTGTCGCTGTCTTCATCATTTGGCTCCTCCATCTCATTTTTGCCGTCTGTGGCACTTCTCCCGAAGGACCTGCTTTGCTGGGCTGTGGGTCGTGATCGCTTTCTTTGACCTTTTCAGGAAGAGTGCCAGACGGTCATCAGTATGTGCCCAAGCTTGTTTTCGCCCCAAAAACTTGGGTGGGTAGCTTTGGCTTGCTCGAGACTGCGACCGATGCCCCAGATAGCGTCCTTTGGAGAACATTCCACCATAAGGTGACCTTTGAGAGGCGAGAGCTTTGCAAGGATGTCGACAGTCGCTGGCTTGGCGAACTTGAGCTTGTTTGCTTTCAGCACAACTTTCTCCTCGTGTTGATCCCACACCTGCGACTTGAACGGTTTCACCTGCTTTCCCGCAAAGCATGCATCGCTCGGCCGAGTGACTGGTGCCGCCAGGATCTCCTTGGCCTTGTTGGCATCGCCCATGAGGATGGCTTTGTTGTAGTGCATGTAGTGCTCGGCCGTTGGGAAGTAGATATCAGGAAAGTCGTGGTCCTCGAAGCCTCTGGCGTACCATTGGCTCAGGAAGCCGTAGGGCTCATTCTTCTTGTAGTAGTAGATGACGGGGCCGAGGTCGGTCCGGTGGGGGTACTTGGCGTTCTCCATCCCGGGACAGCAGGGTGAAGATGAGGTGTCAACAGGGAATGAACCGGGTCCGGTGCGTTGTTGGAAAAGAGGTGTTTGAGACATAGAGGTGTTGTGGCGAGTGGTGCTGTACCCTGTTACCACCCGGCTCTAACCATATCAACCCGACCGAGCCCACCCGCAATGTCCGGTCACCATCGTCTCAGACTCGAGTTAGCCATGGCTCCACGCGGTATCGCTCGCAAGCGCAAATCGGAGGCGACGTGTTCATCCCCTGCGGCTGCCTCATCATCCTAGCCTCCTCCCGACTCCGCATCGTCACTCCCCGACATCCAAGCTGGCACAAATGGCCAAGAAGAGAAAGCTCGATCAGCTGGACCTGGAGTCGCCAACAGTTGACGACATCTTGTATCCCTATTCTAAGTCCTTGGGCCTTGGACACATCGAGAAGCTACCTACTCATGAATGGACGCCTTCTACTGGAGACGAAGGTGAGCTGATGTTGTGAATAATAAAAAGTATGGCCAGGGGGGCAAGGAGTGCCGGGTACGTCGCATCGACTATGACATGCAGAATGTTCTCAAATTCCCGGCTCTCAAATTGGCTTGGTGGGGCGACAATGATGACTTGGATCTTCAACCCGAGACAGACGCAGAAATGAAGGAACTCAGTGGCGAAGGAGCTGAGGAACAGGAGGAAGACGTCCCGACCCGAGCAAGCCTGATCATGGTGAGGCCAAAATGCCCGAGACAGCTGTAGAGACAGGGCAGCTCGGTGGGGCTGGAGTTGACAAGTCCGAAGCAGTCACACTCAACAAGTGGGCTCCATCTGTGCTTCCGACTCCAACAGCGAGCGCGAGCGGGTCGTGGACGTATGGAGCTCTCCTGATAACGACATGGCGGCATTCGTCCTCAATGCAGCCACCAAAATGGCAGAGCTCAACCTGCACCACTGCTGCACCAAGGGAATCATTGTCCAGTACGGATGACTTGGTGTTGTGCATGAGCCATCGTCGGTACGGGGAGCCTGCCACCGAGTGGATCAGGGAGATGCTGGATACGTACGTCAAGGAAAATGAAGAAGAAATCTAGAGCTTTGCCTCTCGTGGATGCAAACGATCTGACCAGCACAGATCTTGTGATATCGCCATCGACTCGGATGACTTTGGTGACGTGGGTGCAGACGATGGTCTCGAGAAGCCTTTTCCCAAGAAAGTAGCGAAACAACTGGAGTTCCGCAAGTTCCACAGCAAGGCTTTGGGGTTTGTCTTGGACCCCCAGCAGCTCCTCAATCCAGGCAGCCTCGCTCGATAGTCGCCTAACCTGGCTCGCCTTCTGACTCCGCGTAATGTGGTCCGACATGAGGACGGCAAGGAGGCTGTGGCTGGTGATCAGTGCAAGCAAGGCCATGGAGGAAGCCGGAAACAGCCATCAAGATAAGACCACGGTGGATGCTGAGACCACCAACCACCGCAACTGACCCGACTGGGTTTGGCTTGTAGAATAGGCGGGAACATTCTATCCGGCATCTCCACATGGGGCAAACGGGGGATTGGACACGATGTATGTGCACTATATGAGATGCTCGTAGCTCATTTGCATTGATTCTGTCGACATTGTCATTGGGGAGGCGATGTAGGCATTTGGTCCTGCCCGCGCTCAAGACTTGAGTAGCGCGGCACTATCTCGACTTTGGGTGCGACTCCGGTCTCGGGAGTGCACACACCACATCTTATTTTGACTGCCCGACTCATCGGGGAATAGTCAACAAATACAGCATCAGGAACTGTGCGCGGTACTAGATTGACCTGGTGTTTGTGAATCATCGGTTGGCCCGTGGTTTGTGCGACTGAGTTGAATCTTTCATGATACAAAATTGCTTCATCCTAACAGGCAGTCTAGTGCCCCATACGATGACAGTTGGCAGCCTGACTGGTAGCAGTCTAGTACCCGGAGCGATGATATCTTGATCAGCAAATCATGTCGCTGATCGTATCAACAATGTATCTTTCCTGGCTGCCGCCCTTGGGAGCCGTCGCAGACGTGAAGGGCATGATGAGACTGGGTAAGAAGAGCGCGGTTTGAGCTTCGACATACCTCGCAACAGATGATCCGGCGGCACGTCTCGCGCCAAAAGTATCATCACTCGGCAAATCGGGTCTAGTTTGGATACTCTGGCCTACCAAGCCATCCTAAATTCAACCGCGGGTCGGTACATACCAAGGCATGCTATCCTTACGATTCCATGACGCAGCACCTGTTCATTACAGGAAAGGTGGAAGAAATGGGTAGCTGTAACTTTTGTTACCAGTCAAACTCAACTATGTGCCATCGCCCTTATGCGGCGGTGAGACCCAATGCTTTACTTTGTCGCTTGGGTGTAGGCACTTGCTTGAAGTCAAAGCAGCGAGTAGCGTACTCCATAGCCATGCTCTTGGTACCGATGCTCTCAGCGCTCCCCAGATTGTGTTGCATCATCGTAGTGAAGACCCTCCAACAAGCGACGGCAGTACTCCAGTTGCTCTTTCGAAACATGACGACCAAACCAAAAGGGTGTAGTCCATGGCTTACTTGACAGCAACTGGAGTGGCACATCTCATCAAGTAAAACTGAATATCCCGGTAGAGCAGCAGTATGCCGTGTAGCTAAATCTTATTACTAATAGCACTGAAGACTCGAAACTCAAGATATCAGCAACCCCCAGAACAGTACACACTGCCCGATTTGAAACCTGACCATTAGAAGATGGTCTAAAGTATATTCTTCCAAGAAAGCGAGGTCTGCATGTCAATAAGCTGCACGTCATGGCAGCCACCCCTGCGGCCATTGGTCCTTCGAGGGTCAGCCAAGATCAATAAGCTTGGGCAGATTGGATGTAGACTTTTATCTCAAGTACGTGCTATTGGAGTGATAGAACTGTAGCAGTAGCTATCAAAGATGTTTTGTGAAGGTATCGTCAGCGATTGGACGGAAGACGTGGGTGGATACAAGTCGGAGGGCCAACTCCAACATGTGCTCCTGGCTTCGTCATCAAGACGTACTGCTCGAAATCAGTCAGGGATGGGGCGCGGGCCCAGATCCTTGAAGCGAGGTGCGCGATGTTCGCCCCTAACTTGACACATTAGGTTGCTGACCTCTACCAAGAAGGGAGAGTCAAGCAAGGACAGTTCTCAACATCCACTTTCGCGCGCCTACGGAAGTTCATGATACGCAATGTCTGTGCCGTTTTTTATATTATCTGGGGAGAATCGCCGGTGCTCCACATTAGCCTCGGCTCTGATGTGGGAGGCACCTGGGCTTGCTCGGAACTACTTTACTTATTGACTCTCTGACTCAATGGCGATGGAACATGAATATCCAGAGACGTCCGAGTGATGCAACATGTACTTCAAGAATGGAGAGTAGAATTTCGCTCCCTCTCCTACGAGGACTGCACATCTTGCTGTTATGAGCGTATCCTTCACGTTAACCTCGTCGAAGTCCCGAACGGGGGATGGCAGACTGCTGAATGTTATGACAGAATTGTGCCTCTTGCGGTCCTGCTCAGTTCACTAGAAGTATTTCTATCCCCATTCATGTTCAGGACTGGCGATGGAATTATTCCAGGCCAAGATGCTACCGGGGGCGATGCATGCGTTACGCAAAGTTGAAGAGCAAAGTATAGATACGTAGATAGTATCGAGTAAGTGAAGTTTCCAAAAGTCCTACCCAAGAGAAGTAAAGAAAGCCATAACTGGAACAGGACCGTAATGAGTATATCCTTATAAAGATGCCAGCAGCATATCGCGCTCGCCCCATCTTCGGCTTTCTCTGTCACCACTGCAATGACAGCTGAGCTGCAGTTGCCCTCCACGTTTCAGTGCGTGTTGACATCAATATCCTTTAGTTTCCTGTCAAGCTAGATGGTGTTGTTGGGGGCGGACGGGTGTACGATACTGAGCCGTACAGATAACATGTGCGGTAGCGGCCAAGTGCTAGTGCGGAAGTACCAAGAGACTTTTGCTTGTAAGAGCGGCGGTCAAGTTCCCTCATCAGTGGACTGGCGAGAATTTCGAGGCACAGTTGACTGAGACACACATATCTAAGCCACTTACCAGAGGCGCCATTTTCTTGCATTCGCCTACTCTCCAGCAACCGTGGCCCGTTCTGATCCATTGCGGTAATGTCAGTTATGGAAAACTTACAATGCTCGTTTGATCACAATGAGTGTCAAGATAGTACTTGTGTCATGTCACAATATTTAGAGATGATCAGAGGCAGTGTCAGCGAGTGAGGGCTTAGCTTGGGCTGAAATTCTGTACGTCATCAGAATTCTTTTCAGGCAAGGCGAAGACACTCGGAGCTGCATCTGCATCGGAGCTGATTCGGTTCGCTGGCCCAGCCTGGTTGATTGATGTAGAGAAATATATGTTACATTACACACATATGACAAGAATCGCAATCGTATTGTGGAGTAGATCTACATATGATACCAGATGGGCCTTTGGGGGGGGCTGCGAGCGAATGCGGAGCGTCGCGGTTGGCAACGAAAACACAGCTTACTCCCCTTAAGATGGCCACTTTCCGGGAACGATAGGCTACATTAACTTATATCGGGCACACTTCATATCTATCATTCTGCTGCACCATATGTTGAAAGAAGTTTGACCCAGACTATCGACACATCGGACAATCATCTTTCCCAAAATGCTTCAGTTGGGCACCAAGATGGCAGAAGTAGCTGGTCCCTATCGGCGCCTGCCACGTATCCAGAGAAAGGAAAGTTGATGGAATGATTGTTCGAAAGCGAAAAATGTAAGCCAAAGAGACCGAATCCCCATGATGCATCATTTCACGACCAAGAACCCGAGTCGAAGCCGATCCCATTTGCATAAGGGGCTCCACCGGTAGAAGTCCAGTCCCGACCAAGCTTGGCCGACCGCACGGACCACTACTGCCCCGGGCTCTGGTAGCGCAGCCCCTTTTTCCTTTGCCAATTTGCGGGGTTGCCTGGTCCGTCATCTCTAGGTGCCCCAGATTCCAGAACGACCGTTGGCATCTGGGGTACTGAATGCCGCAAACTGCTGCCACCCCGTACCCAGAAATTTCTCGGCGAGCCCATTCGTGCTTGCTGCCTAGACCTTGGTCACTTGGCTTTGCGGGTTCTAGGCTTGTAGGGTTGGTGGTGCCGCATTGCCGTCTTGGGACCGTGGGGCGAAATCCTGTTTGCTGACTGCCCAGACGTCAGGGTCAAGGGGGCCAACCAGATCTCAAGCGAAAATTCCCGAATGCGGGCATTGCAGGGTTGAAAATCAGCGGACTGCGTTGTACATCTCAAAGCGTGCTGCCAGGAAATACAGAGGCCGTTGGGAGCACCATGGCCACATCGCAGTGGCACATGGACGCCCAGCAGTTTAGCTCGGTTGGCAATTGGATTCGCCCAGCCTCTTGGGATGTTCTCCTCTCGAGACCCGACAAATGGCGCCTTCATGTTGACTCGCACGAGTGTGGACAGAATGGGTTGAGCGACAACATGGGGAAGCCGCCAGGGCTTTCTGCAATCATGGCAATGGGGCTATTTGGACTTTATATATAGGATGACCTGTCGTATTGTATATGAGAGACAAGGAGGCCAGTCAGCTACTCACATTCCTTCATCACTTCTACCATCCTCATCTTACCATGCCAAACGAAAAAGACAACGTCATACCCTCTCCTGCGGATGCTCAGGCTGATGCTGACATGATCGAGAAACGGGCAGATGAACCAGGACTAGAAGCCGTCATGTCTGGAGTCAGCGAAGAGAAACTTCCGGTGGCCGCTGACGGGTACTACCACAATTTCGCCCCCATTGCCGAACTGAACCTCCCCGATTGGCGGGCCACCGAGAAGAAGCTCGTGCGCCGACTTGACATGACACTCCTGCCTACAGTCTGGATCCTGTACCTGAACAACTACCTGGACCGCACCAACATCGCTCAGGCACGCCTCAACTCCTTTGAAGAAGATCTCGGGCTGAGCGGCGATGACTACAATACCGCAGTCGCCGTGCTCACAGTCGGCTACATGCTGGCGCAGCTCCCATCGAACATGCTGCTCACCCGTGTGCGCCCCTCGGTCTACCTCCCCGTGACGGCCATTGTGTGGTCTGCAGTATCCGCCGCCACTGCCGGGACGACGAGCCCCGCGACGCTCTTTGTGGTTCGCTTCTTTTTGGGCATACTGGAAGCGCCGCTCTTCCCAGGTGTGAGTTCTATCTAAGCTCCAAGTGTCTTCGTGATATAATGAACGATTGCTGACAGTCACGATTGCCGACAACCTAGTCCGTCTACGTCATGAGTTGCTGGTACACTCGGAGAGAGATTGCCTTGCGCACAGCCATCTTGTACTCGGGACTCGTGCTTGCACAAGCCTTCTCGGGCATCCTCGCCGCCGCCATCTTCGGTGGACTCGATGGTGCCGCCGGGATCGCTGGCTGGAAGTGGCTCTTCATTATCGAGTCACTCATGAGCACAGTCTGTGGCGTCGCTGCCTTCTGGACCCTGCCTGACTACCCCCATTCCAAGACGGGAAGTCAGCGGTGGGCATTGGATGATGATATGCGCCGTCTGGCCGAGGCCCGCATGGTGGCCGACCGAGTTACCGGCGCTTCTGGCACCGGAACCGTCTGGACTGGAGTCAAGCTCGCCGTCACCGACTTCAAGACCTGGATCTTTGTGTTCCTCAATATCTTCATGACCGGCTCGTACGGTTTTAACTTCTTCTTCCCTACCCTTGTCAGGGGTTTGGGCATCGGCAACAACACCACATCGCTTCTCCTCACTGCCCCGCCCTACTTCCTGGGTGCCATCGTGTCGTTCTTTGCCTCGTGGAACAGCGATCGCATCCGCGAGCGGGGGTACCACATCTCTGCCGGACTGTTGACGGCGGCCATCGGGTACATCATCACCATTGCAACGACAAACATGGCAGCGCGGTATGCGGCGTCCTTTCTCTTCGCGCCGGGCTCTTTCTCTGCCAACGCCCTCGTGTACACCTGGGCGGTCTCCACCTTGAGCACAACGCCTGAGAAGCGCGCAGCTGCTGGTGCCATTGTCAACATCTTTGGCCATCTCGGCAACGTCATCTCGCCCTACTTCTTCCGGGATGAGGAGAAGCCCGCATACCGGCTCGCGTTCATCCTCATGCTCGTCTTTGGGGGCACCGCGTTTGCGATTGCGTCCGGCGCCAAGATCTACCTGAAGCTGGCGAACAGGAGGCTGAAGAAGCGTGCGGCTGAGACAGGTGAAGTATACAACCCCTTCATCTCTTGAATTGGGAAGCTGGGATCAAGCATAGAAGAGCTGAGGGGGGACAGTCCTTTGTCACTCGTATTTTCAAACTGCCATCAGGGACGTGTTGGCTCTTGCTCGAAGTCAGCTCTTGTATCCCAAGAGGCCGACGCGGTGGGTGCAATTCGCGTCAACAGCGATTGAGTTTGTAATAGCAGTGAACCTTTACCAGCTTTGATAGAGTGTTTGCAACAGAACAAATGTGTCTATGGTGTATGGTTGAATCACTTCGATTACCTGCTATAGAAATTCGGGGGGTACCTGAAACAGGAATACAGAGGATACAACGAATAGAAGTGCGGATTCATGTATTATGTTTTCGTATTTGCTACAATCGCTCTTGGATGTTTCTACTCTGTGAGGCTGCTGGCCACTGACCACTACCTATCGACAGTTTGATGAGACTCTTCCATGCTAGCCAGGTTGGAACCAGACAAGAAAGTAGATGATCTCGGGTCAAGAAGTTAGACGAAGCATTTTGATAATGATATCATCCAGCTTTGAGAGACCCGGAGACCATGCCACTCGTTCTCCCGAGTCTGCCTGCGCCACTACAGAGGGACTGAGGCGTATCGAGTCCAACTAAGCGAGGTTGCCCTTTCTGGCCAAGCGATGGAGCGGTACTCAGTTGACGATGTTGGCGATTTTGACGAATGCAGTCAGCAGCTGGTGTTCGACACCAACGTTCATGTCGGGTATGTGAAGAAAGGCACGCAAAGTAAAGAGCCTTACAAGATCGAAGTTACCCCACACAAATCTAGTAGACCGGGAGGATCAGTGCTGAGATGGAGAGCGGACTGGATACCTCATATAGTATCTAGGGAGTCGGCACAGTAGCGTTTGTCGGACGGCTGGCCCCCACGGATGAAGATATCTGGGGTTCCAACAACGACAAGTATTGTCTTTCCCGGATGCCAGATTCAACTTGTGATCACACTTTTTCGGACAGATACTTGCATTTCTTCAAATGCAGTTTTGGGAGCTGGTTGAGTTTGTTTGAACGCAGTGTGGGAACCATTTGCTACGAGAGATGTTCGACAGAATTTGAATTACCCTGCCTCCAAGCCGTTGTCTCGACGAAACGATGGGTACTCTGGCTGCACTAGAAGTCCTTATGGAGTTTGTTTTGTGTAGTGATATACTCAGGCGGCTCAAAGCCCCGGCCAGGCGTGTCAGGGGCTGGCCTAGTCGACCTGGTAGAGTTGTTGGCAGACAGGGGTCGGGATCGATCAATCTAAGTTCCACAAAGTGCGACACGGGAGTTGAAAGATCTGTCTAGTTCATGATGTGTGGCGTTGATATTACATGCAAACTACGAGACAACGGATCACATGGCGGTGTCCGGGGGTTGCCTTCTGCTTTGCTCCAGAGTGTCCTACTACAATACAAGATGCGGAGGGTAGGGTAAACCATCACAGACCCCGCGATTTACCTCTTGCAAAGAGACGAGGCAGGTATGGTTGGGACTGGCTACCTACTTACCAAGCCGAATCCGATCCGGTCTTGAGAACCAAAAGGACCAGAGCCAAGCGAGGGCTATCAGAATAGGACTCAGTGAAAGGAGACTCGATTAGAAAACCGACACGAAGAGCTTTGATCTCGTCACCGCTCGTTCTCAGCTGGGTCCATGCTATGTACCTCGTTTCCGGGTTTGTCGTGAACATCTAGCTCGTTGTAACTTTTGGAATAGAACCCAAAGAATGAAGACTCGGCGACTATACCGACAGGTACGAGGAGTTTTCTCCCCACCATCGTATCGCTTTGTCTTCCACTCGTCTCCGGGCTCGTGCTGCTTTCTGGTTCGTGGGTGTGTGCCTGTCGTCGATGCTTCAGCGTTTTCACCAGTGATCCGCAACTCTGCCGGTTACTTCTGGCAACTGTTGGAAGAAACTGACGATGGCCATCTCCCCCGAGTATTCTAGCGCACCGCGGACCTGCGGGTCATCTGCTACGTCGCAGACGCATCCGATGCGCCTGCCCGCCGTCCGTCCTCAATAAGGGGCGCCAGGCCCCCATGTACGAGATATACTTGTACGACCTCTATGACGAGCTGCCGGACGCGGCGATCCTGGTGCACGCTGAGCCCGCGTTGGGCACGAGCATGCGAACTATGCTGTCGCGCTTCGACGTGCGCAAGGTCGAAGACGGCAATGGCGAGGAATACGAGACACAGAACAAGAAGAAGGAAGGTCGCCGGGCGCGGCTAGTCAATAGCAAGGCGTGTTCGGGCCAGAATACGATTGTTGATGCGGGCGGTTTGGCTGTTCTTGGTCGCTGGACTCAACTGCTTGTCGGACAGCTGCCTTTCTGCACTCATACTCAAGCCAGCGCTCTTCAAACCAAGAAGGGGGCCAGCGGGTAAGTGGAATATGCTGCGAGGAGTGGCAGCGCAAGATGACAGGGAGAGTTTGAGCATTCGAACATGCAGATGCCAAATAAAAATCCTGTTGATTCGAAGGTATGTCGAGTTGTAGTACCTAAGGTAGATCCTAAGCAGGCAGCAGGCAGATTGGAAGATGGATTGAAGCTCAACCCAAAGAACTACAACACAATGCTAGAGAGAATGATCGGAGAGCAACGCAGCAGAGCCGCACAGGAGAGCAAGAGCAAGAACGAGAGCAATACCATGGAGCAGACTTGCGGGAGACTACGTGGGATCACAGATTGCCAACATTTAGCCCGGAAATAAGACTATCTGTACAATGGATAGGAAACATCAATGCCAACACCTTGATCGACACTTCTTGGAAGCTCTGGAGCATGTCATAGCATTGGAGTGTTGGGGGCTATGGCAACTGCGACATCACTACACCCAGTGAGAATGTCACCATGGATGCCGCAGTCAAAGAAAGCCAACGCTCGTATAACATCCAGCAACAAACAGCCCACTCAGCCTATGTGCTTGGGACCGCCAAGACATCACTTGTATATGTTCTCCGACCAGTCCGGAAGGGCAGATATTGAGCAGATGCCACCAGATTTGTAGCAAGCCGGATGTCCGTCGACTTCGAGGCGTGCCTGTGTATCTCGATCGGTCGATCGACAAAGAAAGGAGGGGTCAAGGAGAACGGCCGTTGCCAAGGAGAGTTGTGCTTGCTTCCACGTGTTGGACAGTCTCGGCAAAAGGTCGTTTCTGTCGGTAGAGGTTTACGCCATCGTGCCTCAGCCACTAGTCTGTGTGGCGAAATACCTAGCTCTTGAACGGGTGGGCAAACGCACAAAGACCGAGAAACAATGAGCAGGCGACCATGAGAGGTATCGAGACTCACCAACTAGTCAGTTCTTGCTGTACCCGTGCAGTAGCTGTGCTGCAGTGTCGAAATTGAACCCGTCGGGCAAAGTCAAGATGACAATGCTGCGCTGCTGTCTGGTGCGTGATTGGTTGCCTGGGCTTTCGGGAGGATGGGATGCTCTGCACAACACCAGGATGAGGAGCTTGGGACTCAGGGGCAATGGAGAAAGGAGGTGTCATCTGACATGACAAGCAAACGAAGCGTCCAACAACGCCAGGTGACCGCCCTTTGGATGCAGTGGCATCTGTTGATGCGGCATCAACCCAATGGGTTCTCTTGGAGGTATTCGGACTTGGGACTTGGGACTCGGACTTGGACCGATTTGGGTTCCGACATTGGCCCTCAATTGGCTGGCGGCTAGCGCGGGGCACGGAGTCTGTCCAGCCGATTCGGGCAAGGAAAACGCGGGGGACAAGCAGAAACGGGGGGGAATGGAGACGCCTGATGCCTGCGCACGTGGTCGTCTCTCCTATACGTAGCGAGGACTTGGGCAATGTTGAGCAATGTTGAGCAATGTTGAGCAATGTTGAGTCTTCTACCTAATACTCTACCACCGACTCAACCACCGACTCTACCACCGACTCTACCTTCAAGCCGAGTTCAACTTCCTTCCCATGCATCTCTCCGGCAATTGTCGAATACCCCATTCGCGTTGCAGGAAGTTGTCTTTTCCTCTCCGATACCCTGACCACGATTACCGTGACCGTCTTCTCCGGGCGAAGAGAACACCCCATTCTCTCGTCAGGAAAGACTACCATCCCATGACCGCACACTTCTCTCCGGCAATTGTCGAATACTTCATTCGCTTTGCAGGAAGTTGTCTTTCCATCTCGGATACCCTGATCATCTTCTCCGGGCGAAGAGAACACTCCATTCTCTCGTTGGGAAAGATCGACGTCCTCATAACCTCACACTTCTCTCCGGCAACTGTCGAAGACCCCATTCGCTTTGCAGGAAGATGTCCATCCATCATGAACACCTACACTTCTCTCCGGCAATTGCTGAACACTCCATTCGCATTGCTGGAAGTTGTCTTTCCCACCAATATCCTGATCGTCTTCTCCGGGCGCAGAGAACACCCCCTTCTCTCGTCGGGAAAGGCTGACATCACGTCCCCAGGCACCTGATACTCTACTGTACACATCACCATTCTTCCATCGAAGAGTCTTTCCACAGCCGTCTGCCACCCATCCGCTTGGCAGAAGCATGGTCTTCGCCTTGTCAACGATCCCTGGGCAGAGGGGAACAACCATGTTCGTTCGCTAATGTCCCAGCAGTCGGTCCCTGGTGTCCGTCACAGCACCATCGTCTCTCAGAGGCGCCGAACACTCCATTCTGCTCGTCGGAAACGTGATCCAGCATGTTCATACTTGACGTCCACTAACACATGGAGGCCAATAGCGCTGCAGTACAGCGGCTCAGCCTTGGGTTGCCGACTGACTCTAGGACTCCCGACATTCCACTCCCCTACATGGCGCCACTGACACCGTCGGCATCTTGGTGGGCATTGATCACTCTGCGAAAACTGACGATACAATAGTTCGTGCCTTGGTGGCCTCGCCTTTGCCTCTCTCTGACTGGCGGCTTGGTGGCCCGCAAGAAACTGCAACCGCACCATCCCACTCAGCGGCCCGCGCTAACCCTTGACAGGGCCGATGACAACGTTCCACCTTGACGGATGCCGAGCGACCGACCTCTCCACGACCCTTCTCCTCTGCCAGAGCGACCGAGATCCACGATCCTTGAACAATCGAGCCGTTCCTGCTTTCATGTCGATGCCATTCGGGCAGAGTCCTCTCGTTTGACGTAACTCGAGCGATCGATCGATGGACCGTCCCACAACGCTCCTCCCCACGGCCGTACGAGCCCTCCTTCGCAGGGGCGATCGACCGACCTCCAGCATTGAACAAAGAACCGGTGGTTTGTGGCGGTCGATGACTTTTGGCAAGAGGTGGCTTTGCGAACATGGACTTGAGCTGGGTACACAAGATTCGCTGGGCACACAAGGCTTGACCCTAAGGCTTGACCCGCAATCTCCGGTACATGTGCTGGGGATTGTGGGGGTGCTGGAGGTGCCGTCGAGTTCACAAGTGTGGGCATCCCCTTGCGCGAGTGTGTGGGCACCTTGCACAATTGTCGGCATGTTGCACAAGTGTCGGCATAGCGCACAGGTGTTGGCATCTTGTACAAGTGTGGCAATTTGCTTGCACCAATCCTGTTTCAGAGAACGGTGGCGGCACTTTTCGTTGTCAGTGCAGGTCGAGGGTTTTTGGAAGCCCTGGTCGTCACTCTGTCACTCTTTGCTCATCCTAGGACCCTGCACTGTGGGCGACAGTATCCTGTGGAGTTCCATTGCTGCAAGCGCTGGCATGCTGGCAAGCTGGCGGCAGACGTCCTCCCCGTGCGCTCCGTGCATTCCTCGGAGCACTGTGATCCTTGTCTTCAGTGCCCACGACGTCGACCTGCATCGCAATCCTCTTGATCACCCTCTTGACG
Source organism: Apiospora malaysiana (assembly GCA_006508115.1). NCBI lineage: Eukaryota > Fungi > Ascomycota > Sordariomycetes > Amphisphaeriales > Apiosporaceae > Apiospora > Apiospora malaysiana. Next base: position 2,535,412 of record QUSE01000031.1, read on the forward strand.
TGGGTTTGCTCGGCCGACTCTGGCTCGTCTCGATGCTTTCTTCACCTCGATGCTCTCTGGATGTCTTGGATGTCTTGGATGTCAAGTATTGAGTCTTGGGCTTGGTGATTGAGTCTTTTGAGGCGAATTTGATCTGAGCTCTGCACGCTAAACGATCTTCTCCATCCTTCTTGGCGATTTGGCGATTCATCCTTGCAGTCTTCACCCTCGGGGACACCGTCGGTCTGGTTTTGCACTTCTACGCCGTGCTGGTGTATGGACGACGGGGGCGGTGTGGTAGGCGGCAGACGCCGAGTCTCGATCTTGTCCAAAGTTCCTTGGGACTGATGACGATGTTGACACTAACTCTAAGTCACTACAAGGTAAGAGGTATCCACTGAATTTCGCATGCGCAAGACTCTATACTCAATGTCACAATACCGAGGAGTCCTCGCGGCACACGAAATGCTCTGCCATGCTTATCCATGGGTACATGAACCAGGCAGTATTGAGTGATTCGGTTTGCTGGGGCAGCCCGGTTGGCCCGATACGTACCAGACGGCCCCTTACCATCTACTGATTCCAGTCTCTCTCGGCCTCTTGATGTTCCCATGGTCTGCTACGGTGAGTTCGGGCAGTCTTTCTGTGATGCCTGATGCAAGACCTCAACGCCTTGCTGGATGTCCGACTTCACCATCCGGTCCGCAATGTGGGCACCCCAGCGATGTCTACGCCAGGTGCATCATCGCCACGTACGACATCCTCCGCCGAGGGGGGATGCACCCACGAGCCGCGCCATACCACGAATCGACAAGCCCCTCGTAATGTAGAAGATGTAGACTTTTGCTAAGCTCGTCATGGGTTCAATGGTATGACTCTCCAGGCAATGAGCCTTCCTGACCAAGATACGGTAAGTCGAGGTATGACCCAAACCTATTTGTATTGAGCTGTACTCGGATATCTCCAAAGTCGGTATCTGTGACGGTGCGGCAACTGGTGCTCTAATCAACCAAGCCAGCCCGTCCCTAACGGGGCAAAAGGACGACGTTGGTAAGTCGGCGTCTTGACTTTCTGCTAGAGTTGATCATCAACCCTTATGGTATCTAGATAGCCGGTATGCCGTACTTCCTACGGACGTGACGTAAAGTCTTGCCAAGGTCACAGGCTGTTCTCGTGGTATCACTTATACGCCCTAATAGCACCAGCTACTTTATCTCGAGTACTTTTGCCGTCCCTAACTGAGCTTTTTCGGTGTCTACTCTTCCCCTAGGACCTAACTACTATACTGTGATTAACTCTTGTAAAGTTGATTTAGAATTGTATAGGGAGTGGCACAGGCCCTCCCGAAGATAGGGGGTTGATCACTTTCAATTAGTGGACCCGTTGGACCCAGTAGACCCGTTAAACTCGATAAGCCGATGGATCCGCTGGAGCCGGTACCCGCACCGACTGTAGGGTTAGGGTTAGGGTTAGGGTTAGGGTTAGGGTT